>JAGPOW010000261.1:215782754-215795404 GCA_030014935.1 Caiman crocodilus | reverse complement strand
AAAATTTAGGCTAGACATAAGGCATAATTTCTTTTCTACAAGGCTGACTAGAATCTGGAACAACTCTCAGCAGAGGTAGTGCAATTGCTATGCCTGGAAGTGTTCAAGAGAAGGCAGAAAAAACACCTTGTAGAGTTCATTTGAACCCAATTACCTCCTGCCCATGGTAGGAGACCAGACTCAATCTTACAGCTCCCTTCCAGTCCTTCTATTCTATGATTCTCCCACCTTCTTTATCACTGGCCTCTAGTTAATCTTTCACTCTTCCATTTTTCCCTCATTCCTTTCCACATTAAAACTAAAGTACATCACTTTTTTCTCCACTATCTTTTTTAAGATTCACTCCTTTATTCTATTTTAAATGGCCTGATCACTCATCCATCCCCTATTCATCTTTAACCTTATTTTTAAAATCACCCCCTCATTTCTTTTGATGCTCAACTTTGATTTCTCCATGCAAAGTGCTAATGTCAAATTTCTAACTCTCTCAACTGTGGTTTGACTGGATTCTTCAAGTTTTTCCAACTCTTCTCATCTCATTGCATTTTAAATTCAAGAGTCTTGTTTTATTCTGAGGCTTTACATTACCTAGTTTCTGCCTAAATCTTGGACTTGGTGTGTTCATGCTTCCCTGTTCTTCCTATTTTTTCCCATCTATTTTTTTCCTTTCTGTGCTGTTCCTTAATCTCAAAAACATTGCCCACTTCCCTCTCATCACAATGCCTCCTTCCTTACCACTTTAAAATCCTTCTGAAAACTCACTTCTGCTGTGCAACCCAAAAGCACTAAGAGGCATGAATATAGTGGACACAAGCCATAGTGGGTATGCCTATACATGCATTTCATGTGAAAGCAGTTTACTTATGAGTAAACTGCTCACAAGTAAATGCTCAGGGGCAGGCATTTATACATGCAGGGTATTAGGATCAGATTTGCTGCTAATGGCAGCAAACTGCTCCCAGTTCTGGGACCCTGCAGTAGGCCTCTGCTGCCACTAGGGGGAAGCCTAGGCTCCTCCTGGGTGCTAGCCCAGGAGCTCGCAGGGAGCACCGAGCCAGGGACCATTGTCTCCTGGCTGGGGCTGGAATACTGTCCCTGCCCCTAGGTGCTGCATGCTGCTGTGACAGGGACAATGTCTCCCTGCCCTGGTAGAAGGGATCTCCTGGGACCAGCTACTCAACTGGGGGCATAGGACTTGAAAAGAGCCACAGGGAAGAGGCAGGTCCCAGCCCCCTACTCCAATTCACTGGTGGGAAAGCTAGCTTGTTGCTAGCTGCCCCACTAGCAAATTGAGGCAGAGGGCTGGAAGCTGCCCCACACCTCCTTCCAAGCCCCGTGCCTCCATCACTAAATTGGGCCACAGGGCTGGACCTGCCTGTGACCTGGACAGTTTCTAGCCCACACTCTGTGATCATGGGGCAGAGGCTGGAGATCCTGTTTCCCATTCAGCTCCATGATCATCAATATCCCACAATCTCCTACCCCCAGTGGCTGGTTCAGACATCTACTTGAGTGCTACTCTACAGTAAGTAATTGCAGGTAAAATTTGCTACTTGAATTTGCAGGTAGCAAATTTACTCATGATTACCAAGATTTACTGTACAGTAAACTTGTGCACATGTATATGCACATGCTTACTGTGTACTAAACTAAGCTACTATGCAGTAAAGTGTCTGATATAGACACATGCACTATTGTCTAGATTAACCATGTTTACTGTGGAATCCTTTTGTTGGCATTCTTGCTGTACTGTCATTCATTTTTTTCCTTTCTAACTTTTGAATGCATATATTACATACTTGTCACTTATAAAAATTAGTTTGAATGCTATTCAGGACAAAGAAAATGAATTATTTTGGGAGATTTTTTTAATTTAAAAAAACAAAAACAAAAACTAAGTAATAGGTTCCATCATGGTACAGAATGGGCACGTCTACATGAAACTTTGATACTGCAGTAGCTGAATTATGCTGCACAGTAGTGCATCGTAGCCTCACCAGTGCTAACATGCTATATGCACAATATTATTAGGCTACTGAGCAGCAGCAGCATTTATAAGATGTTCAGCAGTGTTAATGTGCAGTAACTCTGGTTACTGTGCATTTATAGTACTTGGTTATACAACTACTAAATAAATGTGCAGTAAGCACTATGCAGTAGCATCTCATGTAGGTGTGCCCCATGATGTTGGAATAGGAGACTTAACATGGTGTCACGAAGATAAGGGGCAAAGAGATAAGATCTGTGCAAGTGATTAATAATGTAATTATGTAACCATCTTCTGAATCTAGGCTTAAAATTTCTTTATGTAGTTGTATATAAATAAATGAAGACTCAAGGGAACAGCTGAACCCACAAAAAATCATGAAGTCAAAGGAGGAGGAGGAGGATGTGAAGCTCTGATAACCTTTTTCTTTGAATCACTACTTGCAAGGAAAATAGAATAAGAGTAAGCATTCAGCAAATCCCAAATGAGAAAACTTGCAGATTGCAGTTTTATAGTTAATTTTATTTGGTCCAGTTTGTAGAAGTAGACAGATATAAAACTAAATCAATGCAATACTATTTTCCACCAGTCTTCTCCCAAAGACTGGATTTCACATTTGATTGACATGACTAAGAAAAGAAAGCATTTGATTCTGAATCAGGATCCAACACTTTAAAAATGGCCTTAAAAATATTGGCAAGGAACTATGCTTCATCTGAACCTCAAGGGTAGAAAAGGCATCATATTTCTATCCCAAGCAGACATTGATCCTTATAAAGTTTTTTTTTCATAAAAAAATGCTTGAAGGCCTCCTCCAAGAATTCCATTGGGAGGTTACATACCATTCATAACCTGAACATCCTCCAGGAATATCAAAGGATTCAAAGAACTAGAAAAAAAATATTAACAGATAGCTACTACAAAGGAACAACAAAAATAAATAAATAAAAAAGAATGATTCTACTTCAGTATACTGCTTAACCCCCCAAAATTTTTCACTGTCTAGAATACAGTTAAACATATAATTCTGGTTCAGTTTTTGGCATAAAAAAGGAGCAGGCCTTACAACCAATGGTACGTATAACATTTTAAAAAATAAATCTGAAAAGAAATTAAATTATTTATTTAAAGAAAAAGTATTGATATCTAAAGCAATGTCAATAGATTTTTGTAACTTTCACCAATATAACTTTAAAGCATTTGCTTCAAGTAATAGACACAGGTATTATTAACTTCAACTTGAATGTGTCACACTATAAACTTTAAAACAGATGAATCAGTGGTTTGAAGAAACTTGTGTCACACCACTGTCTTATTATGGAAGCTGGAATGTTTCCTAAAGGACAGAGTAGAACATTCAAGCTAGGGACGGACATTCAAAAGAGTCTAAGCCTGAACTGATTAAATATTTGCAGGTTAGTCTAACCTGGGTAGGTTAAATTACTTCATAACTGCACAGACGTCCCAGACATGCAGGCACATGCCTGCAGTGGCTCAGGCTAGAAGCTGGGGGTGCTAAAGCAGCTCTCTTTTCCCTTGCACAGAACTGAGCTCAGGGGGAGGGTGGCCAGGCCCCAGCAGGATGCTCTGATTAGCCCAGCAGGGAATTGATAGTAGTGTTTATCACACTCTAACTTGCTGTTTATCACCCCATTAAGAAAACAGCAGAGGGACATTACCAGCTATCTGTTGATTCTACTTGTTGACTCAGGATGGAACATGGCCAGCATGTGGTCTGCTAGCTAATACAGACACCTCTCCACAAGGCAGAGGGGAGGAAGGAATTCCTGCTTAGCAGGCAGTGGTATGGGGGGAGGAGAGAAGGAGCAAACAGCTCCTCTTGAATAGCTTTTTCAAGGAAGCACATTACATTACCTGTTGATTAGCTCAAAAATGCCTGTCTACCTTGATCATCTCCCACAGCATGCACTGTAGCCAGCATGTGGTCTGCTAGCTAACGTTGAGGTGTTGGTGTAAGGCAGGGGAAGGGGGAATAATCCCTGCTTAGCAGGGATAAGCCAGGGCCTGCAAGTCTCTGCCAAACTGCAGCCAGGGAGCAGAGGGGAGGGGCCAGCTCTGCTGTAGAACAGAGAGCCCTGCCCAGCTCAGAGAGCATGCTGGGGGTCTCTGGTTTATCTTAAACCAGCAAGGGGTCTGGGACAGATATTGCATACACCAATTTGAGCCAAATCAGTTAAGTCTGATACTACATTCCATCCAGTTTCAGCAGTTTTCAAAACTGGTTTATGTCCTCTGAACATCTGTTCTGTTACTAGTTCAAACCAGTTTCTGATCACTTAAACCAGTTTGTGTGTAATGTCTGTTCCTAGCCTCAGAATATAAGGTTTCAAATTATTTTACCAGTGAAAGAATAAATCATCAAAACCAGTAGAACATGGTACCTTGGCAACATTATTATTAGCAAAAAATATCTAACATCCTGTTTGTTGCAAATTAAGTGAAAACCTTTGGGGGAATTTACGAAGATATTGTCATTTTGCATCCCTCTTTTTCTAGCATTTGAAAGACCAGAGAGTTAGTAATTTTTTTTTAGTGTTTATTAGAGCTGGGCACCAAGTGGTTGTAAAACTGACGTTTAATTATTTAAAAAAAAATTATAAAGCACAAGAGACCATACACACTCCACCTGGTATATGGGAACCATGTACTGAAGTGACTATTCTGAAGGACAGATTTGAACCTGGACCTTCCATATCCCACACAAGTGGTCTAGTTCTAAGCTGGTTAGTTTTATTCTGTTTGTCACCCAGTGACTATCTGCTTATCAGAGCTCTTCTGTTTCATGTTGGAGAGATGAAGAGACCAATCCCAGAAAAAGTGTAGTGATATTTAATCAAAATTCAGACATTCCCACAAACATTCAGTTTGAATGAATCAACATTTTCCAACAAAAATATTTTATAAATAAATTCCCAAGCTGTTGATCCATATGGTTGAGATAGTGACAAGGGAGCCAGTGAAAAGGGGCAGCAAACAGGATAAGCAGTTTGCAAGGAGCAAGAGGAAGAGGAGGAAGAAAAGCCAGGCACCAGAACCAGATCCTGCCCAGGAAAGGTAAGTGATCCAGAGCTGCCTGTGTCTTTGGCTTGCTGAGTGTTTGTCTGGCAGGCCGTGTGCATTTGGGGCATGTGCTCTGAGAAGTTAGGAGTGTTGTTAGGTAAGTGATTGCTGATTGATTGCTGCCTGTGTCTGATACAAACTGTAATGAAGGGTGGAACCAGTCCAGGCCCAGCAGGATATAAAGAAGAGATTCCCCAAGTGACCTTGGAACTAGCAACTGGGGCAGCAAACAATATAAGCAGTTTTCAGGTCAGTCTGCTACCACCTTCCTTCCAATTTTGAGGGAAGGGTCTTTCACTTGGTGTAAGGGAGCAAGAAAAATGGAACGCTTAAAGGCTAAGCAGAAAACAAGCCAGCTTCCAGGTGATGTTACTAGGAAAGGTAGACTTGGAAGAAGGGCAGTAAGTATAAAAGGGGTATAAAAAGGAGACTCTCCAGGTGACATGGGAGCCAGCAAACAGGAATTGCAGACATGATAAACAGTTTGCAGGGAGTTTGTAGGCCAGTTCCTAGGCCACCCTGTGAGCCCAACACCCCCTTTTTGAGGGCCAAGTCTTTCAGCTTGGTGGGAGGAAGCAGGAAAAAGCACCACCAAAAAACACCTTTTGGGGCAAGAAGCAAAACACAGGTCTATTCCAGCTGAGTTTGTTAGGGAAGATCTGCTTGGAAGAAGAGTAGTAAGAGAGAGAAGGTAGATTAAGAGACTCAGGGAAATGGCTGGAAGACATTGCAATGCCAAAGCCATTGCCACTGCCTCTGCTTGCACTTGTGAGGCTCCTGTCTGGGCAGAACCACTCACCTTCATCATCAAAGATTCTACCCAGGTTCAGGTTTGGCTCTGTGGGGACTGCAGCTTGCATGTTCCTTCCAGTGATGGCCACATCAAGGAGTGCCTGTGGTGTGAGTGGTGCCTCTCAGGGAATAAGCAAGAGATGAGTTCATCAATTCAATGCTTGAGGAGACCTCTGGGTCTGTGAAGGAAGAAATGCCAGACAACACTAGAAAAGAGACAGGACATGGACTCCCAAGAGGGTGGAAGGTGGAACCTTGTGACTTCTGGCAGCAAGCAGAGATCTTTACCTCCACCTGCAGTCATTCATCTGGAGAAAGATATGCAGCTCCAGCAGCAGAGAGGGAAGATCACGTTCCATTGGTGGAGGAAGATAGGTCTCACTTCACCAAGGTGGGTAGGACAGAGATGCTCGCCACTAAGAAGCAGCAACAAATGATGATGATTGGAGACTCCATTCTGTGGGGGATGGAGGGAGCCATCTTTTGGCCTGGCCTGTTGTCTTGAGAAATCTGCTGCTTGCCTGGAGCCCAGGTCTGAGATGTCACAGAAGAATTACTGAGGCTCATCCGGCCCTTTGACTACTAACAATGCTGCTCATCCATGTGGGGAGACCTTGAGCATATCAGAAGGGCTTACAGGGCTCTGTGTGCAAGGGTGAGGGATCTGGGGCTCAGGTTGTGTTCTCATTGATCCTTCTGGTGAGGGGAAAGGGCCTGGGAAGGAGCAGGTGCATTCTGCAGATCAACGCCTGGCTGCACAAATAGTATTGTCAGCAGAGATTTGGATTCTTTGACCATGGGATGTTGTTCCAAGAAGAAGGATTGCTGAGAAGAGATGGGATTCACCTCACTAAGAAAGGGAAGAGTGTCATCACAGACAGGCTCACTAACCTAGCAAGGAGAGCTTTAAACAAGGTTCACAGAAGGGTGGAAATGAAATCCCTGAGCTAAGTGGGGAAGTGGAACACCTGGAGGACGAGCAAGCAGGAGGGGGCAATAGGGGAGGTGCTCTCGTACTTCCTGAGAAATCAGGACAAACATCTAGTTACCTCAGGTACCTGTACACAAATGCAGAGCCTGGGAAACAAGAAGGAAGAATTGGAAATTGTTGCACAGCCATGTAACTATGATGTGATTGGAATAACAGACTTGGTCGGATAGCTCACATGACTGGAGTAATGTCATGGATGCAACAAACAGTTCAGGAATGATAGGCAGGGTAGAAAAGGGGGAGGAGTTGCTCTTTATGTAAAAGAGCCATATGATTGCTCAGAGCTTCAGTATGAAACTGGAGATAACCCACAGGCTTTCAACAGGCCTAAAGTTAGAAGGGAGAGCAATAACGGTGATGTCATGGTGGGGGTCTACTATAGATTCTAGACCACCAGATCAGGAGGAAGTGGTAGATGAGGCTTTCTTCAAACAGCTAGCAGAAGTTTCCTAGTCACAGACCCTGGTTCTCATGGGGGACTTCAAATCACCCTGACATCTGCTGGGAGGGAAATACAGTACTGTGCAGGCAATCCAGGAAGTTGTTGGAGCATACTGGGGACAGTTTCATGGTACAACTGCTGAAGTGGCCAAATAGGGGCCATGCTCCTCTTGACCAGCTGCTCACAAATAGGTAAGGATTGGTGTGAATTGTAGTAGTTGATGGCAACTTGGGCAGCAGTGACCATGAAATGATTGCGTTCAGGATCCTGAGGAAAGGAAGGATGCAAAGTAGCAGAGTAAGGACCCTAGACTTTGGAAAAGCAGAAATCAACTCACTCAGGGAACTCATGGGCAGGATCCCCTGGGAAGCCAGTCTGATGGGGGAGGGATCCAGGAGAGCTGGCTGTACTTTAAAGAAGGCTTACTGAGAGTGCAGGAACAAACCATCCCAATGCGCAGGAAGACTAAGAATTATGGCAGAAGACCAGCTTGACTTAGCAGGGAACTCTGCCGTAAACTAAATCACAAAAAGGAAGCTTATAAATGGAAACTAGGACAAACAACAAGGGAGGAGTATTGCTGGTCATGGAGGGATAAAAGTCAGGAAGGCCAAAGTACAGTTGGAGTTGCAGCTGGCAAGGGATGTGAAGGGTAACAAAAAGGATTTCTACAAGTATGTCAGTAGCAAGAGGAGGATCAGGGAAAGTGTGGGTCCCTTACTGAATGTGTGAAGCAGCCTTGTGACAGAGGATGCAGAAAAGGCTGAAGTACTCAATGCCTTTTTCACCTCAGTCTTCACAGGCAGCTGGTATCAAGTACAGTGCCCCAGGGGTTGGTCCTGGGGCTGGTTTTGTTCAAGGTCTTCATTAATGACCTGGAAGATGGCACCCTCAGCAAGTTTGCAGATGATGCCAACCTGGCAGGGGTAATAGATATGCTGGGGGGTAGGGATAGGATTCAGGGTGAGTTTAACAAATTGGAGGATTGGACCAAAAGAAACCTCATGGAGGTTCAATAAGGACAAGTGCAAAGTCTTGCACTTAGGACAGAACAATCCCATACAATCCCAGGTATAGCCTGGGGGCTGACTGGCTGGGTAACAGCTCTGCAGAAAAGGACCAGGGGGTTACGGTGGCGAATTACGAAGCTGAATATGAGCCAGCAGTGTGCCCTTGTTGCCAAGAAGGCTAACAGCATACTGGGCTGTCCAAGTAGGAGTGTTGCCAACAGGGCAAGGGAAGCAATTATCTCCTCTATTCAGCACTGATGAGGCCACAGCTGGAGTACTGTGTCCAGTTTTTGGGCACTCCACTACGTGAAGGATGTGGACAAATTGGAGAGAGTCCAGTGGAGGACAATGAAAGGGGGGGATGGGGAACATGACCTTAGAAGAAGAGACTGAGGGAACTGGGCTTATTTAGTCTAGAGAAGAGAAGACAGTGCAGATTTAATAGCAGCTTTCAACTACCTGAAGGGAGGTTTGAAAGAGGATGGAGCTAGACTGTTCTCAGTGGTGGTAGACGACAGAACAAGGAGCAATGGTCTCAAGTTGCAGCAAAGGAAGTTTAGATTAGATATTAGAAAGAATTTTCTCACTAAAAGAGTAGTAAAACACTGGAATAAGAGAGGATGTAGAATCTCTATTCTTGGAGGTTGTTAAGGATCTGGCCAGGCAAAGCTTTGGCTGGGATGATATGGTTGGGGATGGTCCTGCTTTGAGCAAGGTGTTAGACTACATGATCTCCTGAGGTGCCTTACAACCCTAATTTTCTACTGTCCAGCCAGTATTATTCCAGATACAGTTGTTTAATGAGAATTTTGTAGCATACTATCCTCCCACAATAATTCATGCAATTAATAAAGGCATAAGTAACTAAGTATAATCTTTTATATTAGTAATTAACATGCCCCAAGATTTAGATGCACAGATTTTTAAACCCATTGTTAAAACTGGTTTTAATAAAGTTAATATTTTCTGTCCCATAATCACACATGTACACAAAATAAGAAACTGGAAAACAGATCCATCACTGCATCTCAAATCCTCTGGAACAATGAGTTCACCCCTGCAAAGAGGAAAGGAAGTATAACACTTTTTTGGTGCCATTACAATCTCTGGAGCTCAGGTTTTAAGTGGGCAAATTGTAAAATAAATGAAGTCTCAATCCAATGTTGATTGAAAGCAATTAAATAGATCTCAGGAGTAACGTGGAAATAAGGAGCCAGTAGTCATATTTGCATCTTGATTGTTATAGGGCTAAACCAGAAATGGATATAAGGATTATACCTTTTACCATACCACTGAAATTTAGTGTGGTGAAATTTAGCAAAAACAGTTAAGAGTGGCTTCTGAAAAAACTTGCTCCTATTCCATGTGCAGCAAATCTGGGAAATGAGACAATGTAGCCCCTCTAGAATGGCACTGAGTGCACAACTGGGACCATAATCAGGGTCTTTGACCTGGGTGTCTTTGCACGGATTCTGATCTATTTCAAAGCATCTACAATGCCTAACTTTTTGGAGTTAGCCCACAAGGAGCAGAAACAAGTAGGCAGAAGTAGAATAGGCAAACCCTTATAGTAAGAGAATAGCAAGGAGAATCAGTTGCTTGAGGTTGGAGTAGCATGTCTCATTTGATAAGAAAAAGACAGTGTGCACCAACAGAGACACAAACAAAGAAAGTTAACAAGGTATGACCAAAAGAGGAGCAAAGGGAGGTACAGAAGACCACTATACAGAGTAAGAGATTAATAAAAAAAGTTTAACATGCATATCAAGCAAGTTAATTTCCCTGGTAATTTTTTTTAAAATCGTGGTTACTGACAAACACACACATTTCAGCAAAAGTGTGTAAGTACATGGCATTTCCAAAATTATATTTTGAAATGCATCATCACAGGACTGCATAGAAGGTATTGTATTGGTGTTTTGCCCAGTAAAAAGGTCAACACTTCTGTTTCAAGATCACAATTTATCTTGTGTCATTTTAGATTGGTAGTGAGAACTGATTGCTTAAAGATCTCCAATTCCTTAGCAACCTCACCAGAGGACAACACTTCATTCAGCTGAAAAGAAGTTCAAAATCAACAGAAATGTTGTCTTATTCAGTAGCCCTGATGGAAACAAACTGATTTAATTTGGGAAGTTTGCAAAAGACAAAAAGTACAGATCAATTACGAAAATCAAATGTGAATGCAAGCAATTAATACCAGACAAGCTACTTCTGAATCAAAAATCTATGGTACAAAACACAATAAAAGCTCAGTAAAGATTACTTGCAGATTTCTATCTGAATAAAAGAGATGGTAAGTGGAAACTTGATAAACAATTAAAATTGCAAGTGCAATAGAGAATGCTGCTTAGTTTCTAATTGGATTGAATCAAGTCTCTCTCATACAGTTTAAGGAATATTTCACAATATTTAAATAGCTGCTGATATTGTCAAGTTAATTGCTTTAAAAGGTCCAAAGAGATTTACTTTTATAAATATCAATTGGAGTGCATTTTCCAGAATTCTAGATTCCATTTCCATCATACCATATGGATTGCTACTATAAATAATCCCAAGAAGAGACATTCAGAAAAACTTTATTTGCATTGTACTGGGTGCTTCTGCGCTGTTGGCTACAAAGCACCAACTCACAGGATCATTGTAAAATTCTAGTTTAATGGACGGATGAAAAAGTCATATCATAAAGCTTGGTGCTGATCCCCTCAAACACACACACATTCATGCGTGCACACACTCACAGTAGCTAGCTCTGAACACTAAGCACTGGTGTCAAGTTATACCTATCCCCAAGCGCTGGAGTCTGCCGTCGATGGCCCGTCGAGGCTTCTTTCAGTATGATGTTGCTTCAGAAGGGGATTGCCAGCTGGTCCTTCTGGAAGGTGCTGGTAATGTCAAAGAGGGTGCCTTTGGGGGTCATTCTTCGCTGCCTTTTATCCCTATCTGGCAGACTTTGGTGATTCCCCAATTCTTGGGCTTAGCCAATCCAGGGTGTCATTGATCTCAAGGGACATCCCTCTTGGTAGCTGCTGGATGGCAGCTGTCAGCCCCAGGGGTCATGTCCACATGTACATGCAGTCTCAGGAGTCCATTGATAAATTTTGATTGATTCACTGCCATGATGAATAGAGCTCTGGAAGTGGTTGATCAGGGGGGTATTTCAGCCCCAAGGGTCTGTTTCCAGTGTTGATTAGTTCAAATGGGGGCTTCCATACCTTTAACAATGATGTTTCCAGGAATTCCTGGCTCTTTATTGATTCTTTCTTCTCCTTGGTCTCTGATTTTTTAGGTGTTAATTGCAGCTCATTAACATGCTTATCCAGACTAGTTACTGTGTTATACAATCAACCATGATTCATTCGGGGACCTGCTCCTTACAGAGATTCCTGCTCTTGTTAACTTTGTTACATGGTACAACTTACTTTTAAAACTTAAAGTAAATTTGTAAAAGCATCTACAAGCTCTATTTTCACTACAAATACACATTATATAAAAATAATAATAATAATATTATTATAATAAAAGAAAAAAAGAGAGGAAGGAAGAAAAGGTAGAAAAGAGAAAGCATACCCAAAAGGGGGCAAATACTAAAAGAGGGGCTTTTGCTATATGGAGGAGCTTCACATTTGAGTGGGAGGTCAGACAAAGGGGTTTCTTGCTACAACATGAGGTGCTTTACTGCACAATAGAGCAAATTACTGTGTTGTAAGTGTCACTGTCTACAGATGAAGAAACTTACCTCACAGTAATTTGCTCTACTCAACGCTCAGTTTCCTACCTGCAAATACAAGTAGCAAATTAACTGCTGTGTAGTTACTGTGCAATAAGGCACGTGTAGACAGCTGACTGGGAGCAAATTTGCTTGCTGTCAACCAGGGGCAGGAGATTTCTCCCTGGCCCTAAGAGCTGCCTGCGGCTGGGGTAGGCCTCACCACTCAGCCTCCATAGGGACAATATCCTCCTGTTCCTGCAGCAGGATGCTCCCAGCCCCAGCTCTATGTGGAGTGGAGGCTGGGAAGTTGCTTCTTGCCCCTGGGAGGTACCCGCTTCCTGGGCAGGCTTTGGAACTGGACCCCAGGCTTGGACAATGTCCCCCTGCCCTGGCAGCAGGGAACTCCAGTTATTGCGAAGCAGGGGCTGCGAGATTACTTCCTGCTTCCAGGAGCTGTCTGCTACCTGCTGTGATCAGAGCTGGGGCTGGGAGCTCCCTGCATGAGGAGAGTTCCCCACCAGCCTGGAGCTGGCTGGAACCTGTCCCAGACCAAGACAGGTCCCAGCCAGCCCTGGGCTTTGTGGGGCAGTCTGGACACGCAGCCCAGAGCTAGCTGGGAACTGTTCTGTTTTGGA
>JAGPOW010000261.1:215770750-215782654 GCA_030014935.1 Caiman crocodilus | reverse complement strand
AAATTCCAGCAAGCATTTTAACATGTAGATGTACCTCTGTATATATGATTTGCAAGTTTAACAACATTTAAAACACTCTGGAATTAAAAATTCAGTGCTCACAGAAATGCCTAACCTGTGCCATGGTTGTTGGCATACTGTGTCGAGAAGTCAGAGACATGGGTTCAAATTCCCTATGCAGAAGGGATCCTAGAACCCAAGTCTCCTACTTGAGTGCCCTAACTGCTTGGAACTTGAGCATGAAACATGGGGTCCTCCTCTGGCATCTAGCAGTGCGAGTCATGGGGTTCTGGCTGGCTATATTTGCATGACTTGCACATGCTTAACCCTCACTCCCCCTATTGTGTACATTGCTAGATACATCGTTGGTCGATGTGTAACCTCTTTGTGTCCACACTTTCACATCCACAGTAGAATCACAACCTGAAGTGCCAGGACTGCCACTTACGAGGCTAGAAAACTGCCATTTTTTCATACAGATGGAAACAGAATTCTGTCCCTAGAATATTTTAGATACTGGAATAATAACTTCAATTAAAAATAAAATAACAGAAGCCATGGTTTTGTGGAATTTAGACTTGTGTGAATACCTCCAAGAAAAAAAAAATCAGATCCAATGATAACTTCTTTGTGACACAGATGTCATTGCACAATTGATATTATTATGTGATATTATAATTAGATATCTCTGCAGGAATTCCAGGCAATGCTGAGATTTTATAACAAGGAAAAGAATCCAATATTTTATTAGGTCCCACTTTTCATCTCTGTAGCAAAGTCCTTCAACACCCCAACAAACTACACTTGATCTGAGCCTTCAAGAGGCCGAGAAGCGATACTAGATTAGACTAATTTCTGCTCTCATTTACATCAGTTTAGGATCCTACTGAAGTAAAGCTTTGTGTAGGGAGAAGGGCTTCACAGCTGCTGCAAGACAGTTTAGCCCATTATAATTCAATTTTAAGAACACATTTGCAGAGAGTGTGAAAGACTGCTCTTCAAAAATGGGCTTTGAATGTTTAGCTACCACCTCTTCATTCATTCTTAGTTAGGAAATGACTTACTGAAGCTCTTTCTCCTCTGTACAAAGGCTGCTTTGATACTTGATTTCCAGGAAAGCGTGCTCTATACAAGTCTATTACTGCGTTCCCTTTATACACTATTTTAACTATTGTGAGTTTTAGTCTTCCCCTTTTGTTTCTGTTATATTTAACTTTGAGGTTTGTATAAACAACTATAATACCTTATATAGACTGGTCATTTGCCACTTGTGCATTATATAAGTTGGTACAGGAAAAGATCTGCTATCTGGCATTTAAGTAACTGGAAATTCCATTAACCGGAATTTGTGGCCAGCCAGCCGGGCACGTGGGTGGGAGGGACAGGGCAGGTTCAGATAACTACTAGGTCTGTGAGACGCTTCAGTAGCCAATTTGATTTGGAGGAGATGCAGCCCCATTTGGGGACTAAATCTGAATCAAATCAGGAGATTAAGTAAATACTCCGAATTGATTTGAAGCATCCAAATCGATTTAGAAAAGTTTCAGGAAAAGATTCGGCCAATTTGGAGAGTCCATCATAGACTAAACAGGCAGCTGACAGCTGCCTCCTGCTGGCAGGACTGTTGGGGGAGGGAGGAACTGGGACAAGTGGCCCAGCCGAGACGGGGCACGTTAAAACTGGGGAGGTGGGATGAGGGTGTGCAAGATGCGGTGCAGCCACACTGGGAATGGAAGCTCTGCCTGTAGCTAGCCACACCTGCATTGCCCCCCACCCCCCACTGTTTGGGCAAGTGGCAGTAGGGCAGAGCCCCTGTGGTTCCCCCTACTAGGGCAAAGGTAGGCACAGCTGGGGAACCTGTCCAGCCCCATCCACTACCCAACCCAGCCTTCCAGCACTTAAAAAAAAAAAAAAGCCCCCGCAGTCACTGGCTCTGGCAGCAGTGATTGGGGCCTCTGGGAGCTCATGGCAGAGTCCCACCACACAGCGCAGGGTGGGGGGGGCAGTGGGGATCACCCCCCACATCTGGCACCCACACAGCAGCTTCCCCATGTACAGGTGCAGTGCAGCTTGGCAGGGCACCATGCACTGTCCCAGAGCTGGGGCAGCTCCACATGTCAGCCAGAGCCTGGCAGCACTCAGCCCCAGCAGCCCCAGCTCCCAGGTAGTGTGCAGTGCCCTGCCAAACTGCACTGCTCCCACACCTTGGGGCAGCTGCTGCGTGGGGGGGCAATCTCCATTGTCCCTCACTACTCTGCACTGCATAGGGTGGGGGAGCTCGGCCAATTGCTGGGATGCTGGAGCCAGATGGGACAGCCACTGGGGATGGGGTTGGGAGATCAGGAAGTGGGGGCTGGGGAAGGGGGGTGGGCTCTGCCACATGGCCCCAGAGCCACTGCTTCAGCTGGTGAATGCAGGGATTTTAATTTTTTTTTTTAATTGCTGGGATGCTGGGGCCAGGCAGGGCAGCCATTGATGGTGGAGCTGGGTGGGGGGAGAGATTGGGGAATGGGGGTTGTGCAGGGGCAGGGGGCTCTGCCACATGGCCCCACAGCCACTCCTACAGCCAGCAAGTGTGGGGCCTATTTTATTTTTTTTTTGGCTTTCTTGTTTTAAGTTCCGGGACTAAACTGGGGCCGGGCAGGGAATGTGAACCAGTACGGCAGCCATAGGGGCTTCTCCTGCAGCTCTTCCCACCTAGGAAGAGGCAGGTACAACTAGAGGAGCCACCTGGCTGTGCCTGCCTCTCCCTGGCCAATCTGAATAAATCAAATCTGTCCGAATCAGTGCCGAATCTTCTTACACCGATTTGACTGAATCAATTCAAGATAGTGATCTGAATCTCCGAATTGAATCACTGTCCTCTGAATCAGCCAAATCCCAATTGAATACTTCCCTATTCACACAGGCCTAGTAACTGGGGGTTTTCAGGTACCCAGAATTTTTACATAACCAGCAACCCCATTACCCTGGGTAAGCCTGATAACAGAGATTTTACTATACATTAATTTTGTAGATAATGGTGTACAATGTTTTGTAAATAGTCCATGCAAGTTTATGCAGTACTACAAATGCCCAAGGTAAAATTACAAAGAGTTTAGAGGTGACTGTTGTATTGTATTTATATTCCTTTATAAAAGCAATACATTTAAAGGAAGAAAAAAAATATTATAGGTCTTCCTAAGCACCTGGGGACACTAGAATAGAGGATGTGTTCTGAAGCCTTGGACATTTACTGCCAAGATACTGCTGCCAGGCTCTGCAGCACCTAGCAGAGACAGTGCAACAGGCAAAGTTTACCAACCTGGGACAAGAAGCAACAACAAAACACTTACTTCCCACACCTACTGAGAAGGCTCCATTGGGGGACAAGATTAAAGGTCCTCTACCCACTTTAGTGCTTTTTCTGTCTACATTTGTATCCCTTTTCACTGGTGCCTGATTTGTTCTAACCCATTTCGTTGCCATCTTTCTCTCTTTTTCTATCATTGAATATTTATAATTTCTATTCTCTCTAACTTTCTTTCTTTTTGTTAAATCCTCACCATCCTGCTCATCTCTGGCTCTCCACCCAATGTAGAATTTTTTTCTTACTCACATATTTGTATTTCCCTCTAACTGTAACCTATTGTTCCTATCTCCACCTTTGCAGGCCTCCCAGGTTGTATTCCCTCTTCTTTCTCTCCCCACCCTCTTCTGTTCCCCAAACCCTATATTTTCCCTTCTGCTCTTTCCCCTATCAATATAGTTACAGCCTCATCTCTTCCTCAGTTTCTCACAACCCCCACACCTGTCCTTACTTTTAACAGTCTGACTCACAGTGGCTAGGCTTAGAGTGACTAGATTTTGAAACCAGGAACAGGAATGTGCATCAGAGTGGTGAAGATTTTGTTGGGGAGACAGAAGTGCCCTCTGACAGCATTGGCTGCTTAGTGGGAGAACAAAATGCAGCCTGTATCTTTTTTTCTACCCCCAGCCTTGAGAAATGCAGCAAGACAACAAACATTGCAGAAGTTATTTTTAAAAGGGAAGGGAAGGAAAGGATGAAGCCATTTCTTCCAATAAATCTTACTGGAGGTTGAATGTCTGTCATAAGCTAGGAGACATCTAGTTTCTATGCATCTGGTCACCAGGGCTGGACACAGGCATGTGCAAGCCAGGCCACTACCCAGGGCCTGGAGAAAAGGGGGCCCAAAAATGGTAATTTTTTCCCCATTGTACAATTATTATCATCATTATCTCTGGTGAAGGTGGGGGGAAGGGAGGTCTGATACTAAAAGTTTGCTCAAGGCCATCAGGAATCTAGGTACAGTGCCGCTAGTCACCTTGTTTACATTGGTAGAAAAAAGATAGATGAGAAATCACATTACAGGGCTAACGTGGATGATCCCTGAGGCACACACATGCTTAATTATTCCATGTTCACTTTCAGCAGGCATGACTTTGCAGGCTGACCCCAGACTCCTGTGTCCAGGCTTTGTGGCTTCAGCTGAATCATCAGGACAAGCCCTGAAAACAGGATATTTTTGATATTCAAGGACCTGTGTCATCATAGCTGAGATGACTCTTAATAGCACCTGCAGCTTCTGTATTAGATCAGGGTTATCATTCACCACATCTTCTGGTGCATTCCCATCTGCATTTCTCTCAGAAACAGCAACATAACAAAAGTTATGCGTAACCAATATGCTGTTGCACAGTATTTCAGTTTTCCTCCTTTTTCTGAGCCTTCCGCAGAAACCGAACACACATGGAAACAGCCCTTTTTTCTCCTCCATTATCAATAACCCTACTAGCAGGTATCAACTCTAGTGTCATTTGGATAAAGTTAGGCCTTAGAAATTCAGGCACAGCTCCCATTGACAACAGCCCGATTTATATATGTAAACCAGAAGGCATATTGTTTTCTACTTGTTTCCACAAACATACATCGGGCTGATTCTTATTTAGATGAAAATATAAATCCAATCAGGATATGTTGAAAAGCCTGTAGACTGTCATTGTTGAACTGAAAGGCAGGTGAAAAGCAGCCTCCCATCAACATCCTTTTGCTGGGGAACAGTTAAAATACTGAGAGACAGGCAGCCCCATGGTATTTCTCATTATGAAAGGTCACTGCTCTGTTAGTTCATCACCGTTTCTCAGAGTGAGCTGCAGAAGGTTGTTGCAGGGAGAGAAAAGTGTTACAAAGGAGACAAGAAATATTACAAAGCATTAGAGAGACAGAGAAACTACTTAGTGACTTTGGGGGAGTTACTTCTATATAAGCGAGGGCACAATTTACCTCTTGCTGCCTGTATCTAGATATCAGTTTTCCATACATTAATCGACCAAAATTGTGAACTTATTTATGCTGTTGTAAATTCACTGCAGCTCAATTGATGTTTACAGTCATGAAATCAAGAGGTAATCCAGATGTGCACCAGTGTAAATAATGCCATGGTCTGGCCCCAGGTGCTTCTTTCCATTCTGTACTTTAAATTGCCACATGTTTATTTCCCCTCATAATTTTCAGCTCTCCTCAAGAAATACACTTCAGTTATTTCAATGGAAGCATTATTGAGGCATGATGTTGTTACTTCTCTGCCTTGCCTCTGAAATCAGGAGGGAACTAAACATAAGATGCCAAGTATGCAGGTAGGGCTGCATGCATTTTTATAGATTCACAATGCCATGCAAGATTAAGAGGTCAGTTCATTTTTTGTTTTCCTTGTAAACATGAGCTCAGGTTCCCAAATAATCCGATTTATTTTGTTGATGCTGTTCATCGCCCACTCCCCTGAATCCTTGAACTCTAATCCTTGAAAAGATCCATTGCCTTGATTTTCTTCCATTTTGCTGTTTTGGGATTAAATGATGCCTCAGGGGTATATTTTAGTCCTTATGAGATTCCCTGTGAACCTCTTAGCAATGTCTTTTAACAACCAATCTAGAAGGGAACAGGAAGTCAACTTCATACTACAAGATATGTTCCTATTCTCAGTCACAGAGTCAGCTCAGAGTAAAGAACTAGGCAGAAAATAAAATAGCCTGTTAATCCCCAAAGATGATTCCTGAAACTAGAACAGCAGGTTACTAAATCCTGTCACGTGGAAAAAAAATTTGAGTCCATTCAGTAAAAGATGAAACTGATAAGGCAGTACAACGTCATCTAGTATGCTGGCAGCAGTGGTGGCTGCTGGCTCCATCAAGACAGCTCAGAAAACATGTCAATGGCAAAGATTACTGCTGCAACTGCTGCCAGTATATATGGCAGATCTAATTCTCTAAAATGATCTGTGTTAAGAAACTTTGTGGCTGCTGCTTCACCTGCTTCTAGTGCTGCTACAGCTGCCACATCATGCGCTAGAAATTTTACCTCTTTGGCAGGAAGGTGCCAAGCAACACTAGTCATACAATTTATATTATTTATGTCACATACAATGGGTTGTGACACACTTTATCACCTTCCTATGGCTTCCATTGCTACAAGAGTCATGGTGACTGAAATACCTGAGATCATCTTATTTTTCCTCCATCGTATTTATTTGCATTGTGGTATCTTCCAGACAATCTAATCAAGATCCTTTCGTGGCTTTCTACACAAACTTGTGCCAAAGGAAGTCATATCTAAAAGTCATGGCTAACGACTATAACTTCAGATAGATTCTGTAAGCCACTGAGTCTCAACCAGCATGCCATGAGGTCCTTTTAAGGGTGATGCAGGGTGTTGTTCCATATTAACACTGTTAAGTATGCAGACTCCTATACACAATTCACAAGATAAACCAAGAGTTTTCAAGTAGTATCAAAAAAAAACATTCTAACCTATTGTCTTTCTGATTTCTCTACATCAGAAGAACTGCTCTATTTTTCTCCATTCAAAAATGAATGAAAACTAAGAGCTAGCATTTTTTTAGGACTGCCTTGACTCTGAGGGGTACCTGAAGTCAAACAAGATTAAGAATCGCTGGTTTAGATGGTAGTCACCAATATTATCATTTCTGGTTATCATCAAGAAAACTGTATATTCATAGTTCACTGCATTAACTTCTTGTTAAAAGATTATTTTTTTCAAGGCATTGTATTATGTACTCTGTTGAAGCAAGAATTTTGTCATTTTATATGTTCATAAAGTACCATATGCACTGAACATTTGGGCTTATAGCAATTGCCACAATAAAGTGAATTGTGCATTAATATTGCTATTGCTTATTGATGTCAATCTGCTTAATTGGTTGTTGGATCCTCGTAGTCACAGATCTACCAAGTCACTTTTCTCCCTAAAATGCTCATGCCTAGGCTGATGAATGAATGGATACAAATACGGCAGTCAGTATGCTAGACACCCCTATGCCATTATCTCATGGCAGTATACTGATGCCGAAGTAGGGTGAAGCAGCCCTGGGCTGGCAGCGGGCTCAGGGTATCAGCCCCAGGCTTTGCATGCTGGGAAAGGGCAAGAGAATGCAAAACTGCAGAGTGATGTAGCAAACCCTCTCAAGCCTGCCCCTCAGACTGCTGTGGTCCCAGGCTGGCAGCAGGCTCGGAGGGTCAGCCACATGGCGCTGCAATTTCAACACTCTCATGCCCAGACTAACCCCTCCACACCCTCCATCACCACCCAGAGCCTGAGGCTGACTTCCAACCTGCTGTCAGCCCAGGACCACAGCAGATTGAGCTAGGGCAGAGAAGACCTGGGTTGGCATGGATTACAGGGGTCAGCCCCAGGGTCTGAGTGGCAGCTCTGGGTGGCAGAGGGGCTGGCTGAGGAATGAGAGTCATGTTGCAGCCCTGCAGGCTTCCTCTCCCCAGCTGGCTGCACTGACCAGGCTGACTGGGTGCAATTTCTAGTTGCCATCTATACATGTGTTTAATCTCACATGTTTATTCTACCACAGGATAGTACTTGTCCCCAACAATGCTATTGTACAGTGGAGTAAATTAAATTTACTGCGCCCTAACTCTGATGCACATGTAGATGGTAAAGCTTTACAGCAGATCTAATTGGTGAACTCTGCAGTAAAGCTCATGTGTAGATGCAACCACTGAGAGAAGAGTAAAGAGAGAGGTTGGACAGTGCCTTGAATATGCTCTGCTGTCCATCAAAAGCTTCTCTACAACAGCAAGCTTCTTTATTGAACTTCATTTAAGAAGCCTTAATGCAATTAATTCAGTAATATCCATTTGCAATGTATGCTGTAAGAGATGTAGATGGTTTTAAGTTTTAAAAATATCCTTTTCAGAAGAGTAACAAGGGCCTGTGAATACCTAGAAAATATTTTTATGTCTAGGTTAACAGACCTGAAGTGTACCATTTCAATACCCTTCCCAGGACAGGAATTATGCCTGCCTTGTGAGAATCTGCCAAGAGAGAAATGAACCCTCCCCAAGATTCTTCATAGTTTGTGAATGACACTATGGGTATGGTATTGGGCTGTGTGAAGCTTTGGTCCCCAATTCAATTTGGCGGAGATTTGGCCTTATTCGGTGGCCAAATATCCAAATCAAAATCAAAATCAGGAGATCCTTTAATTTCTCTGAATTGAATTAGAACATTCCAAAATTGATTCAGAGAGAATTGGAAAAATGTGTTCTTTGTGTAATGTGAATGTAATGTTTGTAACAGCAGGTGGAACCAGGAGGCAGTCTGCACAGCTGTGATGCCTGTTAATTTGGACTGCAACTCCAAGAAACCCCCAGGGGCTGGGGGGGCAAGGGAAAAAAGAAGAGGAAGCTTGAGGATGGACTAATGGGAACAGAGAGCAGAGTACATGTGGAACCTGGTCATCCCTACATAGGAGCATACAGCAGAGCTGGAGATCTCACCAGCTCAGTCAACCAGGCATGTGGACTGAAGGAGCTGGACTTGGAGGCAGCTGCAGGCTGCTGTTTAAGTGCTCTAGGAACTAAAGGCATGTTTGGGGATACATCCAGAGGTGTGTGGGAGAGAAATTAAAGGTGCTGAGTATTGATGTTTGTTTATTTACCTTTTCTCTACCTTTGACCTTTTGGCTTGTGACCCTAACCCCTATGATTTTCTGTATAAAAGTGGCACTCCCCCTTGCTTCTTGTGCCAGTTTCTGGGGCTGCTGGGCTGGCACACTTAATCAAAGGTCTGTGACCAACTGTAATTTTAAATTATTCCAGCACCAGGTGCTTGTAAGCAGTGGTATAACTTGTTGGGGGAAGAGAGAGAGGGGTTTGGAGCATCTTCCTGAGCACTGACTTGGAGGGGAACAAAAAAAGCAGTTTGGCTATCAGCTGCATATTTGCATCACCCACTGGAAGTCACTGCTTCCACTTTGCTCTAGGTTGCCAGCCACATTTCTACACTGTTGCCTGTATAAGAATGGTTCAGTTTACTGTACCGCAGGGTATGCTCAGAAACTTTCTGGTGAAACACATACTACTAAGTACAGAGCATCTCAGGCATAGCTTTACAGTGTGCCTGCTCATGTGTAGACTATTAACCTGGGTGATCAGACCTGGATAACAACAGAAGAACACCGAGTAGTCATTGACCCAATCTGCATTATGAAATGGATGATAATAGCATCTGAACTGCCATGTCAATCCTTCAATTCAGAACTCACCATTGAAAAGTTTCTGACTTTAAAGGAATATCACAAACACCAAAATGAAATCTCTTTATTGACAAACTAGTTTATATATAGATATATAGAAACAGTCTGATCTCACTATTCAGCAGCATCTCTTCTTGGTCTATCACAAAATTATGCCACTGCTCCAGTAGCATAAAGAAGTGAATGATTTCATTCAAAGTGGCATAGAACAGAGGTTTAAGAAGAAAGTAGATTATGGTTAAAAATAATAATCATTGTCCTTGTCACATTGGTATCTGACCAACCCAACATGCATAATACAAAATAAAAAACTGCAAGACAAATGCTCTCTTTTCAGTACAAACACGTGTACTGTATATCAAGCAGTCAAAATGTCATATACTCCCAAAGGTACACACACTACTATGGTATATTTGCTTTTTTAATTCACTCCATCTGTACTCCTGAGCAATGATCCAAGAAGACAAAGTTTGAAAACTTGTCTTTCAACTTTGGAAATTTGATTTGCAACTGCCTAAATAGATACTGTGGCTTCATTAAAAAAAATAAAATAATATTTTCAAACTCATTTACAAATGGATGGCATACAGTCTCTTATTAGTCTACATCACTATTTTTTTATTACAGGATTATATTGTCCTTTGATATTTCACACCAGTATAGATATGAAAGGGAATTCTTAAACATTTGGTTGTGTAATGTGTGTCTGTAATTTTTGCTATGGAGATTCATACACTAAATGGGCCAGCTATATTTCTTGTCCATGTTCAGCAACCTATAGTAAAAATGTTTCATTCCCATATATTGTGCAACAAGGGAGGAGAAAGCAATTTGAATATGGACCAGTGTGGAATTTCAGGCTAGACTCAAGCTGTCCCTGTAGGTGCCTTGACTTAAGAATTGTTCTGTATAACAACTGAACATCTGCCTTATGAAAATGATTCACATGACAATCAGACATGTAAAATTCCTGTAGTGTAAATTGTGAGACAGCAAAGATGACTAAGATCAATTCAGGTTTAAAAGCCAAGGTGCCCTATACAGAGGATGGGGAGCATGAAGTGCCTCTAAAAATGTGATTCAGAAGTCTGGAGCCACATAAAGGAAGCCAATAGGAAGTATTAAAGAACAGGGGCTCTCCCAGCCCTCTTGGGATCTGAGACTCAAGCTATTCACTTACTTGCAGTTTACAAGTTGCAGATTCACTTTTCAGAACATCTGCATAGTTATCTTCTGAATACAGAAGATTATTACACTTCTCTTCTTGGCAGCCAATAAATGGGAGTTTGTCTCTGTAGTCTGGTTCATAGAAAAATGAGGGGGAAGTCACTGGGTTCTGACCTTTGCTTCCAGCACCATTTATGCATTGTGGTGAAGAGAACCTAAAAGCTAGACAAGCACCTTATTCACTGAGCTACTGGACAAATGGTAAGCACCACCACTTCTTCGATCTGAAATCAGTGTTGGCAACATCAACTAGTTATGGTCCTTGCTAAATGATCTGTGTGACGTTTCCATGGAACACTCCCAGAGTGTAGGCAACTCAGCACCAATTTAAATCTTGCTTGGAGTTAGCGTCCAAAGTGAACACTAAAGTTGCTTTGGCATGGGTTTGCATGCTTAGTAGCATGTGCAGTCCCAAGTGAAGGTGGGTGCATCTGCACATGCAATTAATTCAAAGCAGTAAACTCCAGCACTTATTGCACCAGAGTTTATTGCTCCTAGGTGTGCCATTTGAACTGCAGCACGTTCAGCTGGGTCAGAGTATCCCTGGCTGGTACAGGTCCAGGGAGTCATCTCCCAGCCTGGCTGCTCTGACTTAGTTCAATGTGCTGTGGAGGAGCTGCCTTGGGCACAAGGTTGCTCCAGTGTAGGGCTAGTTAACTGGCAACCCCCTGCACTGAAACAGCCTTGTGCCCCAGCCAGCTAGGTCAGCATCTATACACGCACTGCTGCACACAAAAGAACTCTGCAGCAGGGTAGTACTTGTATTACAACTACTACCCTTGTGCAAAATCAATTAGTCTACTGTGGCTTACTGTCGCCCCTTACTGTGGCGTTGAGGACTGGAAGGTGGCCAATGTGGTTCCCATCTTTAAGAAGGGGAGGAAGGAGGACCTGGAGAACTACAGATCTGTCAGTATCACCTCAGTTCTGGGAAAGATCTTTGAGAAAATTCTCAAGTCCCACATTTGTGAGGGACCGGCAGGGGACTTTATGCTGAAGGGCAACCAGAACAGGTTTGTTAAGGGCAGGTCCTGTCAGACCAACCTGGTCGCCTTCTATGACCAGGTGACCAAATCCATGGATGTGGGCGCCCCTGTCGACGTAGTCTTTT
>JAGPOW010000261.1:215745624-215770650 GCA_030014935.1 Caiman crocodilus | reverse complement strand
AGTAGATTAGATAGGTACTTGGCTGGGGTCTTGTGACCCTGGCACTCGTTCCCTGCCACTGGCGGGGGGTCAGACTAGATGGCCTGCTTTAGGTCCCTTCTGACCCTAGATACTATGATACTATGATATGATACTATGATTAATAGGGTTGCAAATGTAGATGCCACAACATTTACTATGCAGCTAATTAGGCAACTCCACAGTAAACATCTCATGTAGATGTGCCTGGTATGTAGGAAATTTAGGCATCTAACGAGAGTTTAGGGTTCTGAAGCAAGGACAATTCAAAACACTCCACGAAACAGAATTTTCCTTCCATTATAACTCCTACTGAACAAAATTTGAATCTGGGGTTTAAAAGTTGATGTTAGATTTAGCTTGATATCCATGGTACTGTTTGGATGGCAACGAGGAAATAAGAATATGAATGAGACTCTGAAGGGAACTTTACATTGCAATGATATTTTTTGAAAGTCTGTAACTAGTTAAATAACCATGACTATCCTGCAAGTAACTCCAGACATACAAATTAAGAGGTCCACATACCCATAGAGGTCTGCCCAGGTACATAAAATCAGAATAAAGTACTTGAATGATGAATTGACTAATTCATTGTTGTAATGGCAGCGTGCCGCCGTCACAGGCACAGACAGGGGAAAGAGAGGATTGCGGGGCAGCAACAACCCCTCAAGAAAACCCCGGGCTGAGCTACTTACGCTCGGGAGGGACGGTAGCATCGGAGCTGGGACCGCGGCAGCAGCCGCAACCACCATTGCAGCCACATGAGCCCGCATTACGCCAGCTGTTTAAACAACTGTTCCCAGCAAGGGGAACAGCTGAGCCAATCATGACAGCCGCAGCGGCCACCGTGGGGAAGTTTAAATACCCCAGTAGGTAGGGGGGATCCAGGGAAGGAGAGAGGAGACAGGCAGCACGCCAGTGGTGGTGTGGCCTCCCTGGAGTGAATGCCTCAGACAGGCAGCTCTGCCTCAGCTCAACAGCTGAAGCAAGAAACAGGAACCCTGGCAGAGGCCAAAGGTATGGTCCCAGGGATTGCCAGGGCCAAAACGTTGTTCCAGAAAGCCTCCCCATCCCGGAGGAATATTATTTCTAAGACCAGGGGAGGAAAAGGGAGACAACCTAAGCTAGCGGTGGGATCAGCAGGACCCTAAGGCAGGCTAACTTAAGGCAACCATAAGCCTAGGTCCATATGGTCAGGAGCACCTACTGGCCAGCAGGCCTGCGAATGGCAGCAAGTTACCATCTCACTAGCAAGTGGTCAGTTGGCGAGTGGACGGGGTATAGGGGTGGGAGAGCCCCATGGAAAAATGGAAACCTCAACCATGAGTACACCCACGTTGGGGAAACCCCTCTGGTAGAAGAGCTCCACTGAACCCCTCCTTCTAATCACCCATAACATCAAAGTCGTGGCAGGTGGGACAAGGGGAGGGGCTACCTGACAGAGGCTGTTATTGGACGTGAGGCGCACCAACGTCACAATTGGTAAAGTGCTTTCTTTTGATTTATGCAATATTTTCCTGATGTCAAAGCACACCTTTGTTTGATCAGAACATTACTGTTCTTAATCACATTGTGAAAATAGCAAAGTGCACCAGCACCAACTTTTCTACAATATTTTTTCCTGCAGTCTAGGTAGCATTTGTTATGCAAGGAACTGCACACTTTACAAGCAAAAATGAGAATTGTAATTTCAATGAGTGCCCAGAGGCTTGAAATACAGTCTGAAAACTGACCACCTGCAAGGGGAAATTTAAAGATCAAAATGTCCATTTACCTTCTTAAGCAAAACTGGGCATTTTTGATCCATTGGAATCCTACTTTCATGCTTGCTTAAATATAGTCAGGTTTTAAAGAACTGCTTAGCATTGCCAAGGACTGTAAAGAGAATGAAACTTAGAAATGTTAAAAGCAAGCTTGAAGGGGAAAAAAAAAAAAAGGTTGTTTTTGGAATTTATATATGCTTCACGAGGATTCTTTTAAGTGCATAATGCTACTCTGGACCATAGAGGTAATGCTGAGCACTTTTTTACTTAAAATTAAGTAAAAATATTCAATAGTATTAAACCTTATAAAAATTTCATTAAGGAAAACATTAATGCATGTGGACAAATGACCTAAAATTGTCAAAAAGCATGTTAACCCTTGCCAATTATTAATAACATATGTACTCTCTAGCAAGTAATATTCCTCTTAGAAAAGTGAGATTGCAATGATGTGCAAAAACATTTTGTTGTTGAAAAAATGCTGAAATGGACTTGAAGCTTCTCTTTCCCACAGTATCCAGCTGGGAGGACAAGAGTGATAGCAGCACCAGCAGTGGACATAAGGGGAGTTCTTCCTCCACACACCTGCTCCAGCAGGAGCAGACAGGTCTGCTATCCATTGCTGCTGCTGTCCTGTCACATTTCCAATTGGAGCAGACAAAATTGTGGCTCTAACGCCCCCACCCAGAGGACAGAGGGGAAAGGAGCAGGAAGAGGAGTGGGGGAGAGTGAAGGGATGGAGTGAGGACATGGCTGTGACCATGAAAGGGAACTCTTACCTACTTTCAGGACTTTGAAAAGGTCTGGAAGGCTCCCCCTATCCAGTTTGTTCACATCAGTGGGTGCCACCATCCCTGGAGCCTGGGTTGCTGCTGCTGCACCCTCCTTTAGCTTTCTGAAGCAGCAGATTCAGGACTTGGCACTCTCGGAACAGAGAGTATAGCTTGGAATTGCTTAAAATCTTTTATTTACAAACCTTACAAAAGGTGGATGCAAGGCCAAACTTATGAAATAGCCACTTTTTTTTTACCCCGCAATCACCAACTGTCACTTACTTTTAGCTGCAAATGAATGCTGAATACACTGTCCAAATTGTAAATAAACACAGACACAAATATTTTTTGTCCAAATCGTAAATAAACACAGACACAGCACCTGCTCTGAAGCTCACCAAAATTAATTTGAGGACCAAATATCTGGACCTCTCATTGATGGATTTAAAAATAAACTATCAACCATTCTACAATTATTCAGTACAAGGTTTCTTGTATCTGTTTTTACAGAAGTTGGCTACAGCCCAAAGCAGGTACTAAAGTAGTACTGGCATAATCAGTGTCACCCTATGTTTGTTCTTATAGAAAGCAGGAATCTTGAAGGTCTATCAAGTGTACACCTAAAATAAATTGACAAGATAGAATCAAAAACCATCTGATCTTTACTTGGCTTCATTAGGGAGGTTATTTTGAAGGGACTAACCTATAGTTTTGTTGCAGTGAGGTACAAATAAAATATTGTACCAACTTCTGGTCTAGCAACAGATCCCAAGGATATGAATCCAGAGATGTTGACATAGTTTGAGTTACAACATGCATTTTTTACCACATCAGTGTAGACTGGAATTTTTGTTCACACCATTTAATAACAGATAATAAATACTCTGTCAGTACTGTTAGACAAAGGACTGCAACCTCCAGTTTACTATAGTGAAAATGTTATCAACACAGAGAAGGCAAAACAAAACAGATCTTTAAGTCTGGAAAGAAACAAATAGATTCAACTTGGCTAAGCAAAGAGCAAGCTTGAAAGGTTTTAAATTAAGTAGCCAATGGTTCTTGACATTTATTTCCCAAATAAAGAGAATTAAAGAAGTCATGAGTATCAGCCTGACATTTGGACTGCTGAAGCCACCCAGGCGGCCTGAGCCAGGCCCCTGAAAAATGTTACATTTAGTACATGTTTAACTGGTTATATCATGTCCTAAGTTGTGACATGGCCACCTGTTCATTTAATGAATGGTGTGATAAAATAAGGAATAAGCCACAAAATTATTATACAATGGTCCTATTGCACCTTTAATTAAACTTGTGGCCAGCGGTCTCATTCTCCAGAGCACACTGGAGCCCTTCAAGACTCTTGAAAGTATTGGTCAGTTGATTAGATGCTCCCAGCCAGGGGACCACACACTGTGCTTCCCTGGCTGGGAGCCACCCCATCAGCTGATTGGGGCTCCTCCTGCACTGGCAATATGGCATGATGCGATCTGATGCTCAGTCCCACAATCTTGCCTCCTGCCATGCACAGGTTGCTCAATTTTTTTTATGGACTTTACTGACTGGTGTTTTTAACTAAATCTGTAAGTTTATGGACAGTTGGCAACCCTGTGTATTAGGCCTAGGGAACACTATTGGTAAGTTTTGCCTGCATCTTACCAACCGTATCTTGTAAACCTTTAGACAGGCATGTTAGGGAGTAGAGCTATGTAGGTAAACCTGGCCACAGCTTTTGTGAACAAACCAAGCCTGTGGTCAATTTGTGAAATATTGAGGTCTCCAGAAGAACACCTATTGGCTGTAGCAGCAGCACAAGCAACTCTCCAAGACAGCAGTCATATGCAGAGAACTACACTGGTCAAGACAGAACAGAGAGAAAACAGTAGCAGAAAAAAAGCTAGCATGGGAAATTTCAGCTGCAAAAAAAGTTAAAATTAGGAAAATGTACAAACAGCTGAAACCTAGGTCTTTCAAAATGACCTGTCAGACACCTTTAACAGAAGGTAATACTATTGACCCTGTATTTCATATCTCAGAGCAAGTGCAGAGATAAAAAAAAAAAAGAGAGAGAGAGAAAAGGACAAAAAAGAAAAGGAGAGAGAGAAATGTTTCCTGTTTTAGCTCAAATATTAGGCATAAAAAAAAAAAAAAAAGATACAGTGGTGGTGGCCAGGGATAATTTCCAATGATTGTTGCTCAAAAGTCATTTACTTAAAAACAGCATATGTTATGCTAAATTAAAGGGATTATTATAGTACAATCCAGATGCTACCATTCTCTATTTGATGACAGAAGACTGAGATAAGTAATCTCTGCACTATTCTACCAACAGCCTATGGCAAAGGTCTCCCCTGGGTACAACTCAATGCCAGTTAGATTCATAGAAGTATCATTTTGATATTAAAAGTGAACAGTCTCCCAATAACTTATGAGAATGACCAGGGCACCACTGCAGCTTCTGATATGCCCTTCCTTCTTGTCAGGTTACTAAACAGTGGGTGTGTTTACACATGCAATTAATGCAACTGAATAAGTTCTAATGCAATTTGAGCTGGAATAAACTAATCTTCATGCCACTGTCTACATGTGCATTTAAGTGCAGTAATTTACTCCACCATCAGATAGTCCCATCAAACACAGGTACTATTTCAGAGCATTTTAAATTACTTTACAGCAGCCCAATAGCCATGCACATGTAGACAGTGGTGCTTTACTGTGCAGTGAGTTAGTCTACTGTACAGTACAGCACATTTATAGACACAGCCAATGATTGTAATAGCAAAAGAGAGCAGTCAATTTACTACGACTAGACATGAAAGAAACAAAGCAAGAGTTGCAAGGTAGCACCCCCGCAAAAAAACCCAAAAAACAAGCAAGATAAAAGCTAAGTGTTATAAAACCAGTATGAACATGTTAACTAGATTTCTATCTTAGTTATGTAGAGGTTGAATGTTAAATTGAAGGCTAAGAAAGTCAAAATACTAAGGTTCATGGTTTATCATATACTTGGAGAAGATCAAGAGCCTGATGGAAGATGGATGAAGGTGGGAAGAATGAGATGAAAGAAGGTAGGAAAGAAAGGTGTGGTGGTATGGATGGTTTTGGAGGAGGCTTTATTGAAGGAAGCAATGAGGGAAAAGTCCAGTTGGCAGGAAGAACAGAAGATGAGGAAAGGAAGGCAAAAGAAAAATGAGGAACAAAACAGTGATTAAAAGGGAAGAAGACTCATGGGAGAAATAAGCCAGACCCACAAAGAGAAAGGCAATGGGAGGAAGCAAGACAAACAGCAGCAGGTAATCTCCAGCTTCAGATAAGAGCATCATTAACAAGGGAAGGAGAACAGAAAAGTTGGCTGATGAATAGATATTAATTGACAGAACATATTTTTTGAAATTTCAGATGTTGAAGTGGAACATTTGAATGATCTTTTTGCCTTTCCTAACCAGAAATTGAGAAATTTTGTATTGGAGTCAAGAAGATAATGAGGGTGGATGAGGGAGTCCTGGTGGGATAATGCACCATTAATCCAAGTAGGGCCACACTGAGGATTTACAACGTAATTTGGAAAGCCTAAACTCTGTAGCAAGGCTGGACAGGGAGAACTTCTGGCTGCATACTGTCAGGACACAACATGCTACAGATGTGACGAGAAAGGTCACAGAGTGGCAGAGTGCCAAGAAGTAGTGAAGCATGTTATTTGTAGGGAACAGGGTTACTTACAGCAGAAATGCCCATTGATCTTCACAAATAAAGCTAGAGCTACAGAGAAGCAAACACAGGAATGGGAGAGTAGGGAAGATGTTTAATCAGAATGTATGATAGTGGAGGAGATGCCACAAAAGGGCATGTCTACATGTGCACAGTTAATGTGCAGTAACCTAAAAATTACTGTGCAGTGTGAACGGCTTCTACACATGCAAGTCCAAACCGTACAGTAAGTATGACAGTGTATGCTGAGTTGTGTGTAAATTTGATACCTGCTTGATGCAGGAATCAAATTTATGCCCAGTTAGTTACCTACCTTACTGTGCAGCAAGACAATTAATATCACATTAATTGCCTTAACATTATGTGGGCTGAGCAGGCTGCAGCTGAGTCCACAGAGCAGCATGCTGTCACTGGGTATCACAACATGTGCTGCTGCAGAAACTGGAACTACAGATCTCGCAGCAGGGAAAGGATCCCCCACAACTTCCTGCAGGATTCCTTCCTAAGCCCAGCTATGCTAGCTTGGAAGAAACAGAACCAGAAGGCACCTAAGTAATGTAGGATTTGGAGCATTGGTACTACTTGATATACTTGAATACAAGATGAAGATTTTTTTTCCCCCCAGGCACCGTGAGGGGAAAAATCCCCTCATCTTACATTCATATACAAGGACACCTCATTAAATACATGGTCTATCATTAAATTGCTTCCAAAAGCAGAGTGTGCCTAGCAATAGAAACCAATTAAGAAACTGATTAAAATGCATCCAAGACTGAGCTTAACTATAAAACACATGGCCCATATTGGGCAAACAGACCGATATGTGTGTGTACACTCATGCACTGGGCCTGGAGGTACTGCAATACCAGGCTGGTACTCAGAGGCTGGAGCAAGATCTAACACCCTCCCTGGTGCCAAAATGCTGATGGGAACCTTTTCTTTATTATTCTTACTTCTTAAAGACAAAACAACTAAAAGAAACTATAGGAACACAAAACTTGATAAACTCCACCACAAAAAATATCTTGTTTTTAATATATCCCTTCCCACTAACCTCTCATGAGATGCCACAACCCAGGAGAAAGCAACAACTTTCACTCTGTCCCTTTGTCATTTTGGAAGAAGCACCACCATTCTTTTTTCTCCATCATGTCTTTGCCTTCTCCTTTCCCCATCTCATCCACATAATATTTCAATTCATATATTGCCAAATCCAAAACACCCTTCTGCCAAAAACCAGTCCCCTTGACCAAACAGTAGTGTTTTGACCTTCCATATTGCTATTAATCATACAAAGTAGTATAGTTCTCCATCTCTGTGACTCCAGTCCTTTGAGCACTAACCCATACAACACTATTCCATATGTTAAGCCACAGTTTATATTGATCGCCCTCAAAAATTGATGCACCCCCTCCTGTAGCCCTTGCACAAAAGAGCAGTCCCAAAATACAAGTGATACATATTCTTCAGCCCGACATCTGTCTCTCAGGCATGCTGCCAATCTTACCAAACCGCATTTATGCCGAATGCCCCTCACAGGAAGAATATCATATGGATGATGATATGGAATATCTGTATGTTCTCCTTTCAAGCTATTAATCTGTCACTTCTTTCCACACATTTGAGATCTGTCCTTCTGTAAGATTCTTGGCTATTGTTATCATATCTTTCTTATCCTATTAATCACCTTTATTACAGTCTTTCATGCACTCTAATCCCATCTCCTGCAGACATTCAGGGAGGTTAAATTGGGAGGGAAAGAAAAAGAAAGAAACAAAAGAGAAAGAGCAAAAAAGTAATTTGAAAGCTGCACTAAATTAGACTGGATATGGATTAGCCCATTCCATTGAACATCTGCACATGTTCAGAGCACAGCCTGCTATAGTGCTGGCTGCTACTGCACTGATTGCAACAAAAAAGTCAGCCACCATTGCAGTAGCAGCTATTTTTGCACTTCCTTCCCCACAAAGAGAGCTCTCAGGGGTGCTGCCCTAGTTGTCCTCCCTCAATTACATTGCTTCAGTAAAGGAGGTGGTAGTAATGTGGGGTTTAGAAACAAAAGCTCAAGAAAAGCATGTTAATGAGGATTATATATCCATTGAATAGGAGAGAGCTCCTGAGTTTCAAAATATGCAGGTAGAATTTAATATAAAAATGCAAAAAAAGCTAAACCCTTTCTAGAAGTTTTCCTTTGTATAAGGTAGGCCAAAATGACAGTATCATGCACTGAATTTTCCTTTGGCTTCTTTGAATACATGACTGAGATAAAATGGTGTTTGAAAACAACTCTCTCATTCTCACCCATATACCACTGGTGAATTCAGCAGGTGACTCATATGTAATAAGAGCTTTTAAAGTGAAACAGACACTAAGAAAGTGAAGGTCAAATGCAAGACTGCATGTTCTGCTAGAACTGACAAACACTGAAAGAGAGAAGACTACTTTCCAGAGGCATAGCAGGGCAGGTCTGTGCTAGGGCACCTGTGATGTATGTGATGGTGCTGGCTGCCATGAAGAACTCAGCCACCGCTGTGGTAGCAGCTATTTTTGCACTTCTTTCCCCACAAAGGCAGCACTCAGGGCTGTTCCCCTAGTCATCCCCCCCTCAATTACATGACTGCTACTTTCTTTACTGAAGCAACGTGCGATCCTAGGAAACTGTGATAGAATAATCAACTCAGTAAGGGTTCTGCTTGTCCCAACCTGCAGTTCTGTAAATAGTAATTAAAAGGCTAAATCTTCACTTAGACACCCAGTCTTTTAAACCTGAATTATTTGTGCATAGGATAAGAGAAAACTACACAAGTACTCTTGCATGGTGTTTCCTCCTCATTTTTCTGTTAGAGAATATGGTATACTTCCTTAAGCTATGGATTTCAGGGGATCTTGTGTGTTGTCTTCTTACCTACAGCTCCAACTGTAGTATCCTGAAGAACGTATAATAATTATGTACTTGAGCTTCCCGTCTCCCTGACAAAAGCTTGCATTCTTCACCCGTTCTGAGAACTTGTGGCCAGACTCAAGGGACACATCTACAGATTCTTTGTCATGCTTTAGTTAATATGCATTAAATTTAGTACCTCCACTGCAAAGTATTAGGAAACAGCACATAAGCCTGTCTTAATGCACATTAACTACAGAGCAAGGGTTCTTAGTTATGCTTAATGTACATTAGCCTATTTTACTGCATATTTACTAAATAACATGTGTGACACTTTAATGTGCACTAAAGTAGGCTAGTGTTCATGAAAGCACGTGTAGACACAAAACGAGTCATATTGTAGTGCAGAGCAAAAGGCAAAAACTTTAGCCCTTCCCTGTGCATGCAGTGTAGCAGAGAAATTGAGGAGTCTAAATGGTTCTTCTGCCCTTCTGGATCTCAGCCAAATCCCCTGCATTTGGTGAAAGTGGAGGTTCCATGGAGTGGATACACAAAGTGGCGGTGGGTGGGCAGGAAGTGAAAGAGCATGCCAATTGTCCTCCAAGCAAAATATCTTTCCATGCACAGGATGAAATGTCAAGAATTTTAAGTCAGTCTTTAAGAACATCTGCCTTTGAAATGTACGGCACCAGTGACTAAGGATTTCAGAATATAGCCCAAAGTATTCAGGTCTTTTCATGGCTCCCCACCAAGGGATGTTGACAACATATAGGCACCAAAAGTGACAAATTCTACAAATCTGAAGCTATTTAAGTTTGTTTCGGTTTAAAGTAACATATAACCAGTGCAGTTAGTGACAATGTTAGCTGTCTGTTATCTGTGGTCCTTTCCACCTGTGGTCAGTAGCACAATTTTTAATAAAATCTATTTGGCTCATCTGCTATTTGAATTCCTAGGACCTTCTTGCATACATGTGGGGCAAGCAGTTCAAAACAACTTGTATAGATGATCTTTGTATAGATCCAAGTAGAAAATGTTCATGGGCCACATATTACAATGCTGGAGGAAAACCCATAAAGATTAACTGACAGTGGTGCAGAATGGCAAAACATCATTTTTAGTTCCTATCTGTATGAAATTAGAAAGGCAAGCATTTCTGAAGTCCTCATCATGATATTCACTACAAACTGGGGAGAAGGCTCTTCTTAGCCAGACTGGCTGACCTGCTCCACTAGACTTTAAACTAAGCCTGCTGGGGAAGGGGAGACTACCACCACTGCTGGCCCACTGAGCAACCCTTGCAAAGCCAGCAGGCCAAGGCACTTAAGGGAGCCCACCCCTGCCCCAGGCCTAGAACAATCTATAGGTAAGACAAGGGCCCCCAAGGGGACACTTGTGTAACTGTACACAAATGCCAGGAGCTTGGGGAATACACAGGAGGAAGTCGTCCTCTTGCTTAACACAAATAATTAAAATGTCATAAGGATAACAGAGATCTGGTGGGACTCGACTCATGACTGGACCATAGATATAGATGGCTATACCCTATACAGGAGAGATCAAGTGGACAAAAGGGGCAGAGATGTAGCTCTGTCAAGGAGACTTTTGTCCCTGTAAGCTAATATTGGCAACCAGGGTGGATGACTAGAGACCCTCTGGGTTAAAATCCGTGGGGAACACGGCACAGGGGACACAATAGTGAGAGTTTAGTACGGACCTCCCACCCACAGTCAAAAGCTTGACCAGGAGTTCACCAGGGAATTGGCTGAGGCCACATGTCTCCCATGATGACCATGGACTGGGAGCTTCAACTACCCAGACATCTCATGGGAAGAGCACTTGGCCAAATCCAAGTGGTTGCAAAGTTTCCTCTCGTGCATGGATGATCTCTGACTCAAGAAGAGTATGAGCCAAAGAAAAATAAAGCACTGCTTGACCTGATACTGGCATCCAGGGACAACCTAATCAGTGACCTAATGATTGAAGGGAAGCTGGGTGACATGACCTGATCACCTTCACCATCCGCCATAAAGCTAGCAAGTCAGTCAGCAACACAGAAGTCCTTGACTTCAGGAAAGCTGACTTTGACAGGTCCAGAGGCTTGTCAGCGAGGCCCTAAGGGACTATATGACCCTGAGAGGAGGGGAATTCAGGAAGAGTGGTTGCTCCTCAAAGGATCAATCCTAGATGCACAAGCTAAGGCTATTCTGTCTTGGAGGAAAGGCAGCAAGAGGGCACAGCAGCCCTCTTGGCTCAGCAAGGAACTAGCAGACCTCCTGCACCTAAAAAGAAAGACCTACAAAGGATGGAGGATGGGATCCACCTCCAAGAAGGAATACTCTGCACTGGTCTGGACCTGCAGGGACCAAACCAAGACAACCAAGGCTGCGACTGAACTCCAACTGGCTACTAATATCAAAGACAATAAAAAGTCCTTCTTTAACTTTGTGGGGAGCCAGAGGAAAAGCAAGGGCAACACTGGACCCCTGCTAAACCAGATGGGATGACTGATGCCCAGGAAAAAGCCAACCTACTAAATAGGTACTTTGCATAGTTTTTTCAGCAGTCCTATGGGATGCCCCTGCCCACTACAGGACAGAGAGTCCTAGGTGAGGGAGATTCCTTGCCTTCCATCAATTCTGACTTCATGAAGAAATACCTGGAGAGGCCGGACACCTTCAAGTCAGCCTGGTGAAGTACCCAAAGATTGGAAGAAAGCCAATGTGGTGCCTATCTTCAAGGAAGGGAGGAAAGTGGATCCGGCAAATTACAGGCCCATCAGCCTGACCTCTATCCCAGGGAAGGTCTTAGAAAAGATTATCAAAGAGGCCATTCTTAATGGGCTGGCTGATGCCAACATCCCGAAGGTTAGCCGGCACGGGTTTGTTGTGGGTAGGTCTTACTTGACCAATCTTATTTCCTTTTATGGCTAGGTGACCTATCACCTGGACAAGGGAGAATAGATTGATGTCATATCTTGACTTCAAAAAAGCCTTTGATTTGGTATCCCATGATCACCTCTTGGAAAAACTGGCCAACTGCGGCCTTGGGTCCACCACAATCTGCTGGCTGGGGAATTGGCTCTGTGGTCAGACCCAGAGGGTGGTGGTTGATGGAAGTCAATCATCATGGTGCCCTGTAACCAGTGGGATCCCTCAAGGGTCTATCCTTGAACCTATATTGTTCAACACCTTAATTAATGATGTGGACACTGGAGACAGAAGCAGACTGGCCAAGTTCACTGATGATACCAAACTTTGGGGTAACACATCCACACCTGAGAACAGGAGGGCGATCCAGGCTGACCTTGACAGGCTCAAGAAATGGGCAGACAAGAACCCGATGGTGTTTAACACTGAAAGATGCAAAGTTCTCCACCTTGGGAGGAAAAACCTGTGGCATCCTTTCAGGCTTGTCAGTGCTATGCTGGCTAGCACTACAGATGAAAGGGACTTGGGGGTCATGATTGATTACAAAATGAACATGAGCCTTCATTGTGATGCTGCAGCTAGTAAAGTGAGCAAAATGCTTTGCTGCAGCTAGTAAAGTGAGCAAAATGCTTTCTTGCATCCATAGATGCTTCACAAGCAAATCTCAGGATGTCATTCTCTCATGGGAATCAGCCTTGGTGAGGCCACAGTTGGAGTACTGCATCCAGTTTTGGGTTCCACAATTCAAAAAAGGATGTGGAGAAGCTTGAGAGAGTCCAGAGAAGATCCATGTGCATGATCAGAGGTAAGGAAAACAGACCTTATGGTGACAGGCTGAGAGCTATGGGTTATGACTTATTGATTCAGCCTGGAAAAGCACAGGCTCAGGGGTGATCTGATGGCCACATGTAAGTTTATAAGGGGTGCCCATTAGGATCTGAGGGAATGTTTTTTTCAGCAGAGCACCCCAAGGGATGACTCAGTTGAATGGTTATAAACTCCTGCATGACCATTTCAGGCTGGACACAAAGAAAAATGTCTTTACTGTCTGAGCCCCCAAGGTCCAGAATAGCCTGCCATTGGAGATGGTTCAAGTATGTACTTTGAACACCTTCAAGAGAAATTTACATGTTTATCTTGCTGGGATCCTATGACCCCAGCTGACTTCCTACCCATGGGGCAGGGGGCTGGATTTGATGATCTTCTGAGGTCCCTTCCAGCCCTAGCATCTGTGAAATCTAGGGAACGGAATCAACTATTTACTAGCTTAGGCAAAATCTATATTGTTCCAAGATTAACTACTTTTACCATATACTGGACCGCTAAGGAGATCATGAGTAGGCTTTGATTCATAATACAGGTTGTAATTTCATCTTGTCCATGTGCTAACACATTGTACTTACATATGCCTTCTGCAAGGGACTCTGAGAGTAACAAGTTCTGATCTAAATGTCTAGACCTTTATCTTAACAAATACCACAACATAACAAACCTGGGGTAAACAAAAATAAAAACCTTTCTGGTCTTTATGAATATGGAAAACACTACCCCACAGTAACTTTGGCAGTAATCTTTTATCTCACTTCCCCTAGTCATTAGTACAAACATTTAATATACGAGTGATCTTTTAACACCTCACTTTTCTCCTTCTGCATGATATATTGTAGATAAAACAGAGAGGCTACCATTGCAAGCATTTGCTTCTTCCATGCTTAAATCAGGTTTTTTTCAACATCTTTGCTGCTCAATATCTTAAAATGCTATGACAATAATTTAATTCTGCTAAGCCAGAAGGATTAAGGTTTGAAGATGGTTTGGTCTCCCACCCTGTTGCACTGCTACATGGGAGCAAGAAGCAAGGAAAAAAGAAAGAAAAGCAAAGATAAAAGGAAGATATGGTGGACTAATGTAGAAAGTAAAAGGTGCAAATGTATTAATGAGAAACAAAGGTGGACAGAAGGGGAGATATAGTAGGCAAAGATAATAAATGAGGCAAAGCAGGGAAAGAAAGTGGAAAAGAGGGCATGAAAGTTAGGGGGGGAAAAAGTTAGCAAAGAGATTATGTGCGGGAGAAAACCAGTAAACTGGGAACTAGTAAAATGGAAAGGTAAAAGACAGGAAACAAATGGTGGGACACAAAAAAGCTGCAACAGAAGAGAAAAAGAGAGACATGATTGAAGAAAGGGTGGAAGTAAGGACTCATGCAAGCAAAGCTGTAAATCAGTAACTTATGGGAGCCTAGATATGGTATATCTGGATTCAATAAAATTGTCTTATGGCTATAGCACTGCACAGGAAGCCAGAAATTTGGTTCCTGGCTGCACCTCAGGCTCTCTCTTAGCTGGGGCTGTGGGCAAGTTGTTTAAAGTAGCTGTACTCTATACAGTAGTAGTATACACTACTTAGCTTCCATTTCATCAGCTCAAAGAAACTATTTATCTGAGGAACAATGCTGGTTTTGAATTATGTTTGTTGGCATAGCAGCACTACAATTTGCCTAAGAGACATAGCTGGAGAAAACTGGACAAGCAGAAGCTTTGTGATCAGATCCTTCTTAGCTGAATATGCCTACTTGACCAGAGGTCCTGGAATGAACAAAGCTCAGTGGAACCAGATAACTCATCCTCTAACTTCTCCAATGCTTCCTCAACTAATAGGGAAGTAGTTCTTTGGGTTTATTAACAGGGTCTGTAAAGCAGTTTGGGGCAAGTCCAAAGAAAAACTTTGGATTGTCCACATAGCTCTTTTCAGTGCCATGCAGAGTTACCCATGCTGAATGCTCCATCTGTGAAACCCAAAGCAGTTTATCCATATTAGTGTGGCAATTAGCTTTATTAGGAAAGCTGTAAGCTCAGTCAGAATTGCATTAAATCCAGTTGTAGAACTACTAAATCTGGACCTTGTACATGCACTGCCTTACAGCATACCAGATATGCCCTAAGGTATCTAAAGTGGTATTTAAGTACAATCTAGGCAAATAAGCCCTGAGTTGTAATACTGAAAATTCCTTTTCACTGGCTACCCTTCTTCAATAGGCTAGCATCACTAGGAGCAGTGGAGAGTGCTCTTGGCAAAGCTTAACCCATGTCTTAATAGGTTGGGAGACATTTCTGAGAAGTAAGAGTTATGTCTAATGTCTTGCTGAATGAGAGAAGTCTAGATTCTGGGTCTCTTCACCATCTGAACAAGTGTCCTAAACAGGGTTCGAATTATGGAGGAGTTTGGGGAGGGAGGTGCTGAGACCCCCCCACAACAAATGAGAGCCCCCTATAAGATAACACAACCTGTGGGATTCCCAATTTTATTAGGGCATTGTGATGGGCAGCCCAATCTTTATTTATTTATTTATTTTACAGATCTCCCCGCCCCCCCAGTAATTTAAACCCTGCTCCTAATTATTAGGCTATTGGGCTAAAATATGGAGTCTGTCAAGCTGTCACTATTTGTAATAGCATGCTCAGATGGTAAAGCAAGTTGCTCAAGGAGGCATAGGATCTAAAATCCATTAAGTAAACTCAAATGTTTACTTTAGCCACATACAAATGTTACTTACCTACCAAAAGGACAGCATATTTGGGACTTTGAGCTCTGCTTCTATCTTAGTTGGGTAATTTAGCCCCAATGTTTAGAATCATCCTCCTTATTAAAAAGGGAGGCAAAACATTCATTGTCTTTTTGGCTATTATTCATACAATATTAAATCTTGATTCTGTCTTCATTTCCTATTGATGCCATGTCCTTTTTGTTCTACATATAGGGCTAAACAATTCCCCCTCCCCATCTCCTTTATAGTCTCTTGCAAATTCTAAATCAGCATAACATTTTTGCAATTTTCATTTTATCCCTATGCTTTCTTCCTTCCAAGCTTAGGTTTTGGGGAGCAGGAATGAGGGGCTATGTTCTTGTCACTCTTTAGTTCACTGTAGGATCTCAGATCATTCCTAATAGCCTTAATTTAGGTGGTTATTAGTCTGGAGCCCATCACTGCATGTATTTTCTCTCTTTTTAGGATCCAAGCATCTTTGGCTTTAAGATATTCCAACCTTCCTCCACATTTAAATCCCTGAGCTCTTTGGTGTAACTGACTTTACTAACTAGTTTTCCAATGTTTGCCCTTTTGAAATAGAAAAGCTCAGTTTCTCACTGGTTTATTCTTGTTCCCTTTTATTTAAACAGAATGGGTTCACAATCACTTCAAAGGTTATTTAGCTTTCCCAGCTCTTCTGTGAGATCCCTCCTACCTACCATCACAATCTAAAATAACATCACCTGTTGATTCAGTAATATTTGGTACAGAAGTCTATCAGCTATAACTTCAAAGAAAACATGTACTTTATCATTATTAATTGCATTCTTATTCTCTAACGCAGTAAACCTGTTCTTTAACCAGGTTTCTTCTCCACTAGACAGTTTTCTTCCTCCAACATGCCCTTGTTTTCCAGGGATTAGTCTTCTTGCCCCATCATCCAGGCCCTCTGGAAGAGTAGGTAACTGCAAATCTTCTCTCTTCTTCACGTCTACAAATTTCCATCCAAATTTATCAACATTTCTACCTGTATCTCTAGGGCTCAGATCATATTCTCTATCAGCTGCCATTTAATACATAAATAGTTTCCATGAAGTTCCCATTCAATATATATTCTACAGATTTGCATCTCATTACCTTTGCCACAGGTAAGGACCATTTACATTCTGCACAGATTCAGATTATATACAGTTGACTACTTTCCCCATTGTATCTTTTGCATAAACATATTACACATTGCCTAGAGTGTAATGCTGCATTGCAGTTGTGAGTGCAATTTATGTTGACTTTGAATTACAAAGGCCTTTTCCACTCGAGTCCTGGCTGCCTTCAGTACCATTTATACAGAGAACTAGCTGCAGAGATGAAATGACTGTTCTTGTATTTGTTCCACTGAACCAGTGCTTCCCTCCAATACAAATAGTCAATGAGGTGTGATGGACTTCCACTGGCCCCTCAACAAGTTAACCATCAGAACAGAATTAATATCATGAGGTCATATCATCACCCTGCCAAAAGGGATATTATCAAGTTATACCACACTGGTACAAGGGAAAAGCCAAAGTCATCATTTCTTCCCTGTATTGCTCAAGAACCGTAAAACTACGCACTGTTCCTTACCAAGGTGAGACTTAAGCCTCCATCTACCTTCAATTAATATCTTCATATCTTTACTTATTACCTTTACATCATTTACTGTATGCCTGTAGACTGTCTGGCCATAAGAAACCTTTATGATGTTAATAATGGAAATGATTTTTTTTAATTAAGAGATTTTTACTTTTAATTTTTGCTTTATATTATGTAAGTTGAAGAGAGGAATATATTGCACCAGATATCCAGATGACCAGTCAATTTGATAAATCAAGAATTGCCAAAGATTCATACATCTTTGGGGTAATATGGGCCCATGAATTTTTAAAAAGGTTATATGCTCCACCAGCCCAGATTTTCCAAATGTCTTCCAGATGATTTGATTTATCTTTGGCTTCTAATGCCAACACCCCTAAATCCAGACAGTAAAAACAGAAACAGCATCAGCTGCTATGTTAAGCTCCATACTCTTGAAAAATAAATACTGGGTTACCTTCTTTAAGAAAAAAATCCTTGTCAGCTGCATGTATCTGTATTGCAAATATAATACTTCTAATTTTATACTTATCTTGTTAGGCAGAAATAGTTACCTTTAATTCTTTAATAACTATTTCATTATTGTCCATGTGCCAAAAATGGTTCTCTAGCTTAAATTTGTTTGTGGCTAGCCATCTGGTCCTCTGACCATCAAATTAGGCTGAAAGCATGCACCAGATGACCTAGTCAATACATAAATTTAATCTTATTAGAGTATCACCATACCCAGTTTAGAAATATGTTCTAAAGTCAGATTATCTATCTATGCAAATTCCTAGTCCTAAAATGCTAGTCTTTCTCTCCAATGTTTATATCAGCTTTTCCAAGGGCAAGTAGTTGCATTTATATATCAAAATTGATTGTAATATGGTAACTCTCAAATAAAATTGCTGCTGAATCAAAGCCCAATTTGTAGGATTGGAGTTGGAAGATTTGTAGGACAGCTTTCAAATCAGGGTGGGTAGCTGCTATCATCAAGGCCTATTTCAGGTGTATCCACATCAAGTAATATTACATAAGATATAAGTAATTTCTGTCATTAGGGTTTGATAAGCTCATTTGTCTGAAAAAGGAGCTGACCTGAACCTATGACCAATAGATAAACTACCAATTTTTTATAGGTTTAAAATTGTTTATAACATATTTTCTTTCCACGACTCTTCAAACCTGCTTAATAAGCATCCTTCCTCACTTCATTATTCTCCCTCCTTAGGACCTATTTAGCCATCATACCTATGAGAACTAAGAAGGTGCACTTACATGTGTTTTATTGTGGAGATGACTAATTAACACTGCAGTAAATTGTCACCACCTACACCTATTAGGACTCAGTAAATTAATTCTCTGCTGTATGATAGTATTGCTTGGAACATGTACTATTCAACAATGGAGTTTACTATACCACAATGCACATGTAAACAGTGGTTGGGGCTGGCTGGGGCAATATAGTACAAGAGCTGCCCGCTGGCTAGCCATGCACTGTAGCCCCCTCGTGCCCTAGGACAGTAAGGGTGTGCAAAGTGGGACCTATTCAATTTGGATTCAGCCTGAACCAGGGACAATGACTCAATTCATTGATTCAGATCACTCTCCCCAATTCGATTCGGCCGAATCCAAAACTGAAGATTCAATTCCAATTCAGAGAATCAGCAATTTGGACATAGACAGTTTTAAATGTTTTCTTCTACATACCTTGAGTTATCAGCATGGCTTGTGAATGCTGTGATGCTAAGGCAAATGGAGCATCCCACAGGAGTGGCAGGGGGATGGGGGGAAGCACCCCTGCGTGCTCAAAAGTGAACCTGGAAGTGGACTGGAAGTACTTCTAGGTCTGCTGGTGAGCTCACAGGACCCTCTCCTCCCCCTGCAATCCTGTGGGCCTAATCTCCATTGAATCAGGCCTAATTTCCACTGAAACGATTCAGGGACTGAAGCTTCACACAGCCCTACCAGACAGACTGAGCTGGGGCAGAGGGCGTGCTGCAGAGCAGCTCTGGGCTGGCAGGTTGAACCTCCAGGCTTCCCAACAGCCGGGGCTGCTTTGACCCAACTCAGAGTGCTGCACTGTAAGTTCCAGGTACGTGTGTAAATGCCACTCCCAAGGACAACAAACTTCAATGTGAACTGCACTAGCATGAAAATATCATTACTGTAGTGATGGATGAACAATACTGATATGTGTTTAGCTTCTTCCATTATCTGCAATTTCAAAGAACGAACACACAGGACAGGGTATTTATAACATGTCAACTACTCTGTGGTAACTGCCTATGTGCCCTTTCTAACCCCATGATAAATGAAAGCTAACCTGTGGAGGAAGAACATGCTTTCATGAACCACAGGGTAAGAGTATACACAGGTAGATAAATGCCATTCTATTACTACAAAAAAAATCAAGCTAATCGCATCTAAAGTTTTTCTTTCAGGTTGACTGGAGTCATCTGAAGGTTTATGCAGTGGGTGAGGTATGGAACAAAATGTCATCTTCAGTGCTAGCATGTTGATCAAACAATATCCTCCCTGTATTTATATAAAGACATACTCATATAAGAGCTATATTTCATTATATTGCTTGTATCACCGTCTGTTTCTAGACTACAGTTTTTCTTTGTTGAGACCGTGAGCCAAGTCCAGAGCTCTAAACACTGAGCTACTCAGTAAAAGGGACACATAATGACTACCACTTTAACTATGGGCATGTTTTGTGTGAAACTAACTCTTCAGAGAGTGCCTGATAGGGCTATGCAAAGCTTTGATCCCCGATTCAATTTGGCAGAGATTTGGCCCAATTCAGTGGCTGATTCGAATCAGAGGACACTTTAATCTCGCTGAACCTAATCAGAACCCTCCAAAATCAATTCAGAGAGATTCAGAAAGATTTGGCAATTCTAACCCAGATGCCGATTTAAATTTTTTTTTATATACCTCTAGGTAGTGGGCAGCTCATGAGTGCTGCAATGCTGGGGTGCATGGAGCATCTCACAGGGGCGTGCTTGTCATCAGACTTGGAAGTTGAACAGAAGTACTGCCAGTCCATTTCCACGCTCACCGCTGAGCACGTGGAGGCCTCCCCACACACACACACACACACTCCTGTGGGATGCTCCATCTGCCCCAGCACTGCACCATTCACAAGCTACACTAGTACCGAGGTACGTAGAAAAAAACATTTAAAGCTTTGTCTATGCCTGAATTGCTGATTCTCCAAATCAGTATCAAATCCTTAAATTTGAATTTGTCCAAATCGAATCAGGGACAATGATCTGAACCAACTAATTGAATCACTGTCCCCAGTTTGGGCCAAATCTGAATCCAATAGGGCCCAATTCACACCCCCCCTAGTGCCCAATGCCTGTTCCAACAACATGTGCCAATTAGTAAGCAACAGAGCAGATTCAATTAATCAGCTAATTGACACACTCCAGCAGCCTTAACATCACGTATATTCAGTGTCCCAGTGCTTCAAATTGATGGTAGGGGTGTTTTAACTACAGCTTATTGATCAAACTTTAGAAAAGTGCTCCCATCACCTATTTGAAATGCGAGGACACTGAAACCTAAGATGCAGTGGGTGCTTTAATTAAAGCAGCTCTCACAGCCACACCAATATAAGCACCCTTTCTCTTCCACCACTCTCAAAGCATGTATAAAACTGCCTCAAGTGCCTAAGAGTTAAACCTTGCAATGCTCAGCATTGCTCCATTGAAGTCTTTCTGTAGGTCTAGTCCTTATCGAATAACATTCTAAAATTGTTTAAAGTTTCAAAAGTATACAGAGCAACCACAAACTCCAATTAAGTTGCTCAGTCCAACCACTCATCTGAAAAATAACCCTTGGTGAAATTATAGAGTCAGATCTTCAGTTGAACAGCCTTTCTTTACTTCAAGTCTGTTTATATCAGCTGAGTATCTGGGACGTTTCCCATAAAAAAAGTTTAAACAAAATAAAATTCCTTTCCATCATTAGAGTGTCTCCTACTGCATCACAGTCATCTTTGATGTCAAAATTCATATCCTCAAGAGTTTCTTGAAGGTACCCCCTTTTAGTCTGTGTTATTTTAACACAGGTGCAATCCTGATCGGACTTATTTTATCTCAATCCAAATAATACTAAAATGCACAATAAACTTGGATACAAGCTATAGAACTACCATACTGGGTCAGACCGATGGTCTACCTAATCTAGTTTAAAGAGACATCCCTGACTGTTCTGTTTAATAGCTACTTCAAACAAGCAGCCTTCTCTCTTAAGCAGCTACTTCAAAGTATTCCCAAGAGTTGCTATACAGTTTTATTTGACATTTAGTTAAATACCAGCTCTGCAAAATGACCAATTTTTCCTGGTCCCTTGAGTTGTTACTTACGACAGGTTTTGCTGCATCATGTCCTGAGTTTTAAACTAAACTATAGGACTTAAAATAAATGTGTATACAGTGGCTAGTAAGCCCCTGAATACACTGAGTGGTACAGAGGGACGCGTCAAGAACATAGAGGATTGTGCAAGAACCCATGTTATACTAGGGTGCTTTACCCCACAATAAGTTACGCTGTTTGTGCAGCTCTCAGCATTATGCAGTTCTGTTAGCCAGGGTGGCAGTGAGCAAGGCTGCTGGTCTGTACCACTTTTCACAAGCTATACCCTAAGAGCATGGATATCTATTACTGACTAGGAACTCCTATGTCTTACACTCAAAAAACATGAAGTGGAGAAATCTTGGACCCTCTTCTTCCAATCTTTCCACATGCATCTGTGCATAACCTCAACAAGCTGGTTGAAGTTACAATCCACATTTAAAGGCAAGTCATGTTTTTCCATAGAACTTTGCTAGAGTCATGTGCACAAACACTTGCAGCTTTTCAAATTTTCCTAAATAAAACTCTACCTATCCCAACCATTCCTTTTCATAAAGAACGTGCCAGTCCTCTTTTATCAGTTTGAGTCACAAGCAGCAAGCTAGTAAGGATGTGCAAAGCAGGTCATAATTGATTCAGATTCGACAGACAGTATTTCAATTCATTGATTCAGGTCACTGTCCTGATTCGATTGGCCCAGAGCAGATTTAATTCTGACAAATCAGAGGTTCAGCTGTAGACACAGCTTTAAGTATTTTTTCTTCATACCTCAAGGTACCAGGTACATCTCATGAATGCTGAGATGGTGGGGTGGATGAAGTGTCCCACAGGAGCATGGGGGGAGAAGAGAAGGGGAAGGCACATGCTTGGCAGCAGACCAGGAAGTGGACCAGAAGTACTTCTAGTATGAAGCATGAGGGGGACCCCCCCACACACACCTCTGGCTCAGTGATCGGCCGCAGGGGGACCCCAAGTGCCCCCCCCGTACCCAGGAGGTACCAGTCGCCAAGCCCACGGGGCAGGGGGGCCCCCGCACACTCTTCAGTGCACGTGCAAGTGGACTGGAAGTGTTTCTGGTCCATTTCCAGGTCCACCACCAACTGCGCTCATCTGACCTCCCTCCCGCTGCATTTCTATGGGATGCTCCATCCACTCTACCATTTCAGCATTCGCGATCTGCCTGGTACCTTGAGATATGTAGAGAAACCCCAAACCATAAAGCTGTGTCCATGTGTGAATCATCAAATCTCTCTGAATTGATTTGGAGGGTTCCAATTTGATTCAGAGTGATTAAAAGGTTTCCCGATTCAATTAGGATTTGAAGGTTCAGCAGCCGAATCAGGCTGAATTGAATCAGCAACTGAAGTTTTGCACAGCCCTACAAGGTAGTATACAGTGTTCTCCATTGCATAACAAAATGCTAACAATCCTTTCAAAACCAAAATATTCTTTGTCTTTGCAGTATTGCACAGTAAGACTCCAAAAAAGAGCCCTCTAAGTTTGATTCAGCACTTCATTACTCTGGTTTTACACTGTTATAGTGATAACTCCACTAATGAAAATGGAGATAGAAACTTGAATCATGCCCAGTACTTACAAAAGTAATACTGTTGCAGTTTCAACCATTTATTTGGAATTACTGTTGCAATGTTTTCTGGTAAAGGATTCTCCCAGCTGACTGCAATTCTTCACATACAATTCAAATATTTTAGGAAGTACTATGTGATCATTTTGTATTTATTTTATTGTGTTTACCAGATGCAAGCTTACATTTTCTACCATTTTTTAAACTGGTCCATGCTTTCTCACAAGAATTGAATGGAAAATACTTTTCCTACCCTATGAAATCTTGCAGGATTTCAGGGTTCAGTTCTAGAGCAGTACACATTTAGGAACTTTTGAAGTTTTTGAGAGGAAAAAAAAATCCCTGGACCTATCCCACAACAGCCAAAAGCCTAGTCACCAAGGTACCCAGCTATGATGTAGATCACATCAGGTAACCACTCTGCCTGAACAAACAACTTGTGTCTGGTCTCCAGCATCTCACAAATCCCCTAAGCATTAGACTACTGGCAAAACTGGGATAAGACTCTTGCAGCCTCCCATGCTGAAACTGTCCTAGTTTGTATTTTAAAAATACAGTCACTAGAACAAGGAATTGAACCTAGGGCTCTTCATCATATGTAGTTCCATATACATTGACCAATAAATATAATCAGTTTCCCTTTCCATACATATTCACATACCAAGTGACTTTTTATTTATACAAATAAGCTGTTTCAACAAACAAGATAGAAAGAGACCCTCCCTATACTAAGCCACAAGGTAGGGATTTGGAGAACTGGGGTAGAAGCTGCAGATGTAGGGAGCATAGGAATTTAACTTGGCTTTGTTCATGTCCCAGGTAAGTGCTCTAACTATTGACTATCCTGGGTGGGATCCACTTTGCTCTCCGGTTTTGACCAGAAATTCCATCCTAAACCTGGGAAAACATTCCAATGAAAGTTTAATCAAAACAGGCGCATTCTTGGATATTTTGGTTTTATTTACACAATTCCCTGATGAAAAGAGATTGTCCCAAAAATGTCCTTACCAGATCTACTTCTGACACAATCTAAAGTACTGGAGGATCACAGTTCCAGTGTATATCAAGCCACAGCTTAATTTATTTATCCTGGTGCTCTTTCCATGAGTATAGATTTACCAGTTGGGAAAAACAAGAATAAAATTAAAAGCCCTCCTCCTTGCAAAAGGAAGAAGATCCATCCCTCCTAAAAAACCTATTGGTAAGACAAGAGATGGTATCTTTGAAAAAGGTTCTTATACCAATTAAAAAATATTTAGCTTCTCAGAAAGGAAAGGCTTGTCCTTAAAACTCCTTGCACAGATTTCGTCCTTTGTGTGTGTTGGTTCTTACTTCACTGCCCGCTGTGAAATTCTTGTAACTGATGTCAAAAGAGAGGTAAGGTATGAGTCATTCCAAAGCCAAAAGGATATCTTGGAGCTCCAGAAACAGGGAGAGCTACATGGATTTAACATGTTGCTATGTACTTCCCATGACAACCATGCACCACGTAGATAAGCCAAGAGACTTGCCAAGAGTAGCAAAGGTTAAGTGTATGAGAGAAAACATTCCAAAGTCAGCTTGGAAAGATTACAAGTCCAAGTTTATTCATGCTTAGCAAAACCACTGCCAGATAGACTGATTTATCCACCAAAAACAAAACAAAAAAAAGCCTCATTTATTGCCTAAACTATTTTTTTTCATCAGAACATATATTAGATTTAGTATGGGTGTCATGAGGTCTTCCTAGACAGACTGTTCCTCTTATTCGAAATCTTGTATTTGTGCAGATTGCATTGTAGGTGGTGACTCATGACACCACCTAAGAAGCCAAACCCCCGTAGTGAAATCAAACCCCTTGTAGTAACGCCTGAGGCCAGCT
>JAGPOW010000261.1:215716643-215733185 GCA_030014935.1 Caiman crocodilus | reverse complement strand
CTGAAGCAGCCCTGAGAGTTCCCTGCACCCTCTACTCACTGCAGCAGTCTGGAAGTGAGGGCTGCTGCTTCGCTGTGACCTGCTGCGCACCTCCCAGGCCCAGATGAGGCATCTGCCCCTCTAGGCCAGCTGCCAGTGAACTGCGGTTGCAGGGTTGGCTTTTGTGTGGCACTACTGCCATTTGTGCCCCCTGCCCAGCCGTCTGGGCAGCTATCTCCTGGAAGATGTTTCGGGTGCGGTGGCCTGCTTTGAACTGTCAAAGCATGTCCTCCTGGCCCCATTTGTCCAGGAGGTCAGCCACAGCCAGATGGGTCCAAGGTGCCAGCTCTAAGCATGTAAGGTCCTGCCACTGGCCTCCCTAGCAGGAATTCTGGTGTTTCCTATTGGAAAATTGAAAAATCCCTTTTAAAAAAATCCCAAAGTCACTTTGTAAAATACCCCCAAATCCATGTTCCTCCATAAGTAAAATAAAAGACCACTATAAAAACAGAGAGCAAGACAGAGACAGCGATCAGTTGGACAATATTTTATTACAGTATTAAAGCAAGTCTCTTACAATAATAAAGTGAACTGTAATATATATTTAATAAATTCATGAATATATGTTTTGCTGCACTCCCACAGGGCGATGGCCCCCACACAAGGGCTTCGCCCCCCCAAAAGGGGGTTCAACCCCCAAACAAGGGGTTTGGCCCCCCAACAGGAGGTTTGGCACTCACAAGGGATATGGCCCCCCAACAAGGGGTTCAACCCCCAAACAAAAGGTTTGGCCCCCAAACAGGGGGTTCAATCCCCACAAAAGGGGTACAGGCCCCCATGACTACCACCACAGGAAAAAAAACAGAAAAAGAAATGGGGAAAAGAAGCCTCTGCTTATCTTAGAAGCAGGGGGAGGTGGCTCTAGGGCCTCCTGTCAGAGCCCCCTGGGCAGCACAGGGCAGCAGAGAGGCAGCAGGGCCTGGGCTGGGGCTGCTGGGACTGCCAGCCTGCCCCGCACTGTGTGGGCGGGACCCCAGACAACCACAGAGTAGCTGAACTGCCAGTAAGTGCTGTGGAGGCGGGGGTGTTTGGTTTTTTTAAGCTACAGGGTGGGGGGAAGGGATGGGGGAGCTTGGGGGATGGGGATGGGTAGGGCAGGGAGAGGGGGTCTTGGGGGGACTGGCAGGAGGAGGGGCCATACCAAGCAGGGGTTGGGGAGCTCGGGGGGGGCTAGCAAGGGTAGAGGCCAGCCAGGGAAGGGGGAGGGGGCTGGCCCCAGCAGGGGTCAGGGCAGACTGGTGGGGGAGGCGCAAGCCAGGGCAGCAGTCAGGGGCCTCAGGGGAGCTGGTGGGGTTGGGGACACTGGGGGAGTGGACAGGGGTGTCAGGGGTCTCCTCCATGGTCCCCCCCCTCCTCCAGTCCCCCCAACCCCTGACTCATCAGCACCAGGGCAAGGGCCAACCATTGAGATGCTCTGGCAGTCAGAGCATCTCTGTGGAGGACCCAGCCTCTGGTTGCCTCAGGGCATGCTGCTTTTTTAAACATAGATTTTTTTAGACCTCTGAATATCCAGGGGTCTGATTTTCTCCCCATGCTGCAAACTTGCAGCATGGGGAACATTTTCTTGTTCCCACATGTGCCTGTTGCCCTGCCTCAAAGGGGTTTGAGGCAGGGCAAGAGGCATGTGCGCACTCGTGTGGACACACCCTATGTATGCACATGTTGGCAGCTATGCTGCAGGGAAAGCAGAATTGCTACTCATGTATAAATTACACTTAGGCATCTAAAAAACTTCCACCTAGCTGCACAAAGGGAACTAGAATTCTGTTCTTAGTGTTCACACTGAATATTTGCAGGGACTGGCATGAAGGTGGTAGTATAGGGAATCTGAGAGCATCTTTGGCATCTGAATGATAATTAAATGCCAATTGATGCCATCCAGTGCTCTCCACAAAAAGAACTGTTCAACTGTGCCTTTTTGGCCAAAGATAAAAAACCTTTTTGGCACAGATAAAGTGTCCAGTCAAGGAAATGGGCTCCAGTGTAGACAAAAAGATTATCCCCCTCTCCTTTTCATTCAAGGCCCACTTGTTATGCTTCATCATCTATTCCAATTATATGGGAGTCTTGGTCATGCTAATTAGAATACTCATTCTATCTTAGCTGGCAACTCCCTGTTGATGTCCAATCCATATTGGATACATTTACTGGGTTTTAAGACAGAAGGGAGAGAATGTGACTAAATTATTCTAATGAACACACTAAGTTTTGGCTTTTTAATTATTATTATTTGAATTGTTATATTATAGACCCGAATTTTCCCAGTCAGGGAGCACTATCCCCATGTTCTTGACAATGAACAAAAGCATTATATTTATAAAATAATAGCAGACACCCAGACCTGAGTGAAGTCCCAGTGACTCTTTATATTGGAGAAGCAGACTAATACAATTCTAATAAATTGTTATCCTATACAACTCTTACTAAATATGATATGGCAGATGGATAAGGGAAGCCTGCTGCTTCAGTTCTGGTTTATTTGGTTAGTGTCTATGAATAAATAAATAGCTGAGTTGGTGCCACCTTTTTATAGTTATTCTTTTTCTCAGCTGGATGTTAATAGATTATCTCTTTTCTCAGAGCTTTTTCTTTTTATGTGCTTTAGACCTGAATTAGCAGGTCATTATTTCATGAATTTTTGAGGGCTGATAGTACAACACAATAATTACACAGGCCAGTATGCATATTTTAAGGCTTTTAATTTGTGTGTTTTCAGAGAGAAATAGCTTTATGCTGTGATGTGTTATTAGCATAACATTACTATAAATAACAATGTGGAGCTATTAGTAACAAATGAACCAACACAGGAGTAGAAAAGATAAAAAAAGATGAAAGATTCTTTTACTGAAATGTAACTATTGTTCATTATTCATTTGTAACACTTTCTAATCTGAGGTTAATAGCCAATGCTTTTTTTCTGAACATGATTTGTAGACAGCAATTGATAAGACTCTTGTTTTCATTTGCCAAGAACCTGAGCTAAAGTTTATATTTACCAGGAACCAAGAATAGATATAAATATAGGTACAGATATTATAATAAAAGCAAACCAAAGCAAATTTGAAAGAATATAGAAACAGAGAGCAACAACACTAATGCTGCAAAAATAGACATCATTGAAGATTCCTGTGGAATAGCCTGCTAATCAACATACTGAACCCTCTATCTGTGCAGAATGTGAGACTAATTAACTCTTGAGGTCTCTTCTTACCCTATAATTCCAAGATAGAGGCTAGTATTACTGATGTGTATGGATCTACTTTTATTGTGGTTTTGCAATCTGCCCAGAAACCATGAAAGATGGTATTTTTTGCAATCACCATGAAATGGCTTTTCCTGCAATATTGCACAGAATTGCACCCCTTCCCTTGCTCCCCCCACCAAAAACAAACAAACAAAAACTGATCAGACTACAAAGCAAGTGTGGCAATCCCTGCAGCCATAGAACACATGGCTTGAGAGAGAGCTAATGAGAGGCTGAGCTAGTGATGTAGACTCTGTGAAGGCACCAGTTGGGAAAGCAAAAGGGTTTCAACACCATCTTGTAAGTACATAGATGAAATGCTGCAGTCTGAAGATGAGTGAAAATAAATCCAAGAAAGCTAAACACATTTCAGTTCAGAATTGTATAAGGCAGTTCCCAGTAGGAAGCTTGCATGAAGACGGTGGTAAATTGTTTTGTTCATCATGCATTGTGACTTTGGATGTGTCAAGGAAAAACAGCACTGATCAGCATTTAGAGTCTGAATCACATATAAAATGAAAGACTGCTGCAGAGACTGAAGGTCAGAGCAAGAAATAAGTGACTATGTCCTCGATCTTTAAAAGAACCACTGAAAGCAGTCTGACAAGAAGAGAGGCTACATTCATGGTAGTGAAGGCATTCAAGACTGCCAACTTTCCTCTGGAGAAAATAGATAACCCTAAATTAAGGGACTACTCGAACAAACACATGTCAAATGCTTGCAGTTTCCCCTGTGCAAACAAGCTTTGCCAAGATTATCTACCAGGAGTAATTGCTTCATATGCTCAATCTACAAAATCTGCAATGGCAGAATATGAGTCAGTCTTGATTGTAGCAGATAGAGCAACAGATGCCCAAGATAACTATGGTCTGCACATGTTATTTGTACCTGGGAGCTGGACAGACTGTGACCTGCCTGTTTTTCAAACAGAACTTATTCACCGCATGTCTGTCAAAATTTCTACTATGGCACAAGCTTTAATGAAGGTTATTGTAAACTATAGCTTAGAATTTAACAAGATCTCAGTTTTTCTGTCTGATAATGCAATGTATTTGTGCAAAGCTTTCTCTGATGTGCTCCATGGAATGGTGCCTGTAGCAGGGCACTGGGATGTGCCAGTAGTCTGAGCACAAGAAGAATCAAAGAGAGAACATGTATAAGGCTTGGGACACGGGATAGGGAAGGTGAAGGAGCCGTGCAATCTACCATTAAGGCTTTTGGCACTCTACAGGGCCTAGTCAGGCTGAGAGGGATTTGCCTAGCCTGATGCTTGGGTTAAGGCTAGTAGGGTCTCAGGAGAGATCCAGTGTAAATTTATTGGAATTAGAGCTCACTCTGTAAGGCTTGTTGGCAGCCTCCCTGAATCCACCCATAATATTTAAGATCACGGTGTGGCTGGTGAGTAATCAGGGAAAGTGGCATCAGAGTTTGAGCCAGGAAGGAGCAGTAAGACCACTAGAGGGCATCACAGCTGCCTCTGTAGCCACAAGCCTGTCACAGTGCCCAACACAACTCATGTCATCTTCAACACACATGTCCTTTCTTAAATAAGTGACATCTGATGCACACATGTTCCTGATGTGAATAGCCTCATTTCCCCTTTAAAAAAAATGTTCAAATATAAGCTTTGATGCAACTGAATCCATCACCAATCAAAGATGGATCTACATGTGTCTAGGTCACTTCCACCACAGCCAGTGCTTACAAGGTGAAGTTTGTAGGTTAACACAGTTCGTTACCACACAAAGACTATGAAGTACTACCAGCAATTTGTGTATAAAGAACCTGAAATCACACCTGGTGAACTGCACGCTTAAACTGTGTGATCTATTAAAACAGGGTGCCAATGAAGATCAAGTTAAGTTTATGGCTGAAAAAAGGATCTAGTTCATGGAGCTTATAACATGGTTTGAAAGTTGCCAGGCTTTGATCCACCAAGCACACAACAAGCTGATGGACTTGATAAACTGCACTGAACACATGGCATCACAACAACTTTCAAACTGTCAGTGTGAAAACCAGCAGAGACAAGAACTGTTCAAGGCAATAGATGAAAACTTGAATCAATACTACCTACAAGTACAATCAATCAATACCACTGCATGTTCAACCACCTTTAGTTCATGTGCCCCTACCACCATTTTGAAGCATGGGGACACTGATACATGAGATGCAGGAGGCTGCTGAAGTCCAGTAATTACCACGCTCCAGCAAACTCTATTAATCAAGTCTGCTACAATGCACTGTAATTACATTGCATCAGAGCAGCCTCTGCACTTGTGGGTTGGCACCCCAGATGATTGTTGCTCTTAAATATTGGTTGGTTATAGAGAGGATTCTATTATTTTATCACGAATCAAGAGCAGTTCATGATAGTTCAAGAAAAGGAAATTGTCAAGAAGATGAAAGTTGCTGCATTCTGTTCAGAGTGCTGATCTCAGGCCTTCCAATTTTTTTTGTTATTTTAATTGAATTGTGCATCACACCTACTGGCACTACCACACAGAGACCTTTTAAAAATCTATACAGTGATACTATACTGAAAGCAGCAAAGGATAAATAGGGAGAACAGCATTAGGGAACTAGTCATGAGAAAAGAAAATTGAATTTTATCTCAAATCTTCAGCAATTTTTTTCTAATTTTATAAAGTTGTAAATTTGTGTTGCCTCATGGTTTTTGTTTGCAAGAGGACACTAATGTTGGGATTTGAAGGATCTTCTGCAGACAGCATTGATTGTACTTTTGTAGTGACTTGAGCTGTCTCCTGTGCATTGTCCACATGTCAACTCAATACAGTAAAGTGGGGATTACAACTGCAGGTATGTTGCAGATCTGAAACCAAACTCACAGTTTGGTTTCAGATCTGGTGTTACAATCTTCTAACACCCATTTCCTCAGGTGCCTAAGGGCTGCATCTGCACATTTGAGGTGATGTCAGATTTCTTTGTTGATGTCTGCCTTCTCGACCCATTTTCTTGTATTCCTCAGTAGCTAGAAGTATATGTTAGACTGCAAGTGTGAATGTTCCCAGCATATAAAACACCTTAGAATCTATTCAAGTGATGATCATAGGACCATAGAAAAGTAGGATTGGAGAGACCTCTGGAGATCATCTAGTTCAACCTCTTGCCTAAGGCAGGATCATCTCTATCCAAACTATCCCAAGTAATCCTTGTCTAAACTGTTATTAAAACTACAGACAACATTGACACACAACTACAAAGCACAGCGCTATAACCTATCACAAGTAAAGCAAGAAGATAACAGTGAACAATGTCCTGCTGCTTTAAGGAAGGAAGAAGTCCAGAGTGAACCAAGAGATCCAAGATCCAATAGCTCCAAGGAAGAGGGTCAACCCTCCCCACCCCCACACCAGTACAGAGGGAGATAAACCTCCCAAAGTATGAACCAATATGAACATGGGGCAAAATTCCTTCCTGCCCCAAAATGTGATGATTGGTCTGACCCTGACCAGAGGGGCAAGACCCTCTAGCGCTTCTGTGATAAAAGTGCATAACAAACATCAGTTTTAAGGGACTAAGGCAGGGTGGAGGAGGATTGAGCTTAGTAAATCAGATGCCTATAAGTAAATTCAACATAGATGCCACTTACGTGTCTTATAATGGTATCCAGGATCTCATGCATTTCCTGACATTTTCATTCTATCAGTAGTAGATTCTCAACTGTCACTATGGTATCTTGATGGTACAGACTGGAATAGGCCTGAGAAAAGAACTAAAGAAAAAATATAAGTATCTGTTAGATGGCCTAAATGATCTCCCAGGAATCCCCCAGATCTTTCTAAACACACTTCAAATGATTGAGCATGAATAACATTTTCCTTTAATGGTGCATCCTTGTTCTTTCTGTTTCTCTTATAAAAAAAGCACACAGATGATTTGCCCTAATGGATCAGACCAATGGTACAACTAATAGAGGTTTTAAACAATTAGCCTACACCCTAGAGAATATTACAACAACATAGGATCTTACCAAGAGGTCAGCTAGACAGACACTGCAATACATACATTATTTCCACAGAAGGAGAATATTTCACTGACCATGTTATTTCTTTCTAGTAATGGTTATCTTCTTCTCTGGTTCTACAAACAACGGTGCAGCAAAGCTAATTCTTTTTACAGATTACAAACTGTCCCGTGACACAGTTAGCAGAAGCTGGCATACATAGCCATTTTCTTCCATTCCATTCCCAACCAAATATACAACCAAAGGAATACACTTTGGCATACATCAATATGAGAATGTACATGCCTATGGTTGACCCTAAGAGTGAAAAAACAACTCATCTGAGTATGGCCTTAAAATCACATTTTATGTTTCCATCACTATACTGCACACAATTCTCTTCCCCATTACTCATGAGCAACTTCACTGTAAACCAATGAGGTTGCACAAAAAGTAATTAATACAGAACGTTACCTATACTGCCATGCTTAATTTTACTCTTCTGGCCTTTCAGTTATAGGTGCACTGATACATCTGTCTGATATTGGATCAGGACCAATATAAAGAAAATTGACTGTATTGGAAATTGGCCTGAAGTGGCAGATAATTTGGCCGATAAATATTTGTTTGGGTGCACAGCCGCAGCACAGTATGCAGGCAGCCAGGAGCACAGCCTGGCAGCATGGAGAGCTGCATGCAGCTGGTAAATCTGTTGTTGTGGTGAAAGGGGAGGGGGAGAGAAGGGGCATGGCAGGGGCAGATAAATGTCCCCAGGGTGAGGGAAGGAAAGGGGCGGAATGGGGCAGGCACAGGATGGAGGCACAGCTTGTCCAGGGGGCACGGGGAGGGTGTGTGCCCCCAGATGTGTGTGGAGAAGGCCAGGCAAGCTGCAGCCGTGGGCTGGAGCCAGGGACCACACTACACTGTGCTCAGGATGGGTGTTGGTGGCGTTGGGAGGGAGGTATGGGGGGGGCTGTAGCTATCCCCAAATTTCACCATAGCCCCTTCTCAGTACCACCACCACCCACCCTGAGCACAGAGCAGTGCGGCCCTCATACCCAGATGCTCCCCAGCCTGCCCTGCAAAGATCCCCAGCTGCAGCTTCCCAGCCTGCCCCACACAGATCCAGGGGCACACACCCTCTCCCGTGCCTTCCCAGTTGAGCAGTGTGCAGTGGTGGAAGCCAACCCCCCTCCCCATGCCCCACTCCTCTATGCCCCCTCAAATGAGCCATGGCTCCATTTCACATCTACCCTGGCCCACCCCGGCAGGGTAATACCTGCCCCAGCCCCAGTACCATTCCTTCCCTCACTGCAGGGCCCTCCCACACACACACCCCTTCCTTCCCCCTCCCCTTTTATCACTTCAAACTTACCAGCTGGACTCAGCTGTATTGGAAATCAGATCAGTATCAACCAATATCCCTCTTTAAAAATCAGCTGTCAGTATCAGCCCTCAAAATGTCTATCAGTGCACCCCTACTTTCAGTGTAGCTCTATTGTTTCATAGTTTTACACAAAAGGGAAGGATGCACACAAAAAAAAGATATCCAAATGTTCCACAAAACCAAAGACAAGAAAAGCAAAACATCCCTTCCTAAATCCCTCTCATCTTTGGAGGAAAACACTCACCATGAACTGAGTTCTACAAACACTCACTTCCCTCCACCTACTCCATTTGGCCTGCTTAACTGGTTCTGGGTTCCTAGTGTATCAGAACAGTCATCTTTTGACAACAGTAGTTAACAGAACACTAATGTGTATGTTTAGCTATGTTGGCATTGTTGTGAATCCTCTTAATTTCTATGTGGGAAAAAATAATGGCAAATGCTTTCTTGTTAAGCTGCCAAGAGTGCACTGGGGCTTCTCAAAATGTCATCGTCCTGCTGTCTACATACCTTGGAGACTATTTAGCACTGCAGGGAGGGGAAAGTAATAGAATATTGCATTAATCATTCGTGCTGTTACTCAACCATGATGAGGTCTGAAACACCTGAAAAGAAATGGCTGGTCCCAGTTGGGAAGTACTGCAGCTTAACCAGTATCAGTAAGGCAGGCATCCAAAGTAGATGCAGGCTTACTCAAATCAGAAGAATCTGAAGTAGAAATAAAAAAGTAGTAAGCATACTCAATACTACTAGCAGATGTGGTTAAATCAAATCAGGTTTGTGCAAATAATATTTTTTATTTAATCTGAGAGATTTCTCAGTGCTAAAACAGTCCTGGTGGAAAAATAATTAAGTAAGCTGAATATCATGAAACCTTCTATCCTACTCCACTAAGGTTTCAGCAATCTTGTTTAAATCAAAGTATGTGTTTTACTATTTACCTGTCATCTGGGAGGACTTGGAGTGTGTATGAAGGGGAGAGAGGGAGAGGGAAAGAGACTGCTGAATTAGAAGAGATGATTGCTGAAGGAATAGTAAGGTCAATTTTTGTATGAATATTATCGACAGAGGAAGAACTGAAATTCAAAGAAAATGAAGCTTGTGCCATATTGCAAATAAAAGCAGCAAGTGAACATTTTAATATAAACCTAGAAAAAAAGGACATATTAAGCTGTATTTAACCATATCCTCTGTGTTATTATTTTCAGCTAGAGCAATACTTTAGAATCTTATTTGATGTACTAGCCTATAACATTTGACCACACTTACAGCACAAGTGTAAAATCAATTTTCTGCACTCCCATTTATCTCACTACTGATGTTAGCTGGCTCTCTAATGGAATGGCGCTTCTGGAGAGGTAGTTATTTTACTTCAGAGTGGCATTTCAGGAGCCTTAAATGGTCTGAAGAGTTGGCATGTGACCTTTAAGAATATTTTAGGTCTGGTTTCCCTTGAAAAAATATTTAACCCTGTATATATAGCTACATCATTGAAGGTATCTTATGGTTCTTTAATGTTCATATCAGTATAATGTGTCAAAATTATGTTTTGAAATATCAACCAGCTTTACAATACCCCATATTAGTCAAGAATTTTTTTTTTTTAGTTTTAACCAGAGCCAGGGTAATAAATCAATATTGACACACATGGCTGACTGCCATTGTACATATATTAGTTTCAACTTTGGTTCTAACACAAAACTTTACAAGCACACATCCTAAGAACTGTCAGGTGGGATACTGAAATAGTAAAGTTCTATTTCATCTCTAAGTAAGTGTATATGAAAATCAAATCATAATTTGAAATATACAGAATTAGAGAACTTCTGATTAGTGACTCTGGACTCCCCAGACCCAATAGCTTAGATTTAAAAAAATCATTAAGATATCCCAGTTTAAGTACATCTGTCCAGAAGAGAATGAAGAGGGACCAAGATATATTCAGAAAATGAAAGGCTGCAAATAGACATTGCAAATGTCATCACACAAGAAGTTTTATGACAGGACAAAACACAAGTGTATAGACATCCTTGTCACTCATACCACAAATAACCTACAAATATTGTACTGCACAAATATTGGTTTGACAATACCTACTAACTAAAGTTAAGGCCACCTTATTGTGACAGATGTCTACACAGTTATAGCATGATAATACTAGCTAAAAGTACTGTCACAAAGTGCCCATCACACAGAACTTGCTCTTACTCATATCTAAAAATAAAAAAGGATTGGGGAATTCAAGTAATCCCCACCTGGAGCCTGGGAAAAAATAGGCCATGGAGAATGTGGTCTTGGAGGGTGAATGGCAGTGGCCCAGACTTAGTGGGGTGCAAAAAGAAGGGATGAACTGGGAAAGGCTGGCTTTGGAGGCAGAGGCTAGAGCCAGTCACGTCCTCCAGGCTGGTCCAACAGATTATGGAGCTGGAACGTCAGGTGTGGGAGGGACTGGTGCTTGGGACTGAGCAGCTCAGCAGGCCTGGATGAGGGACAATTCTCACAGGCTAAGGCTGCCTTCACTCTCCAGGAGCTCTGGCAGGCTCTGATTCAGGTTTGGAAAAGGTGAGAGTGAGGCATAAAAAAGGGAAATACTGGCAGCATAGACCGGGATGGGTAATACCCTCACAATGGGCTGGGGAGCACTAAAACAGACCCCATTCTGCAATCTACTAAGGCTCACCATCAAAAAGCATCCTACTCTTTAAAACTGCTTTGAAAGATGATGTGTGGACATGCCTATCTCCATTATAGAATAGCATTTGGTGCCACAACAACTGAAATCTGTTTGTAGCCAAAGTGAAAGAGAGCTAATCCCAATTATAAAGATACACTATAAAGTATATTTAACTAAATTTGGAAACTTAGAAATGTACTAAATGAGAATGTTTAATTAAAAAAAAAAGAGCCAAGTCAATTACAGATTTATATACATGACTCAAAGAAATGCAAAAGAAACAAACATATCACCATGGCACAATATATACAATAATGTCTTATATATTACTTCCCTGCCTGATAGTTCTATTTCATCACAGGGAAGAATAGTATCCCAAACTGTGCTTACATGTCAAAACTTCAGTTATACAACTCTGTACTTCCTTGTTAGATATGTAACATGAAATATGCTTTAAGCCTAAGTCACTAACCATTAGAGAGAGACTTTGGATGAATAAATTGAGTGTATGGGATGCAGTAGTAATTAACAGAACTTGACCTGGAAACAATAGTCCCAGGATGATAACAATAGATGATAGAGGGACCTATCATCTTTTCTACATATTAACTCTGATGTGCAATAACACTATATTTTCTTACTTACAGTTGGCCCCTGAATAAGATATGCATCTTGTTTTTGAAAGACAAAAAAAAGGTAAAAGATCTGTCCTTGCTTCTGCCAAGAGAAAGAGAAAGGGCACTGATAGGCATGACAGTTTGTCTCACAGTTGGTGCATGGGTTGTAATGAGGGTTCAGATTAAGCCGCTCCAAAGCAGAGCATATTCATTAACATCTGTCAGGGCACACTGGGAGGAGGGCTGGGCTGACTCATCCCTGCACTGTTCCTGTTGCTGTCTTCAGAAGGAGAGGAAGAGAAGGGAGGGAAATTAGTTTGGTCTGGGGGTTGCCAAATCAGTACTGGAGGGTGAGGTGGATGAATTGGAGTTCCCTGTGCACTCCCCTACAAGGTGGGGGGCTCCAATCCACCTGGCCTCCCAAATCCAGAGTAGGCTGAGAAAACCCCAGGACAGAATTTCTTCCCCTGCTTTTCCCCACTCCCATCCTGAGACAGGACATAGGGTGGGACTAGGAAACAGATTCTGCAGACATGCAGCCTCTTTCCCTGGATCTCCCAGGCTCCCAACAGATAGCTAACATGTGTTGGGTCAGAAGGGTTAGTGTAACTCATGGCGCTTTCTGTGAAACATGATGAGTTAGACCAGGGAGCTGTATGTCTGTCAGGGCCCAAAATGTCTACAGCCAGCAGAAACATTATTCTAATATTGAGCTGATATTTATACATGGCTAGTTTATACTGGTGTATTTCTGTGCCAAAATTAAAGCTTAAAAGAGGTCTCCTCTTTGTCTTCTGCTTAGTCCCCAGTGTATTTACAATGAATAACTGAATCTCCTCTCAGCCTTGATTTTGCAAGGCTAAACAAGCCAAACTTGTTTGGCTTGGTGGGTTTTCCATTCACCTGATCATCCAAATAACCTATCTCTGCACTTGCTCCAGTTTGAATTCATTCTTCTTGAACATGGGTGACTAGAACTGTATGCAGCTTTCCAAATTCACTAATGCCTTGCAAAATGGCACTAACACTTCCCTACTTCTACAGGAAATACCATGTCACATATAGTACACTGGAAGCTTATACTCATCCTATGATTGACTGCTACACTTAGGTTCTTCTATTTCTCTGTTGTTTCCAGATGGTAAGTCATGGCCAACTCCTTTAAGAACTAATAACAACAATTTCTGTTAGACAATGGAGGTTCCCCTTAGCCAGTTTTTTCCTTACGTTTCTTATAAAAATTTCCACCTTCGTCAATTTAATTAATAAATTCCCATAAAGCGCCATATCAAATTGCTTCTTAAAATCCAGATCTATTACATGTACTGCATTTTGTTTGCCCTGCAAATCACTTATTTTATCAAAAAGTAAATCAACTTAGCCTGAGACAATGTAACTTGATTGACTTGTATCTGAGTTTCCACTCCATATCATTTTTTCTTTCAAAATTTGTTTGGAAACTTTTAATGCTATTTAGATATGACTAATGGGTCTGTTGTTTCCTCAGCCACTTTTTCTGTTTTTTTAAATAGGGATACTATGCTTGCTATATTTCAATGATATGATGCCTACCCTAACATCATACAATTATTACAGATCCTCCTAAGCTCACAGTATTATGTGATAATTATTTCATAATTTGGGGGTGGAAAATATCTTGTTCCCACAGTTTAAGTACATTAAGCTGTTTGAGTTTTATTACACCTTGGGTGTGATAATGTCCTTACCTTGTTTTTTTCTTAGCTATTCTGCTTTTGTCCTTGTGCTTAACATGATCATCCTTATTAAAAAGTGAGGCAAAGCATTCCTTTAATTTAAAGGCACGCCGTGATTATCTTTAAGATCAGCCTCACCCTCACTGAATAGCATCCCCACTTCTTTCTTGTTCTTTTTGTTTCTCATATAGCTGAAGAATCCTTTGCTATTTGCTTTAATTCCCTTTGCAAGGCTTAACTCTTCTTGACATTTTCACAATTCTCACTTTATACTTCCTGACCTCTAAAATGTAGCTTTCTTTGCTGATCAATCCTTTTTTTTCCCCATTTCTCTTAGCTTACTGTCAAAAGAAGCACTTGATTAAGTCAATCTGTATTCAGGAATATATGTAAGCAAGTGAATAGGACTTCAGCACATGTTTATAGATAAGCATATTCAAGCATGTTTTCTTGAATGAAGCTACATTCTGAACCATGGCCTTAAATAGTAACATATTTCACTCCATATTGAAGGCTATAAAGTGATCATATGATGATGATCAGTACAGTATATTGTGAATGAGGGACATTTGACTTGAATGCTGGGGAGATTTTGTTCGGGAATATATATTGTTTTATTTTGCCTTCTAATCTGGCCTATAGAGACAGTAAGACAGAGGAATCTGCCCTGCAGGGAGGGAGGAGCAGTATCTGATCTCTAGGACAGAAAAGCCAGCCATAAAGAACACAAGGAGAGTTCAGTGGTACTTACTTGCATCTGCATGCTTAAGTACCTCACCGAACTGGGACCCAACTGATTTGCCAAAAGTCACAGGAAGTGTGCGATAGAGACAGGAACTGAATGCAAAGTTGCTGAATCTGAATCCCAGTTCCATTATAGCTGTACAGCAACTACTGTGTCTTGACAGAAAAAAGTTTCCCTTTGGGACAAAGGCTGTTGTACCCAGCACAAAAAACAGCATATGCTTCTACTGCAAAAAAGGCACAGACCCCCATGTACTAGGGCACAAAGCTCAGTGACTTGAGAGTTGCTGGTGGATCCAATAATTCTTTTGCCTTCTGTTCTTTTTACCCTCTGCAAAAACCCTGTTATGTCTTTGAGTTCTGCCAGAGTTCTAACACTGTGCTAATAACTGCAGAACTCTATAGCCTAGCAGGGAAATTCCCTACAATTTCTCTAGCTGTGTATGTGAGAGAGCACATGGACCTTTACAAATAAGATTATCATCATTATAATCTTCAAATAAGAAAGAGAGACAGATCCTAAAGAAAAGTTCCTCTATGTTGATAAATGTCTCCTAAGGTGCATCAGTCTTTTACACATTCCATAAGATATCCCGCACAGAGTTTGGTAGTTACCCAGTGTAACAATTTATGTCACTCATGTTCTTATATTGTGTTAATTTATGTCACATATGAAAGCATCAGCACTACTGTTGATCTTCCTCTTTCTTTTTTTAGGATCATCATCTTAAGTGATGTTAAAATGTTATTTAGCAAGTTTCCCTTTTTTGTTATCCATATAGAACGGCCTCTATGAAACAGATAAACACAGTTCACTAAATTGGAAAATGTTTATCAGTTTAACAAAAGCTGGAGTCTTTATCTATTACTGTCAGAATCACATTTATATTTTTTGGAAACAGAGGACTATGAACCTTTACATAATCTGGCAGTAAAGATTCAGCTGGTATAGTCACTAACCATCGCAGTAGCTCTGTGTCAGGGTACTTCCAGGTATATTAAGCTTTGGAACAATCAAGTAAATTACTATAGTAAATCAATCTTTCGATGCCACTTCACATGTTTTCCTCTTTTTCCCCTTTCTCTAACTTAGATTTAAATGTGAGATATGAAGTAGAAAATACACATCCAGTTCCAGGTAGGTTTTACGTTATTGAGAGTAAAAAACTCTCTAGCCTCAGAAGTTAATGCTTTGAGTTGACAATCCAGGCAAGTGTGAAGTCACTGATGCAAAAGTACTTATTGCAACAAAATAAGTTTTGAGATGGACTCTACAGAATTTTTCTACCAGAAAAATCAGGGGAATATTTAGGTAGTATATGACTAAATACTGTGAAATGACTATGGTAATCATAAAGTCCTCTAATCTGTGAACCATCATTTACATTCTAATACAAACTTTACCAGTGTCCATTTTTCATTTTTGCTATAAGAGCAAGAAGCATACAACAGCTGGCCTTTTCCATCTGCCAGGCTCTCAGGGCAGGTTTCAGTAAAAAATACATTATTTAGGTGAACTGAGGTACCAAAGTGCAGAAAAACCCAGTTTAGTTTCCACTTAACTTTCAAATACACATTACAATTTTGACCTTAAAGTTCCTCAGGTGCCCAAAGTTGCACCACTGCATATGTCTCACTGTTCCACTCTAACCAGTTTGGCAACTGTCTCACATCTAAGTGCAACAAGAATCCAAAAGATAGGAGTACTCAAGGCTGGTTCATCTAGTAGGAATTATTCAAGTGTGCTATATGTAAACTTCAAAGTGCACACAATGCCATGGTCACTACCATTTGCTTTTTAAAAACATAGTTGATAAAGGTCTGTTCTTCATTAGTCTAGACTTTCAATCACTTCTTCATCAAGTATACAAGAATTCAAGAGTAAGAAGGAGAATAACTTATCCACTTTGTGACAAGTGCACACACCCATGAGTGGGAACTACCTGACCATGACCTCTGCTCCAAAGACTGTTCTGTGTTTTAAATACAATAGTTATTTGAAGAAATACGGAAACAGTCTGGACCTCAAAGCAGCACTCCCTAACTACAAGGCAACAGAGTCCCAGTTCCCCAATAATGTTATGGAAAGGTTAGCATGATAAAAAGGGTCTTTTTGAATCAATTTTCAGTCTCTACACATGAAATCAATTACTT
>JAGPOW010000261.1:215688466-215699615 GCA_030014935.1 Caiman crocodilus | reverse complement strand
GGGTCATCTGACCCCGGTGCTCTTTCCTGCCAAGGCAGGGGGTCGGACTAGATGATCTGCCCAGGTCCCTTCCGACTCTAGCTACTATGATACTATGTTCTCTACCTCTGATCTGTAACTGCAGAACTAGCTTCATTTCTGTGTCATACTGAATGTGAATCTCTTGACTACTTAGGAAATTTTATTTTATTTTATTACACTTATTTATTGATTTCAATATTTACAAGACAAGGATTGTTTGGTGATATTTCTTGTTATTCTGTAATAGCCATAATAAACTACAAATTAATTAAATTATTGTAGTATTAAAGTTTAGGTGACCATAAATTTGGTGGGGGGAAGTGATGTCAAAGTAATGCTTATGTTTTCTAGGAGTTCTCAAGGCTAAACCAGTCTCTTTAAAAGTGACTGAAATATTCTAACTATAAAATAAATAAAGACAGAGTTTCTCTTGATAAGTGTGAGGATTATTGATTTTTACATATGAATTCCGCATCTTCAGAAGGTGCTCCTGTGCTTTCTCGTCATTCATCCCATGTGGTGGTCTACATTGAAAATCCTGTGTAAAGGTATTATCTGTTGATAAACCACTGTCAAATACCTGTGTAATATGAGAAAGCCATCTAAATCCCAATTAATTTTACTTAAAATAGTAGAAGTAATATTGGGATTTGATTCAAATCCATTTTGATCTGTTTGTCAAAACAAACTAAAATATAAGTATTTGAGTGTCTCTCTCTTGCAGTATTTCAGTCTCTGTCCTGTTGATTTAGGATGCTGAATGCAAAGGTTTGTCTTTTTGTTTTATAATGCAGTGAATGCTTTTTAAAATCCTAAATCTCAGAGTGGTCAGAATATTGTAGTTTTTCCTAATTATCCCTGTGTTGCTCTGTTCTCCTACATTCTCTAACTGTCCTGAAAATAATCAAAAAGAAGTGTGTCTTCATGTGTATTAATGCATTTTTCCCCCAATGAGAGGTACTGAATTAATGCAAAGTACCAAAAGTGCATTTTTTTTTTAAGTGACACAATGTGCAATAGCATATTTTACTGTGCATAAGGGTAACTGCATTTTTTTATGTGATGCTTTGATGTAGTAAAATATGCTACTGTGCATTAAAGCACGCACACAGACGTGCCCAGTGAATCTAAATTTTACCAGCGTTCCTGTTAGGTATTTGGAAATGAGGATACAGATAGCTTTTCAGCTTAGAATATTTTTTTATAGTGTCTGACTGAACCATTCAAACTTTTCATTATTTCAGAGTAGATTCTGCTACCTATGCACTCCTTGCCTCCAGCTGATGAATCAGTGGGTTCAGAATATTTAGTGTAAAATTGCTGAAAAGCTCTTTGTCCCTGATCAAAAAGACTCCCATTAGACTTTGTATCAAACGCTCAAAAAGGTGGATGTTGAAACAATGGAGTGTATTTTAAGAAGGTTTATTTATCAACATTATTTTCCTTTTATTTATAGCTTCATTTTTCTTAATTTAATTAAACAATTGTAAAGAACATTTTTAAAAAGCAGCCAGGTTAAGAGAAGTTAAAGGAGTCAAGCATAGAGAACAGATCACTAGCATTGTTGTACATTGTGACAGCTTTGTCAGTTGATAGGTAACATCTGTGTCACTAGATACAACACAAATATAAAACCACATTACACTAGTGAGATACAGGGAGTGTCTCAAGTGTCGCTTCAGTGGGCTACAAAATTGCTAAAATTTTAATCTGGGTTTACTGACTCGGAATGCATATAGACATTCAAGAGGTTAGATCAGGTAAAAAATGACCACCTAATCTAACTTAGTTCATCTATATGCAGACTTTACACATAGTTTCCTAGTTATGTCAATCTAAGTGCCAGAATGTACTTACATTCTCCAAAGGTTAGATGAACATGACTAACCTTCATGTTTATCTGAAGGTTGACATGATGAACTCCGCAACTCTTATATTTGTATTTGCCTTTATCTTAAACTAAATAATACAGTCGTAGGTGGCAAAGCTTCAAATTTATTTTTAATTGGAGAATAATATGCACTGTATTATTTGCTGACACACCACACCACCTGCATCGCCCTTTTCAAAATCCTAGATTCTCCCATGCATTTTGTGTGCTCCATTACCATAGTGATGGTGAACACAGTATAAAAACCTAGAAAGAAAGTACCAGAAGATGTGTGGGAGGTAATGATGAGGACCAGTAATAAGAGACTAGACTGGGAGAAAATAAAGAAATGGGAGAAAGAAAAGGAAATATAAGAAGGAGGAAGTCATCAACACAGAGAGACTGGAATAAAAGAGGAAATAAAATGTGAAAAAAAGGAAAAAAGGAAAATATATTAAAATTTACTGTACAACTATGCTGGTTAGGAGAATGAACTTTTGTTGAAATCCTGGTATACCTGCTAGTGTAGATGTAATTGCACCAGTATAAAAGTGCTTACACCATTCTCTTTTCTTTGCAGGAATGATATACTGGAATAACAAGAAGAGCTTTTACTGGTAAAGCTGCATCCACATGGGTGAGGTAGTGAAAGGATGTTGAACGGTGGGAAAGAGTACCACTTGAACTATATCAAGACAATATTTTTGTCTAAGAGATATCAGGTACTGAAATAGTTAATTAAAGAGTTACCAGAGAAAATAAGATTGAAGGACAGAAGAGAAGACTCAAAGGAGAAGAAAAGTGAAGTAGGCAGAGACAATAATTTACAATATTATTTACCAGTGCATTGTACCACCATGGAATAATAAATACAAATATAAATGTTTAATTTACTCTATACATGCTTAATTTTTAGAGGGACCCATGGAATTCTATCATAAATCCATCAGTTTGCCACAGCCATTTGTGTAGATCTCTATACATTAATCATGCTCTAAGGCAAGGTGTGTAGGGAGGTGGCAGTAATGTTATACAATGCTTCCCTTGCAGGATCAGGTGAAAGCAAAGATGTAACAACAATTTTCTGCTCCCTACAGCAGCAGGAGTACCACAATACCCACCCCCCAGCCAATATCACCACAACTTATCCATCCCTAGCTATGCTATTGGGTGAAGGATGTGCTGGCGATAGAAAAAGTTGGGAAGATTTATAAGGAAAAATAGAAAAAGAATGGAAGGTAGGAAGAAAAAAAGTAATATCTTTCTTTATGCAACCAAAACCAGCACCACAAAACCTCACTAGCAGGAACTCTATCCCTTTAATGAAAAGATTCACTTGAGTCATAATTTCATAGCCCCACTGTCCAAAAAAATGACATACTGAAGATGCCATAGTAGAGGATGGAACACTAAGTAACAGAAAATGGAAACAGTCTAATCTAATTATTGACCATTTCTTTTTCTACAGCACTACACATTCACAAGGTTATTTCTAGGCAAATAACAATGATGAAACACATTGGGAGTGTCTACCTAAGATGTATATTTGTGCAATAGTGTAGTTAAGTGCACACTAAGCACATGCATCTATACATGCCTATGTGTGTATGCTTACTGTGCAGTAAAAATATTTAATCCCACTTAAATTTGCTACTTACAAATGTAAGAAACAAATTTAAGTGGGATTAGTTACTCTGTGGTAACACACATGTGGGTGTGAACTGGGAGTAGGCTTTTGGGCTTCACTGGGGCCAAGAAGGAATTTGTTTGCTCCTCCTGTTGCTACATGTTTCAGGGTTGTTTGGTTGTTTTTTGGGAGGCAGGGGAGGGGTTCACTTTCCCTGGAAGCATTAGGCATTGGCTGCAGCCAAGCCTGGGGGTTATATCAGTGCTCCTGCTGAGACAAACCCAGAGATTCCTTGCAAAGGGTCTTCACCCTGCTCTCAGGGGCCGACAGACTGCCATATTAGGGGTCAGGAAGGAATTTTATCCTATAGTCCAATTGGTACAAACTGTGATGGGGTTTGCCTTCCTTTGTAGTGTGGGGGAGGGGTCTGGCTGTCTTCCTTGGCTTTCATGAGCATATTCTAAAAACCCTTGCAGAGCAGGAAATTGGCCACCATTGTCCCCATGCTTTATGTGTAGCAGGTTAAGGTGTTATGCATAATGGTTATAGTTAGGGTAATACTATGTGGATTTTCAGGGAGTATTGAATTTGCAGCTGGAATAAAGGCAAGGCCTGTAGCCTAGCAGAGCTGCTGACCACAAGGCAGAATGAAATCTAAGCCAGCCATTTGCTTATGCTAAGCAACCATCTTAACTGTGTCAACCATTTTCTGAGGAAAAAGCAGCAAGTGAATCTGTGTAAGTCTGTGTGCTATGAATGAGGTGATGTTTTAAGAATGTGGAAGATGGTACAACCTGAGACAGAAAAACAGACTGGAATGTGGAAAACAACACATAATTGGTAACAGAATCGGAGATGAACATATGCAAAAGGGTGAATGGTGACTGGTGAAGAAGCCTCCAGAAGCTTCCAGTTTTTGGTAGAAGTCTGCCCATTGTCCGAAGAAAACGAGTCAACGTCTTAGTCATGCGCTCATAGCAAAAAAGACATGTAAATGAATCAAAAGCATAGGCAATTCCATGCTAATGATCCAAACAGTAAACAGAGGTGGAGCTTGAGATGGGAGGAAAAATGGGTGGAACAGAAGGAGGGTGAGGGCAGAATAAATGTTAATGACTATAAAGCAAAGTGTATAAATGTGGGGAAAAGCTATTGTTCATTGCTGCTCCCCATGTTCATAGACTGGGTGTCTGTGCAGGAGTTCACCTGAAGCTGTCTCCATTTTGAATAAAGCTGTTGTGAGCAATGTGTGCTGGTGTTTGCTCCCTGCTTGCTCTGGCTAATGAGTACCAGAATCCATGAGCAATTGGATCATTGTCTCCCTAGTCATTGGTCACTGCATGGAATTGAAGTCTAACAGTTATGTTAACTAGTTTTACTAATAGATTAGCAATGGATTTGTATAGGATAGTTCGGATAAGGGTGATTCTACCTCTGTTGGGGGATTCAACTAGAGATGACCCCTGACAGTCCCTTCCCAGCCCTACTTTTCTATGGTTCTATGATCACGCGATTAAGTGAATAACCATGCATACACATGCTCTTCCTGACTTTTAGACTTGTGAATGACAAGCAAAATTTCAAACATTTAGCTCAGTAGCTCACTCAAAATAAAATTAAGGTATAGGAATTATTAAGTGTCATAGCTGAACCACTAGCAAGGAAATATGAGTACTCATGGTGCTCGGGTCAGGTCCCAGAAGATTGGAAGAGGGCCAATGTCATCCCAATCTTTAAGAAAGGGAGGAAGGAGGATCCGGGGAAACTATAGACCAGTCAGTATTACCTCTATCCCTGGGAAAATCCTTGAACAAATTATCAAGGAACACATCTGGGAGCCCGCTGGCTAATGTGATGAGGAGGGGTAATCAACATGGGTTTATAGCAGACAAGTCCTGCCTGACTAACCTAGTTCATTTTTAGAGCGAGGCCATTGTAACAGGGGGCCTTCTCAGGGCTGACTTAACTGTGGCCCGCCCACCTATTTCTGGGCTAACTGCCCGCCTTCTTGCCTGCCATTCCTTGTTGGAATTAATTGGTTAATGGATGTTAATAAGCAGGAGGCTGCCCATTTCTTGCCCGATGCCAGAGGGTGCTATCTGCAGCTCCATTCCTCCCCTACACCACAGCCCAAGCCTCGCTGATGGAATCTAGATGTTATCATAATCACTGGCCCCCACACTGGGCCCCAGAATCCTCCTAATTGAACCCTGCCTGGATTCCTCTCCTCAGGCGGTCTCATCCGCCTTCAGACTAGGCAGCATAGTTCCCTGAACAGCTTCCCCTTTGGGTGTGGTCCCCCCAGGACCTTTGGCTCACTAGCCTTGGCCCACCTCCAGGCCAGTTGGAACCCCAATCCCTCAGCTCTTGGGCTTTCCACACAGTGGGCCCCCAGCCCTTTGACCCTTCCGGTCCTGACCCCAGCATTGACCAGTCAGGGTAAGTTGAGACAGGCATGAGTCTATGGCCTCACTCTTTCTCCATGGGGTCCACCTTCCAGACCCTCTAACAAGGGGTAGCCCACCTGGTTGTGGAGGCTATGGGTTAAGGCACCCCAACCCATCTTTCACCAGGGTGGTAACTGGCCTGGTATTTCCTGGAGGCTCATGAGCCACTGGAAGCCCCACCAGGTCACACACTCCCAGCAGGATGCAGTTTTAAATTGTACCCAGGACCTGGAGCCCCCGACCATCCTCTACAGCTCATCCCTTACCTCCAGATGATACCAGCAGCCCTCCGACCAGGCAATGCTGTTGTCTAGCCTCCAGCAGCAGAACTGCCCTGTTTATATGGGCAGCCCCAGATTCAAAATGGTTGCCCTCATAAGGCACCTGGCAGCTGCCAGCTCCAGGCCCTTAAAGTGGCAGGCACAAACAGTGCCCTGCCATAGCCATCAAATGTTTGGAAGCAGGAGTTGAGGTGAATGTTATCTATTTGGACTTCAGAAAGGCCTTCAACACAGTATTCCATACCATTCTTATAAATAAACTAAGGAGATTTGCCTTGGACAATTAAACGGTAGACTAGGTAGCAAACTGGCACAAAGGGTCACAATCAGAGAGTGATGGTGGATGGGTCAGTATCAATCTGGAAAGATGTGTGCATTGCTCAGTTCTAGGGTCAGTGCTGGTCAACATCTTGAGTGAACTGGATGAAGGGGTGGGAAGCACCCTGTCCAAATTCACAGATGACACAAAAATATGGGGTAAAGCTAACACCCTGGAGAAGAGGAACTAGATCCAAAATAACCTAGACAGGTTGGGGAAGTGGGCAGAGAGCAACAGGATGCAATTCAATAGGGAGAAGTGCAAGGTGTGGCATCTAGGGAGAAAGAGCTTCCATCGTACCTATAAGCTGGGGGCAATCTTTTCAGCACCACTGAAGAGGAAAGGGACCTTGTAGTCACTGTTAACTCCAGAATGAACATGAGTTGACAATGTGATGAAGTAGTCGGCAGAGCCAATCGCACCTTGTTGTGCATCTGTAGGAGCTTCACAAACAGGTCCAGGGAGGCGATTCTCCCTCTCTACACAGCATTGGTCAGTCTGCAGCTGCAGTCCTGTGTCCAGTTCTGGATACCACAGTTCAAGTGGGATGTGGAGAGAGTCCAAAGAAAAGCCACTCGCCTGATTGAAGGCCTGCAGGGAAGGTCCTATGAGGAAAGGCTATGGGACCTTAACCTCTTCAGCCTCTCCAAGAGAAGGCTGAGAGGGAGCCTTGAATTGGCATACAAATTCATAAGGGGAGAGCAATATAAAGGAGGCAACAATCCTGGAACAACAAGCAACAATGGCCATAAGCTACCGGAGAGTAGGTTTAGACTGGACATTAGAACAAAGTTCTTCACATCCATGCTTGCCAGGATCTAGGATGGGTTTCCAAGGGAAGTGGTTTTCACCCCATCCTTGGCGGTCTTCAAGAGGTGACTAGAGAGGCACCTGGGTGGGATCACATAATCCCAAGTTTGGTGACCCTTTTCTTGCCTGCTAGAAGCAAGGCATCAGACTATATGGCCCATGAGGTCCCTTCCGAACCTAGAATCTAATCTGTGGAGTACTGTGTGCCCCAGCACACCCTGGAGGGCATTGCATGCTTCCAGAGTGGCCGTCAAGGTGATGCCTTTACTCATGTCAGAGTGGTGGCCAATGTAGTGGGAGCTTGCAGGAATAGTCAGCTTAAGCAGGTTAGTGTCCAGCCAGGTGTTTGTGGGGCGGAGGCACTGCATGGTGGTGTCCTGCCATTCCAGGTACAGGGGGAGCTGCTCCAGAAGCACCTGGAAAGTGGTCTATATCATGCAGAATCCCTCCCAGGAGAACTGAACACGTGCAGCCACCAGTCCTGACTGGCCAGGTGGGTCCAGAGGTGACACCTGGATGCCCAGGTGTGTATGGATAGTCTTGGTGGAGACATCCAGGTGGAGGCATCAGCATTCATGCTGGGGTATGGACAGCAGGACAGGGTCTGTGTAGCACCTGTGTGACTGTAGGGGGGCTGGGATGGCATGGTGAGGCCAGCCGGATGGGTTCTACACATGGGAAGAGCCATCAGGGCCCAGACTGGGCTGAGCAATATGGCAGTTGCCATGGCAGGCCAGCTGAGGGGAAGCACCATGATAAGCAGGAGCCTGGGGCTCTGGACATTGCTTCCAGGGCTGAGTGGTGGAGAAGCCAGAGCACTGGGGGCAGAGGCTACAGCAACAGAGCCACCACGTGCTGCCACTGCACTCTACATGCTGCTCCCAGCCAGAAAAGTGCCTGGGCATGGAGCAGCATGTGGGGCTGCCTTTGAAGATGGCTGCTGGTCATAGGAAGCTGCAGCCAGTCTCCAACTCTTCCTGGGGGCAGCAGGTGCCTGATGCAGGGCCACAGGGAGTGGAGCAGTCTGGTGCTAGGAGCAACACATCTGCTCCCATGTTTCTGCACATGTAGACACCACCCAGGACAGTTTACTCTAGAGTAAACTAATCCCTCATTTTTTGCATGTGTAGATGCACCCACTGTTTTCCAAAATACATTGCTCTATTTTAAAAGTAAGGCTTGTTTTCCTGTTTCTAACCATAAGGCTTTGCCTCTTGAGTGTATTAAAAGCTATTATCTATGAATGGGTTGATCTTACCTAACAATCCCAATTGCTCTATCCTTATCATTATTTGCTGTTTCCCTAATCTTTGCACCTTCACAGATTTTATCAATAGTGAAAGAAAATAATTAATAGCATCAGGCCTAATACGAATCAGTGTAGAACCCCACTAAGAACATCCCTATTAGATGCTGATTTCACACTGACAACTACTTTTTGAAATCTGTCAGTTATCTAGTTCTAAATCCATTTAATGTGTGCCTCAATCCCATTTTGCGATGCTAATTTTTTAATAGAAATGTCATTTAGAATTAAGTCGACCCCCCTATAAGTCTACTGTAACTACACAGTTCCATTTTTCAAGCAAACTAACATCATCAAAGAATGAAATAAAGTTTGTCTGACAGGATGTATTTTCTAAAACTCCATATTGAATGTTATTAATTATATTCCCCATCCTCAATTTTTTCCATCATTTTACCGTGACCATTATCAGTCAACCCCCATCCTCCACTGACTTGGGTCATCCAGCTTGCCTATCTACATATTTGCACATTACTGATCTTCTAGTCTTCTGGACTTTCCTATTTCAAGGTTTATTTTAAATCAGAATCAACAGGTCAGGAATCTGATCCAGTCCATTAGGATTTTTTGATGTAAAAGATTTCTTAATTAGTAATTAAATGAAAACCATTTTGTGATTGTCATGTGATGCATCTTTTTTTTTGTAATAAAGAACAGAAATATGAATATTACCTTCTTGTCTCTCCTACTTCATTAGTAACAATGTTACAATCTTCATATATTAAATAGAATGTACTTTTCTTTTTCCTATCTTTGGTCTGATTTCTTTTGGTTCTTAAAAATACTTAAACATTCCTTCTTACTGTCTTCAGTCCACTGTCCATGTATTGGTCCTTGATATCTTTAGTTTCCCATAGCAATGTTGTACATTTCATAACTTCCGATCATATAAATTAATATCTCTTTTCCCATTCATCATTTGTCCTATATTATTTCTTTCTTTCTAATTGCTGCCTTTGCTTTGCTACTGAATGGTTATTGTTTTTTTTCCTAAACTTGGCCACTTTTTTCACTATGGAATTGTAGCTTTTTGGGAAACAAAGTCTCTTTCATGGATTCACAATTTTTCATTCATATTTTCTGTCTACATATTTCTTCCAAATTGAGGCCATATATTTTCAGTTTGGGGAAATTAGCTCTCTTTTGAAATACCACGTGTGTTTATGTGTGTGCGAGTATATACATTAGCACATATATATATGCTAATTCTAGATCTTATTTTGGCTAAAAACTTAAGTCAACCCCCCTATAAGTCTACAGTAACTACACATTGAACATTTCTACACAAGACGTTTACTGCTCACTAGGCCTGTGCAAGTAGGCAGCTATTCAATCTGGCTTCATATCCAGCCACTTCAGATACCAGCGATCTGATCCAAAACTCCAGACTGGGTTTCTGCTTTGATCCAGCCGAAGCAGCTCCAAAGCTTCGGAGCCACCTCAGAGATCCAGCCATCGGGTATAATGGGGAATCAATGAAATATCTATAACTTTGTTGTTTCATGTCTGATTTTGATTAAACTTACAGGGTTGGTAGCCTCTGCTTAGGGCATGAAGCCTACCAAGCTTAAAAAAGATTGGTGCAAGGGTACAGGGGGAACTGCACTCCAAATTCTTGAATGCAAAACTCATGTCACATCTATGCATTACGCCACATGGGGGTGAAAACTGCAGGGGTGGTGGCCCTGGTGAGGCCACAAAGCCTGCCAAGTTTCAAGAGGATCAGTGCAGGTGTTTGGGGGGGAACTGCACTTCAAGCTGCAGGCAGGCAAAACTCATGATATAGATCACACATCACATGCACAGGGTCAAAACTGAAGTGGTGGTGGCCCCTGCTCAGGCCACAAAGCCTGCCAGCTGTCAAGGATATAGGTGCAGGGCTTCTGGGTTCTGAAGCCCTGCACCTCTTGCTGCTGACAGGCAAAACTCATGACATGGGTGCTTGTGCAACTGACTGTGTCCGTCTTGGGATGGGCATGAAGGACAGTCCTGCAGGCCTGTCTGATAATCTACTGGGTTACCAGTTACCAATTCATTATGATTCACTCAGGGACCAGCTCAATACACAGTAGCTAGCTAATGTAGCCAGTTAATTAGCAACAATTAACACCTACAAAACCACAGACTAAGGAGAAGAAAATATCAATACAGACAATCAACTTCCCCAAGACAGACAGTCAGTTGCACAAACACCTATGTCATGAGTTTTGCCTGTAAGGAGCTAGAGATGCAGGGCCCCAGAACCTAGAAGCCCTGCACTGATCTCCTCAACAGCTGACAGGCTTCATGGCCGCAACAGTTGCTACCATCCCTGCAGTTTTCAACCTGCTGCACCTTAACACACACAGTGTCAAGCATGTCACAAGTTTCGCTTGTCTGCAGCTTGAGGTGCAGTTCGGGCCGCCGCCCCGGCCCCGCGCCCCCGGCACCAACGGGGAGTGGGGCTGGTCGTAGTTTGCGGGGGGCGG
>JAGPOW010000261.1:215668539-215688366 GCA_030014935.1 Caiman crocodilus | reverse complement strand
GTGTAATGCATACATGTGACATGAGTTTTGCCTTCAAAAATTTGGGGTGCAGTTCCCCCAAAACCCCTATACTGATCTTCTTAAGGCTTGCCAGACTTTATGCTCTCAGAAGAGGCCATCACCCCTGCAAGTTTCATCCAAATCAAACAAAAACAAGATATAGATATTTCATTGATACCCTATTATACTGTATGGCCTAATCACCGAATCAGCTCCAAATCTTTTCCAAAGCAATTCAGAAGCTCTGAATCAATTTGGAAAGCCTACAAATTCCAGCGATTATTTGGATTCATAGTTTCAGCCTCCGAATCATCCCCAAATCTGAATCATGATCTGAACCTTTGCATAGCCCTACTGCTCAGTTGACTAACTGCTCAATACACATCTCAGCATCTACATATGCACATTTTTAGGGCACACAAAAAATAATGAACTCTCCAGCGGGGTACTGTTTGTATTTACAAGTACTACCCTGCTACAGAGGTTTTTTTGTGCACAGCAATACATGTGTACACACTGCCCTGGCTGGCTGAAGCACAAGAGTGCTTCAGTGCAGGAGTAGCCAACAGGCAGTCTGAAGGCTTCACACTGAAGCACCCTCATGCCCCAGCCAGCTGCTCCACAACATGTGGAACCAAGTCAGAGCAGCTTGGACTGGCAGGGGACCTGGGGGTTAGTCTGCCAGCCCAGGCTGCTCTTACCAATCTTCACATAATGTAAGGGACCTGGCTGAGGCACAAGGGCACACTTGTGCCCCAACCAGCTGCTTCACAACAGATAAAGGCAGAGCAGCCCTGAGCTGGGAAGATGACTCCAGGGTTCCCTGTCAACCCAGGACACTCTAACTGGGCTCCATATACTGTGCATAAATAAACACTGGAACATATTGCATTAATCACAGGTATAGACAAACCCAGTTAGTAGTACTTTTTCAAGCAAATGGATAACATCAAAGAACAAAATCAGGTTTGTCCCAGTGTCTATTTTCTAAAGTTTCATATTGAATTATATTAGTTATACTCCCATGTTATGGTTTAGGACTATCTTCTGTTTGCCGATATTTAATATAATGAAATCATGACCTCTGTCCCCTAGTCAAATGCCAGTCTGGCTTCTTTACTATTCATTCCATCCAGGAAGAGCACAAACCAACTGCAGATGCTTCCTCAGGCTAACAAAGGGTATTTATACCTGAAAGCTTGCAAATAAGTTTTTCAACTATAGTATTTGAGTTGGTTTAATAAAAGATCTCAGATTTACCAAAAGAACCTTGTCTGCCAATTTCCAATCTACAAATGAATACACATTTTTAAAAAATAATGAGGCCCAAAACAGATTCTAACTACCTTGTGTTAGGTGCTATACATTACGCTTCACAACTCCCTACTTCAGAGCCTCCTCAGTCACCATTTCCTTTTTTTTTTTTTTAAACACAGATAAAATTCATCTTGGCTTGGTCATTCTACCTAAGAGCCAGCATCTTCAGATTTTCAATCTTCTGAGATCTATTAGTTTTTAGCTATTTCTTCTAGATTATCCCCTGAGAGATGGGGCTTTTCCTATGCCTGGATTGTACTTAATACATTTCTTACTTGCATTCCTAATTTAAGGTGTTTTGAATGTCAGAAATAAATCAAAGGCTTAATTCACAGACCAGTTTTCATGGAATAAAAATTCACTCATGGTATTTGTAAGCCCAATAGGACATTCCCACAAAAAGCCTACCGTTTTATCACATAGATCAATCCCTATCTTAATTTGTATGCAGCTGAAACCCAGTCTGAACTCTTCAGGTTATGACCATGACACTGGGATACTTTTGATTTTCTTCTTAATTGAAAATCAAATGGTAAAGATAGCTAAATTCTGTGTAGCATAATCTCATCATCTAGCAGGAACAATCAATGATTTCAAAGCAGCACAGCACTAACAGAACTGTAATAAGGCAATTCAAACAACTCTAGTGTGGGCTCAGCTATTTCTTTGTTTTGTTCTTTTTTCCCCAATACAAAGAACATTAGTTTTTTTGTTCTGATAGACACCAAGAACAATATTAGTAATATAGCATTTTATGATTTCTGCCTTTTGTGCATCATCATTTCTTTGCTTAAGGCCAGAAGTTCAATTATCATCTGAGGCTTCTAAACACACACCTTAGCTACTATCAGTTTCTAAATCTCTCTTTCCAAGCCCTTCATCTCAGTAGGTTGTTATTAAAGGTTTCATGTAGCAGTCATAAATAGGAGCATAGTTCTTTTATGAACAAATTGGCCAAGAACAAAGACAAAAGCCTGGGAAAAGTTATATAATCATAGAATCATAAAATTAAGGTTGGAAGGGACCTCAGAAGGTCATCTAGTCCAACCTCCTGCTCAAAGTAGGGCTATAACCAACTATATCATCCAAATCAAGGCTTTATCTATCCAGGTATTTAAAATATCCAAGGATGGAGGTTCCACATCCTCTCTGGGTAACCTGTTCCAGTGCTTTACTACCCTCCTAGTCAGAATGTTTCTCCTAATCTCTAACCTAAATTCCCTTGCTGAAATTGGAGATAATTACTCCTTGTTCTGTCATTTGACAACACTGGGAACAGTCTGGCTCCATCTTCTCTGTAACCACCCTTCAAGTAGTTGAAGGCTGGTGTTAACTCAGTCTTCTCTTCTCCAGACTAAATAAGCCCAGTTCCCTCAGCCTCTCCTTATATGTCATGTTCCCCATTTTCATTCCCCTCCTGTTGACTCTCTCCAATTTGTCCACTTCTTTCCTGTAGTGGGAAGCCCAAAACTCATTGGCGATGCATATGGGGTGCACATGCACCCCTTCAGATCGGCCATGTGCTCCCCGGAAGTGCCAGACATGAAACCGGAAGTGCAACTGGTTGACAATCAGCTGCTAGGGAATTCTCCCCAGGTCAGTGATCAGCTGCTGGGGGATCCCTCCCCCCAAATCAGCAATCTGGTGCCCACCCCAGATTCAGGAGGCACCAGTCACCCATGCCAGAACTGGCCACTTTACTCCAGGTGTGGCCTCACCAGTGTCAAATATAGGGGAATAATCACTTCCCTCAATCTGTTGACAATGTTTCTACTAATGCAGTCCAGTATACCATTAGCCTTCTTCATAAAAAGGGCACACTGTTGGCTCATATTCAGCTTACTATCCACGGTAATCCCCAAGTCCTTTTCTGCTGAGCTGCTGCTCAAATCATTCAGTCCCCAGCTTCTACCGGGTACATGAAATTGTTCTGTCCTAAGTGCAAGACTTTGCACTTGTCCTTGTTGAGCCTCATGAGATTTCTTTTGATCCAATCCTCCAATTTCTCTAGGTCTCTCTGAATCCTGGCCCTACCCTGAAGTGTATGTACTAGATCCCACAGCTTGGTGTCATCTGCTGAGGATGCACTCCATTTTATCTTCCAGGTCATTGATGAAGATATTGAACAAAAACAGCCCCAGTACCAACCGTGGGGGCACTCCACCTGATACTGGCTGCCATCTAAATATCAAGCCATTGATTACTACCAGTTGATCCCAATGATCCAGCAAGTTTGCTATCGATCTTGCAGTTCATTCTTCCAACCCATATTTCTTTAGCTTGCTTACAAGAATGTTATAGGAAACTGTATCAAAAGCCTTGCTAAAGTCAAAGTATATAATGCACACTGCTCTTCCTATATCTGCAGAGCCAGTCATCTCATTATAGATGGCAATCAGGTTGGTCAGGCATGACTTGCCCCTGGTGAATCCATTCTGAGTCTTCCTAGTCACCTTCTTCTCCAAGTGCTTAGAAATGGATTCTTTAAGGACCTGCTCATGATTTTTCCAGGGACTAAGGTGAGCCTGAGTGGTCTATAGTTCCCTGAATACGCCTTCTTTTCTTTCTTAAAGATGGACACTATATTTGCCCTTCTTCAACTGTCCAGAACCTCTCCCAATCACCACAAATTTTCAAAGATAATGGCCAGCAACTCTGCAATCACAGAAGCCAAATCCCTCAACACCCCAATGTAATACAAAAATATGATAAAAGTAGCTTCTTAGAGAAACAAGGATTATAGGGCTGCATTCTCATTATGAATAGTCATACCTGAAGTGAGAATATGAAATCTAGTCATAAAACTACAGTTCAATTTTGGTTGGCATTCACCACTATTTACCTAATTTCTGAATTGCGTGTCGCATCTACCTTGCCCTTGACAAATCTCGTTTTGGACAAACAAAAAGGTAGGCCTGCAGATTACAAGTGGATTTTATGACCTTCACATTTGGGACACTTTCTTTGAGTGGTTCTCACATTTTTTTCCATGAGTTTAGCCACTAAAATCCCAGGCTAATATATAACTGCATCAGAATAAGCCTTTAGTTCAGCTAAATACCCTCTTTCACAATTCCTGGTACTGCCAAAGAGTAGGAGACCCCATTGGTACTGCCTCTCAGCTGGTGAAAAACCCAGACAGTCACCAACAAGATAAAACAATTTGAAAAATAAAATCATCAGGTTTTTTGTGAGTGTTTAAATGTTTCTTAAATGAGCATTCTGTAAATGTTATCTTCAGTCTGAAACTGCAGGATGCAGCCACTTTTTAGTGTCTGTATTTAAATTTAATAGAGCAGAGTTTTATAATTATTCTGCACTGGGACTGCAGAATAATTACAGTGCCATTTGGTGAATTTCCCCCTTAGATGACATCACCTTGAGTATGCAAGCCTCAAGGATATTTTCATACAAAAGTTGTAGTTTCAAGTTGCTATGATAGCTAATCTTGGAATTTTATTAACACTGGCTAGATTTAGATATAAACTTTGGTTGGGAATAGCAAAGAGCTCCAAAAATGACTTGCCACTTTCTAGGAGAGGCTTTTTAGATAATAAGGAAAACAATGGCACAAAAGACTCTTTTGCAATGTGAAGAAATGACTTTACTACAGCAGTTTCATTAGCAACGTTCAATTAAAATTGGTTCTTTATGAACTTTCTTTGGGAGTGGAAGAGTGTGGCAAGGTTCAGAAGCCAGTTACCCTCCACTGCACCCCAATGAAAAAAATATATATATAAAACCCAACTCTCCCTCTTAGGGATCCAAATCAGGCAGTAAAGAAATGTTGAAGGGTGGTAAAGGGGGTGCCAAGTGGGAGAAGCATCAACTCCACAGCATGCAAAGCTGAAATAATAAGGCCTAGCAGGAGGAGAAAAAACTCCGACAAAATACAAAAATATACTGAACACAAGGCAAGGGCATTTTCATGTAAATGTAACTTAATATCTGATATCTGGATAACGTGCTGATGAGTCCATTAAATGCCTCCAGCAGAATAAAAAACAGGGAACAGAGGTAGGTAGAGACTGTCCCCTTCCCTGGACCTCTATCAAAGTCCCTACAGCACACTTCTAAGACAGTCTTGTTGTCCTGGCCTGCTAACATGCTAACCAGCTGGCCTAATTACTACAAAAATTAAAGCAATAGTCTTCTGTGGAAATTTGAGAATTAGGTTAGGCAGCTATATGTAGCCAGTGATCATCTCCCCAGAATATACTTGTCCAACAATTGGCACATTTGTTCTTTACAGAGCCTGGTGTATGTGCTGATGAGTTCTTTGTCTTGGGCATGACGTTAAACTGCATCCTCTGCTGCCTTGTGCACACTTCTTAGTTGAAGAAAAGCTAAGGGACTTTGCCCCAACAGAAAAAGATGCTCATACTGAGGTAAAAGGCAGTTAGCAGCTCAATAAGGCTGCTCTTTGGCAAAAGCTACAATCTCTGTGTCACTGAACATCTAGAGTCTCTAGACTCATTCTGGCCTTTGAATTTTGGCTTAATGGTCTAAATCAAGTCTAAAACCAAGTAAATCAAGTCTAAAGTCTAAAGGCAGGGCAATAGGTCTGTGACAGCCTCTGCTCATCTATAATTCTGTCTTGGTGTATGTGCTGAAAATCTTGGTGAGATGGTCACAGGGATCTCAGAGAGGAATAAGGGCTCGGCCTGTGCGAAGCAGCTAGTATTTGCTTTGGATTTGGATTCAGCTGATTAGGGGGACAGTGATTCAATTTGGTGATTCAAATCACTGTCCCAATTTGATTCAGCCAAATTTGATTCAGAAATTCGACTGCTGCTAAATCTCTGAGTCAGCCAGGCCTATCCCCCCCAGCTTAGTAATGGTTGCCCCGCCCACCCCAGCTCCTGGCTCATTGGGAGAAAAAGAAGCCCCAACTCACCAGGTGCTGCCAGGCAGGTGACGATGCCTACTGCCCAGCAGTGAGTCCCAGGGCTTTTCTTTGGTTTTTTTTCTTAAAGGGCTGGAGCTAGCCCAGGCAGGGCAGCTCTGGGGAGGTTGGGGGGGAGCAAGGGGAGGGTCAGAGGGGCTCGTGGCAGAACTCCCCATGCAGCATAGGGCAGTGTAGGAGCAGGGGAGTCAGGGGGCTGGCAGTGGTCCCCCCCATGGTCCCCTGCCCCCTCCCACAGTTCCCCCTCCCTCACCCTAGTACTTATCAGCTCAGAGTCCAGCTGCAGCTCCCTGCTGCAGCAGCTGGGGACTACCCAAATCAAAACTTACTGAATCTTTTCCAAAGATTTGGAGAGTTTTGAATCATTTCGGACCTTTAAATTGGTTCCCATGATTTGATTTGGATTTGGAGATTCGGCCACCAAATCTGGCTGAATCTCATCCAAATTAAGTCACCACCCGAAGCTCCATACAGCCATAATAACGGCCCTTAGGCAGCTACCACGATTTCCAAACAGTCTTATTTAGGGATGGCCTGCCTGCCATCCCCAGAAAAAGGTGAATCAAGCAAGCCTTGCCTCACTGCCCGCATCCTAGCTCAACTGATTTTATAAACAGAATTGCTTGCTGGAATATATAGACTTTGACCCCTGTAATTGCTTTTCCACTAAACCTACAAGTATCCAGAAAACACTATAGAATTTATTACTGCTGTCTTAAGAACTGACTTCTCTATTCATTTCACAGTGAATGAAAAGAAGGCACAGCCTTCTAATTCCAGCGAAGAAACAGGATGAGGGAACAGTTAACATTTCCAGAAAAGTACATGGATATGTACGTCTGTGGTTCCTAGTCAGGGAACTAATTCATTGTTTCAGTCACTTAAGCTCTAATTAAGCTGGAGTCAGGAAGCTCTTTCAAATCTAATATACAGAACTGAATTCTGCCTATTAGCATTAGGTTAATGACCTCCAGGACACTTCCTCAACTGTCATGATTATCTTTTAAATGTGTGTTGTGGGGAGCAAGAATTTATAGTCTAAGAAGATATGTATCATAGCAATAAATAGAGACAGTCACAATTTCCCAATTTTTATGTTTGTAATGGGGCAACATCCTAGGGTCACTGTGCTCTCCCCTGACACCCCTTTACCATGCCAAGTTTGCCTAAAAGCACCCTCAAGTTTCAACCATCACATCTTTGATGTTGATTAGGTAATAGGAAGGCTGCCTTTCCGTCCTCTTGGACACAGCTTCCAGCTATACTCTGACACCATTCTGTAATGGGAGTTCCAGGGCCCCCTAGCCTTATGAGCTATGTGTGGCTCCAGCCACCCCTTTCCCATGCTCCAAGCCTCGCTGGTGCTTGGGCTTACCGCAACCTCACCCCACTCCCTTCTCAATCACTGCCCCCCTCTCGGGGGCTGGGGTCCCCATGCTACTGTGAGTCCCCTATGAGGCCTCTTCCGTCCCCTTATAGCCTCACCCAAGCCACGGTGAAAACAGCAAACACAACACAAGCCCCTGGGCTATAAAACATATTCTAGCCACCTAGATGAAACATCATTCAAGCCACCCCAAAGGTGCTCCATTTCTGACCAATATCAGGCTGCTCATGCAGTCCAGCCTCTCCTCTTTATTCACTCAGGCAGAGCTCCTTCCCCCTTGGTGCCAGCAGGGAACTTCCCCCAGACTCAGGCCTGAGATTTATATAAGAGCCAGGCCCTGCCCATTCCAACCAACAGGCCAGGTGCAGGTGCATCCACGCATCCACTTCCCTCATTAAGCACTTGTTCCAGCAACCTGCACCTGGGTTCCTACCTCTGCTCTCAAAGTAACAGGCACCTTAGTGCCCTGCTACAATGTTTGATAAAAAAAGGAAAAACCTTCTTGCCAATAACTTTTTATGAAAACTCAACCTCTTTTCTGAATTGCTTGAGAGAGGTCTCAGCAGACCAACTTCTTGCAACATAGGCTGCTGAAAGTCTCACCATTTTCCATCCAGCTCTAGCAATATATCTATCTATCTATCTATCTATCTATCTATCTATCTATCTTATGGTCTTTTGTTCTTGTAACTTACACCCACTCTTCCTACATGTCCCACCTTGTATTATAGTGCTTTGTGGTTTTGTGCCTTATTCAGACTGTAATTTCCTTGGGGCACAAACCTGTCAGTTAATTTGTCTCTAATGCACCATTCTTTCATAAAGCACTGTGTGAATAATAAATGATAATTTTGAAAGAAGCTATTTGGAAGTCAGATGGACTGACAGCAGGGCAGTAAATCAAGAAGAAAATTGGAAAGTTAAAAAGATCTTTCTTAGTTGGTCCTTCTCTTACCTGCAACAGAAAGTTCTTTGTTTTAAAGTATTTTGGAAATCACACAATTAAGAAAACACTTCCTTGGAAAAGTATTGACCCCTAAAATGGAATTTCTGAATATACCAACTAACTTTACAGAGAGCCTTATAAACATTCTGTGGAGAACAAGAATTACACTGAGTACATTTTATCACTTTAAAAAATCCAAAATGAAATGTAGTTACATTTAAATTGAAGGAATACAAAAATATGGAAATAGAAATGCTTCAAGTATCTCAAGACATTTTTTCTTCTTTACAGAAAGAAACATTATTATGCAGTTAGTATAATAGTTAGTACTTCCTTAGACAAGCTAAGGAAGCACAGATTAGATGAATGAACTGTAAGGTGGAGAGTAAACTAGCTGCATCATTAGGCCCAGAGAGTATAATCAATGGTTCAATGTCTAGTTTGCAGCTGGTATCAAGTGGAAGGCCTCAGGGGTCAGTCCTGGAGCCCATTTAGTTCAATGTATTCATTAACAACCTGGAAGATGGCATAGAGTGCAGCCTTAGCAAGTTTGCAAATGGCACCAAGCTAGGGGAAGTAGTAGATACATTGGATGGTAGGGCCTAGGATTTAGAATGACCTAGACAAATTGGAGGATTGGACCAAAAGGACTCTCATGAGTTTCAACAAGGACAAATGCAAAGTCCTGCACTTAAGATGGAACAATCCCATGCACCAGTACAGGCTTGGAACTGATTGGATGAGCAGCAGTTCTACAGTAAAGGACCTGGGGGTTATAGTAGACAATACGTGGAATATAAGCCAGCAGTGTACCTTTGTTGCCAAGAAGGCTAAAAGCATACTAGGCTGCATTGTTAGGTATGTTGACAGCAGGTCAAGGGAAGTGATTATTCCCCTCTATTCAGCACTGGTAAAGCCACATCTGAAGCACTGTGTTCAGTTTTGAGCCCCCCACTACAGAAAGGATGTGGACAAATTGGAGAGAGTCCAGCGGAGGGCAACAAAAATGGTTCAGGGGCTGGGGCACATGACTTGATGAGGAGAGACTGAGGGAATTGGGCTTATTTAGTCTAGAGAAGAGAAGACAGAGTGGGGATTTAATAGCAACCTTCAACTACCTGAAAGTTGGTCTGAAAGAGGATGGAGATAGATTGATTTCAGTGGTGGCAGATGATAGAACAAGGAGCAAAGGTTTTAAGTTGCAGCAAGGAAAGTTCAGGTTAGATATTAGGAAGAATTTTCTCACTAGGAGGGTAGTAAAACAGCAGAGCAGGTTACCCAAAAAGATTGTGGAATCTCCATCCTTGGAGGTTTTTAAGGCCTGCTAGACAAAGCTTTGGCTGGGATGATCTAGCTGAGAATGGTCCTGCTCTAAGCAGGGGGTTGGACTAGATAAAATCTTGAAGTCCCTTTGAACCCTAATTTTCTATGATTCTATTTTAATGCCTATTTTAAACAGTCCTCAAATAAATATTTATGAAGTCAACTTTTAAACAATCTGCTAACATATATTTGCTCAACATTGCACTAACACCCTGATGTGCAAATTTGCTGTCTTATTTTCCACTCATTATTTTTTTAGACAACACTATATTTAAATTAAAAATTATATTAAGACTCAAACTTGATATTCAGAATTTCCAAGTTTCATGTTATTCTTAATGTCCCAGCTCCTGGAGGTATGTGATTAGATAAGAATCTAAGTTCAGACTTTCCAAACACGTAACTACCTAACCTGTATTTAATCATCTTCCCTCCACCCCCCAATTGTAATAGATTTCATAGACATTAGGGCTGGAAGGGACCTCAGAAGATCATTGAGTCCAGTCCCCTGCCCAAAGGGCAGGAAGTCAGCTGGGTCATAGGATCCCAGCAAGATAAGCATCCAGTTTGCTCTTGAAGGTGTTCAATGTAGGCACTTGAATCACCTCCGGTGGCAGGCTGTTCCAGACCTTGGGGGCTTAGACACTTAAGAAATTCTTCCTTATGTCCAGCCTGAAATGGTCTTATAATAGTTTATGACCATTCGACCTAGTCGTCATCTCTAGAGACACTCTGGTGAACAGGCCATCAGATCACCCCTGAGCCTGCGCTTTTCCAGGCTAAAGAGCCCCAGGGCTCTCAGCCTGTCATCGTAGGGTCTGCTTCCCTGACCTCTGATCATATGCATGGCTCATTCATAAATGAGATGTAGGTAAATAAATACCTATCCGTATATCATATTACCTGTTTTTCTATCTTGTTGCCAAGAAAAGCTTAGAAATACACCTTCAAGAAAGGACAAAACTGAAAGTAAATTAAAAGATTTTACTATTTTATGTGACCTTTAAATAGGATGACCATATGTTCTCATTTGGCAAGGACACTCCTGCATTCCATATCCCAGTTCTGGCTAGCTGGTCAAAAGTACTAGGCTGGAGTCTGATGGGGAGGTGGAGTGACATGGTGCATTAGGATGGTAGCTGCTCAGGCACCACCAATGTTTTGTGGGAGCAAGGTGTATAGACTGGAGCAGATGCCACTGCCCCTGAACATGGCACATCCTTGTTCCCACATAGCTGCAGCAGTGCTTGCTCACCTACCTGAATGGTTCACTATGCTGCTCCACCTCCTTGCTGACTCCAGCCCTGGACTTTTGACCAACTGGCCAGGACTACGTTACATAATCCAGGAATATCCTGGCCAAACCAGGATATATAGTCACTCTGTCTTTAAAACACTCAATCTTGGGGGCAAGGGACTAACTCATGATTTAAAATGCCAGTTTTTGGCAATACTGGATATTATTAATAAAGCCAGCCACAGAACCCAGGAAAGCCACTCCTTTAACTAATGCAAATAGTTCCCTTGATTTTAAGGAGGGCTAGTTCAAAAATTTTTGGGACCCCCTGCAAGATATAATTTTGGGACCCCCTGCAGTGAAGAGCCTGGTGTTGCAGTGGGGGTGGGGGTGTGGCCAGCTCCTGAAGAAGCTGGTGGCAGCAGCAGCAGCAGTGCAAGGGTGGGGAGCGGCAAGCAGCCAAATATGAAGCTAGTGATGGACAGAGGAAGGTTGGTGAGCAACTGGATGCATGGGGCTTCTTGGCTGTGGGGCCCCATGCAGCTGCAGGTTTTGCAGGGTAGGAGGGGCTGGCCCTGAATTGAAATGACTTATGCCAGTTTGCCTCAGATGAGAATTTAGACCATAGATTGTTGCTTCAAAGCACAGCATGAAATTATATTATAAACTGAAATTCAGCCACTACAACATCTATACCATCATCATTTAAAAGGACACTATCAAAAATGTATTACTATGAAGACACAAATCTTTGCTTATGAGAATGGGTTGCCTAAAATCCATTTTCTTGCATTTTCAGCTTTTTATCAAAATATTTGTAAGCCTAGCAGCCTAACTCTGTAGTGGGTGAGTGTAGCAGGCTGCACATTTCAGGAGTTGTAGCCCAGCTGCAGGCAGTAAGAAGGTGATTGCAGGCCTGCCTTGGAGGGCTGTAACAGCTGATTAGGACAATTGAGTGGCCCAGACGAAGTTAAAAACTCCCAGGGAGGGGAGCAGAGGAGAGAGAGAGGGAAGGTTGTGATGCTACAGAAGGCAGCATCAAACCAGGGCAGTCACTGAGGGTCTGGGAAAAGACCACAGGATTTTGTTTAACTTGTATGGGGGGGTGCAAATAAACCCCAGGAAAAGCAAAGACCGTATTGTGCAACCCACTACAGTGCAGAACTCTGTGTTCCAACAGCCCCAGAGCTGCTTTATCTGTATCTATTTAGCTAAACCTTCACATGGATAGTGCTCCATTGAAGAAAGAGTTCTCTACCCTATCTGCTGGGGAACAGAGAAAGTGTGCCTACAAGAAAACTTTTTTACTCAGATTTCCTAGAGTGACACTTTGTAGTCACCACAACTAGAGGAACGGGAGTTAGAGGAGAGAAGAGGGGAAAGGAGTCCTACTTTATGATGAGATGTAAGTGTCAAAGATTCTGTTTAAAGCCCCTATGTGCTGCACTTTCCTTCTGGGAATCCTGTATTATTAAGAGGACTCTGAAAGTTGATGAAGAGGCCCCTCCTAACTAGTCACTATAATGGAATTAAATAATAGAGCAGAAAGAAGTAGAGTCTAAGGCTAAGTACAGACATTCAAAAAGCCTGAGGCAGAATTGATTAAACCTATATGGATGTCTGTGAGCAGCATATGTTAGTTTGAAAGTAAACAGAACACACTTTTGCCTTTTGTTGTGTGGGGGGAGGCATGCGGGCTGCCTGTACTGGCTGAGGCAGAAGGTTGGGTGTACTCCTGCATACCTCCCAGCAGGCTCCCCAGGATGCTGGAGAAGGCTGAGCACAGCTAAGTGGCCAGAATACCTCTGATTGGCTGCCAGGTCCATGCTTTGCTGTTCAGCTCTGTGAGGGTGGGTCTCAGTGGGCACTCAGCTGGAGCAGATGAGCACGGGGTGAGTTAATGTACTCCACTGCATGCGGGTGGGTAGTGGGGAGATACAGAGGCACCTAATATGCCAGCAGACAGCAACCTAACATGGATCAATAGGGGATCTGGTACATAAATATGATGCACCAGTCTAACCTAAATAAATTAAGTTTGATTGCACATTGATCCAGGTCTATCTTAGACTGGATTCCACCATATTTCAACTAGTCTATGTGTTCTATTATGGATATAGACCAAACTTCTATTCTGTTTCGGTATAACCCAGTTTTCTGGCACTTATACCACTACATGCATAATGTCTGTACCCGGCCTAAGTGTGCATCAGGGATGTGGAACTATGCAGTCCATTGACACAAAGCCAGGAGTAAGGTTTAACAGACAGAGAAAGAGACAGTGATGTGGTAAATGAACATTTGTCTGTTGGACACTGGGTGTTGTTGTATTATCTGTTGGTCATGCTTTGATTCCTTTCCCGAACTAAAGTTTTCCTTGTCTCAGTGCTTGCAACTCAGAAAGTATTGCCTAATAAAGGGGTTCAGGGTAAATATGTAGTGACCCCAGAAATTCTGGGTGGGGGCTTTGGCCAGTTGCTGCTTACAACACAAAGCATATGAATCCCTCCTTAATTCTGTGTCATCATATTCTGAGTTAATAAAAGAATGTTAACAACTTATTATTCACATTTATTGAATGACATCAGCAGAGTTACTTTAACATTTCCAATATAAGTGCCTGTTTTACTATGAATATAACTTGCTCCAGAGTTCTTTTGACTGACATTTTCCATGCTGGGTCTCAGCCCAAGGGTGGTTTTTACCTTCTTTTTTTTTGGTAACTGTAAGCAAAATCAGTTCATTTTTAACTTATGCAAGGATGAAAAATATATGCTATACAAAGAAGTTAAGACTCTTTATGCATGCAATAAAAAGCTGAGCTTTAAAAGCTGAAACTTACCAGGTGGATACCAAGGATTAGTCTCCAGGCTGATTTGCAAAAATAACATATTAACAAAATAGGAGTTAAACATTTCTAAAATTGTTTCTACAATGTGGTACTCAGCCATGCCTACAAGATCATCTACTAATGCATTCTTGACTTTCCCAATTAACTTAGAATTATAATAGTCCTTACCTGTGTATGGAAATGTGAATATATACTGATCTTTTTTAGTTATATTGGTGTAATTTAGTGTCTACATTTCACCCAGGGGTTTCATAAGCTCACATCCAGGCTTTTTCAGAAATAAATGGTGATCTCACTAGCAATATTCATGTTTTAATTTCTTTTTCCTAAAAATTAACTTGTTCTCTACATATTCTTCAAAATGGGGTATTTGGGATGATTACCTATGAACAACCTCTGGATAATAGGGCAATGAATGCAGGTCAGTTCTATTATGCTTCCCAACCACAGGGAGCATGGTAGAACTATGCAACTCCAGCTAGTTCACAGGTGACACTGTGCATCCATAAATCAAAATGCCAACAATATATATGGTACTAATATGCCATTTGCCATGTGTCCCAATCTCCATGTGGCTGGGAGATCTGTTCTGCCTACCAGGCAGCTGCCTCCCAGTCATGTGGAGACTAGGACAGGTCCTGATTTCCACATGGCTGGGAGGCAGCTTCCTAGCAGCTGAGACAGCTCTCCCACCCCAGGGAGAACAGAACCAGCCCCATGCTCCCTGCCAGCCTTGGGCTGACATTCAGGGGAGCCTAAAACTCCCCACATTGGGCACATTCACACACGCAGGCATGTGCAATTGCAGCAGCTCAAATAGCAGCAGCACAAATTGGTGCTGGAAATTTGTGCCTTAGCATACATGCCTGAACATACACTTCTGTGTGCAGCAAATTGTCCCACTTGGGACAAATTGACCCTGCCCAGTTCCTCCCAGATCTGCAGTCAAGGAGAGCTAGAGGCTGGGGCCAGCACCCCTGATTATAAAAAGCACCAGTATAAAAAGCTGTGCTGACAAGCAGCTCAAGGAGCTTTTGAGGTCCACACTAGCCCCCTGTGCCAGCTAGACTGCTGAAGTAGCCCTAACTTAGAATGGCCCCTGCGCCCTCTACCCATTTGCAGCAGTCTGGCAGTGGGGACTGCTTCCTGGCTGCTGCCACCAGCAATAGCATCCTCTCCCTTGGACCTGTGGCCCCATGGCTGGGTATCTGCCAGACCCAGTTGGGGACCACACAACCACCTGTACTGTGGTACAGAAACTGCATCAAATTCTCCTGCATCTCTGAGCCAGCTGCCAGTGGGCCATGGCTGTATAGTTGGCCTTCATGCAACTCTGCTCTCATGTCTTGTGATGCCATTTGGGCAGTTATCGCCCAGAATGTACTCATTGTGGCAGCCTGCTTTGAAATGTCAAAGCATGTCCACCTGGCCAGGAGGTTAGCCACCTCATCTGCCCTCTACCTGGGTCCTGGATGCTGGCCCTGGGTAGGCTCCTCTGCCTCAGGTCTCATGAGTTAATGCAGCAGCAGGGATCCTGATGTTCCCTGCTTAAAAAATGCAAATTCTCTGATAAAAAAAATCCCCAAAATCTCTCATTAAAATACCCCAAATCCATGTTCTTCTACAATTAAAATGAAATGCCACTATATAGAGAGTGATCATTTGGGCACTGTTTTATTGATATATTTACAATTTTAAAGATAGCCTGCCAGTGTGTCTATCATCATAATAAAAATAATTCTAAATATCTATACACTTTGACAATTGCTTTTGGTTTTTATCATAGACAAATCAGAGCTGTCCCTAACCCCTTCATTCACCAGGATGTGGGGTGCTGAGCAGCCCTGGGATGCTAGTGCCCTGCCCATGCCCATGCCCTTGCCCCTTACTCCCAACCCACAGCTCCACCAGTGCCCTTCATTCCTGACCTGCAGCCCCTGCCTGCCCCCCACTAGCTCTCTCCTGGCAGCAGCTCTGTCCCAGCACCAGGACATGAGTCCTACTGCAGCTGTATCACCTGCTGTTTTGTGGCTCTGAGCAGTGCCGGCCCTTACTGTTCTGCTCCCTGCACCTGTGCCCAGGCTGCAGCAATCCCCATGCTGTTCCTGGGAAATCCTTGACTGAGGCCTAGAGACTGGGCTGGTCAAGCCCCTTTCATTCCAGGTTAGCCTCCCCCGGCACAGGCTGCTCTAGTGGGGCAGGGAAACACTAAGCCCAGCTCTGGTGACCTCTTCTACCTGAAGTGCTCCCCCATCCCCAACTCCCATATCTTTCTCACAACCTCCCCCTCTCTGCTACTACCTCCTCCACTACCCTCAGCCCATCACACCCAAGTGGCTCCTGGGACTAGGAACACCACCCAGGCTGGAGCTGAATCTTCTAGGACCAGTGTGGGCACAGGGCAGGGCTGCAATGTGGCAGTTGCCCCTGCAGCCATGGCTCCTATCCTGTCTGGAGACTGGGCATGCAGAGTGTGAGATTTGTTGTGGGGGATGTGCAGTTTGTGGGGGAAAGGGTATAGGGGTGGTTTGGGAGGGTTGTGAGAGGGGTTTGTGAGGTGAGGTAGGGTTTGTGGGGTGAGGTTTGTGCAGGTGGAGTGGGGCTTGTGTGGAGGTTTGGGGGCTGTGAAGTTTGAAGGTAGGTATGTGGGTAAGGGGTTCATTAGGGTTGTTTGAGGGTGTAGAGTTTATGGGTGGATTGTGGGGAGGGTTTGTGAGTTTGGGGGGACTGTGTGTGTGTAAGGAGGATTGTGAGTGTTGGGGGAGTATGTGGGAGTGGGGGGAAAACTATGTGGGAGGGGTGGATCCCCCACTCCCCTTATGGAAGAGACCCCCAGCAGCATGCAGAGCTGCCTGAGTCACCTTTTCTGGAGAATGGTGACTGCTAATTCTTTCCTTTTAAAAACCAAGTAGCAGAAGAGGCACTGCCTTCACTTCCGTGTAATAGCCTAGTGGTTAAACAGTCACCAAAGAAGAGGGAGACCTCAGTTCAATGTCCTGCTTAGCCAGAGATTGTTCAAATGCACCATTCCACCTCACAAAAGAATGGCATTACTACTAAGCAAAGGACTATTCAGAAATAGGAGGGAAACACTTATATTGATAATTCCAGACAGTTTTATTTGGAAATAATCACTAAACTGCTCAGGCATGCCAAGATGGTATCAGTTCTGGTCCTGTACACGAACAGAATTTAAGAAGACTTTACTGGCAAAAAACATAGACAACTGAAGGTCTATATCCAGCTAAGTGGTCAAGAGGAAGTACTGAGGATTTCTCTCTTGGACTCAGGTACCAAAGCCCTTCTGTGGATCTGGGCCTAAATGATTTGTCCAAGTTTTCAAAAGAAGTTTATAACAGAACAGGAACTTTAATCTAGGTCTCCCATAGCCTAAGATAATTCTTTGACAACTAAACCATATTTGTTCACAGACCTTCTGCCCTAATCTCTGAACTATCTTATCTCTGGCACACCTGCACATACTTGTGGTTACTTCCAACAAAGGACTTCATCAAAGGGTATAGGCAGAAGTGCAGTTCCCAGCTTTGACTCAGAATGATTTCTACAGTGCTCTTAACTACATGACCCCAGACCAAACAGAAGTTTAGTGTTCGTTCCCATAGCAATGGCCAGGCTTTCTGCCAGTGCTGGCTGTTTTCAGAATGGGAAGGGGGAACGGCAGTGAAGGGAACTCATACTTGGGGCTCGCCAGCCAGTGCTGAAGGGTGTAGTGGGTAAATTGAAGCCCCCCCCGCGCCCTCCAGGAGGGGATGAAAAAACCCCAGGCTCGCTCCCTTCCTCCCCTCCCATTCTAAAAACAGCAATCAGCCTGGAGCTCCACAAGGTGCTCCACAGACATAAGTTACAAAAGACACTATATTTTGAAACGTCTTTATCTGAGACCTTATGAAACGTGGAGTCAGATTTTCAGCCAATCAGCCATTTTTAAGCTATTTGCAGTCATGCACTTGTGTTTGGTCACAGTTATAAACTGTATTCTGTGGCTAGATCACACAAAAATTGTAACTTCTGTCTGGACTGGCATCCCTACATGGTAGGTCATGCAACTGGTTCTTATGAGAGAGGCATGACTCCTGTTACCATCTGTTCCTTTGTTAGGCATCTCTTGGGAATAGCTGGAGCAACAGCAGCTTGGAGCAGTCCATTCCATTCTTTCATTCAGAAGTCAGCCACAATCAAACTGATATTGTTAATATATATTCTTCAATATCCCATATGTAATGAAACTTAAGATACTCAGGGTACCCTACTCATAATGAATTTTAGTGAAGTTGGATACCTCCTTCCCCTCAGATACTTTAAAAATCCTAGCTGCAAACATTACACACAGAGTATATGCTCTGTAATTATTGCCTTTAAGAAGCCCTATTTTGAGACAGATTTGTATCAATTGAGAAGTTGGCCCTTTGCCATTTATGGAAATTCAATGTACATAGACATTACAGGACTGAGTGCACCGAACTTACTTTGACACAAACAAAACCACACTGGAGTGAATAGATTTGCCAAATCTATAAATCTATGTCTATTTAATAAATAGCTAAAAGGCAGGTAAAAAAGAAAAACAGGGTTTAGGATGAGAAAAAGCATATGAGAAGGTTAAAAATGTTTGAGTCAACAGGATGAAATAAGTTTTAAATCCTGCAAAAATTACTTAACTGTTTTCTCTAAAATTGGGCTACCTTACAATTGTCTGTTAATTCATTCTCAAATGTCTTCATTTACATAACACAGGCCTTGTCACAGTATGAAGTTACCTAAAATAGTCATTATGTCTTTGGGCAAAAATTGGCAGACAGCAGCAGAAAGAAAAGCTTGTGAGTGTTTAGATCCCCTACAGTGATAGAGATTATGAGTCTAGTTTTCTAAATACCAAAAGTGAGAATGGATTGAAGCAGCAGTGTCGCAAGACCTCCTTAATTTTGGATGGTGACTTCCAAGTTACTTGCTGAGCATCTACATTAAACTTCCCCCAAAATGGATTTACTTTGATTAATGTTGTTGGTAAGGTTAGCTTAACATTGGAGCTTGGTCTGGGTACTCTTATTGACTACTTCTGTGACATTGGAAAAAAGTCCCTTCAAACAGCTTTTCAAAAAAGGTTTTATTTTGAATTTCAAAGTTTTTGGGTGCCAAGCCAGGGGCTAGAGTGCGCAAAGGATGAAGGGACCTGGAATTAGTAGACACTTGAAGGAACAGTAACCTTAGCCAGTGTATTATCCAAACTGTGTCAGAAAATTCTTGCCTTCCTCAGAAGAGTGTTGTGAGACTTAATTAATTAATGTTTGTAGAGCACTTGGAGAGCCGTGTATTATTAAGTATCCTGCTAGTCCACTTTTCTCAGTGATTCAATGTTGCCAGAAGATGCATCTCCTGTCAATTATCATCAGGCAGGCAGCCAACAGAATGGCAGGAGTGAAATCTGCACTAACGGAGCTGCAAAAAAGAAAGTTCCTACAAGTAAATAGTGCAGAAAAAGAGGAAGAAAATGAGAAAATGGGACAAAATGATGATGGGAAAAATGGGAGGATTCAAGATCACGTTCTCCTCTTTTTACCTAAACTTGTACAACTCTACTTTTCTCTTCCCATTTGTTCTTCTCTGAGACTTGGCAGCATGACAAGAACCCTTCTAGTTCACTACTCTGTTCTTATGTAGTTTTTAGGTCACAGTTTAGTTGATTTGAACATAAGCTAGAAGCCAAAATTACCAAAGTGTAATCCCAGTTCTGCCACTGACTTCTGTATGGGCTCCATCTCCCACCTGTAGTCACTGGGCATGTCTACACAAGATACTGCATCACCATAGTGATGAGTTATGGCAACACAACTTGTCACTG
>JAGPOW010000261.1:215626381-215659329 GCA_030014935.1 Caiman crocodilus | reverse complement strand
CATAACAGGGTTTCCCACTCTGGACTTGGCCCAACCCTGGATCAAATTGAGCGTGGTCACGTGTTGATGGGACTGGCTCCTCGTAGCCTCTAATCACAAGACCTCGGAGGAGAAGAGCTCTCTCTTCTGAGCTCCAGGGATGGGTTTTATAGTAGGGCAGTACATACTTAGCTAATTAAGTACCACGATCTATTTCATTTCCTAATATGGTGCAGACAGGGGCCATGAGCAGGTTTGATTGACAGTATTCAAGAGTAAATGTGGAGTGCTGTGCCAGTTAGGCATCTTGGTTCAGGTAGGTGCCTCCTTCTGAACCATCTGCATCCTAAGATGGTGAAAGCACCTCTGCTACCGCCTGAGTGAGACACCAAGCTCCAAGGAATAGCAAAAATTCACACACATTTGAATTTTACTGTGCTTATGCCAAAATTCAAATGCCCCTGTACCTGGCATGTTCTATTAGCTCATCATAGGTGTCTCCCAACTGAGCATGCAGGTGACCTAGGAATGATGAGATCTCCCCATTCACTACATAGGGAACCTACGCTCCTAACCATGTCAGTTGGGATCACCCTTATAGAATGAAGTGTCTAAATACATGGCCAACTTAATCTGACTCCCTTCGTGCCTGTTGAAAACTCATAAAAAAAAACTCCAAAAATTATACTTGCTCCCTCAAATGTCCATCAGTGATCAGAAAACTGTACCAGGTTAATCTGTGTATTGCAAAAGTTTTGTCTGCAATCTTCATTGCACATCATTTCTCTATTCCATTGCTTCTCATTTCACAATATATTAATTTTCAACTTGACATTTGCTATATAAACATTTGATTCACTGAGTTAAGAAAACAACTTAACTAGGAGAATGGATATGCAAAATTAAAGGTTACTAATATCATCACTAGCAAAGTGACTGGGATGCTTAAAAGCCTGCTGAAACTGATTTCAGTGTTTGAGTCACTTCCACATACTCCAGTGAGTAAGGAACAGACAACAGTTATGGTGTAGTAATACTATTTGTGATATTGAGGAAAATGCAATGATGAGTTTGTTTGAAATATGAAGTCTCAAGTAGATTGGAATTAGAGTTGTGAAATGTATTTCAATTAAATGAAATCATTAAATTCATTCATTTTTTCCCTTCAGAATAGCTGAGGCTTTTAATGAAGAATGTAAAGACCAAAGGGATATTGTGTTTTGCTTTCAGCACCCAAAACCTGAAAATAATTGGCTGTTGGGGAACAAACTAGTTTCATTTTCTAATACAAAACAAAAAGCTTTCAACAAAAAACTGTAATTTAGGTATTTGGGGAGGTTCTGGTGGAGCTTTATGTGAAAACTTCTTTATGGTCAAAATGCCATCAGTCATCAGAACTAAAGTGTCATTGAATAAGTGTTCACTGGCTCCAATTTGAAATAGCTACAATGTTAGGCTATGTCTGTAGGTAGAATGTCTTAATTCTGCTTACCTTTTCATCTTCAGTGGAAAAAACAGGTTGGTCTGTTTCCCCATTCCTATACAGCTGACACCTTTCTACTGGTTCTACTGATCTTGCTGCTCTCACAATTCAAATTAAACTCATCATTTCTCCATCATAGTGCATCATGGAATTTTTAAAAAGAGTGTACAGGATTTCTTTCATCCTACATCCCCATGAAACTTGCTAATCTATCCCATATCTATGAATGTTCCATATTCTAGATTCATAGATTCTAGGGTCAGAAGGGACCTCAGTGGGTCATCTAGTCTGACCCCCTCTCCTTGGCAGGCAAGAAAAGGGTCACCAAACCTGGGATCATATGATACCAGCCAGGTGCCTGTCCAGTCTCTTAATAAAGACCCCCAAGGATGGAGTGAGCACCACTTGGAAGCCCATTCCAGATCCTGGCAACCCCAACAATGAAGAGCTTTTTTTTAATGTCCAGTCTAAACCTTCTCTCCAGTAGCTTATGGCCATTGTTGCTTGTTGTTCCAGGGGGTGCCCTGGTAAACAGATTGTCACCCACTTCATGTTGCTCTCCCCTAATGAATTTGTACACCACCACAAGGTCGCCTCTCAGCCTTCTCTTGGAAAGGCAGAAGAGGTTAAGGTCCCATAGCCTTTCCTTGTAGGGCCTACCCTGTATGCCTCCAATCAGACAAATGGCTCTTCTTTGGACCCTCTCCACGTTGTCTGCATCCTGCTTGAACTGCGGCGTCCAGAACTGGACACAGTACTCTAGCTGCAGACTAACTAGTGCCACATAGAGAGGGAAAAATCACCTCCCTGGACCTGTTTGTGAAGCTCCTATAGATGCATGGCAAGGTGTGATTGGCTCTGCCGACTACTTCATCACATTGACAACTCAAGTTCATCCTGGAGTCAACAGTGACTCCAAGATCTCTTTCTGCCTCAGTGGTACTGAGAAGGTTGCCCCCCAGCCTATAGGTATGGTGGCAGTTCTTTCTCCCTAGATGTAGCATCTTGCACTTGTCTTTATTGAATTGCATCCTGTTGCTCTCTGTCCACTTCTCCAGCCTGAATCTGGTTCCTCCTCTCCAGGGTGTTAGTTTCACCCTATATTTTTGTGTCATCCATGAATTTGGACAGGGTGCTTCCCACCCCCTCATCCAGATCACTGATGAAAGGACACAGATCCAGGAGATCACCAAAATTCAATGGTGGGCTATGGCTACTGAATCCACATTAAAATGAATTGCCTAGTAAGATAGCAAACCTAAAATTGAAGGATATAGAAGATGCCTCTAGCTGGAGAAGAATTGCATGGAGAGAAATATTAAATTGCCCTACTTTCTTCTCCAGAGAGACAGAAGGATTGGCATCATGGTGAGGAAAGATCTTCCAGTTTTCTGTTGAGCATCAACAGTTCAGGTATTTTTTTTTTAGACATAAAGATACTTATTTATACTTTTGAAATGTAGCAGTTTGATCACCATGGATACTAATGTGGAGCAATATTCAGATGCTTGGCTGGAAGCCATGGTCAATGATCATAAGAATCCCATTTATGATTTACTGGAGGGAAAAAGTGATAGTGAGTAAAATGGCAATCAAGTAATGAAATTGGTTAATTTGCAGTGCATGTGACAGAAAGGGATAAGTTACTCACAAGATGGATACGGATACATCCTCCATAATGGACTTTGGCTATGCCACTGTAGTGTTACAAGAGAGAGAATTAGAGAAGAATGCGAGAGAGCTGTGAGATCCTGACTGAGTACCAAATCTTTTCCAGACACAATGCTTATACTTTCTAAAAAGGTTAATGCTAATGGCAATGCCCACATAATTGGCCTAGTTGCCCTGCTGTGTGCACTGCCCCTGTAACAGAAGACACAATAACCAACCATGCCCTGCAGTCAAATGGTCTGGGAGGATACAAAACAATTTCCAACAAATTGCTATTTACAATAGAGAGCAAGGGAAAGAGAGGTTAGGGAGCAGACTCACAGCTCAAAGGCTCATCAGAGAATGGATTTTAGTATAAGGCAGGAAACTAAAAGGAGCTGTGAGGTAAAATGGGGAAAAAAGATAAAGTTTTTATCAAAGTGCTGGTATTGTTTTCTTCACATCAGGGAAACAGAGGAGATTCCACCTTCATTCAGAATGCAATGTATGTTAAAACTATGATAAGAAATAAAGCCAGATGCATTAATGGGTTAGATTTCAGAAAGATTATTAATACTTTAAGTAATCCTTGAATTAATGAGCTACAGCCTGCACAAACTATTTGTTGTTTCTTCTTCTGTTCTTTGACGCTGCATTGTCGAACAAAGGAGATGCATTTACCAAGTGCAAACCAAAGCATAGCTGATTTTGACCATGAGTTTTTCACTGCAGCATTGTCTTCAGGTAGAAATAAAAACAAAACAAATGACTCTGCAAATTTAGCTTTTACTCAATAGACAGAGAACTCCTAGGTTGCTGTGTCCAGTTCCATTCAGTTTCAGGCAACCAATCCTATAATACATGCTTCATCCACAAAAATTAACCACTCTAGCCTCTACTACACACCATCCCACTCCAGCTCTGCATGACAAACTCAGGACAGGTAGTACCAAAACAGTCATCACAGTAAAAAACAAACAAAAAAAATTATATTGTGCCACAGGAAGAGAACAGAAAGAACATGGGTCCCGCCAGTGCATTGGTACATCAGTTTTGAAGCCACTAACATTATCACACCACTGTTTCAGTTTCAGATATCAGTTGTTTGGTTTCAGATACAAATATATATTTCTTCAGTTGTCACTACTTATGAGGGAAAAAGAGAAGGGACAAATTATCCTTTTGTATCGCTAGCTTGTAGGTATTGTTTAAAAAGAGAAAGACAAAAAAAATGTGAGTGAGTAAATGAAGGTTTATTTATGTCTTTTGGATATGAGTTAAAGTATTTTCCCTTGTTTCAGTGAAAGCTATAAAGTAGCATTCAGTCCAGCTGATTATGCAGTTAGGCACTCAGGTTTTTTGCTTTATTGTTGCATTGATGTTTGGTTGAGCCCCAGAGCTTCCAAATTTTCAGTCTAATACTGAAACCAGCATTGAAGCAGCAAGTTTAATACCTGAGACTGCTGAATGGACAGAGTAAATTGACTTGATATGGTTTATTAGCACCACTGAAGCAGCACAGTAAGCATTTACGATATTCAACACAATAATAAGCTTTTTACATTTGCTTGGTGTGGAAGTATTATTTAAATCCCCTCACTTATACTGGCTTTTTCCCAGTGACTCTGAATACTTTTATAGGAAATCCTGATTACTTGAACAAGCATGGAATAGTAGTGGAAGGGAACAAAGGATGTAAGTATCAGGTCAAGAGGAGCTCACTGTTCATTTTGTTTAGGTTCAAATAGAAGCAGGCAACCCTAAATGCTACATTTCTTATTGTGGCTTGCTTTTCATATGTTACAAAGCAATGCACAAAAGACTATGTGGGATATTGGTAATATCCTTTATAACACTCACTAGTATGGATAACTTCTAAAATTTCCATTCTATTTTTACTTCAATGGAGCTACACTGGTTTATGCCAACTGAAAATCTGGTCCTATACTGAACAGCTGTAAACTTGAAAGACACAAGCTGTCACTTCTGATCGGCTGGGCACATACTTGACAATCTGTGTGTCTTTAATATAATGTAGGTTTTACTTATTCCTTTACCAGTTTAAAAAAAAAAAACTGAAATGTTTTTTCCTGAGTACTGTTAAACTTCATTGTGGATACTGCACCTCAATGAGGTAGATGAAGTGCCAACTGTCACTGCTGTTTTCCAGTGCGCTGGGTATATGGCCTGAATATACCTCTTTTAAAGTGGATCTTGGTTCGAAATTAACTTTTCCTAACATACTTATTAGCTGTTTTAAAGGGGAACATGCAGCAAGTGCTACTATGTAACTGTCATGTCTGCATGATCCTGTAGTGATACAAAGAAAGTAAATTGTCCTAAAATAGTGTTAATGTACAGTTTTGCTACACTTACATTGCAGCAGAATCAAGAAAATGTAACAGGTGCATCATAACACCTTATATGGGCATCCTTTTAATAGTAATACAATATTGTATATACCTTTATAAATCCACAGCATTTTAAATCAAGATCCTTTTATATTTACGGCCCTTGACTGTTGCATACATTTCCCATTCTTGTGTGAAATGCCTAGTTTGCATCAGTATTTAAAATCTGGTTTAGGAATTTACCATTTGTAATTTGTCTTGATTGCCAGAAGGCCCAGGTCAAGAGATCTTCAGCTGATTTAACTTGAAAAAACTTTGTAGATTTAATTGAAGCCACACTTATTTATACCTGCCAGGGTTTGTTTCCACAGAGTATCATGTCTCTTTGTAAAGGAGACTATACTGATATCAGGGGTGAAGCACTGGAAATATATTTTGTTGTGGTGGATGAGCTCTTTCCCAGGCCTTATCTTTCTGCAGTGGGGAAGGAGCTCTGATTTTCCTTAATTGTTCTATGAATGACATATCTGAGATTTGAAATGCCTGGCTACATGTGGCTTTAGTGAACAGATCGGTCCAAGTTCAGATTTCAGTTAAGTCCAGTGCAAATTAACACTAACCCCACTAAAGTCTCATCCATTTTCCAAGACCTCTGCACTCTCATGCTGTAAGAAAGAAAGTAACTTTGAAGTGAACTCCACACAATCCAGGGTGGTAGCAGAGTCACCCTAGTTTGATTTTTTTTTGCAGCTGTAGCAGAATCATGACAATTCTGTTTCCCTGCAGACTTTCACATCCTTCCTGGAATACTGGAAGATTTCTGTAGTTAGCCCTAAGGAAGTATTCAGTATATAAAGCTAAACCAACCAAACTCTAATCAATACTATATTAAGCAGCAACTATTTCTATATTCATGGGGGTGCAAAGAGTTAACTATTAAAGGTATACTGTGTTCTAATTCCATGAATATGTTGTACTTCAAGGTGTTCCCCTGACAAGCTTGATCTACTAAGGACTAGCCGGAAGAGCGCTGCTCTGTCCTCAATGACTTTCAATCCCCCAGAAAGGACCTGAGTCTGTTTTTTACCCTTGGGTTTTATACACAGAATATTAATGAGTTGAAGTCCACAGATGTCCAACTGTCTGATCCACAGACACACAGACATACAAAATCTAAAGAAATCCTCAAGTCACCTTTCCACTGATTAATTACAGTCTACTTTCTTTAATCTTAGTATCTTTTTAGGGACTCCAGGCTTTTTAGAAGTTGTATTTATTGCAATCCTTTTTCAGTGTTTTCAGCCCTGTATCATTCTTGAAACTCACTAAAGCTTTGTACTGTGCTGTTACTCCCTCACCTGCTTTTTCAGTTCATTGCAGGTTGCACATTTTGGCTGTCCCTAGTCTAACTTGAGGAGACACAGCCAATATCTTTCCTTTTCTACATCCACAAAAACCAAGTACAACCATGTTCAGATAGCGCATAACCATTTTATTCTGGGTGTTGGCAAATGACAGTCTTTAATCACACTTTCAAAAAAATCAGAAGGCAGCATAATGGATACTTGTTATTTATATATGTACCAGTGATGATTCATAAGTAGAGCTGGTTGAAACAAATTCCACTGAAATACCCTTTTTTGTTTTTCCTTTGAAAAAGAGCTTTTCTGTAAAAAAAAATTTTTTTTCTTAAATGTTACTATTTTTATAAAAATGTCAAGCTTTTGGATTTGAAAAATTCAAAACTGAATTTTTTTCAACAACAAAATCCTTGAAAATGTTGTAGAATATGTAAGGAGCAATGCACAACTTTTCATATTTTTCCACAGGAAATAACTTCATTTCTTAATTAGACCTAATCATCAATAGCCCCATGGTATGGGAAAAAACTATATTTTAATTCTATATTAGTAGCTATTATTAATGTCTTTATTAGTAAAATCTATGTATAATGTCAACCACAGAAATATCTATTTCTTCCTCTGAAGAGTTTCAGCTGATGAGAAAGAAACAAAAAAAGTAATAAATGTTACAACCAAATGCAAACAACTAGCAAATACATAATTCACTGACAGCAAATCTGGGTTAGGGATACTACGATTTTAAAACAGTCCTTTTCCAATTACATTTTACTCAGGCTGAGTTACATCATATTTATTTAGCAATTAATATATTGAAAACTGGGTCTTTGTGATTTTTTCATTTTTAACTTTTCTGTCTATGTACTAATTTCTCACAGATGAAACAAAGAAAATAGTCAACATAGCATGTATTCTTAGAGTAAAATGTATGGATTTGCTACTAATAGAGTAGTCAAGAAGGACCACAATTTCTAACATTTTAGCCCACTGTTTCATTTGGCTTATGTTGTTCTAAAAGTACTAACTTCCTTATAAAGAAATCTGTAGTTGCAATTAATCAAGTGAGTTGTCTATGCCTAGCAATTTCACAGACTCAGGGGGAAGCCCTAGCTGATATGGCAAACTGATACAAGTGTTATCACATTGACTGATCTAACTTTTGTGAGCGTTTCAAAGTGTCCCTTTGATTAATAGAGAAAAATTTGCTGGCAGCTAAAAGAACAAGAGTAACATATGCCATTCTTAGTAGGTGCATGTTTAGTATACTTGAGCTAGAGAACTTTCTAGACAACAATGACTACTGGACTAGTATATGCGCCTTTCCAAACCCCAGGATATATGACCATTTTATACAATGACTACTTAACGTAAAATGTATAATGAATTTTGGGAGAAAGGACCGAGAAACCACGTCTCCATTTGAAGGCAGTACCTACCTTCTTTGGAAGCAGATTCTGGATTCATCATTTTCTCCTTCTAGCCAAATGCATCTTTAATTCTTGGCTCCTCAGAAGAACTGCTTCAATAGAAGAAGGGAGTGGAGCCCTGTGTAGTGTAAGGCCTGGTGGGTCAGTCAATATACTGCAATCACAGAGAAGTGAGCTCAAACCACCTGAAGATGATGTGAGCCTACAACATAGATTTCCACATTGAGGGCAACTGAACAGAGTTGCTAGGGTGCATTTGACCTCCTCCTTTTGCTTTACACCAGAATGTTGGATGTATAAAAAGTTCCCATCATCAGCTTTTTCTTGTTCTAGCTGAAGTCTTCTTCATGGTAAAATATGGTTGGCAGTAAAGAAGAACCGGCTCTAGTTGGGTGGCTAGAACTTTGGGCAAAAACAAGATTTGAGACCCCAAAAATTACTAGCTGCCTTAATAGGGAGTGCATCCTTGAGATTCCTTTGTATTAACTGAGAAAATATTGAATTTCCTTGAATTGCTAGTATATGGCTAATATGGCAACTGCAGTCAAAATCTGGTTTCCCTTTACATGTCCAAATAGTAGTTTTCTAGTCATCTACTTGGCTGTTTCTGGCCCTGACTTTATGCTACAGCCTTATAAGTGTGTTCACATACACTAAGCATGAGCAGTTAAGATATGTACTGGCTTGGTATGTGCACATGTCCTGGAACATAAACTCTGGAAAAAGGAGGGTGCCGGGGAGAGAGAGAAGGAAGGCCTTACCCTATTTTAGCTCAAATAACTGTGTGGTTAGGGAACTCACTAAAAAAAACTTGAGGATGTTTTGAGGATGTGCATAGGCAGCTAATAGAGGGAGATATGTAGGACTAAGAGTAAATGCTTAAACCAGAGTTTAAGGACCTGCTGTTTTCCAGGGCAGCATCTATCTCACTGAACATTATGAGCACAGATTTATAATCCACACTACAGGAAAAGTAGAACTGCTACCTTATGTAAGTGCCAAAAAAAATTACAACGAACTAGCCAACTGCATGATGACATTGAAAGAACAGTAATATTGAAAGCCTAGGGATTTATGGTCAGACTTTATGACCTCACTATGTAAATGAGAATAAAACAAAAAAGATTGTTCTAATCAGGAAGATTCCAGCCAAACTTCAGTATTTATAGATAATTAAACTAAAGGCTTAGACTACAGAGATTTTCCAAACTTTAGCCATAGGCAAGAGGAAAGATGGAGTCAGGTAGCTGTTTCCGTTCTACCTTTAGCTCAATACAAAAGATATGTGGATGGACTATCACTTGGAGCTCCCTCATCTTCCGCCTCCACCCTGCCAACACTTCCACTCCAGCTCAAGCTTGGCAAACCCCAACCTGGAGCTCTCTTGCCTCCCTTCTCCCCCCTCCCATCCTGCTGACAGCACCATAGCTGGCAGGGCGGGGAGGCAGAGCAAGACTGAGGGAAAGAGGTTACAGTCAGGCAGTTCCTCCTTTGAATCGACTCAAAGTCGGTTGGGTCAAAGGGCTTGCTCTAACACATGGCACCTTCTGTGGAGCACTGTGAGTTAGAGCAGAGAGCTGCACGTCTGTCAATGCCATGTGTGAGACATCAGCAAGTTCAGTGTAATCCTTACTTGAAAGATAAAGCAAAGCTGTAGCAACTCCTCCTTTTTCCTTCCCCTTCCCTAGCATTTGTATTCTAATCACTGCTTTTTATTTAGAAGCTCTTCTTCCTGCAGCCCCTTCACATATGATGAAGTAAGCTGCTGCTTATGAAAGCTTATGCTATGCATCTCTTATTCAGTTAGTCTATCAGGTGTAAATCTACCCTGCCTGCTACTCTGACTTCATACCAACACAACTAACTATGTCTCTCACTAAGAGTAGGAGATATCAAAAACTAGCAAAAGAAGACCCATATTAGAGAATTTTTATTTTAAATATTTTAATATATTGTGCATATTTTACCTTGTAGTGTTTTCTAATATTTTCTTAGGAGTTTAACTTTTCTGTGCTATTTCTTCCCTTTTTAATAACGTATAAACAGTAATTCAATAGATGCAAGAATAAATGCTTTCCCTACCTCTCTGATCATAAGCAGTAGGTGGTAATGGTCAACAATAAATAGACCAGGCCTCCTGGAGCAGAGTTGGGCCCTAATATTCTCCTTCAAGGTTCCACCAACATTAAGAAACTGCAGTGCTGTAGCAAGCTGAACAAAGTATACATACCTGCTATTGAAACAGACAATTAAAGGAACACCAGTAAGCTGGAAAACACACTACCGCACTACAAAATGTTGTATTTCCATATTTGCAACTGGCATCTAATGAAGCAAAAAAGAGGCAGTAGAAAGGTTCTCTTTCTTTTTGCATTCTACAGTACTATAGGCATGATTGTGCCCCATCTTACCCTGGATAAACTCTGAAGTAATTATAGATTTATTCCAGATTACAATGGACTTTGCTGTTTTTTTAAAGCAAATGACCCAGGATGCAGTCTATGTACAACTATTTTTGCTGTTTACATGAACAGTCAGCTAGATGGACAGTTTCTCCTTTCCAAAAAAACTCTCCTTATAAATATTATCAGGGGGACATAATGCTTCATATAAATTTGTTTTAAAGAGGGGTTTTTTATTACTTTAATTGCTTCAAGGCTTCTCTGTTGGAAAGTACACTTTTTTTTTTTTAAAGGCTAATTTTATAAAATGCAGTTGACAGCTTTCCTCTAGCTCCCAACAGAATTCAAGCCACGGAGAAGAGGAGCCAGTGACCTTTGAAAACAGTGGGTAATTTCAGCAAAGTTCAAACATACAAGTTCCAGTCTTTACCTATTTTGGCCTTTGAAGACCTCAATCTGGAGCAGATGCACTGGTGCAAAACTGCAATAGTACTGCAACGGTAGAAACAAGTATAGTAAGTCTTGCATAGTAGCAGAATGAGATTTCATAATTTCGTGTCTCCTGGAAGAACATCCAGGTACTGATTGACTAGTTAGACCTATGCAGTTGCACTGGTTGTAATCACTGGCCTGATGGCTATCTTTGGGTAGAAATATGCATCGCCAAACAGCAGCAAATTATCTGTGGCAGGATGTCCCGCCATGGCTGATCCACTTTATTGGGTAAAACACATGTCCCCCCTTGTTCTTCAGTGAGCAAAGGCCTGATGTGTTCCCGTTGCCAGGGGATTCTCTGCCTCCCCCACTACCCTATGCAACCTAGCCAGGACCCAGGCATGCACCTCCGTAAGTGGGGAAACCCCTGCTTTCCCCACTTACACCCAAGAATCTCACGGCTTGTCTCAGTAACTTTGTAAGACAGGAAGCCACACAGGCACTCCAGGAGCAATTATTCTACCTGGGAATTCCCTAGGAGGCACATGATTGGGTCCTTCAAACCTCCAGAATACCTTCCCAGGGGGGCTGGAGAGTTCAGGTAGCTGCAATTGCCCATGTTCTCCTGCCACTAAGCAAACAGATGTCTACTCCAATAAAGTAACATAATGAATTACCATCTTTGTCACAGCTAAAAATTTTGGTCATTTGTGGTGCAACAAGGGGTATGGAGATCTATTTACTTTGCCTTTGTGTCAGTATAAAAAAAATGATGGTGACACAAAATCAAGGAAAGGTGATGTCTATTTTTTCACCCCTTCATGAAAGTGAGAGTCTGATCCCCTTTGTTTGTCTAACACACTTAGAAATTAAACATAAAATTACAGCTTGGATACAGATCAGAATACATAATTAATATTTATGGTGAGAAACCAACATATTGACCTTGAAAGATTACTTTTTCCTTCAAGATTCTACTTTCAGGGCACTATAGTTCTTATGTCCCTTAAGTTGTCCATTGTGCCAAAATGTCAGTTTTCTTGTCACTTTCATAACATCTCTTTTAAAGTCCTGGGTAGAATGGGTATTCTCTGGAGTTATAGTATCCTCCACCGATGAAGTTTCTTCCAAACCTTAGATAGATAATAATTGCTCAATGCCCAGAAGCATGAGGATTTATATACCTTATTTTTGTGTCCCATCTAAAGCTACGTTGCTGCAAGTTGAAATGAAAGGAGTTAACATGAGCTGAATTAAAAAAAAAAAAGGCTGCCAGCCAAGTGTTTCCCGTGTTTGTCTGCAACTTTTAATTCATTCCCCTACCTTTGTCTGCTGATTTATGCAGTTTGCAAAGCTGATGTGCAAGCATCTTATCTTCTGGATCTGCTTCTGTGTAACGTAGTGAAGGAATGAGTTGAAAAGTCTACTGTGAATTTTACTGTAAGAATTTAATTACATAAAAGTGAAAAAAACATTGGATTGAAACAGGTTTATACCTAAACAAATGAGGGAACTATGGACATTCTAAATATCTATATAAAAGGTCTAACCTGCTAACCTCTTGACTTCAGCCATAACTTTTGGTGGTAAATTCCATAGGTCAACCTTATCTGTAAAATTATTTCTTTTTATCACTTTTAAGGTATGATGTCTTTCACATTTATTAGATGACCTATTTATCTTTGTTTGATGAAAAAGAACAAATAGGAATGTAAAAAAGCTAAATTAAAGCAAATCCTTTCTGGGAAAAATAAGAGGTTTTAGTACCATACCATTACTCGTTAATCAAATCATCAGGGACGCCAGACACCAGCCTTCTCTGACACAGGGAGATTCTTACCTGATGTAAGGACTTCAAAAAAATCCACAGCTGCTTGCTCCTGAAAAGCAGTCTTCAGGAGCTTGCCACCATGATAGGGGGAGCTGGGAATGGAGGTGCAGCCACCTGTAGTGCCAGATGCTACTCCCATATCCCACTTTTACAAAATCTTGGATCTACTTTTGGATGCAATTGACCTTAGTCTACCTGAACTGAGGATTATGAATATTCCAGAAACAGCACAAAGTTTCAAATTCTGTGGCCACTCATAATGTTAATCTGGCAGTTGCCAATAGCAAAACTACACACACTTTTGCGAGTTTAGTACAGAAACCAAAGTTTGATAGAGCACAGAGAATGAGCTACTGTCTTATCTCAGAAGGATTCTTTCTAGGTCAGGTTAAAGACAGTCACAGAGAAATATGATGAAGCTTGGCTCCTCTTCTTCTTCAGATAATTAGAAGGCTTCTGTCTCCACCACTGTCATTACAGCACTTTTTAAAAGAGATACATTCCCTAGCCATACTTTTAAAAATGTAGGTTATATGCTGAGTTCAGTGTATAATGACAGAACAATTCCCTTAGGTTTTCAAGGGAGAAAAGTTCACCCCCAAGGCATGGTTGACTGATCAAACCATTGCAGATACTGTAGAATCCATATTTTTTGGACTAGACACCCACTGCATCATTATAATACAATAAATATATCTCTGGGCTTGCATATACGCATAGTAGAGTAGTGATAAGGATTGTTTAATGGAGTTGGTAATGGTATTGATCTCTCATTGCTGAAAACAAAACTTGCAGCTTAATCAGATCTGCAGGTGACATTATTTACATTGCCAAAGAGGATTAAATATTAGTGGGAAAGTACCAGGGTTTGCTTTGCCAGATAAATAAAAATCAATTTGTTGTTGTTAGTAAGTGTGTTCAGTGTAGCAAGGCAACAAATCTGCAGAACCCTGGAGGATGCCTTTTACAAGAGAGAGTAGTCTCTGAAAAGCAGCAAAAGCATGGTTATGAACAACGAACTATGTAGAAGGCATTGCTCTCTCCCTCTGGTTAATTCTTCTGTTAACCTCATCTCAAAAATCTGTGCTTTTATGTAATGTTTGATATTAATCTCCACAGGGGATGGACAATTATATGCAGCTGTTTCTTCTTTTAATCTTATTTCCTTTTTTGGCTTGGGCACTTCTTATGCAAATTGTTTGTGTTCATGGATTTACTCTAATCTACTTAAACCAATTTGGGAATATCAGAAACACAATTTCTGGTCCCTTATATGTTTCTGATATGCTGCCACCATACCCAGTACCATGCCTTGTTTTAGGTCCATTGTAGCAGGTTGTCAATTGCACAGTACAGTCTTTATTTTCTCTGAGTGAACTTGCCTCACAGAACAGAACATAAACCACAAATTATCCAACACCAAGTACAAAACAACAAACAATTAACCAAACCCTGCAGTCTTTTCCCAGACCCTGATAGAACATACTGACTTAATCCTCTAGCCTCACAGACTTCCTTCCTTCCTCTCTTTCTCTCTCCCCAGCTGTCTTCCCTGGGAGCTTTTAACTTCCTCTGGGTCAGCTAATCATCCTCATCAGCTGGCACAGTCCTCCTTGGTATACATGCAATCCCTTGTAGTCCTTGAGGCATGAACCCTGCTACATTCATAAAACTAAATTTTACCTTCCCTATTTTCTTCCACACTTTGTTTCCTTCCATTGTAGTGGCTGCCTAAAGCACAAATTCCTCTTCTTTTCTATCTCCCATAGCCAAAGTTCTTAGTAGGCACTTAGTAGTAGTAAGTTGTTCAATCTTTGCTTGGAAGTATGCTTTTCTTTCTAATCATATGTTCTAGTCCCTCATGCGGCTTACCTGGGATTTGCATGTTCCAGCCAATTGGAGAGAAGAACTTTATGTTGTTCAATTTCTTAATATCTACTAACATCTTTTTGTGCTCCACTCAATACCATGTTTGTTAACTTCTGAAGATCCCTGAATTGTTTTATTTACTGGGTCCATTTTGCAAAGACAAGAATGGAAGCAATTGACAAAGTGACACACACAATATAGTTTGCACTTTGATATTGTATGGAGGGAGTTTCATTTGTAAGATTCTGAACAAATCTGGCTGCAAGGAGAAAACAAGGTGCCCGGTTCTGCACTTGTTACAATCAATTTATTTTCCAAATTGGAAAAAGGAGAAGTCACCTTTTTAAGATGATAAAAATTCAGTGCCAGATTTTGATTTTTGGGTCTTGATTCAACAAGATTCTGATCACTTATGTAAGGCACTAATCAACCTCAACTCACATCAATTGCCCATCAAAAATACCCATAGGTTTCATAGAGGTATCCAGAAGTAGCAAACAACATTAAAATAACTTCCTAACTCTAGTCATTTTTTAAAATCCTCTCTCTCCTCTGGGTATTACACATGTGAATATGCCACTTCTAGGCTATCACACACCGTTAGAGTATGAACAGACCAGCTGCTGTAAACTGCTGTGATTTACATGAATTGTCCTGTGCTCCATCCGCAGCTCCCTGCCACTGTGCTGAAATAGTCTGCACTTTGATATTGTATGGAAGGGGTTTCATTTTTAAGCATCTGAACAAATCTATCTGGAAAGAGAAAACAGGGTGCCTGCTCTTTGTTTCTTTCATCCTTCCACAGAAAGCTATTTTTTCCATGGCTGGTTAGTTTGCCATAGAAAGCTTTTGCATTGACTTCCAGAGCTTCTATGCCTGTAACTGTTTTTCCCTTCTTCCTTCAGGATTGGATGCTCATACCTAATTAGACATGAGCTTATACTACAATACAGATCTAGATTTTGAACGTCTGAGAAATCAGAGGTTTGACTGTATTTGTATTACATATTAAAACCATTCATCTATTTATTCTACTTAAAGGGGGAAATGTATTGTTGACTAAAATTATCTGGGGTGAACTGTTTTTTATAGGATCAGGAAGCCAGTGTTGAGATTTTGCAATCCTAACATTCTAAAGATCTTTCCAGGAGCTGTTTTTAACACATTAAAGAAACTAGTAACCAAACTCCTAAATATTCTATTAAAGTACAAGAAAAAAAGGTTTACCAATTGCAGAATGTGTTTGAAGTTTTCCTGCATTCCTCAAATATATATTAAACCTGTCCAGAAGAAATTAAAATGAATTTAATTTTATGACTTTAATTAAAAGGAATTCATAGGGCACCATTGTTTCTACACCATAATCTTTATCATGAAAATGGAATGTCAGAAGTGCAATTCCTTCTGCATATTTCTGCAAATACTTATCTTATATTCTGTGCAAGTCATCATTACTATTGATGTGCTCAAGTAGCAAAATGTATGTCTCCAGTCTTTTAAATAGTATATCATTAAAGTGGCTCCCAATGTTACCGGTGGTTCTTTCCAGAGTATATTACTGCTATTCTATGTTGGGATTATGCAAGACATGGCAAGGAAAGGACTTGCCTTAATGTTCTTGTACACCTGTGGATGAGCTGCCCTTGATTTTGTTTCTAATCAGTAGGGGTAAAATTCCCATACTTTCTCTGTCCACCTTACTAATAAAAAGAACCAAAAGAGTGTAATAAGGGCACAAAAACATTGGTGTTACTCCCTGGAGGAAGGCAATGCACTAGACATCTATAAGTCAGCCTTCCATGAATGCCTCATAAAGCCAATCAGAGTGGATGTGCCAGAGGGTAGAGTTGGGTGCACAAGGGGTATTTTAGCAGCAGAATTGCAGATTGCATGTACTGCATCTAAAAAAATAGTCTGGGGAGTTTGCAGAAATGTAAACAGGCCCATAAGTCTAAGTTATGGAACAGGATCTTTCCAAACCCTATCCCACTCCAGCTCTAGGGCCACACAATACACATAAACTAGTTTAAGTGATCAGAAACTGATTTAAACCTGTAACAGAACAGATATTCAGTGCACGTAAACCAGTTTGATAATGGCTGAAACCAGTTTGGGATAAACCTGGTTGAATGTAGTATCAGACTTAACTGATTTGGCTCAAACCAGTTTATGCATTGACTGTCCAAGACCCCTTCCTGGTTTAAGTTAAGCCAGACTCCTCCAGTATCCCAGCATCTGAGCTGGACAGGGCTCTGCTCTCTGCTCCAGAGAGCTAGGCTGGCCCCTCCCCTCTGCTCTCTAGCCAAAGCAGGAGCACATATAAGGTTAAAATCCTGCAGCAAGTCACCTATGTATCATGCTGCCAGGCTCTGTTACATCTCTCACAGGTTTGGCATAGACTTTGACTTCACAATTTTAGCCTATATGTAATTATGGCTCTGATTCTGCTACCCTTACTCACATGGAGGAATCTGTTTTGCAGACAACCCCATCAATGTCACTGGAATCACTTGTAGCATAAGCAACATCTTGAGTATAGCTTGCAAAAGCAGGCCTTTTCTGATCACAGAGATCAGAACATAGAGATTCTGTGAATTGTCTCTGTACACTGAAGGAGGGAGAAAGAAAGGGAGACTTCATCCTACAATTCATCTGGGAGGCACGCAGCATGTGGTTTCAGTGGGCATTTTACCTGCATTTAGATTGGTAGAAAAAACAGATAAGACATTGGATGTTGCCATAGACTAATCAGAAAAGAGAGTGTTCTTAGCAACTATTCTGACTAATCTAGGTGGAAACCCCACCCTCTGGCTACAGAAAGCAACACTTGAAAAAAATATAACAATTGTTAAGATAAATCAAATTACATTGATTATTACTAATGACTAATTTGTCATTGTTTTACAGGGACCCCCTGAAAGAAACCTAAAAAAAAAATGTTAATGTAATTCTGCATGAAAAGATAATGAACAGTAGGACAGAAGTGGTAAAAAAGAGCAAAGGTTCCAGTAATAAAGACCCCACAATGTTTTCATTCTGGACATTTTCAGATTATATTACATGATCTGCAATTTTTAAAAATAATAATGAACTCCCTTCTAGTAGGTGATATGACAGTGTGTGAAGATGGTAAGTGTAATGCCCTTTTTAATAATCAGAGATGGCTTCTCCTTGCCATCTGAGAGTTATGCAGTGATCCTTGATTCATGGGGCATGAAATACTACTCATCATCACATTCTTTCCATGTATATTTATATGGGTATGTTTGACAAAAATCATTCAGTAGCACACTTCATCCTAAGACAATGTGTCCCAATGGAAACTACTATAACCAGTTATTATAAAAAGCTGAAATCTGTACTATACTGAAGTTACAGTCTTATATTCAGCTGGATGTTTTACACAGCTCAAAAACATAAAGTTGGACATATTCTTTTCTCACTGGTATAAACTTAGAGTAATTCAGCTGAAATCACTATTGGGAGTTAATGAGCAAATCTGAGAGAGGAATTACTTCCCCATCCTGGGTAAACTTCTAGCTTCATTGAAGTAACCATGCCAGTCTTTCATCCTCTTATTTTGGGGGAGTATTTCAGTTTAGAAAGTTTTGCATTTTGCAATATAGTAAAGGTTTTCAAAGTCTCTATAGACATTATTCCCTTTCATCCATTCTGTTCTAAAGAAAAACTTTAGAAAAGGGGTCAAAAATTAAAAACATTACAACATAGGTTCCAGCCAAACTTTCCTCACCACACATGGCAGTCTGTAAACTTACTCCTTACAGACATTCTTGTCCTGGGTAATATGCCCCTATTGCTTTCCTCAACCCTTTTATACCTAGGTGTAATTAGTGACTCACACCTGCCGTGATGAATCAGTTAGCATCTTCCAGGAGTGGTCCAATGCTTATTAACAGAATGGGTCAATAAAAGTATTCTGACTTTCTTCTAACCCTGGAAATCATCCTTCCTGGAATGAAATCTGGAATACGTTCCTCATCCTACAGCTTCATTTCTGAAAAGTAGGAGTAGAGAAGAAAATAGGTTGCATTTAATAATATTAGACTTATGTTTATTATTAAGAAAAGACAGGGGCTGACTTCACAAGTTTTGTAGAATTCTGGCACATTAAATAAAGTTAAATAAATTTTATTCAGATGGTTGTGATTTTTTACTGCCCTGTCCTTTGACCAATATTTTAAGGCTTGCTATCAACAGTACTGCTTGCTACAACCTGAAGTAAATTCAAATGTTTCTTTGTAGTGCTCCTTTTATTTATTTATTTATTTTAATTTTTAATTCATAGCACGTTTTCTGTTCTGCCTCTGGTTCAAGGATATGATCAGTGCAAGTATACTGTGGCACTCTAACTGTCTGTTAGCCAAGCAGATTTATGAAGCAGCTTTCCCCTTCCATTCCCACAGCCTGTAATGTAATATCAAAAAGGAAATATAAAATGGAGTCATAAAATAATTGATTCACTGGTATGTACTATCGAATGAACTCAGAGTTCAAAAAGGCAGAGGAGCAAAACAGATGACTGTCACATCTAACAGTGACAAATGCCACTTAACGAAGCTAATATTAAACTTATCTGTGCAGCAGATGAAAAATATGACAACACCAAGCTGAGTCCCTGCACTTTGCATTTACTATTCATTCTATAAAATGATGGAGAGAGGTCGGAAAGTTTCTTGCTATTCCTACTGGGAGCAAGAATCAAGGCTAAAATCAGAGCTATTTTCCTTCCAAAGCAGCAGACATCTCATGACAACATACACCCTCTGGCTTGTTCTCTTCTTCTTGGTCTCACAAATCTTCTTCTCTTGGCTAGCCCAGGGGCTGGCTTCAAAAGAGGTACATGAGAGAGAAGTAAGTTATGCCTAATTTGTGGTCTGGTGATTAGCGCCTTGTTCTAGAAAGTTGGAAAAATACAGGTTTAACTGCCTCTCAGTGAGAGTAGTGTGGACCAGATCCTGGTGAAGGCATCCCATGAGTGGTTAACATGCTGTCCACAGGCCCCTGAAGCTACTTGTTTCCCTCCCACATGGTGAGGAAGGGCCTGAGGGTAGCTGCAGGCTGCCAGTACTGCCCAGGTGATGGTAGAGGGCCAGGGACCACACTTCACCATAGCAACCCAGGTGCAAGGGCCACTCATGGCCAGTGCAGCCTACACAGTTAAGAGGAAGATCCCAGAAGCCTGCCCGTGCAATGCATGGCCTGTGTGCTGTGCAGCATCTGGCCCTAGTGAAGTTTGACAGTCATGGGCTAAGCCATGGGAAGGGCTTCTTCTAATTGCCATTAGCCATACATTTATTGCATGGCTATAATTTTATGACTTGCTGTCACCCAGGGGCCACGTAGGCCTGCCCAGCCAGCCAAGCCACAGCCTACTGTATGTGCTCAACAGCTGGGTAGATGCTTATAAGGGCACACTGCATGTGAAACAGGATTGAAAACTGCATGTAAGTAACAAACTGGCAGTTACACAGCTGCCATATATGTTATGTAAAGTTAAATAGGATTCTATCCTTAGACTATATAATAAATAAGCAATTAAATCATGGTAATACCACATGGGCAACATCAGGAGGAGTCACCAATAAAGGTCAATCATGTACCTTATCATTTGAGCCAAATCCGTGTCCTCATGTCATGTCTGAGTTTATTTCAATAGTCAAGACATGTCCTACAACTGTTTGGCCATCCTCCATTTTAGAATTCCTTCCACTTTTGATGCACTATTCTGTGTGAGCAGGAGGCTGGCTTATCAATCAAAACAGTTATGATACTCTGGCCCTGCCCCTCCCCTGGTTTGTCATCAGCATCTCACAATTGTGCAGAAGAGCATGAAACATCTCCCAATTACAAAGAGAATATGGAACACACCAACAAGTGTCGCTTAAATCCTGATGCCAATCCCATTGACTAGCCTCACATGCCTGTGTTTAAACACCCTTCAGTTCTAAGGACAAGGCCAGAAGCATCCAGAAAATTAACTGTCCCAATCTTGCAGACTGAAATGTCATGGAACTGAGCTAGAAACCTGAAGAACTGAGCAAGTTCCATAGCTTCAAATAGAGAGCCATGGCAGCTATAACCAGACCCATTTACCGGTTCTATACTTCTTGGTACCATAAAGAAACAAAATAAAACAAACAGTCTCCAAATACCATATACTAGTATTATAATTGTTATTATCACTGCTGTTCTTGTAGCAAAATTTGAAGTAGTCAGTTCCCATTGTACTATAAAATTCAGACAGACATGGTCCCTGCCCCAAAACATGTAGAGTTAAGGATTCAACCCTGAAAAAATTACATATTTATTTATATACATATTTATATATTTATAAATATATAAGCAAAGCTCCAAGAGTTCTAAAGTTTTGCATTTCTTTTTGTCTCAGACCAACATGGCTACCAAATACATCCCTGAAACATGGAAGATGCAGAATTTTAGCCAATTTTGGATTTTAACTTCATAGCTAAAAAACAAGAAAGGTATCTACACCCCCCTGCTTTTCTGCCATCTGACACCACCAGGGAAGGAACCCTGTCTTACCTTCACACCAAAGAGCAACTCACAAAGAGAATCTCATGGACCCAGAGGAACAGACTTCCACCTTCAGCTTCCTCTGTGCAAAATAAAGTTTATTTTCTACCTATTTGTACCCTCTTTGATTTTAAATTTCCCTGAGCCTGAGGAAGAGCATGTGTACCCAAAAGCTTGCAGAAAAAGATATTTTTTGTGAGTTCTTAGTTGGCCTAAAAGAAGGTATCATCTCTGAACCAAGAGTTCTCAGACCTACATGGCTACCAAATACATCTCTGCAAAGCTCCACTGAACTTAATTGGGGTCTAGAACTATGTAGGTCTACAATCCTAAACAGTGATTTATTTATTTTTTTAGGAATGGGGCTTAATTTAAGAGAAAATGCAGGGAAGAAAAAGAAGAAAAATATAAAAATGAAGATACATAAAATTACATTGGGCCCAGGTAGGTGGTTCTGAAATATTGTTATGTTTGTATTATGTGTTTATTTTTACATTAAACCACAACAATCTGCAATCCCTTAATTCCTAGTTGGAAAAAAAAACCCATCTTAATTCACTGTACATTATTGACTATATTCTCATCTCAGATGGACAGAAGGTCTATCTGTGCTAAACAAAGTATCAACCTCTTGATTAGCAAAACAGCCTCCAATCAATCCTGATTTTCTTCCAAACTCTTCATCATTCTTAAATATTTACCAAGTACAGTTGTTTAGACTAATCATTTTTAAGCAGTACTTGTTTGAAAAACAGTGTGACTATTTGCTATTTATACTGTGTGACTAGCCATTCCCTATATGCGACATTTCCCATACTCTAATTGGACGATGTCAAATGGGAGAATAACAGATCATGAATTATGAATTCCTGTACGAATTTTGAAATAAGCAAACACATAGGTTACAATGTCTGAAATTTTCATTTACAACTTTTGGTAGAAAATCACAAATATTTCCAACAAAAAAAAAAAAGATAAATAACAAGTTTATCACTCAATAAATGATAGTGAATCAAGATCTACATTTTACTAACCTCATTTTTAGAGATTTTTTTTTTTTTGGTCTAAAAAATTTAAGCACATTTAGAGAATTATTGCAGCTCTCCATACTAAATCACAAAGGGATTGGACTGATATTTTATTTCTTATGAACTCTTGCTCTGGTAAAACTCTACTTCTGAAATGTTGCCCTTGAAAATATCACTTTGTAGCTCTGAATTCTAATCTAGTCACCTTTAAAAATATATTATAAACTTCTATTTAAAAAGGGACAGAGAAATGGAAAAACTTGGGGTTAATTCTCATCTTCCTTTTAAGGGGCTGAGAAAGGTGGGATGCATTTATGTGTATATCTCCATTTACAGCCTTGTCTAATTCTGACTGATGTACGAGTTGAACCATGAATGCTTTGGCATTAGATTTGTTCCATACCCCACGTTCTGTTTCTCCTTCCTCCCAAGTTTCTTACCACTTTGTAGAATTTTCTCTGGAGATGACTTCTACTTTCAATGTAAAGCTGTTTTAGGCTAGTTTAAAATGTTGTTTGGTCCGTAAGATGCAAAACATCAATAGCCAGAGATAAGAACTGGCACCTGGCCAGCCTGAATCTCAGACAGCAGATTAGATGCAGATCAATCTGCAATAAATGTCTCCTTGGCCTACTATGCAGTCAGTGCCCTCCCTGTTCAGAAAAAAAAGCTTATATTAGCACACCAGATGTACAACACTCTTTTAATTCATGTGTCCTTCCATTTTTTCTCCTTCAGATATGAATTCATAACATGAATGTATGGAGCAGCATTTCAAGCTTTCTTAAAAACAGTATCCTTCAAACACTGGCCATCAGTTAATGTGTGGCAGTTCAATCAATATGAGATTGCATCAAAAAAACATTTCCTACCTCCTACAGGAGCAAGAGGTCAGTGAAAATGTTCACTGTGAATGGCTAACTAAAAATTCCCCATTTATCTCATTATGTGCAGAAATACACTAACTATTTTATATCTTGACCTGACTGTTGGAGCGATGATCAAAACTTCAATTGCACAATAGAGTTAGTAGCCTCACAGTTCTCACTTTCCCCTTTTCTCCCAAAGACAAGACAAAAAAGTGGCTTTTTAAAACTAGTTTTTCATCCTAAAGTGATTACTGTCAGTTTGTACATACATTGGTCAATCTAGGATTTAGTTAAAGTAACAAGTATCTGATCCAGCTCTCACTAAAATCAATAAAAGAACTTTCATTGATTTTGGTGCAAGTTTGACCAAGTTAGATGTACACTAGAGGACAGATTTTCAAAGGCATCCAACTTCTCATTCCTACTTCTTTTTTTGAAAACCTGTCTCTAACCTACTTTACTACTTCTGCAGTGTGGGATGAAATTATAGATCAGGGAAATGTTGACAGCTGCTATATCCCTGGACACGAGGTATGCTGTTCTTTTCTGTCTCTCTATCCTGAACTGGAATTGCTCTGAAAGAACTTTGGAAATTTCCACTGATTTGTTTAAACTAAGAGTTAATACTCCTATTTTAAGGATCTATAGAAAACCGCGAGAGAAAGGAAGAAGTAATGATATTCAACAAAGAGATTTAAAAAAAAAATCCTAGTCTGAAAATAATAGTAATCTATTTGCATACCAGTTTTTCAAAACAGACTCCCATTCAAGTACATGGCACCTTCAGTTCACTAAAGATGGATCAGAATGAGTCAGACAGGAGAGAACAAAAGAGATATTTATAGTAGTCATGTAAACACCTTTCCCCTTGTCTTGATAGTTACAACTACCTCTTATTACTGGTTGACTTTTATATAAATGTACCTTGCCCTCCATGGAATATGACACACCTCCATAAGAACTGAACTACAGCAGCTGTTTTAGAGGAGTTTTTTTGCTTGCTAGTTAGAGGCCTGACTCTTTTGAATGGAAGGTCACATGCATCATATTCTGTATAGCTGATGATCATAGTTTCTGTAATTAGATGGATTTCTTCACCCTGTCTCTGCCCAGTTATTGGATATACAGGAAATATATGTATTCATTATGTCATCAAAGACTTCAGATGTGAACTACACTATTATCAATTTGCAGAAAATGAGCTTCTGTGGCCTTTTGCTCCAAGTACACTGTGATTCTCCATGGTTATAGACAAATCCCACCAGGGCTAAAATAATTATTCTATTGCTATACAATGCTGTTCAAATGATTTATCAATCATAAGGAGTAAATCTCTGAATCATTTGCAGCCAATAATTAAGAAAATACTGGACAAGGAGAACTGTTAATGTTAGCTTTTATTTTATTCCTCATGAGAAAACCAGAAAGATTCCAATAGGCTCAAAGAAAGCCAGTGTTTCCATTTCTTAAAAAGGGCATGCAAAATCATTCAGGTATTTATATCACTAGTCACTCATCATGTAATCTTGGGATAAATATTGGAATGGTTGATACCAGACTCAGAGCTAGATACAATAATGGCCTCAGATGCGCTTTGGTTCTTACACAGTGCCAGGGAAGAGTTAAGGCCTTCAGAACATGAGCAGAATAGTCAGTAAGGTAACATGCTGCATAATGAACTATACAGAGCTAGCCAATATGGAACAGTGTGCAGGAGTGGAAATGTTGCTATTCATCTTAAAAGATGTTTGTAATAACCTACTGTTTAGAAGAGTCAACGAGCAAGTAGGAGATCTAGGTTCAAGACACTGAAACCTAAGGAGCCTCAAACCCACACGTCCTACTTCTCAGGTAACCACAGAATTACATGCTCTCTCATGCTCATCCTCTCTCTCTGGCCTAAAGAATCTTGCATTCTTAATATATAGGGACACAGACTTGACAGCTGGCATGGATAATGTAGGTGGAGGTATAAATATATGGATTTGAGCATCCAAATTCTTTTCCTTCCTATATCTTAAAAGAAAGTAGAGCCTGCATCTGCATTTTGCAGGGAGCTCTATATTGTCAGTGTATGGTAGGAATGTCCTGAGTAAACCTAAAAGAGTAGGCCACTCAGGGAACATAGATAGAGGATCTTGATGCTTTCTGGATCCTGATCAGATCAGTCTTCTGAAGGAGAAAGGTGCTGAGCTATTTAAACTAGGATCCTTCTGGGTATATACACAATCTGAGTTAAACAGGAAATGCCGGCAAAGTTAGGTAGCAGCTGAGGGCAAGGGATTAGAATTTCCACTTTATACTTAAGTTGAACTGGCACTGGACTGGTGACATATTCATGGACTGGGGGTATATAGGATATATTCAAGCCATGTTAGTGTAAACCATCCTGGGTGCCTGTACAGATCATGGATTTTAATCCTCATTAAATTAAATAGGTTTATAAAAATTTTAATTTGTTTATTTTGGAGCATCACATCTGTGTTTACACGCACTAGGTTTTCAGATGAATTAAGCCAGATCCCTGGCTGGTGCTGGAGGACAGCAGGATGATCCAGCACCACCCCTACTAGCCTGGGGCACTCCTACCCACCCTGTGTCCATGCCCTCCCATACAGCAATGTAAGCAGGCAGTCAGCAAACAGGAAAAAAAATAAAAAGCTACACTAGGAAAAAAAGTGGAAGCAATTTGAAAGCGAAAGTAATTCAAAAGGTTGAACTACAAAAAAGTAACAGCACCATCTGGTAGACAAAGAGGCTCATTACACATCTATGAGTGCCTTTGTGTTTGCATGCAACAAATCCATGGACACAATGCTTTAATTCTAGATGAGCCAAACTACACTAAAACTCCTTGGATGTAGTTTAATGCACAAGAAAGGCTTTTAAGGGGTTGGGAAATCCCACGCATGCAAACAGACACACAGTTGCAGCTGATAAAATGGCAAAAATCATGGTGTATACATAAGATCCGTGAGCTTTGTTGGAAAACACAGCATAGAAATTGAATAAATAATTGTATATGCTTCATTTTTTTTACTTTTATCATGTAAAAAGTCATAGTAAGTCTTGAAATAACACAATAAGACCAAACCTATCCTTCATCATGTTTGATGCAGGTCTTTACCACATTTAGGCCAGGTATAGACATTACACATAAACCAGTATAAATGACTGAAAACTGGACTAAACCTGTAATAGAACAGAAGTTTAGCACCCATAGACTGGCTTAAAAGGCAGAACCCAGTCTAAGATAGACCTGAATGGATGTATTATCAGATTTAATTGCTTTAAGTTAGACTGGTCTATCACATTTCTGTGTTAAGTTCCCTCACTACTCAGTTTAGGTCACTGTCCACTGGCATCCCAGGGGCTTTTATGGCCCTCCATACTCCTGCTAGCCCCCCTCACAGGAAAACATGCTAGCACTTGCCAGGGGTTTGTTCTGGGCCATCACAGACCTGAGCCAGCACAGGGTCTGGGATTGTGGTAGGGGGAGCAGGGAAGGAAAGGAGGTTTGGGCTAGGTAGCATGGACAGAAGCACTCCATAGAAGGACATATTGAGCCCCTCAGAGCTCAGCACCAGTGTCAGTTAAGGGGCCTCATCCATCCTTTTATGGAGCAATCCTTTCCCTGCTGCCCAGCACAAGTTTCCCAGGTTGCCTTACATGTATTGCCAGCTGCTGCCAGTGCTGAGTTCTGACAAGACGTGCCAGGCAGCCGAGAAAGCTTGCACTGGGCAGCAGGGAAAAGAATGCTACATAAAAAGAAGAATCAGGCCCCTTGGCTGTCACTGATGCCAAGCTCCAAGGGGCCCAATCCTTCCTTCTACGGAACGTTTTTGTCCCCACTGCCCAATGCAAACCTGCGAGGCTGCCCGCTGCATCTTGTTGGCTGCCAATGGTGGCAAGCTCTGGCAAGATGTACCAGGCTACCCAGGAAGCTTGGACTGGGCAGCAGGGACAGGAGTACACCATCGAAGGAACGATCAGGACCCTCAGAACCTGATCCTTCCTTCTATAAAGCAAGGCCCCCTATCCCTGATTGACTGTCACTCACATGCCCTCAACCCCCTGCCATCACCACAGACCCTCCCCCACACCCAGAGAACACCACAGTATGCTTGGCAGCCTGGCTAGCAGTAGCAACAAGCAGCATTACTTGGTGATCTCCTCTGGTGCTCTCCTGGAGGCCTTGGGCTGGGTGCAGGGAAAAGTCTTCTGGCCTCAGCCAGTACAGGCATCTCACGCCCTCCTCAACTGAAGAGCAAACGTGTGTTCCTTTCAGATCCGATTCAATCTATGCATCTTAGGGGAACCTGTGTAGATTAGATCAATTCTGCCTCAGGCTTTTTGAATGTCTGTATCTAGTCTTAGTTACACACAACAGGGCTGTTCCATGCCACATTCTCCTTACCTGATTCTCACTTTACTTTTGACAAGATAATGTACCTGTGACCAATCAAAGTTGTCCCTACTGTCCTAGTTTTAATAAAAATCATTTCTATGCATAGGGTACATCTACACATGGAACTAATTTGAAGCAGTAAGTTCCAGTGCGGTTTGAGCTGGAGTCAAGTGCTCCTAGGTAAAGTGCATACGTGTGTGCCCAGGACAGAAGCAATTTGAGCTGGGGCAGAGCAGTTTACACCAGGGCCACTCCTGCACAGTTCTACCCCAGGCTTCAAGTGGTGGTAGCAGAGGGGCTGGCTGGGAGACAAGGGTGCTGAAAGTGCAGAGCCATATGGCTAGGAAGCAAACAGGAGTCTTGCCTCCTGCTGGCTGGACTGACTGGGCACAATTTATGAGCAGTCAGCCACTACAAGTGCATTTAATTGCAGTTAATTACTCCACTGAAAAATAGTACTATCTGCAACAGTACAACTCTATGGCAGTGTAAATTAGTTTACTGCAGCCTAATAGCGTTGTATGTGTGGAAGGTGATGCTTTACTCCGCAGCTAATTAGTCTATTCTGCAGTAAAGTGCACACCAAAGACCAATATTATTCACACCTTTTGAAAAAAATCTATTTACAACTGGGATTTTCACTTGCTTCTACTTTTTATCCAGTGTATTATATACTGCTACTAAGAATGACTTCAGTGATTTCCAGAGGCATTGGACTAGATATTTTACAGCTGCTAAGAACTGTACTTAATAGAAAGAGGCAGCCCTGTCTCAGTAAGTTTACAGTTTAAGCACCAAAGCCAACAAGACAAAAAGTGGAAGATAAAAAGTATCATACAGGTAGGTAATTGAGGCACAGGGATGACTTGTCCTAGGTTACATAGGAAATCCCCAATAGAATATGGAACTGACCCTAAATCCTCCAAGTCCAAGTTTCAGTTTTTAACCACAAAAATCATCCTTCCTCTTGACAAAATTATTTAAAGGTATTCACTCTTTTTATAGTACAGGTATGACTTAATAGGTAATATTGAATAGGCAATCTAATAATTGTCCTTTCTTCATACTGTAATCTTTGCCATAGTTTTAGAGTGATATGAAAGTGAGATTCAGGCCATAAACAGATGACAGAGTTAGATGCTGCCTCTAGGCAAAGCTCTGAGCAGGATGTAATATATAAGATGTCTTATTTCGCTTGAGTATATTTGGACAACATTGTACCACGCTGTATACTCTGTTGAAAGAAAATTTCCTGTTCACTCCTCTTCTGGGAGAAGTGGGAAGAGGACATGAAGTTTACTGCTGGCCTAGATACTTTTTTCTTTCTATGCTCAAATTATTCATCAGTCTATCCAGACCAAATCAGCCTTTCTGAAAGAATCCTCTTTTGAAGATGTTATGAAAATAAAGAAGTTCATAAGCATAGGAGTACCTGTAGATTCCAAGTAGCAGGCATGGAATTGTAGTTTCTAAAAATCCCATGTTCTCTTTAGGAGGACTGCTAGTCCATCAAGGACAGAGATGAAACAGTAATCTGCATACCAATTTTCCCCTCATCTTGGAGGGTGCAGCTACATTGGCAAACATATTTACAAAAATGCGCTAAAGTTTATCCTAGCTATGGCTGCACTGACTTGAACCAGATCTATATCTGGATCCATTTCCCGGTACAGTAACAGGTTTCCTGAGAAATCCGTTTTTCAGTACTTATTGTAGTTTTCAGCTTTGAGCATTTTTTTTTCTTTTTCATTTCAGAGGTTTATACAATTATCAGCTTAAGCTTTAAATGGATTTAACTAATTGGTAAACAGGATTTTTATTCATTAGTTTTACATATGTAGCAGTTATTCATTTAAGGTTTAGTCTGAATTAAATGTAAGAAACTGGGTTGCTAAGATTTTTTGTTTTTAAATCAGTCAGTGACAAACCTTGACAGATCGCAGCAATTTCTTTACTCTGGTCCTTAAAGGATGGCTACAGATTACTAAACAATCAAATATTTTTATATATAAAAAAAGCACCCAATAGTGTTTGGCATTTGAACTGATCAGCATGAAATTAAATGCAAGAGCTTTTCAGTTTAATGTTAATTAAGTCTTACACATAGTCCATGCACATCTGAAAAAGGAAACCCATCTACTAAAAAAGTATTGTTTACATAAAACATGATGTAGGTATAAGAAACTAACAACAATATTGAGGGCTTTTAACTATGGTCTAACCCTACATTTTAAACAAGCTCATGGGGGAGTCTCTAACATACTATGTAGAATTAGAAAAGAATTATGACTATAAATAAACTGACATTCAGAAGGTATCAGTTAAATTCCTACAACAGACTTATTGTTATTAGAGCTGTGGGATTCTGAACCCTGAACCGACTTCATTCATTTCCATAAAATCCACAGATAATGCAGGACTCCTAAGGAACTAATATAAGGTTTTCCAGGTTTGGCTTGATTTATAACCATTGACAACAGAAAGTGAGAGGCACTGTGAAATCACAGGTTGGATACTTTCTTCTGTTTTCCATGACTTTCTCATTTCTTTTAACAATAAATCAGAAGGTATCTGCCTGTGTCTATACAGACGACTTGATTGATTAAAGTCTTATTAATCAATCTTTGCTGATAAATGTACATCTTTAGGAGATTTACTGGACAAACCATCTCCAAGCCTCAACTATATGGCACCCAAGAAGCATCATCCTCCTCCCGATAAATCTGACTGTTGAGTAAATAGTAAGTGTGCTAATAAAAGGCACTTTTCCATAATACATATCAGGTCACAGATAATACAAAGAGGCTTTGTGGCAATTATGTCAGAGATCACACTGTCTGCAAATAATACAAAGGACTGTGGAAGAGGAAAAAAAAAAATATATAGGCATAGAAGAAGAACAAAAGAAAAGCACTGGGTAATGAGAAAACAAAAGTAAAAAATGGAGAAGAAAAGGCCACACAAAACAAATAAAATAATATATATGGATTAAGAGGCACAGTGAGAGAAAGAAAACTGAAAAAAGGCATTTGCCTGAAAGACAGAAATTAGATGGATCAGGGGATTTAAATCACACCATTTTCTTAGTAATCAAACATGTTAATGCCAGAAGTCTACGTAAAATGTTTCAGTCCTAGAAGACTCACGTCCACATTTTTAAAATCCAAAATCATTATGACTTATATGAGTGACAATTTTACCAGAATGGCCAAAAACCAAATAGGCAGAAAAATGAAACTTGTCTTTTCCCTACAACAGGTGGCCCCTTCAGGAATGTTGGTGATGAGGGAGAAAGCTGCCCAACCTTCTTTAAATTAAAGGAAGAATTATTATCAAAGCAGTCAATTTTAAATATATTAAACTTGTAGTTCTCAAAAAAATACTGTTTACCTTAACAGTACCATAGAACCAATGTCATTTTCTTTACTCATAGAGTTGTGCTTTTCCTATCTGCTAGTGATGGAGAAGTACCTGTCCAGTAATTAGTATATTTTCCTAGGAAGTGAATAATCTAAACCAGCGGCTTTCAACCTTTCTTCATTTGCAGACACTAAAAAATTTCAAATGAAGGCGTGTAACCCTTTGGAAATTTCAAATGGAGTGGAAGTGTGGACCTCTTTGAACTTTAAGTGTGGGTATTCACATACTTTTGATTGATCATAGTCATCTTTCATTGACTCCTTAGTTATAGTCTGTGAACACCCCATAAGTCCGCAGACCACAGGTTGAAAACCACAGGTTGAAATCCTAGGCCCCATGCAGTGAAAGAAGGGTTGAACCCTCATCTCCAACTTCTAACATAAGTTAGGCAGACCTGGGGACATCCCTTCTACCTTTACTTGGAAACAGATGCTTGTGTTTTTGGTTGTGTCAGAGTTTAAACCAGAGGACCACACTGTGACTGAGAAGGAGGCCACTGAGAAGGGTACTAGGGGTACCCTGCATCCTAAACCTTTAAAAAGGGGGCAGATGGCATAAGTTGGCTAAGGTTGAGAGGGCCAAGGCTGGTCTGCAAACCCCCAAAAGTTGGAGGCTCCAAGCAGCACCTGGGGGAGCACTGCTATCAGCTGAAGAACTGTAGCATGTGACAGAAAAGATCAAAGGCACAAGCATGGAGCCACTGAAGGGCGAGACAAGGGCCAACAGGCCTGGAGTCAAAGAAGGGTGAGACAGGAGTCAAAGGGCCTGAAGCCTGCAGATAGGAGCCCAGGTCCTGGACCTCAGGCAGATGGGCCTAGCCAAAGTAAAGTAGACCAAGGCCAGGGAGCCACATGTCAAAAAAGATCTAGGACTTGAAGCGAAACCCCCAGATCTCTAAGGGCAGCCTCCCAGTCCAATTATAACATCAAGGCCTGTCAGGTAAGACAACTTAGTGGGACCCTGAGATGCCAGAGGGAGTAGTAAGGTAGGATCCAGGAGTCCATTAGCAGGTGACCTGGCTACCCCAGGGCCTGACTGGCTACACTATACAAAGAACATAATAATAACCAAACTGTCATGGCGGGGTCCTACAGGAGGGCCGTGATCTCCTGAAGGCCCTCCACCCGCACCAAGTCCAACCCAAGGCACCCTCTATTCTCGCCCACCACGACTTTAATGATAAGAGGTATAGGATGGGAGGCTACCTTATTACTGCCTTGGGCGCAGCGTACCGGGACCTTCGTCCCTGTGATCTCCCGGACCCACCAGGATGTTGCCCCGTATGATGGGTGCACTCCAGGCACCCTGGCCTTAGGGCCAAACATGGCTCCTACCACCCCGATACCACGTCCCAAGCCTCGCTGAGATGTACCGGATGTTGGGATGTCAAATGTATGCTTACCCTCCACTCTAGGGCTCTCGATCTTGCCCTCCACTCTAGGGCTCTCGATATACTTGCCCACTCTCTGGGCCTTCTCTCTCTCCAGTCTCTTAGGCCCACCGCTCGGCTACCCTCTAATAAGGCCAAGCGTACTGTGCTGCTATCCCCCTATGAGATCAGGGACCACCGCAGCACCTGCCCTTATCCAGGAGGCACTCTTCTGCTAACCCCTGTCTCTCTCAGGGTCCACCGCAGCAGCCAGCCTCAGGCCAGGGTCTAATACCGCAATAGTCCCTCGCCGGTTTTACCTGCCTGTCCTGGGCTCCACAGTACTGCCCCTTCGCGGGCTTCTCAAATAGTGCCCCCTGCTAGGGCTTCTCCCAACGTGTCCCCTCATCTGCTGCCCCTCATCTGGGCTTCTAAATGATACTGCCACTCATGGGCTCCTTAAAAATACTGCCTCTTCTAGGGCTTCTCAAATACTGCCCCTCTCGGGCCT
>JAGPOW010000261.1:215545089-215608855 GCA_030014935.1 Caiman crocodilus | reverse complement strand
TCAGCCAGTTTCTGACCCACTCAACCATGTATGGGTCAATGCCACAGCTCCCCATCTTTTTAATGAGGATGGGATGGAGACCGTGTCAAACACCTTCCTGAAGTTTAAAAAGACGACGTCGACAGGGCGCCCGCATCCATGGATTTGGTCACCTGGTCATAGAAGGTGATCAGGTTGGTCTGACAGGACCAACGTTAACAAACCCATGCTGGTTGCCCTTCAGCATAAGGTCCCCTGCCAGTCCCTCACAGAAGTGGGACTTGAGAAAAGGGTCAAGGCCACTGAAAAAAATGCTGTTTTAGCTGTTTTCTATGTAAAATGTGTCTGGTGGCATTTGCCTTTTATAAAAGAGCCTCATCAGAAGTGGGAAATAAATTCAATAACCACTTCTACTTGAAAAATTCAAAGTGATATCTCCCACTTCACCTTATTCCATCCTTGATTTATAAACACAATCATGTTTATATTACTTCTAATAGTCATAGAGGCCTTATGCATTCTCTTCTCTTGTTTCCTCACACCAACTTTTTCATGTTTCAATTCCAATATCCAGAGAGACTGAACAACACCTGTTCATGTGATAATCCAAGCACAAATGAGAAAAGATCGGTGTGTCTTATGGGATAAACTTTCCTGAAAATGTTTTCACTTTAACAGAAAATGCTATAAATTCTCTAATAGAGGTCTAAAGAAATCACCAGCTTCTGCTTCCCATGTCCAAGGTTATGCCTCATTTATTTAGCAAAGTGGAAGGCTGCCATATTATTGTTATGCTAACTATATTGTACTGTAATGTTTTTATAGAAGTATCCCATTCTTTAAATGTTAGAAAGTTATCTTATTTTCCAAAAAATAATACATTTGTAACTTGCATAAGAATTTCAAGATGTGGTGCATCTATGAAAAAACTTTTTTTCAATGCTTCAGGAGCTTATGGCACTATTTATATCAATTAATGGCTCCTTGAAATGGTTGATTAACCAGCAGTTTCTTCATTCAGACATAAGATATAGCCTCCTTGAAGACAAAAGTGCATTGCAAATTTGAAACGCTGATAGCAAATAACAGCTAAAATGTCTACATTTTTCAAATCAAACTGAAATAATCATATAATAAAGATTAAGACAGACAAGTTAAGTTATTCTTTAAAAATCTGAATGTACAGATAATGTAACTAACTGAAAACATCTATATTATATATCTTCGAACATATATTCGGGGCTTAATTTGAGCTGTGGAAATAACTGAAGTCAGTGGAGTTATGGTTACATAAAACTAATATGAGAGCAGTATTAGGCCAATAATTGTATTATAATATGGGTGAAATTCTGTTTCCCTTTGTGTATCTAAATGACAGATTTCTAAGTGTTTTTTTTTTCCTTTTAAGTGCAGGAATGGAATTCCTGCATATGTGCATAGAATATTTTTGTGACAGCAGACACCTACAACCATTTGATGAATGAAGGTGTACAGGCAGTCCCTAGACTTATGACACAATTGGTTCCTGAAAACCAGGTCTTAAATCGAAACGTCTTAAGTCAGAACCAGTTTTTCCATAGGAACAGTGTTACAAATGAGGGATTGTTTCCTCTCCGACAGTAGATACTGCATGCAGCTGGTAAGTGCTGGAAGAAGAGAGGAAAGGGAACAGGCATGGGGAGGGCAGATCGACACCCCCCATGGTGAGGGAGGGACTGGGGCTGAGGCTGGGCCCGCCCAGCTTGGGGCTGGCAGGTGTGGAGAGCGGGGCCAGTTGGTCCCACCACTGCAATCTGCTTGTCTGGTGGCTCGACCAGCAATTCCCGCCACTACTTCCGCAGCTGGTCTGGGGGTGTGTGCCCCCAGACCTGTGCATGGTGGAGTGGGCAGGGCTGGAGCAGCACTGGACTGTGCTCCAGGTGGGTGGCAGGGTCTATGGAAAATTTTCAGGTGGCTTCAGCCCCCACCATAGCCTACCCTACCCTGATCTAGGAGCACATGCCTCACCATGCCCTCCCACCACTTGCCTAGCCGGAACGGGATGGGCACAGGGCAGAGCCACTGTGCTGCCACCAAAGAGGTGGCATGCAGTGGTGGGAGCTGCATCTCCCCTTCCCTCACCCCCCCAGATGAGCCATGGCTTTGAGGGTGGGGGAGATTGTGCCCCCAGATTGTGGCAGGGTGAGTGGCAGAGCAGGGGCTATGCCAAGGCTGTAGACACCCAAAAATTCACTATAGCCCCCACTGCCCACATGGAGTGCAGCCTGGTGCAGTCCCAACCCCACCTGTGCTACCCTGCACAGGTCTGGGGGCATATGCCTCCCCATGCCCTCCCAGACCAGTGGCGGGTGCAATGGCAGGAACCACCAGTCAAGCTGCCAGATAAGCTGCGCACAGTGGTGGGTGCTGCTGCCCTATCATCCCTGGGTCCACCCAGGCCCAGCTGGGCAGCCCTTGTCCCAGCCCTGGTCCCAGCCCCAGCCCCAGTCCCTCCCTCACCATAGAGGAAGTTGATGTGCCTTCCCAAGTCCCTTCCTTTCCCCCTCCTCTTGAACCATTTACCAGCTGCACACAGTGTAGACCATCATAAAGATGAAACCCATGTCAGAATGTTGAAATGGGGTGCCAATTTATAAACATTATAAGTGATGTTCATCGCAACTCAAAAATCCAGAAGTCAAGGACTGCCTGTATTCTTTTTTTCCTCTCTCTTTTTAAAAGGTAGGAAATCATAGAAATCAAAGAAAGTTAAGGTTGGAAGGGATCTCAGGAATCATCTAGTCCAACTCCCTGCTCAAAGTGAGAGCAGCCCTAACAAGATCATCCCAGCCAAAGCTTTGTCTAGCCAGGTTTTGAAAACCCCCAAGGATGGACCTTCCACCACCTCTCTAGGTAACCTGTTCCAGTGTTTTACTACCCTCCTAGTAAGAAAATTCTTCCTAATATCTAACTTAAACTTCCCTTGCTGCAACTTGAGACTATTGCTTCTTGTTCTGGCATCTACCACCACTAAGAAAAGTCTAGCTCCATCCTCTTTTGAACCCCCTATTCAGGTAGTTGAAGACTGTTATTAAGTCTCTTTTCAATCTCCTTTTCTCTAGATGAAATAATTCCAGTTCCCCCAGTCTTTCCTCACAAGTCATGTCCCCCAGCCCTCTCACCATTTTGTTGCCCTCACCTGGACTCTCTCCAATTTGCCCACATCCTTTCTGTAGTGGGGTGCCCAAAACCGGACACAGTACTCCAGATGTGGCCTCACCAGTGCTGAAAGATGCACTACAGAAATATCACCCTGCTTTTTTATGCAACAGCATCAGAGTTGGAGCACTCAGAAGATTCAGTTTCAAGTGCCTCCTGGTCCTGAAGGGGTTTAAGGCCACAACTCCAAACTTTTAGAGAAATGCCATGTTGTAGACTAGTTGGAAGAAAGTACCATTTAGTCCACAAAGAAGCTATGGCATTCTACAGCACAGGTTTCAAGATTCACTAGATTCTGTTTATATATTTTATATCAATCAGTTACTGCATAAAATGTATAAATTATTTTGGAAGCAGGGAACAGTAGCCAGCTCCTACATGATCACCATAACCTCTAGACTTCAGTCAGGCTTTCCCTTGTGCTTTCTCTCTAGCACATTGAATTATGCTAAATGAAATTAAAGTCTCTTTAATGAGCATCAATGAGACTGTCCACACAGGGGTTTAATGTGGTTAAACTAATCTACTTCGGAAGTTAAGTCAGTTTAATTTTCCTCGGTGTTCCCATATAACAAACCCTATACATGGGAAAACTGCAAAATTCTGTCCCAGAGGAGGTAAAAGGCTCAAGGCCTAACGTGAGCACATTGCACTCAGACAGCAAAAAGGCAGGATAAATGCATCTATCTTTGTAACCATGAGAAGGGGAAGTCATATTTTCCAAACATTTATATGTTCAATTTTGGGGAGAAATGAAAAGATAACATCAATGACTCTTCCCTCCTTCGGCCTGCCATTTCTGACTTGCTAGTGAATGTAATAATTGTATAGTAACTTATCAATGTCTAGCAATTTAAAATAAATCAAAGTGAATTTATACTCTGAACACAAATTTGGATGTTCATCAGAATTCTACATTAAGCAGTTACCTCCTTCATTAGGTACTGGGTGGAAGCAGATGTTTACAACATGCACAATAATCTGGATTTATCTGAGATAAAAGGACTTGAAAAACATAACAATATGCAATATTCACTGCTGAGTATATTATTTCTTAAGATTTATTATTCATTTCTGACACGTTTTATTTTGATTTTAGCACAACATTTTGAAAAGCAATACCCAGTAGGTAACACTGTTTTAATGCTTACATGTGCATCATAGTTGGATATTTATTTGTATTACCATAGCCCTGTGAGCCTCAGTGATGGCACATCTGGGGGAGAGATGGGAGGCTCCACTACTATACATGAATCCACTTCTGTACATGACTCCTCTTGCCATGATGACCCTGAAGAGGACATTCACGTCATAGACACCCAGATAAGCACCAACGCCATGAAACACTTGCATAGTGACTGAAAACCAGAGGTGATTAGAGGGAAAATCAGGTGTCTTTATGGGACTGCCATAAGCAAACAGAATAAGCTGGCATTCCTTCTGGTAGATGAGAAATCTGACCTCATTGTTTTGATGGAGACCTGATGGAATGATATGTATGATTAGGCAGTAGATATTGAAGGCTATAGGCTTTATAGAAACAATCGAATTGGAAAGAAGGGAGGAGGGGTGGCCCTCTATGTGAAAGAGTGGTACCCCTCCCTGCAAGAGGGAGACCTGATGGTGGGACTCTACTACAGGCCTCCCATCCAAAAGTGGAGAGTGATCAGGCATTCTCCAGGGAACTGACTGAGGCAACCAGCACTAAAGACCTGATTGTCATAGGTGACTTCAACTACCCTGACATCTGTTGGGAGCACCATTCAACCAGCTCCAGCAGGTCAGAAAACTTCTTGGTAGCTACTGAATACCTGTTCCTGACACATGTGGTGGAAGACCTGACTAGGGCTAAAGCCACTCTGAACTTAGTGCTGACCAAAGAGGAGGACATGGTAGGAGATCTGAGGGTTGGAGGTACTCTGGGAGACAGTGATCGTGATCTGATAAGGTTCACCATTCACCAGAAAGGTGGGATTTCAATTAGTGGAACAGAAGTCTTAGATTTCAGAAGGACAGACTTTGACAAACTTAAGAGTCTAGTTAGAGAGGCCCTCTGCAACCAGCAACTAGACGATTTGGGACTCCAGGGACAATGGTGCTTTGTCAAATGGGCAATCGTCTCTTCTCAAAAAGAGGCCATTCCCAGGCTGTCAAAAAGTGGGGAAGGAGCCACTTGGCTCAACCAGGTTATTAGGGAACTATTGAAAAAGAAAAAAGATGCATATAAGCAATGGAGAAATGGTTCAGTAACCAGGGAAAAGTTCATTTATATAACCAGGGTCTGCAGGTACAAGACAGAGGAAGTCAAAGCAGGCATGGCAATCAAACTGGTATCCAAAATAAAAGACAACAAAAAGTCCTTCTACAAGTACATGGCAAGCAAGAAAAAAAAATCAAATTCCACTCTGGGATCCCTACTGAATATGGAGGGGCAGCCCACACTTGATCCCCATGAAAAAGTAGAGCTCCTAAATGCATACTTCACATCAATATTCCAGAAAGCATACAGGAGCTGTCCACCAGTCCAGAAGCCTAAGGAATATGGGAAGTCAACAGACCACATGAAACCAGTCCTGAGCAGGTGAGGGAACTCTTAGAATATCTGGACATTTTCAAGTCTGCTGGGCCAGACATCCAAGGGTGCTAAAAGAATTGGCTGAGCTCACAGCAGGGCCTCTGGCAAAATTATTCAAAAAACTGGAACTTGAGAGTGATCCCAGATGACAGAAAGAGGGCCAACATGGTACCTATCTTTAAGAAAGAGAGGAAGGATGACTGCAAACTATAGACAGTGTAACTCCAGTCCTTAGAAAAATATTTGAAAAAATCATTAAAGAGGCCATCTGTTACAAGCTCATAACTGGTGGCGTACTAAGAAACATCAGCACAGATTTGCCAAGAGTAGATCATGCCTGACAAAGTGGTGTCCTTTTATAACCAGGTAACTAACCAGCTGGACAAGGGACATGAGGTTGATATAATTTACCTAGACTTCAAGTAAGACCTTTGATTATGTTTCTCATAAGATTCTCTCAACTAAATTGTAGGGTACTGCCCTGGACAAGCCTACAATGAACTGGCTTAGAGGCCAATCCCAGAGAGTTCTAATTGATGGTATGGCCTCATCCTGAAGGGCTGTCTCATCCCTTTTAACATACTTATTAATGACTTGGATGGGAGGATCAAAAGCTTAATGATTAAGTTTGAGGATGATACCAAGCTGTGGGGAAATGTGGGCACATCAGATGATAGGGTAAAGATCCAGGACAACCTTACAGACTGGTTCTATGGGCTGAACGGAATCAGATGAGGTTTAACAGGGAAAAATGCCAGCTTCTTCATCTGTGTAGGAAGAACCCCCATCATAACTGTTCAATAGGTGGTGGTCCATTGGCTGGCACAGCATCTGAATGGGACCTGGAGGATTACAATCAACCAGAAGATGAACATGACCCAACAGTGTGATGAAGTCACCAGCAGAGCAAATAGAACTCTGGCATGCATCAGCGACTATGTTGCCAATAGATCCAGGGAGGTGCTTCTTCCTCCCTACTTGGAATTGGTGAGTTTTGAGCACTGCACTTCAGGAAGGATGTGAATAAGCTTGAGAGGGTGCAGAGAAGGGCCACACATATGGAGGAAAGGCCCTATGAGGAGAGGGTCCAGGAACTGGGCCACTTCAGCCTAAGAGAAGGCTGAGAGGTGACTTGATAGCCACCTGCAAGCATGTCAGGGGTGAGCACCAAGATATAGGGGGTCAACTCTTTAGAAAGGTACCCTTTGGGAGGACAAGGATCAATGGGCACAATCTAGTAGACGGAAGATTTAAGTTAGACATAAGGAAGAACTTCTTTTCCATGAGGGTAGCTAGAATCTGGAACACACTCCCAGCAGAGGTGGTACAGTCAGCATCCATGGATGTGTTTAAGAGGAGGTTAGGTCATCACCTCATTGAGTGTGTTTGAGCTCAATAACCTCCTGCCTATGGCAAGGGACCAGACTTGACCTTGCAGGTCCCTTCCAATCCATAGATTCTATGATTCTATGGACCAAGATCCCTTATGCTAGACACTATGTAAACATAAAAGACACTCTCTGCCCTAAACAGTTTACAATCTGGACAAGGTACATGGACACAGATTGGCAGAGCAGTATGAGAAAACTATGAGACACTCATTGTAGGCATGACTGGCTGTGGTCTCTAAATGCCCAGGATTGCTGTGAGTTAGTTACGGGCCCCTTTTATCTTCTTTTTAACATTACCCACAGTTTTGACTGGAATTTGTTTAGGTGATAAGCAAATATTTGAATACTTTAGGCTATTTAACTGAGCAATTGCTGAGTGCTCTTTAGAAGCAATGGGCATGACTTTAAGTTAAAAGATTTAAGATGTGTGTGCTTTTTCCCTTTGTACATGTAGGATACATGTGCTCTGATATGTCTAATTTTTGCATGGGATTCCTGTGATGGTACAAAAATCTGGTAACTGTATATTTGTTCTAAAAGACAACAGTAAGACATCTTGGTGCACACATTTATGCTTTGGAATAATCCCTCCCAATCCATCTCTTTAGTAGCAGAAGGATCCCAGCAGGGGAACTACTGCAGCTTCAGTGCTCAAAGAAGGGGGCCGATGCAGGTGTGACCACCAACTACTCTCTTATTAAATGGATGCTAATTGACTAAAACAAAGATAACTCAGCTGTTACCCATCATTCTTTTGATTCATTATTAAAATCAAAGGCATTTAATGAAACAGCAGTCTCAAAAATATAATCATACAATATTTTGACCGAATCAAAATGTCAATGAATTGAAAATGTTCCTACTATTTCCTATTTCTGTTTAGAAAGTCAAAGTAAAAAAATCATAATTTATTAATCTTATTGTTGCTAATTGCACAAAATATGCCCATGTAATATATTCAGGGCTCCCTGACTCATTCAGGTTGGTGAGCTGAATCTGGAATGCAAAACTTCTTATGGGCTACATGACCCATGGCTATGTGACTCATGACTATGTGACCTGTGGCAGTGATGTGAGTAGCAGTGGCATTAAGCCCTGGGTCCTGATCACACCACCACTGCATCTCCTAAAGCTGAAAGGCATCTCCATCAAGGATCTCCACCCAGAAATACCATGGCACAGACAACAATGATGGATGCCATTATCTGCCTGGGTACAGGCCCTACCAACACAGCGACTCTGGTAACCATGTGAATTAATACTGCCACCACTGATGCTGCCACAGAATTTCTAGGTGATAGACCCAGAGACCCTAATTTACCTATTTGGACAACCCTTTAGTATAGCATGCCAGGCACCAGTATGCATAGCATAATACAGTACAATGTTTTCAACCAGGGTGCAGGGATGCCAAGGGGTGCTGTGAGATTTTTTGAAGGGTGACACAGGAAGTATAAGGAGATAAGTGAAGTATGAAGATATAAGCAGATAAAGGCAGATTCAGGCTCTCCCTGCCTAGCCCCTCTGCAAAGAGATAAGCATTGTAATAAATAAATTTGCTTTTAAAATGGGATGCTGTTCAATTTGCAAAAGCCATGGAGGGGTGCTTTGAAACTAAAAAGGTTGAGAACCATTGCTACAGTAGGAATACCAAGCTGTACTCCAGTTTGAAGCATTATATTAGTTCTGTGGCTATATGCCATTCTTTCACAGGCTCTTGCATCTTTCAGTGCACAAAGTAAATCAGAGTAAAAATTGTGAGCACCCTCAATTGTTAGTGAAGCCAATACGTATTTTGAACATATAAAACAGTGATAAGATACCTTTTAAGGCTGTGGGCCAGATTGACACAGTTCAGGTCAGAGATGGGGGACAGATGCTAGGACCCAACTACTGCCATCACTTTTCCCAGCAGTGGCACAGGAAAAAAGCTCACAGCTAGTGCTTTTCCCCATGATGGCACAGGAAGGCAACTGCTGTTGAAGCAGCTGCTGATGAAGCTCCCCTCTGCCAAATGCTGTAAAGTCATAGAGTCACAGATTCATAGACATTAGAGCTGGAAGGGACCTTGGAAGATCATCAAGTCCAGCCCCCTGCCCAAAGGGCAGGAAATCAGCAGAGGTCATAGGATCCCAGCAACATAGACATCCAAATGTCTCTTGAGGGCGGTCAAAGTAGGTGTTTGAACCACCTCCAGTGGCAGTCTATTTCAAATCTTGGGGGCTCAGACAGTAAAGAAGTTCTTCCTTATGTCCAGCCTGAAATGGTCATGGAGAAGTTTGTGACTGTTTGATCTTGTCATCTCTTGGGGCACTCTGGTGAACAGGCATTCCCCAAGATTCTGTGGAGCACCCCTGATAAACTTATAGGTGGCTACCAGATCTTCCCTGAGCCTGTGCTTTTCCAGACTGAAGAGACCCATAGCTCTCAGCCTCTCATCGTAAGGTCTGTTTTCCTGACCCTTTATGATATGTTTGGCTCTGCTCTGGACTCTCTCAAGCTTCTCTGTGTCATTTTTGAATTGTAGTGCCCAAAACTGGACACAGTACTCCAGCTGCAGCCTCACCAAGGCCAAGTACAACAGGAGAATAACGTCCTGGCATTTGCTCGAGAAACATCTATGGATGCTAGCCAGTGTTTTGCTTGCTTTACTAGCTGCAGCACCACACTGAAGGCTCACGTTCATCTTGCAGGCAATCATTACCCCCAAGCCCCTTTCATCCAAAGTGCTAGCCAATCAAGCCTATAAGCATGCTGCAGGTTTTTCCTCCCAAGGTGGAGAACCTTTCATTTTTCAGTGTTAAACACCATCCGGTTCTTGTCTGCCAATTTCTTGAGCCTGTCAAGGTCAACCTGGATTGTCCTCCTGTCCTCAGGTGTGGACACTTTACCCAAAGTTTGGTGTCGTCAGCAAACTTGGTCAGTCCATTTCTGACGCCAATGTCCATATCATTAATGAATATATTGAACAATATAGGTCCAAGGACAGAGCCTTGAGGGACCCCACTGGTCACAGGATACCACAATTATTGACTTCCATCAACTACCACTCTCTGTGTCCAACCATGTAGCCAATTCCCCAGCCAGCGGATTGTGGAGAAGCCTAGGTCAGAGTTGGCCAGGTTTGCCAAGAGGTGATCATGGGATACCAGATCGAAAGCTTTTTTAAAGTCATGATACACGATATGAACCTCTTCCCCCTTGTCCAGGTGATAGGTTACCTGGTCATAAAAGGAAATAAGATCGGTCAAGCAAGACCTACCTGCAACAAACCCGTGCTGGCTATCCGTCAGGGTTTTGCCATCAGCCAGTCTGTTGACAATGGTCTTTTTGATAATCTTTTCTAGGATCTTCCTTTCATCCTTACCCTGGCCAAGAGGCCGTATTATCGGGACATCATCACTCTACTGGATCACTCCGACACTCGTTGGAGAAGTGATCCGCCTTTCCACAATGGAAACAGATTATATCCCTGGTCGGTCCCCTGAATGCAGTCCACTTCCTTTATGAATCTCTTGGGCTAAATGCCACTGGGGTGGGTGGAGGCTGTTTCTCCCAACTGCAACTGGCCTCAGAGGCTATGAACACCTCTGGTACTCTGAGTGCTTCATCATGATTATGGGACAAATGCTGGTGCACCTAACACTACATGCATTCTTCTAAATCGTTAATGAACTGCTCTAACAGTATCTGATCTGCTAGACTGTCTTAGTCACAGGATGTGGGGTTCAGCAACTTATTGAAGAGGTCATACAGCAACTGTAATAAAAAAGCCTTGTCATGGGGAAGGCCTTGATAGGCGGCCTGAGCTTTGCCTAGGGCTTCGAGCTGGCTGGCCCAATACCCTTTATCTAGGCCTGTCAGAATGGCATACCTCTCGAAGGCCTCAATGTAAGCCTCTGGATCATCTTCCTGCATCATCTTAGGCATCCTGAACATGGTCAAGCTGTGCCACAGCCAGTCCTGCTGCCGTTCCATCATTTGCTGCTGGGCATCAAGGATTTGTGTCAGGGCTTGCAAGTTCTGCCCCAGCACATCTGGAGGAGTCATAGCTGCCGGCTGCATGGCAGGAGCTCCTCTAGGGGTCAGATCTGCACTGTGCTTCCCAGTCAATGGACCACTTTGTGCCCGTCTGGCATCGAATGCCTGCTTGGTCCAGGTGGTAGAGGGTGTATGCGCTCTAACATCATGGGTTCCCCAAGGTGGGCTTTGTTTGTTTCTCTGCCTTCCCCAAACTTTCCTGCCACATCTTTGAATATTATATCAGTGTGGGGTTCAACCTCTAAGTTCTCTTCAGGGATGACCACGCAGCTTGTGGGATGTTCATGGGGCTTCACCTCCCCTACACCCCAGCCTTACACCAACCTCTTGTGGGGTGCCAGATCTTTACATGGCAGCCTCTCCAGTGCAGATATTCCTCACACCCAATTGTATCCTCCTCTATCCTTGAGGAAGGATAATTAGCTAGCCCAGGCTCTAGGCCTGCAATCCCCTTGAGCCAGTTGGCTCTCCTCTTGGAGTCTGAGGGTGCCTCTATTGAGCAGGGGTAAAGGAATAAAATGGAAAAAACAAGAAACCAAAAGAAAGGACTGGAAGGTCTCCCTATCTGGTATCCTACCAGTCAGCTTTCTCAGCTTTCCTGCCTGAACTCAGCAGTGCTCCCCTGATGCTGGTCTTGCAGGGTTCCCCTCTCTTCTCCACCCCTCACTCAGATCCCCGACCTGGGACCTGAGAGTGGTCAAATGGAGGCACCCTTGCTTCCCTAAGGTTGGCTTCAGCCTCTCCCTTGGGCTCCTCATCCTGATTGCATCACTGCTCAGCACTTCCCTCAATGCACCTCCTTGGCAGCACAAGGGGGAAGTTCCTCCCCACACTCTGCTCCTCCTGGGGTTCTATCTTAGTGCTCCCGGCGTGAGAAGCTCTCAGTGCTCCTCTTGCTGCCCATCGCTCAGGCATTTCCAATTCACATCAGTTCTGCCTACCACTGGCACGGAGAGCCTCCACCTCCTCATTGGCTCTCTTCTCCCTACTGCTGGCAGCCAGTGCATCATTATGACATCACCCACTGGCCTCAACTCCATAAAAGTGTGGCTTGTAAATCACGCAGGCTTTTCTTTAAGATCTTCTAGCGCCACTCCTCCTGCAGGTAAGTAACTGTTTTGTATTTCTTTATTTCACTATTTTTCCCCATGTTGCGTACCACAAGTGGGGCTTCCCAGCCCCTCCTCTCACTATCCCCGGGACAGCTTCAAAGAGGAGAGATCTGTAGAAAACTAGTATCACCAATGTCCTGTTTGGATATGTTACCAAGACAGAGATTTTTGTGCTACAGTATTAAAAAAACCATGAACGATTCTTGCCTCATGAGGCTGAAGGGGCACAGCAACCACCTGCAGGCGGTGGCAGCAGTGGGGGTGTGGTGGCAGCTGTGGTGATGTTGATGATGACGGTGGGCTGAGTGAAGACCACCTGCAGGGAAGGTAATGAGTGGCAACAACCTGCAGATGCCAGAGCCAGCGGCAGTGGCAGCTAATCTCAGAGGGAGCATGTGCCCCCCTATGCCACCTTACACATAGCCTATGAAAAAACTGTGATATTATTTCTGTATTCAGCACTAAATTGAGTTGTATGTAATAAATAAGGCCTGAAACCATACGCTGAATGATAACAATAAAAAAAGTACTGAATGTCTACCCACTCATTCCTGTGCACTGAATGAAACAGAGGTCATGTGAAAAGAGTTCTTACTATGTAATCATGTGAAGCCTGTATTTTAAGATGTACACACAAGACTTTTCCTGAGTTGTGAAGGCTTGATTTTGCAACTATACCATTTTCTATATATTTATTATTTGGGCATTATTTTCAACTCTACCATTTTCTAAATATTTATTATTTGGGCATTATTTACTATATAATTACTTGTTGTATCTGACTATTACATGGCAATACACAAGTTTTCTATTTTCATTATAATTCCTTGTGATGACTTAGACAATTATAGAAAGATGATAAATGTGATAAATTATTATTTTCATGTTTTTCAATATATTTTATGAATATGTTGAAAAACGTTTTTCTTCTTTAAAAAATATAGTGCTCTAATTCTGAGAAATGCTACTTGACATTTTCCAGCATTCATGAATAAAGGAGTAGAATCTTGAACCCAAAGTATAAATGCTCCAGTTTTACATATATGAAAGGAAGGAAATGCACAGAAATGAGATGGAGCTACTTAGTGTATTTTTAGACAAAGCATTCATTTTCTATAGCTGGCAGAGAAGCAAATGTTCCAGAAATATAGGAGTTGGGAAATGATCCATCATCTCTTTTAGGTGATACAACAGTAAGAAGTAAGATTCAGTGAAGTCAGACGCTACAAGGGATGAAGAAGGTCAGTGTTACTTTTTAATTTCTATTCACATGGGAGCTGTCAACATAAGATAAACAAAAAACTTCAAAAACAAAATGACAGGTTTCAGGTGCCTTAATTTTTTTTAAATTCATTGTCACATGAACTTTCAATTTTATTTCAACTTTATTTCAGAATTGGAATTATTTTTTTATGTTAAGGTTTTCCAATAAAACCAAAATCCATGTTTGTAAGAGCTCTAACAAATACACCTATTCTATTATATTAATTCAACTTACATTAAAAATTATATGCTTTAGGGAAAAAACATTTCCTATGAGCCCATAATAACTGTAAGAATGTTAAATACCATTCTACTCTTCAGAAATACAGCTAGAGGTTACTTAATTACCATTGAGCCTATGTGCCCCACTGGTTCACATTGCATACTGAAGAAATAATTTATGATACCTCTTTTCGGGATACCATTTATTCCCTTTGTACCACTCATGCAAGAAATGGGATGGGACAGTTTAGATGCAAAAGACCAGAAGCAGGGTTCCATCCGTTAATCTTCTGGTAGCTCCCAGAGGGAAAGAGTACTGATGAAAAGTCTTCACCTGCATGTAGGCTATTTAAGACTTATCCCCTATTACTCCTCTGTAAATTCACACAAGGTCAGGAAACAATTAAGACCCAACACTTCAATGGCATATAGATGGTGACTGGGGCTGGCTGGAGCACAAAGGTGCTAAAGTGTCTAGCCTTGTACTGTAGCATCCTCATTCCCCAGCAAGTGTCCTCCTCTCCCCCCGCACCACACAGTGCCACCACTGAGACCCCAGGCCTGAATCCCTGGGCCTCCTGCTAGCCCAGGGCTGCTCTTCCCTGGCTCAGACTGCTGCAGCCTCAGGCACATGCCTAAGAGCAGCTGACTCTGGTGCAAATTGCAAAACCCATGGCAATTTCTTCTTTACTCTGGAGAATCTCTCCCTCATTTTAGTACCCTCTTAGTTTACTGAAGGGCCCAACCCTCCAATCTTTACTTACAGTTACTCAAGTTTGTTCAGACTTTCTCACAGTACCCTGGATCTCTATGAGGTTTAAGTCTTTGCTTTAATTAGCCCAAAAAAGTTCATGTGGTCACATTCCACACAGAGACAGGGATAGTTCTAGTCTCTCAATTAGCAGCTTAGTGGGGCCACAAGGCTAGTCCTGTTTTGCTCTGTGGAAATGTATGGTTCTCCCAACCAAGGAACAGGCATAGGCATAGCAGGATGTACAGCTTTTGGGAACTGGGATAAAATCTGTCAAAACCCAATCGTGCAATATACAGGTAGGGAGCCCAACATCAAGGATTTGGTTCTCAGTGATTGGTTCCTAACCAATTTGGTCAAAGGGGACCATGCGCAGTGTAGTATTAGACCGGTTATTGATGTCATTCTTCCAGCAGCATACTTTCAGTCAGCCAACATGAGAGGGAAACAGGGCTTCACCCCATGCAGAAATGCACCCCATACAGGATTGCACTATGTGCCTGTCAGCTGGCCAATGTGCAGGGAGTCACATAAAATGTTGAACATTGTTGTGGATGATTTCTCCTTATGTTACACTATTAATTGCCTGAATATATGGCAAGCTATGTGGCTCAAAACAGTTCTTGATTTTGCAGGTTCAAATGGCTTCAAATGAGTTTAACATGTGTGTAGGTCTGTCTGCACACATATTTAAATCACTTTTAAATTAATCTAAGTTTGTGTGTGTCCAAGCCATAACTTATTTATGGCATGATTAACAATTGGGTCACAAGTGTAATGTCTACCAGGGGTCTGAGTAAGGATTTTACATTCAAACCTTAAATATTAGCATGTTCCTGGTCTTAGTTTTTGCTCTGTTGAAATGTAAACCTCAGTCATTCTTGGGAAATAAGGAAGCATATTTGCCTGAACAAAACTGTTTTGTTTTAGCATGTATTTGATAACTGTGAATAATATCCTTTTCACTGGAAGAGGTAGATAAATCATATGCTTCATAATGCCTGCTGTGGTATCAAAGGTGATTTAAATAGCATCACCCGGCAGCTGATAACCTCATGGGTGAGATTAGCTGCTGTTAAATTTGCACCTGATATCCAACTTGCATTTTCTTTTTATTTCCTCAGAATAAAAATGCTTTGTTTGTTTATCTGAATCAGAAATGGTAAAGCAAAAACCTGACATTCACTCCCCTCCAAGCAACTTTACAATGAGTGAAAGGATATTTACATAAAAGTAAAAGAAAATATAATTATTATGTTGACCATTTGAGACAGTGTATGGCATTTAACTCAGTAGAGACTTTAAAAGGATCATATTAATGTATATACTAAAAAATTAAAGGAACAAAATGTTTTGCTCAAAATGTATCAGAGTGTTAACTACTGGATTTTTTCCCACATATAGAGATACTCGGATTAAAAAAATAACTATTTTGCATGCAAAGCAATTACTATTTGTGCGGTTAAATTCTATTGTTAGATGCATTCAGGATAAAGTCAATAGAAACATATCTAGTTAGTAAGAACAGACTCTAGCCCATTGCATTTTAAACAATCACAGTGTATTGTATTGTGAAAGTCTTAAGGAAAAATGCAAAAAGTATAATAGCTTATATTAGTGTTTTATAGATAATTAACCTTTCCATTCCATAAGGCACAAGGAACAGTGTTCATAACATAGCATCTATTAACAAAATCCTTTACCTTTATGTGCTCTATCCACTCTTAATAAAGGCAGTATAAAACATCCTTGTAAAGCATAATAACCTTTATCTGTATGTAGGGTCATTAGAACACCCCAAAATCTCTTGAGCTGGTAACTGTGGATTTTGCCTATCTGTTCACTTGCATGATTCTGAATCCTACCATTCTCCTACCCATTATCTTTCAAAGCCAAATGGAAAAAGAGAGGAACCTTGAATTGGAGTAAAAATGAAAATTAAAAATGTTAAATAATTATTGGATGCATAATTTAGGAACAGTAACAAAGAGTGAAGGGTGTAAACAGTAAGAAAAGTGGATTGGATCCTCAAATGATGTTCACTGAAGTCAATCACCATTTCAAACTCCCATCCAGTGTGTTTATTCACATAAAAGCATTAGTTAAGGGCTGAAAACATCTGTGTTTTTGGTTGGGAGACCTTTCTTCATATTAATAATTGTATACCAAATTTTAAACATTCAAAACAAAAATGTTCCAGCTTTACTGTTTAAAACATAAGCTAAGAGTCACAAAAAAGTAAAAATATCTAAAATTGAAACAAAAGTTATATTGAACTAATATAAGTGAAATATATCAATTGAGTAGAAATAGAAATTCTTGGGTTTTGTTCTTCCTTCTTCTTCGCAATTTTTTTAAGATTTCAAATTTTCATCTTAGTTTAAGATGTAAAAATGTTTCTACATCCTATAGAAATCTACAATTTTCATGGAACACAAAGGTATTTCCTACCCATCTCTAGCCATAAATGTTCAAATCAATCTCAAGACAATTGCCCCAACATAAAGAGGAATGGCTCCAGCACTGACTCCCTTGCCTACTTCATAGTTGCAATATAACATATACTCTGGGGTTCAATTGAACCACTGATGGGGTACATTTCATTGAAGACTGGACATGTTCATAAGAGATTTTTTTGCAGTTGCCTAGTTAGCTCCACAGTAAATGTTTCAGCATCTTCAGGTGCAACCCAATTAGCTGCAGGAAATAAATAAACTCTGCACAATGTGAGTACTTGTAAAGGCAAGTACTATTCTGCTACACAGTTTTTTACTCTACAGCAGCACACATGTAGACACTTCTGTAACTAGCTGGATCACAAGGGTGCTTCAGTGCGAGGTCTGACTGCCAGCTAGCCCCACACCAGAGCACCCTCATGCCCTAGTCAGCCCCTCCACAGCACACTAAGCCGGGTTGAAGCATTCCTGTGATGACAGACTGACCCCTCCAGGTCCCCTGCCAATCAGGGCTGCTCTGACCTGGCTCCTGGCTGAACATGCTATGGTCCTGGATGCATACTCAAACAGTGCACCCTGGAGTAATAAACTCTGCAACAATATGTGCCAGAGATTATTGCTGTGAATTAATTGCACCTGTAGATACACGCAATGAGAACAGAGCTAGATGTTAAAAAGATAGATTTATTTATCAAGCAGTACAAGCGTGCTCATTGAAAAAAGTGCCAGCTAAAGGAGAAAAAAAGGAGCACTAGGGATCTGACTGTGTATTGGAGTGGCCAGTGTACCTGCATCCTGAACCAGCTCATAGTGAATAGGTTCAAAATAGTACTTGCTTTTCCAGATGCACTTTTGAACCATTCCAGGTGGCTATAAACCAATTTAACAGGCTCCTTCAGACTGTACTCACTTCAGAGATTTAAACCCCATTTAAATCACTCTAAGTGCTGTGTGTGTTCATGCCCTAACTCAAAGGTAGTTAACCTGAAGCATGGGTGCCAGAAGTGGCACAGGCAGCCTGTGCTTGGCATGTAGCAGGTGAGGGAGAGGAGAGGCAGGTGGAAAAACCCCTTTTGGTGGACCCACCAACTCTCCTCCATGCAAACCTGATCCAATCAGCACCCCTCTGCCAACACAACAACTCCTCTCAATAGACCCTCTAGACCCCCATACTCCTGAACCTTTCTGTCCTCTTCCACCCTCTCCCCCTCACATTGAATTGCTAAGACTGAGTTTCTGGTACAGGTTCCAGCACCAGCAAATATGTCATAGATTGGATATGGTGAATGTCTGCACATAACCTAACTGACTAACTAGCTGTTTAACTGAGGAAGCATCCCTCAATTCCCAAATTCCTCAGTGTCCTCTTAGGGAACCTCTCTAAATTATAACTTATCCCTACACCTTTCCTCTTAACAACAATCAACACCCATTTACAAAGGAAAGGTTGGAGGGCAGGTGCATCAATAGCTATTAAGCATGGGATTTAGGGATATAGCCATTGAATCAGAACTTCCTAGACTTTACATTTTGGCAGCTGTATGTGAGATTGTGTGATGGAGCAGCTTCAGTGCTCCATCACTTTAATGGCTGGAGTACCCAGCTACCAGGTGTCTGACGAGGGCAGCCATTTTGAGAGAGCTCTGCTATTAGAGCAGAGCAGTCTGTGTACAGGGCCTGAGGAGGCAATATTGGGCTGAGCTGCTCCTGGAACACTTTGGGGGGTAAGGATGAGGCTATGGGGAAGGAGAAGGCCTCATGGTCCTGGACATGACCTGAAACTGTACCCTGCCGGGACAGGGAGGCCTGGTGGTCCTGCCTGTGGTGAGGCAGGGCTACTTAAATGCCAGGTTTGAGGACCATCCCAGTATAAGGTGGGCCAGGGTGCCTAAACCCCTGCCCACACCTTCAGGTGAGCTTTGGAGGCAGTTCAGGGCCAGGCATGCAGAGTAGTTGCACCTGAGCCCTGTGGGGTGGTAGATGCTGGAGGTGGATCAGGCACAGCAGGAGAGCATTACCTGAGCCTGCAGAGGTGTTTTACCTTGAGCTCCAAGTGAAAGGGCAGAGTGGTGGGCCAGGCACAGCATGTGGAATGCCACCTGAGCCTACGGGAGTGGTCGACCCCACACCTGAATGGTAGAGCAAAGCAGTGTGGCCCTGCGACAGGGTAGAGCAGCATGACACAGAGTTTGGGGGCAGTGTTGTGAGAAGCAGTTGAGTTGTGGGGTGTATTTGTGAGACCCCAGAGATGAGGAAGTAGTTGAGCAACCCAAGTAGTAGGGTGGAGTGTTGTGGGATGCAGCGGTGAGGCCCTGGGGTAGAGGACACAGTTGACAAAGCCCAGTGTGAGCCACTTGACTGGAGGTTGGGTGCTAGGCTGGATATGGAAGGCCCAGTGTGTGCACCAGTAGGGAGGCTAGGTTGGAAACATCTGCAAGGGTGCTGGGACTTTGAACTCTGATGGGGAATGAGAGTCCCATGTGAGACACCAGAGCTGGAGTCCCAGTGCTACCTAGCTGGAGGAAACATCTGTGAGGCATGGCATACATGGAGAGATGGTTGGAGCATGTACATTAGGACCTTAACATCAGAGCAGATCGAAGGGCAGCCTCCTGCTTATTAACATCAAAACAATGGGACATCAAGGCATGGAAGGAGAAAGAGGTGAGTGGTTGGCCCAAGGACAAAAGGAGCGGGCTCGTCTTCCAACTGAGCTGTGAGTTGGCTCCTTTTGAAACAGAGAGAAACAATGGAAAAAACGCTTGTCACACCCCGTTCACTCTCCCTTTCAGTATCCATTCTCTGCCACTGTCTAACAGGATATTGGGCAAGAAAGACCTGTCCCAGTAAATGGCAGTTTTATGTTATTAGCATATCACACTGGAGTGAATCTTTACCACTCAAGTTAGTATTTCCCTTTGTCGCAATTCTTTAAACAAGGCTCTGTCAGTCTTTCTTCTTAGAATGATGAAGTACTACATCTGTTTTACAATTTGCTTCTGCTAGGAGTCTTTTCCTCCAAGTTTTGATAGAACTGAGTCCTTATACTGGGACTGACTTGCACTTTTGGCACACATGCCAAACAAACAGAGCAGAAAATTCATTAGCTACAGACTGCTGAGGTTGATTTCTTCTTTCTGCATGTTACTATTTGCATCTGTGTCTGTAGGTACTTTTGTTCCTATAAGGACATGCTTGCTTTTTGTGTTCTGGAACATTTAGTTTCTTCCTAAGAACACTGCATAGGTTTGGGCCATGACAGCTAGCTGCCAGACTGAAAATTGATGTCACCTCCCTGGTACCACAATGAATGGGAACCTATATACTCTATTTTTTTTTATATTGGATGCTAGCAATAGATCTCCCGTCCATTGGTACATTTCTTCTTAAATAGCCAGTTATATTGATGTTTGTTGGACTTACTTTTAGTGTCAATTTTTATATTCATAAACCTATAAAATATTAACCTGAGCTCCAGTATCCAATTTAAAACCATTGTTCCTTGCACTTCCACTGGAAAAATCAAATCTCTCTCACTGATTTTGATTCAACTATATCCATAAAAATGTCTTCTGGAATTCTTTTAGCTGTACACACCTGAAGTTTCTGCATCTGATCTGTAGCATCTTGCAAAATGGTTCCTCTTTTAATAGTTAAAACAAAGATTTCCAAATTCAGCACAATGTTTGGGGCTGTGTTGCCTTCCGCATTTGGTCATGTCTTTTTATTTGCTCTCCCCGCTTAGAAATCCCCTTGGCAATGGAAAATTCCACTATGTGACACAGCTTCTTCTGGCCAAATTGAAGCCTACTGCATAGACAACCCATTTTGGTGCATTCTGCTCTGCAGCATGGGCCTTCACAGTTTCTGCTGCCTTGTACATCTGGAAAGTCTTTTATAGGGTGAGTCTCCCTCATGCAAAAGCCTTGCTTCTAACAGTGTCTGCAATGCTACAGATCATACTATCTCTGATCATGGATTCTGTCAAGTTCCCAAAAGCAGAGTTCTTAGTCTGTTTAGTTTGCACTTTCTACACTTTCTTTTGCTTGCCTGCACATAAAAAAAAAATATGTGGGGGTTTTTTCCAAAGGTCTCATTGGCATGCAGAACTCCTCAAATTTGAACAGGATTACATTTAACTGCATGTTTTGGCTTTCTTTGAAAATAAAAGTGCTATAAATAACCAGGGCTTCCTCCCACACAATATTAAAAAAAATAGAAAATGCTATTTTTGTCATTTTTTTTTCTCTTCTTCCCATGTAGCTGCTAGAAGCTTCTCACACCTTTTTCCTGAACACCAATTTTAACATTCCTTTACCCAGAGTTAATGTTGGTGAAGTTTGCTACACTTGGAGCTTGAGGTTTGTGAACAGTCCAATTAGAACGTATTCAACTGCTGCCTGTTTTAAAGTTCCACTTTTGAAAGGTCTCCAAGTATTCACATGTCTATACCCTAAGTTTTAGGGCTGTGTGACACTTCGGTCACTGATCTGATTCAGTGGCCAAATCTCTGACTCCAAATAGAATGAGGAGACCCTTTAATCTCTCCAAGTCGAATCACACTCCTCCAAATCAATTCAGAGAGATTTGATGATTTGGACATAGACACAGCTGTAAATGTTTCTTCTACATGCCTCAAGGTACCAGGTGGCTTATAAATGCTGAGCTGGTGGGGCAGATGGAGCATCCCATAGGACAGCAGTGGGGTCCCCAGCACATTCGGCAGCAGACCCAGAAGTGGACCAGAAGCACTTCCATGTCTGCCACACAGCATGCAGAGGACTCCCCTCCCCCTGTCCCCTGGCTCAGCAACTGGTTCCTACTGGCTCAGGGTGGGATATCCAGGGTCCCCCTGCAGCCTAGTGCTGAGCTAGGGGGGATCCCCCATGTGCTTGACAGTGGGCCCAGAAGTGGACCAGAAGTACTTCTGGTCTACTTCCAGGTCTGCCTCTGAGCGCATGGGAACCCGCACCCCCCCACCCCACACTTCTGTGGGATGCTCCATCTGCCCCACCATTGCAGTGTTCATAAGCCATTCCTGGTACCTCAAGGTATGTACAAAAAACATTTAAAGCTGTGTCTATGGCCAAATCGCTGATTCTCCAAACTGGCATCGAATCTTTAGATTTGGATTCGGCCACAAGTCGGTACAGTGATCTGAATTAACTAATCGAATTACTGTCCCTGATTTGGGCCAAATCCAAATCGAATACGGCCTGTTTTGCACACCCCTATAAGTATACTTTTCCCTTCTAAAGGCATGAGCCACTGAACAATTTATCACAAGGCAATAAGGGATTGTGCCTTTTTACGTCATTTATATTAATGATGCTATGCTGAACTACACTGTCTAAGAATCTAGCTGTCAATTTAAAAAAATGAAAAAATCTAAGTTTCCAGTCTGAAAAGAAAGCTTTGGAACTATCTCTTTAGATGGCAGTTCATGTTACATTAAAAAAAATGCCTTTTACTCCCTATCCTCCTCTCACTACATGAAAAAAATAATCAGAATTTTTTTACTAAATTTATAACTCTGCTCAAAAAAAAGGAGTCCAAAACTTTTTGGACCTTTATAGCAAGGCTTGAAAATATTCTCTATGATTCTGACAGTGCAGACAAACTATATTAAATAAATGTGTATTGATATAAAAGATTGTGATGAGACAGTTCAGTGTGCTTTATACTGGCTGCATAAAAGTGGTTAGTAAATAATAAATCTTAGTGATTGATAATGTTTTAGAGCTTGATTCGCCACTGAATTATTCCAGTTTTATTTGAATATAATGCCATGGATCTTAGTGGAGCTATATAAGTGTAAAACAGAAGTAGTTGCAGTTATACCCTCTATCAACTCACAAATCTGCTCTTCTTAAAATGTGTTCTCTGTAGCTGCCCATATTATATACAAATGGCATATATTTCTTCATTCATACTTGCATGCATAACAAAAGGGACATAACCTGCATGTGTTTGTCTATGCATGTGTGTATGTGTTATTGTCTGTGTACACATACTGCATTAAGCTCACTACAAGTCACCAGTTCTGATCAGATTATTATCAGATAATTGCTGAAGTGTAACTTATTTCCCCTGTCTTATTTTATCAGGTTGCCAAGGATATTTAACATGCTCAGAAGTGCCGTTTTGGTATTCCAGATTCTGAGTCTACAATGCAGCCTGTTTCTTATAATCAATGCTTTGTATTAAGTGTTCCAAATAAGTATTTAATTTGCACTTCAGTTAAAAAGCATTTATTTGAGATTAAGAATCAACTGACTGCTACAAGGACCCTTTTTATGATTTTAATCCATTCACAAGAAAACCCAGTTGCTATCATAATATCCTCAAAATTGCATCAACAATAAATGCAAAATTAATATATTATTAACCATGAAATGTGGGTATCTAATTGACATGAAACAAGATATACAGAGAAAATTAACTACCAATTAGCATGCTTCCTAAATGTCAATAACATTTTAATTTATTCTTCCTTCAATTAATTCAAATCAGATTTTTTTTCAGTTTAGTTATATAACTAAGTGGCTAAAGGAGTCTTTTAGCGTTACTGTATGAAAAATATGGGCACTGTTATACATTCGTTATTTCTGCATCTTGATTCAGAGGCTTTGGATTGTGATTTATAATGTCATTCTACTAAAATGGCACAAATACTACAGCAGAGTTGGTTTCAAAGTATTTTAAGATTGGTATGTAGCTGCTGTGACGTGTGATGCAATAATTAAACAAACTGCTGAATAAAACAAGCACCAATAATATTTGTCTAATCAGAGATATAGTTTTGTGTATTCCTCAATTACATAGTCAGTATTTGCTCTGATGCTGTGCAGCTGGAGAGACCAAGCAGGGGGCATGATACCAAATCAAAACTGAGGCTATAGCTGGTGAAGGTGATACAAGCTTACCCTTTCCTTTCCTCACTCTGATCGCCTGGCTTTAACCAACAGAGATGCAAACCGAGGTGACAGTAGATACAGCCTGAGGTTGTGGAGATGACATGCTTTGAGACAAAGTTACATTTGGTTTTAAAAAAGCATTTGTGGATGTTTATAGTTATTTCTTATGTTTATGTTAACATATAAATCAACCAAAGCCCTAACCCTACAAATAATTAAAATGCAATGCAATTGTGAAACAAACAGTAAACTAACAGCATACTCTGAACAAAAGAAACCATTTGAAAAACCTAATATTTTTCAACCATATCATCCACAAAACCCTATTTAGCCAAATGAGAATCCATTCCTGCACCCTCCATGTCTCATGCCTGTCTCAGGTGTGTATGCAACTAAACGAGCTTTAGTGTGCCACATGGTTCAAATTGGCAAAGAGAGATAAAATCCAATGTCAAAGGGTCTCCACACCATCAGCTTCAATCATCTACTAAGGGAGCTCAAGGCTGAGACCCTCCTCAATTTCTACTGCAACAGTCTGACTTGAAAAGTGAAACAGCCTCTTAGTTTGGTAAATATTAAGGCTGAACAGATCAGTAACAGGCACCACAGCCTCCTCCTGAAAATCAAAGGCAACCTGTGCACTGGTTTCTAGGGCTCAAACTGAGATTCGTCTCTTAACAAGCTACATATGGCCAGAGATGTCAAACTCATCCATCCCCTTTTAACATAGTTAAGAACTCCAAAATACCAGAAATGAAGGAAACCTACATTTTAAACTATTTTTGTTCAGTACCTAACATAATGAGGCCCTGGTGCAAGGCTAAACACTAAAATAATATCCAATAATAGCCATACAAATTAATAATAACAACAGCAGCTTTAAATAATTACTTTAACTTTGTAATTATTTTAACTTGTCTTCACAAGTGTTCTCATTCCAGCATGGGCTAAAGACTTTCAGTAGGTCCCACATGAAATACAACTCAGCCTTATTAAATTAATTTGTGGAGTCCAATCTTTCCTCTGTGCTGGTGCTCTATAAAGGTTCAAATTTCATTCTCAGATTTTTTTTTTTTCAGTTTGATCAGAAGCAAATTTGAGGGATCACTAACTGGATAAATTATATCAGCGTCATATCTGAGGGTACTCAATGGTTGTCCACCACTGTTCACTAATCTTCATATCCTAATGATAGTCAACATGCATAAAAGTTTGCCTGAACTTATGAAATAAAACATTCAGTAATAGCTAAGGGGGAAAGTTCTGCTAATGCCATAGGTGGTAAAATTATCTAATTCATCCAGGCTTTATTTTAATAGAACCCTTTAAAAGCAGCTTTTGTTATTTCCTTTCCTAAGGTTTCGTAAAAGGTGTTTTAATAAACACTTCTTTTTGCTGTCTTGAATCTTTTTCACCCCTCCCTCCCATATCCTGTAGACATTATCAACATTAACTTATCATAAAAGTCTTCATTAAGTGTTTATGTCGATTATCGCTATCTTGGACCTTTCTTTCCATTTAGCATTTTTAATCACTGATTCCACACAGAAAGCTTTGAGGATTTTTCCCCATTTTGGGTCATGCTAGGGCTACTTCTGTGAAATTCAATTAGAACCTTATAACAGTTCTCTGTAAATTTCATCACTTCAAAAACAAAGAGTAAGATCTTGAAAGGAGCACTCAGTAACTGCCAGAAAGGGCTTATTAGCACTTTGTCAGAAAAGTGTATTTGTTTTAGATCAAGCAAATCTACTTCACATGATAAGTCCTTGAGAGTCCTGAATGATGTAGACCAAACATTCAGACTGCACCAGGAAAATGTAAGCACTCCATCTCTGCTTAGAAAACTAAAGAATGAGATTATTCTTAACTACAAAATCATTAATGGGGAGCATTTACTTGTTTCCTTGAAGTTTAGGTAAAGAGGGCACTATTTGTTTTGTCCCCTTGTCCTCGGGGATCAGTATAGCTATTGAAATGACTATTTTTCATTTGTCAACCATTCAGTTCCCAGCAATGGCTTTTCAATCTGCAGATCTGTAGATTCCAACATACAAATTTAACTAGATACAGCAAGGTAAATTTTTCTTATGGAGACAAGGATCCAGGGGTTATACCAGTTTTGCTTTTACATGAAAATGTAACTATTGTTAGAACACCGTCACTCATTTCCCAGCTGGAGAGATCTTAAAGCCAGAGACTATTATGAACATCTAGTCTGACCTCTTGCCAAACACAGACACATAGAATTTCACGTCTTAAATTCATCAGGCCTATTGGTAACAAACATCAGTCTGCTATATGTGACTCCCAGTCCTATACCTCTTTCCATCTTATTGAAACAGGAAATTTCATTTATATTCTCATTTTTTTCTTAATTTAATTAGAAAGGAAGAAGGTGAAAAACTGATGGCTTTCATGCCATCAAGTTTTGGGAGGTTTCAGAGTAATTTTGTTTTCAGTGCTTTTGGTTTCCAGATATCTTCATCTACCACTAAATTGCCACAGTGAATCATAAAATTAATTGAAAATGTTTCTAAGCAGTTTGCACTAAGACTAATAAAAAAACCCAAATCACCTAATTTAGGATTTAACCTAGAGGTGAACAAAATACAGCTGTGGGCTGAATCCAGCCTGCCTAGTGTGTCTCTCAGCCCTGCCCAGCCCAGCTGTGAGGGGAAGCTTGGCCCATGGGTGTGAGGTCAGTCCTGCCACCCCCAACCTGCTACATGCACAGGGATGGTGGGACTGACTGGACCCAGCCTCCCAGCAGCCCCTGTGGCAATGGCTCACTCTGTCCAACTACTGCTGTCAGTCTGCCCTGCACCCACTGCTGGGGTGCCAGATAGAGCATGTGGAAGGTAGGTGGGTTCCCAATGGAGACCAGCCCAGGACCCCCACAGGCAGGGCACACTCAGCCAGGTGGATAGGACAGGGCCATGGCCATGGGATAAGAAGCAGCAATTGGGAGTGGGACAAGTGGGCAGGGGTTGGGGTGATGACACAGCAGGGTGGGGGCCTAGAGCAAAGTCACAATCTATTCCCTGCAAGTCCCTGCCAGCAGAACCAGCACCCATCACAGGAGCATGCAGGGAGCAGATGACAGCTCTGTCTCAGACCCCTGCCCCGCACTGTCCTCACCCCACAATCCCAGCCCCACCTACTCATCCTGTTCCCAGACATGGCTCCTCGCCTGCACTCAGCCCCATCCCATCTGTCTGGATGAGTGCACCCGGCCTGCCTGGTCTCCATGCAGATCCCACCCACTCACTGTATCCAGCACCCCTAGCAGTGGATGCAGAGCAGACATTCCAGGGCTGGATAGGATCAACTGATCCCTCCCTATGCCCCCACCATGCTAGGTCAGCACCCACCCCAGCTCACAATAGCTTACTGAAACTCCTTAATTGGCTCCCCAGCCCAAATAATTGCCCACCCATGATTCAACCAGAAGTATGAGTTAGCTGAGTAAAAAAAAAGCCTGTTTGCCAGTTGCTAAAGAAAAAATTTTTGAAAGTTACAACCAAAAAAGTTTAAAAAAATACCACTGAAGTCCAGTGATCATCATAATCATCATTTTACTAACTAGAATTTAGATATCACATCTTCTGGAGAGATCTCAAAGTATTTTACATAAGTAAATATAAAAAAGATACAGAGAGGAGAACTGAGACACAAGGACCAAGATTACAAAGGAATCATATGGTTAACAGAAGTAGGAGCTAGATCTCCTGCTTATATCATGAGTGGTCAAAGCTAGGATTTGGGGAGGAACTTGAATAGTGAAAATTATGTTCTAACCATCCACCTCTTCCAACCACTCTGATTCATGCAAATAAGTTGCGCCATAGGCTATTCACCTTGACTATCAGAGAGATGGCATATAAACCTCTTGCATTCCTATACAAGTGCCCTAAAAGCAAATTACAATGTCTCTTACTAAATTTTAAATTATTTTATAGCGTTATCTGGGTTTCAGGAGTCCCAGCTTCAACATCCCTACTGTAAATGAAGCAAAAGGAGAAGCTTAAACCAGGGTTTCCTATGTCTAAATGAAATGCTTTGAACTCTGGATTTTTCTGAGTTTACTCTCAGAGTTTCTTTCTAATTGACCAGCAAGTCCATTCTGGACTTCAGAAACCTACTCATAGAATGTTTCAACAAAACTATGTATAGAATCCTGGAACACTGGGTGCATCTACACATGCAATTAATTCAAAGCAATAAACTCTGGAGCAGTTTGAGCCAGAGTAAACTACTCCCAGGTGCAGTGTCTACAGGTGCACCTGGGACAGCAGCAATTTGAGCCAGGACAAAGCAGTTCTTGGTTCCAGGTTGCAATTTTGGGTGGTAAAGGAGCTGGTTGGGACACGAGGGTAGTGAAAGTGCAGAACTGTGAGGCTAGCCAGCAGGCAGGAGTCTGGCCTCCTGCTGGCTGGGCTAACCGGGTGTAATTTGCACCCGCAGTCAGCATCTATATGCCAGTGTCTATACATGCATTTAATCGCAGTAAATTACTCCAGCATAAGATGGTACTGTCACTGACTTCACTACTATCTTACTGTGGTATTAATTCATTTACTGAAGCCTAATACCACCACACATACAGCAATGCTTTAGTCCACAGCTAATTGATCTACTTCACAGTAAAGAGCATGTGTAGACGTGCCCACTGTATATTGGTAAGAACTCAAAACTAAAGCATAAGAGTTCTGGCTTACCGGCCACTTTCCTAAACATACAGCTACATACTCTTACCTTACATCTATCAGATTCACTGTTGCAAGGAAAGAAAAGAGGATGTAAAGAGGACGACAGCAGAATTACTGCACCATTATTTGAGGGTATTATCTAGAAGTAGAAAAAGATATTAATCCTTGTTGGATCAGATGTGACAAACTTTCAGCACAAATTCCTTTCCTTCAAGCACTACCTTTCTGTTACCATTACACACCTCCTGTATTTCTACCTTATTTTAACTTGCATTCATTACTTACATTCAATTAGTGAGCCGTGCTAATTAAAAGCATCCTCACATCAAGTGTATCAGCATCCCCATGCTGAAAAAATGATGGCAGAGCACTTTGAGCTCATCAAACGTGTTTTATTACAAAGCATCCCATCATCATTTTTTCAGTCTGGACATGCATTGGGACACTGATACACATGACACAGAAGGCTGCCATAGAGTGTCAATTTCCATGCTCCAGCAGACTCAAGTAATTGAATCTGCTCTGCTGTGCTGGATTTCCAGTGCGTCAGAGCAGGCTCCCCACATATCTATAGGAGCCCAAGAATTTTATTTCAAAAACAGGATGCATGATAGTTTGAATATTAAACTGATATAAAATCTAGAGATCTGATGTAGCTCCTAAACTGAAAGTAGCTCCCCAAAGCAAACAGCTAAAAATTAGCATTTATTTCTATTTGTATCATTATGTATCCATATGTAAATTTATAACCGGGCATTCATTACATTTCAGATATAACTGAAATAGCACATAACAAATACATATCGTTTCATTATTATATAGTCCAGACAGTTCTCACAAGTGGAAATCCTCCTAATGTGACACTTCAGCCAAGATAACCAATTTAAGTGATGGAAAAAGCATTGACTCCAGTTTCCAAAGATTACCACATATATGTCAGAAATGGAAACACTAGTCATCCTGTTCCAGTTCAGCCTTTTAGATACCTTTACAGTCTCTCTAATATAAATCCAAATCTACTCACATTAGATAGCTTTAAAGCTTGAATGGAAAGCAAACTCATTACCCCACCACCCCCACACACCATCCTAGAAAATAAACTAGTGTTTTCACCTCCCCACTCAACACTTCATAGGACTAAGCCCTTAATGGATGCCTTTTAAAATAATATATTCCTTGCCTAACTTGAAGCACAGCAGCAGCTTCCCTTAAGTGAATAATGATAATATTCAACACATTCAGATGTGTTTATGAGATCTGACATTAACCCAGCAATTGACATGTTTAGTCAGGATGGAAATATATGTCTCTAGGGTGGTTGTCATTTATTCCCACATGGGTAGGTACCTGAAACATTATCATAGTGCAATTTCTCCATATTGGTGCCTGTAACAGGGAGCCAAGCCCCTGTTACAAAGAATGGCAAGAAAAGACAGGGAAGTGGTTTTGTCCCCTTTAAGACCCAGACTTTTTGGGCCAGCAAAGGTTAGAGAGGTAAGAGTTTACCAGAGGAGAAACAGGGTTGGGGAGACAGTTAAGCCCTACCTGTAAAGATTGTCCCTGACAGAGGGAAGGAGAGGCCTTAGTGGGCACTGTAAGTAATCCCAGAGGGGAGTAAGTCTCTGTTAAGATTCTTCTATGTTCCTTATTTTTGGACAGCAAGCCCATAAGCAAAACCCTAAGTTAAGATGGTGTCCATTTACCCTGAAATGAAATTTCAGTTGAATTTTTCTCTTTTTGTTTGACGGACACCTGGTAGACTGAAAGCAGCTGTAAGGGGACATGGGGAGGCCATATAACAGGGTGTCTCAGAACCCTACCTGATATCCTTCCCCCAATAGAGACTGGAGCCACAGGCAAAGTAGTCCAAGGACAGGAACCTGAAGTGGGGTCAAACTGAAGAGCCTGTTGCAGTGGCTTTGGGTATTGGGCAGTGCACCTGCAAAGCTCAGAGCCCTGAGTCCCAGAAGCCTGGGAACCGCTCAGAGTCAAAAGCAGATGGAATGAGAAAGAAACAGTGAATCCCTGAGTACTAAGGCTTGGAGTGCTTAGGGCCCAGAAAAAAACAGTCTTCAAGGGAGCTGATAAAGCAACAGACAGCACAAGCAATTGACATGTACAGTGCCACGGGGCTGATTTACAGTTGGAGTCCCACCAGGTGGTAGGACTTTGGGGTGCCCATAGACATGTTTATTCACATTCTAATTAGATTACCCCAGTGTTACCCCATTGTCATGTGTAATAAGCCCTTGTACATTTCAAAATGATTGAGCAGGTGCTTTATCTAAACTAAGATTACCATAAGTCTGGGTTTTCCCAGACATGTCCTCCCATCTCAATCTGTATGGTTTTTTATAATAGTAAAAAATGTCCAGGATTTTGCACTGCTCAGCAGTGAAGTTCTCCCCAGCACTTCTTGGCTTGCCCTAGCAAGGAGCTGCTTGTAGCTGGGGGAGGGGTGACTGGAGGCAAGGAGCATCACATTGATCTGCACACGTACACTCATGTGGCCACCACATAGCCAGGCAGGGTGGTGGGAGCAGCCCCAGCAGCTGGATGCAGGTAAGTCTATGGAAGGTGAGAGATGGAGGGCCAGGGTTTGGGGATTGCCCAGGGGCTGTGTGTGTGTGTGTGGCAAGGTATGTGGAGGGGCTGGGTGTGTGAGGGGTGGCAATGCTTGCTGGCACTGGGGTAGGTATCCAGATGCTAGGGCTGTAGCAGGGCAGGGCATGTACCTGCACCTCCAGCAGAGAATGGGGCAAGGGGGCAACAGGGAGCTTCCTGGGCCCTGTCAGCAATATCAGGGCTGTTGCCCTTGTTCACAGGGGCAGAGCAGCTGGGAGACACTTCAGGGCTGTGGGAAGCAGAGGGCTATGGATCAGGAGCAAGGGGCACTTGCAGGGTAGGAGGGGGCTGTGGTTTGGGATTGAAGGGCACTGGGAAAGGCAGGGAACTGTGAGTCAGGAGCATGGGGCACAGTCAGTGGGAAGTTTCTGCGTTGATCAGGGACAACAAGACTGACTATAAAAGGACAAAGGGACCCTGCACCAGAGTCTTGTCACGGTGCCCTTGTTACTTCTAGGTCTTATAGCTGTACATCTGCCGCTTGCGTTAAAACGATTGTGCTGCTTCTTGCAAATGACTGTACAGAACACTACATTTTAATATTTTTTATGATTATTTCTATAATGATATGTAGTGTGTCCCATTAAAATGTTCACTTCCATTCATGTTACTTGGTATTTCCTAAAACATACCACAAGTATTGTACTAGCATTATTACAATCATTATTATTATTCATACTTTGATGATGATGATGACGATGGTGACACTGACATTTATGAAGTCCAAGTTCTTCCCTGAAATAGGTTACAGTATCAAAGACAAAATATGGAGGAGGGGGAGAACAGGAGAAAACATAGCCACAAGGGACTAGGTGGATGGCAGACATATGCATGGTTTCTTTGGTAGGGTTTTTTGGTTTGTCTTAATATTTAGTGTTTATTAAGTGGCTGGCAGATAAAAAACACTACAGTAGAATAGAGCCTTGAGAAGAAATTTGAATGATAAGAGACTTGTGGGCTGCCACCTTAGCTTGGAAGCATTTCATGCCTCTACAAGCAACGTAACAAAAAACAATAAAAAAAAAGGAGAGTAGACAAAGGTGTGGAGAGTAAATAGGATAGAATGATAACAATCTGAAAAAAATGTACACGTTTAAAAAAATCAAAAGACAGAAATATTTGTTTAGAATTCTGTTTTGTGAGTGAGTCTTGGCTGTCTCCACTCAGATAAATCTATATACTGAAAGAAGAACAGACAATGGGAATGACTTTGAAAAGTCTTAATGCCAAGGCTACTGCTTAAGAGACACAAATCACTTTCTGATTTCATATGAAATCTCTTCTCTCTGAGCCTTGAGCCTGGCATTATAAAAACCAGAATATCACTCAAAGTTCCCTGCAGACCTATAGAAAAGGCCAAAACCCTACAGTCTACAGAGAAAAACTGCAGACTTGGCTCATTTGGATTACTGAATCAGCAAGTAAAGTTGCATCATTTGTAACAAAAGGCAATGCAGCAAAATTATAGTCAGAATTCCAAAACTCCACATAATACATGATATATATATTTAGACTAGAGTTAAACCTGAGGATGAAGTAATAAACTAGCCCTTGGAGTTTTAGAGTCAAATCCTGATCTCTCCTTCAAGGGCATAGCAGTCCCCAGGCAACCAAAATTGATGCAGATGTATTACCCTCACTACAAAATGCCCTCAGTGCTCTTCATCTGTTTATTAAGATATGATTTGTATATAGACTTTCTTTCCTTGATAAAATTGAAATGCTCATGAGGATCCATATTTAAGAAAAAAATGAAAAACTGAATTTTCTGTACTGTAATACATACCCTATAAAGCAGATCACAGGAAGTCATCATCTAACCTTGGTTTCTGGAACTCTAAATGTCACATGAGAACAGAGCAAAATTAAATGTTCTCCTCTAGAATTTATAATGCTTCAGCAAATGTGAACTGAATAGCTTCTTACCTGTCGAGTTCCAAGTTCAAAGTTTTGTGCAGAGATGGGCTAAGCCTTAATATTCAGATGTAGATTTTTATTTCAAAAGACCCTAAAGTTGCATGCATGGAAGAAAGTGCTGGAGGGATGGGAGGGATAAGGGTCTGAATATAGGTTACCAACATTTGGACCTGTCCCTAATTCCAAGCATTCCCTTTAATAGCATAGCATCAAAAATCCCAAACACGTCCCATTAGATCTGGGGCTAGGAAGGACCTTTTGACAATCTTCTGATAGCATAAGGACACACACCCCAGCACAACATATATATGTCCATGAATGGGACAAATCTAGTTTTATAAACACAGGCACATAGGACTGGTAAAGGACTTCTGGGTCACTGGGTCCAATCCCCTGAATTCATTGGCACTCATTAAGCAAAGGAATCTGGAAAATTCCCATTTCAAACCTTCACCTATAACTACAAGGAGCAAAATCCAAAAGAAAAGAAACACCATTTAAAATGACATAAAAACAGAGGTAATGAGGGCACTGCTGATCCTTTCTACTGCAATAACAGAGAAATAATTGATTAATACATGCTAGGAAGATTCTAGTAAAAGAAGCATGTCTCACAATACAGAGTAGGGCAAAAAAGCCCCAAAGTGGGTGCGTCTACAAGAGACACTAAATGGCATTAGACTAATTCTACTGTGAATTAGCACATCATGGCAAAAGCCATGCTATTGCACTAATACACAAGTTTAGTCTACTGCACATTAGTGTCACTTAAAAGGCATGCACCAGCATGATTACAGGTACTAAACTTAATGGACAGTAACCATGGTGCATTAATGCACGTGTAGACATGCCCAGTCTATAACAATATGATTTAAGGGGGAATTCCTACATGATCCCAATGTAGCACTATGCAGGAGACAAGCAGCAGCAGTAATGGATAGGAGACACACCAAGGGGATCTACTAATCATCTATCAATTTTTCATCTCTTCACTTTGCAGGTGAAGGTACGTAAGAGCCCATAACACTTCTCTAGCCATTGTAGCAAAGTAATCTTTATGGAGTGTCTTTTCAGCAGCTCTGTAAACTGAGGAAGGAGAGATTTCCAAATTGGCACATGCACAAGGCCCAAGATTTGCCTCCCGTGTCTTTAATGAAGTACTATCACTAAACAATAGTAACAGGCAAGAACTATGGAGTTCTCTAAAGGAATGGTGTGGCAGGGCACTGTGTGTGTGCCTGCCACTTTAAGGGCCTGGAGCTGGCAGCCACCAGGTGCCTGACGAGGGCAGCCATTTTGGAGGCAAAGTCTGCCTATATAAACAGGGCAGTTTGGCTGCTGGAGGCTAGGCAGCAACATTACCAGTTGGAGGGTTGCTGAGAACAATCTGGAGGTAAGGGGGAGCTGTAGGGGATGGAAGGAGGCTCCTGATCCTGGGCATGACCTAAAATTGCACCCTGCCAGGAGTGGGTGGCCTGGTGGGACTCTCAGTGGTGCAGGAGCCCCCAGGAAATACCAGGCCAGTTATCACCCTAGTGAAAGGTGGGTTGGGGTGCCTTAACCCTTAACCCCCACCACTGGGTGGGTGACCCTAGTGTTTGTTTGAGGGGCCCAGAGGGTGGATCCTGGGAGAGAGAGAGGGACTAGAGACCCAGCCCGAACAAGAGAGTACCCTCAACTGGCCCATGCTGGGGCCAGGACCAGGAGGGTCAAAAGGGCCAGGAGCTCACTGCGAGGGACGCCCAAGAGCCGGGGGCCTGGGGTCCCGACTAGCCTGGAGATGGGCCGGGGCTGGTAGCTGAAGGTCCTGGGGGGACCACACCCAAGAGGGGAAAATGGCTTTGAGGGGCTAGGTAGCCCAGATAAAGGCGGAGAGGCTGCCTGAGTGGAGGGATCATAAAGGGGTCCTGTTAGGATGATTCTGGGGCCCAGCGTGGGGGCTGGTGATTAGGTGAATACCAAGATGTCATCTGTGAGGCTTGGGCTGCAGTATTGGGGAGGATAGGAGCCGCAGCGAGCGCCCCCTGGCATCGGGGCACTAAAATGGGCAGCCTTCTGCTCGAGTGACATCTATAAATGAATCAATTAAAACTAAGGCATGGCAGGAGAGAAGGTGGGTGGTTGACTCAAGAACAGGTGGGCCGGCCACGGAGATCGGCCCCGAGGAAGCCCCCTGTTACAATGGAAAGAGAAACAAGAGAACTCCGAAGTAAGGATGTACAAGGCACTGGTTCTCAAGGGAGAGAACTTTATAATTTAATTGTTTATCTTTTAAATCTATGTGGTTGTACTATCTCACTTAGCTTGGATATTCTGCTAATGACATGGCAACCCAAGCAGCAGTAATGTTATTTTTAAACAGAACAAAAAAAAATTAATTTCATAGCTTTGAACTTCAAGGTTGGCCAAATATAAATTGAAAGGAAAATGAGATGGAAGCAAAACCAGATAGATAGAAACTACCACATGAATTCTTAACAGAGATTTAGAACCTGCCAAGTTTCACTCATCCTTTGGCACAATGCTTACTCTCAGATACTTACTGCATAGAAATGCATTATACATCTATTCTCATGTAACCAGTTATATATACACTGTATGTATGCTTACAAAGGTGGAACAATGCTGCTGGGTGCATGGGGCAACTGTAACATATGGAGGCAGTGGCAACTTCCAGCTGCTGCCATGCCACTGGCATGGCTGTGGCACAGTATTTTTTTTTGCCTCCCCTTCAAGCCAGCACCAAGGGCATCTTCCCCAGTTTTCCTGTCCTCGTTATACTACTATATGACTAGAACAGGGATAGATGTCAAGCTCATACTAGGCCATAGCCCAAGTCTGGACCATGCAGGCTCCTCTAGGTCTGGATTCACAGGACCAGCAGCAACTGCATCAGAGCTGCATTTGGGCAGCAATAAGGAGCCATGCTTAGGTGCCAGCACAGGTCTGGGAGTAAGCAGTAGGGCAGGTCCAGGGGCTGCTGCTGATGGCCATCCTGGATTAGGGCTTTAGGCTGCTCAAATGTTGATCAGTTTTAGTGCTAAATCAAGTTTGGAACAATCACACCTTAAAGCTAAAATCTTTTTCTGACCATCCCCAACCTGCACAGCTGTGACTTACCACTAGAGTGCTGGTGAGCAGGGTTGGACTAGGACAGGCAGGAGTGGGCAATGATTTTGGGTGGAGGGCCACTTACTGAGTTTTGGCAAGCCATGATAGGCAGCCAGAGCCGGAAAAATATTAATTTTCTAAAATTTTTAGGGGCCTCGTGGGCTGGATTGAATGGCCTGGCAGGCTGCACCCAGCTCCCAGGCCGCGTTTTGCCCACCCCTGCACTAGGATGTATAACTCTACAGGATTGGTGAATCATTACAGGCTTCTACACCTGCTCAAGGTAGGGGTGTGGGGAGAGATAGAGTGTGGGGGTGGGAATGTGAAGCTGGGAGGTAAAGAGTTAATGTGATGGGGTGGGTAATGGGGGCAGGGGAAGGGTGGTGAAATGAAAAATAAGTTTTAAAAAAAAAAGGAAACCTTCTTTAGTTTTAATTTAATCTCTTTCTTTCTAAAATTCATGTTTTAAAAACCTGGGATTTGGGATTGGGGTATTGGAGAGTGCTGGTCCAGGAGGGGCATCCTTTGGCTCATGCTGGAGAAGATGGCTGAGTTGGAGGTCAAGAAACAGTTTCTGCTTGCTAGCTGGCACATGCTATGAAGGCTGTTTGCACAGGGTTGCAGCCCTGGGAATGGGAAGGTCACACCCATGAGGATGGGAGGGGAAGTTGGCTTGATGCCAGAGCTGCCACCTGAGCAGCAGAGTTTAGGGGGTGGAAAGTTTGTCTACCCAGAATAGGAGGGTGAAGGAAGGGACACTGCATCCTGGGATACTGAAAAGGCTTCAGCTTGGACAGCTCATCTGTGGGGACTGGCCACACATCCATGGAACATGAGTTGGGCAACATAGATCTGAAATAAAGCTGCCTTGGAGTGGTGTAACTTTAAGCTGCCTAAAACATGCTTCAAGCTAGTTTCAGGTGTTAATGTGTTCACAATCCAGGGATTAAGAGCTCCAGAAGCTGGCTAGAATTAATGTATAACAAGGGCCTTGGAATATCTTTGATATAATGTGCTGTTGCCGATTGTAAAGTACATAATGTTCAGGCCTCATCTGAAAGCCTGAGGAGAAGTCAAGTTTTCTATAGGAGTTCAAAAGATCTGCCTAGTCAGTTTTCTGAGGCCCAGATCAGTGCAAGCTTTAAGCAGAAACTATTGTACCAGCCTGCCATCTTCCCCTGTACTACTGTTTGTACTGCCACTGGGCACTTGTACATGTGACACCATTACAATGTATGCAGATTTGATCCTCCAAAATAAACAAGTTTAAATTTTATAAACCTATTTAATTCTGTGAGGATTAAAACCCAGGGTGTGTGCATGCACCCCTAAGGACTAAACTCCCATCACAAGTAAAAGCATCCACAGTGACTTTGTTAGTCTGACACTCTTTAGCTTAGCTTAGTACAAGGCAGGAATAGATGCAAGGGCCCCATGTATCCTTCCCTCTCTTTTAGAGTTTATACATTGACTAACCCTTATTTATTTTAAAATCTATTACACAAAATACATTCTGTCATTGTACATACAAATACATTTCAGGCAAATTGACTAATTTTATAACAATATGGATATATTTGAGTGCATTTTTATGTTATTAAATCTGCATAACTCATACATGGGAAATATTGGGAAATACTTTCAGTGGAACTTTGTAGATCAAGTACCAGCTAGCAAGGAGTCTACATTTCCTTTTGTGTGTGTCACTAGCAAAACTCAACATATATACAAACCCTGCAGCCACAGAATACCCTCACTTCTCATTCTTAAAGGTTCTTTCAGCAATGAGCTGTCACAAATTTGTGGAAGGTGTAGCCCACGTAACTTAGGTATATACTCCCCTGCTCCAATTGAAGGGGATTGTTAGCTAACAAGTGTGCTGTGGGGGTGGGAACTGTAGACTACTCAGTTTCCTTCCACCCCTATAAAACCAGGCCAGGACATTCAGGGGACTTAACTATGTACAAATTTATTTACATTAACTTATCATAAGGGAAAGGAACATAGATATAACATATGTACAATGTATATATATATATTTGTAAGATATGTAAACCAGTAACAAAAGTTATCCTTTGGTTAAATGACATAAAACCTTATACCAGTGCTCCAGATACAAGCAAGTCACAGGTAAGTATCTGATCTGAAACAGATAAACCCCAAAGATAAACTCAATCCCGAGGGGAAACCCCAATGCCCTTGGGCTTTTCCCAACCACTACAAAAAAGCTGTTACCTTTAGGGGGCCCTCTCAGTGGGACCTCCCCTTTCAGAAGCCCTTAAATACTCCTGTGGGGACTCCCCTCCCCTGTGGGAATCCTCTTTTCCCTGCAACTCACAGCTCCTAGTCCTGGAGGGTGATCCTCGTCCTCTGTGCCAAGCTGCTCTCTCACCTGCAGTGGGCTTGCAGGGTGGAGGGGGGTTAGTGTCCCCTGGAACAGGGCTCCACTATGCAGGGCTTCTGGGGCCTCTGGCTTGGCCCTGTCTGCTGGCTCAGTAGCCCAACCACCGTCTGGCTTTTTGGACTCAACCTGTTGCTAAGGGTTGGAGGCCTGGGCTGCCTCATGCAGCACAAGGCTCGGTCTGCTCCTGGACCCTCCATGCAGCGCTTCCTGCACCGAACTCCCAGACTCGTTCCAGGGGTAGAGGACCTGAGCTGCCCAAGCTCTCTAAAGGTCCTACTCCATGCACCATCCTGTGCACCATGTCTCTGGCTACACACCAGAGGTTGCAGACCCGAGCCACCTCACACAGCTCCCAGGGTCTGGATACCATGTGCTGTGCTGCACAACGAGAGTGTAGCTGCTGGAGCCATCTGCCATTCCCCACTGATTCAAGTTTTCAGGGATGCTTCTGGGCTACTGCTTTGCCCTGCTGAACAGCTCCCCTCAGCTCTTCCAAGCTCTGCTCTTCTCTGTTCTCTCTCCCAGATGTGCTCCCCTCGTGCCGGACACGCAGCTCCTTTTATATGCTCCACAGCTCCGTCTTTGAAGTCTTCTGGACCGGAGAATTGCAGTCTTCAATCAGGTCAGGGGAAGGGGGGAACTCCTCTCTCCCTCCCCTCAGGAAAGGGGCATGACTGAACTCCTCTTGCTGCCTCCTGATTGGGGGATGAGCACCACCAATGAAAACAGCAAGATTTCAAACCTGGGACTCAACTCAAGCTCCAAAAGGCAAGCCTGCTACAAAGGCAAGAAAGCCCCTCTTTCCCTTTTTACAGCAGCCTCTACCACAGGAGACCTGCTCAAGGCCTTTCACAGAATATCACTTCTTTTCTTCCTTGTTGTTAAACTTAATCCAAAATACAGCAATTTACCCTAAACTAAAAAAATATGGCTGCTGTCTGTGAATGTTGTGGGGAAGGGACAACACAGCCTTGTTGTTTCCTCTATGATCCAAAGTACTATTCGGAAATAGTGTCAGACATATAAATAGGACTTTTCAGCTAATCAGGCCCTAAAGAAAACAGATGTCTCTGCTACTAGAAGTTTCTCCACTTCACTTGGGTTCAGCTTAGTTTTGGGTGTGAGAGAGGGAATGTATCAGCTCTTACATTTTACTTAATTATCCTTTGTTTCACTGCAGAAAAGAAGGGTTTTTTTTCTGTATCTCTCTTCTTGGTCAATAGTCTACTGAGTTTTTCCCAGGTAAACCAGTATTAGTTTTATTACAGGAGTGACTGGAGACTGAACTCAAGACCAGGGGCCTATATCATGTTACTAGGTACTAGCCAAACACACACAACTAGACAACTCTGTCTCCAAAGCTTTACAATCTAAGGGAACACAAAAACAAAAACACCAACACATTAAAGGATTTGGCCAAGATCAATGGGTGAGCCAAGAGCAGAAGACAAACTCTTCATTTTTCATCTACTTTTTTAACCCTGAACCTTTGCTGCCTCTGGAAACTGCAATAAATGAAGAAGAATTTGGCTCCTGTCAAAAGACGTAGCTAAAAAATGGTATAGCATAAGGTCATGGAAAGTTCTTAATGCAGTAATCTGTACTGAACTTTCAGTGTGCAGAGAAGTCTTCATGCCTTATTCAGGCAGTTGGACATGGCTCTGTGTAAAAGAGCGCACATGGATGTGATCATTATATTTATTATTGTTTAATATGCTGTGGAAACTTAAATGTAAATGACATATACAATAACATATAATGTTATTGTATTAAAGCAGCATTAACCTGTTTAATGTTAACTGTTAGTAAAATAAAAATAAAACTAAGAAGAAAGTAACAAAAATTGAAACAACATTCAATAAAATGAATTTTCAGACAAGAGAAAATTAATTTCTTACTATTTTCAGTAGCTTGGACAAATTGTTGGAAAATGATAATTAAAATAACAAATATTTTTACAAGGCAAATATTGTAACATGAATCAGTTACTTAGCTGAATTTAAAACTGTACTTAGGAAAAATGTTTATCACGAAAAGGGGAAAATCCTGAATAATTCTAGAAACATTAAATATTTGTCCTTTATTTAAAATAAAAATAGACTAATCTCTTTCATGTGTTTTCAATTATTAATTATGATTTTTATAAATATAAAAGTGCCTCTCATAATGAAAAAAATGTTCATATTTCAACAACTAATTCAGCCTCCACTGAGGAGTAAGTGGTGAGTTATTATTAAGAAGTAATAATGTACTCCTTAAACAAAGTGAGGGGAGAATTGCACCTTATAGACTACCTAAATCAGAGATAGCATAAGCTTCCATGAGCCTGAGTTCACTTCATTGGATGCTCTAAAAGCATTTGCATAGAACAGTGTATTAGACAGACAGACAGACAGGATTATTTGGGTAAATAGGATATCTTTTATTAGACCAACTAATAATTGGAAAAAAAACGTTCTTTATAAGCTTTTGGGCACACAGTCCCTTTTTTAGGTATTGGGAGTCTTCTGGTGTTCATGTGCTCTCCTGGGTGGAATAAAAGCTTAAGCCAATATGCAAAACGAAGATCTGTGAAAATACAAACATGTGGCAAGGAAGATCAGAGGCCACGGGAGACAGGTAGGTAGGAGGAGGGAAAGAAAGAATCTTGACCTGGTGTTAGACTGTAACTGGTAAAATGTAAACAGGTAACCTAGGGTTATCAAATGGCAGGAAGGTTATAATGTGCCATAAATCCAATGTCTATGTTTAGTCTGTGATATTTTGTATCCAATAGATTTATGACATGACGTTCATAGGCTCCTCTACAAAAGGTGTTTTGTAAGTTCTCTTTGAGGATTAGAACTGAGAGACTGGAGAGAGAGTGGTTGTCTTGTGAGAAACATGCACCCACAAGTAATTGGATATTCTTGTCTTTGATAGATTTTCAGTGTGTATTTTTTCTGGTATGCAGTTGCTGTTTGGTTTCTCCTACATATTTTCCATCTGGGCATTCAGTGCACTGGATGAGATGTATTACATTTCTGGAGGTGCAGATGTAATATCCAGGAATGGTGATGGTTCTGTTGTGGGGTGCGGTTATGGTGGGAGTGGTGGAGAGGTGTTGACAGGTTTTATATTTCTTGTTCCAGCATAGTCTGGATCCATTCGGTGTGTTTTGGGCCATAAGAAGTTTGCTTCTGGTGGTGAGGTTGGCAAGGTTCAGTGGCTATTTAAAGGCTGGGATGGGTGGCCCTGAAAAGATCTCTTTAAGAATTAGGTCTTATTCTAGTGTGAGTTGTAATTCCATTTAGGTTCCAGGGAAGGATGATATGTCATCATAACTAACAGTGTGCATTCGTGGGGATTTCTTTTATACTGCAGCTATACTTCACATGGTGTCCAGGTGGCTCTTTCAAAAGTGCAATCTATCTCTCTGGAGACGTGTCCTTGATGAGTGAAAGGCTATAACAGGGGGCCAACTCAGGGTCAGGTCTCAGCCTCGGCCCACCCATCTCTCTCTGGGGCAGTCCGACAGTCTCTCCTGCCATGACTTGGTAGTTTAATGAACTGATGTTAAATGCAGGAGATGGCCCATTTTAATGCCCAGGTGCCAGGGAGCACTGTACATGGCTCTGTACCATCCCTACACCATGTCCCATGCCTCTCAGATGGCATCCAGATTATTACTACACCCCCAGCTTAAGGCTGGGCCAACTCAGTCCTATGTTGAATCTGTTGCACTCTGCCCTTCACTGGGCCACATACATACCACCCCTCTTCTTACTGGGGCCTCTTTCACTCCACCCACTCCTACTGGGCCTCTTTAATACTGCCTTTCACTGAGTTACTCTCTACCTGCCCTGCTCACCAGAGCAGCCCCTCTTGTGCCATCAGACTTGCATGCTCTCATTTTAGCCAGATCGCACCAGACTTGGTCCCATTCGCTAAGGACTAGAATGGGCTCTACATGCTAGATCATGCCAATGTACAGGACCAGGCCAGCACTCGGAGTATCTCCATGGGCAGATTCAGTGCACCAGTCTCACTCTGGATCAGGGCCACAGACTTGCCCTACACACTGACCCTGCACTAGATCAGACCTGCGGACCAACCCCACATACAGGATCTGGCTTGCAGATTTACCCTATGCCGCTCATCCTGACCACAGGGCTATGTACACTGAAAACCACTGTCTTAAAATGATAGAAAAATAACTAGAAGTCCACACAGATCCAAGAGCAGCTATCAGTACCATTCAGATAGACTGCCACCTTTAGAATCAGTTTCAGCTTCCAAATACTTCATTGTGTGGCGCCATTACAGACATATTGTTAGTCACCCACTGGTTCTGATTGGCTGCTGATTAAACCCTTCATAAGTTCTCTTTCCCATTAATGCTATGCTTCTTTCACCCCCAAATAACAGAAGATGATTTGTGTTTAGCTATTCTTGTTTTACAGTCTTTAAAAGAAAGATCAATCATTAAAACATAAGCCAGTTTAGGCTTAAAGTATTACAAGTGTAACAAAACAACCAAAAAAAAGTTACTTTTGCATTAATCCAATCAATTCTATTTGCTAGCACCCTGTACAGCTGCTAAGCAGAATGTATGACAACCAATCATCCATAGAAACTCTTGTGGTTTCTTAGTTATCTTTTCTCACTGTCTTCATTTAGAATCATGATGTTTTCTCAAGATGTAATAATGGTAAGGATCACTTCACCCATCCCTAGATGGCAATCACATCTGAAGCAGAATATAGTGGGCATTCTAATGTGTCAGAAACAAAGCACAGTGGCCTTTTAGGATAAAACTGTGCAATGATTTATCCAACTGAAAAAACAAAACAAAATCCCACTATCATGGTTAGTGCTTAATACAACTACGTAAGTTGGAATGTATCCAGGATCAGGTTGCCATATATTTCTCTTGCAAACAGATCTAAAGTGTCCATGTCCTTGGTCTTCTGTTTCATCAAACTTCCCACGTCTTATTTTAGAACTTGATCACTTAGCTTTGGACGTCTTTTTAATGAGAAACAATAGTTTGTGGCCAGCTGCTCCATATCATTATAAACACTTTAGCTCCAGAAAGATGTACAAATGGGGACTATAAACACAGTACATTGGAAATAAATGCCTGCATGGATAATCACACCTAATAATATAAATGGCACAGAGCAAAATCAGCCTGAGCTCATGTCCTGACTGACAATTTAGAGCATGACACACTATTTTTCATCATTGCAATCAGAAATGGTATGCAAGATGTTCCAATGACAAGTGAGCTCCTTACCATTTATTTAAATGTTAATTGCAATACTTTAGTGAAAACACTGCATTTTTGTATATGGATATAAAGATAAAAATACCAAGGCATCTTAGATTCTTTGAATTCTTTCATGCAACTATAATACATATGGCATTTGAAGTTGAACATATATTGAACCTATTTCCAATAACAGAGTTGAAAGGAGTATTTATGAAGCTTTTATCAAGGCTATTATGAAAAACACAAGAGCACAAAAGAGCTAACGTTGTCACATTCACAGAACATTTTTTTCTTATAATTATTAAGTGGTGGTTAGCCCAACGTAATAAAATGGAGTTTCAATAGGTATTTCAACATCCTGTCCTGTGATGATTAAAGAATGCATACAGAAGATGCTTGTCTAACATTAAATCATAGACTTTTCTGTGGAAGCCAAACAACTGAAAAAATATCAAGATCCTTATCCATGAGTTTTCCAAAGCAATTTGCACTGCTGGGTTTCTTTTTTATTTTAAATATGCCCATAATAAACTAAAAAAAGATCAAATTCACTGTCTAAGCTATTTTTCCATGAAGGTGCATTAATGCAAATTAGACAGAATGACTTTTCCCAGTTATAATTGGGCTGAAATGAGGTGGAAGGAACAGAAAGACAATTAACTTTAGGAGATTTTTTTTCCCTTTCTTCTTTTTTTTTTCTTTTTTTTTTCTTTTTTTTTTATCTCCAGCAGTTCGGCGTAGTTTTTAGTGCCTGATGGTAGTAGGCTGTCAATGCTGCTAGGCAAAATTATTCTGAGACCTTCAAGGGGCTTTGTTTATCTCATTTTTCAATTAACCTCTGCGTTTTAACTTCATCACAATGCCTATGCCAATTCACACCAAAGAACAAATAAAAATCCCGATTGCTGTCATTATATTTTTGCTTCACAAAATCAAGGGGCTTTTTCTTTCTGCTTTTTTTTTAACACAAGAAGGAAAAGGACGTAAATTTCATATTATAAGAGACCGCCACGAGTGGGAAAGGGTTTAATATAAATTATGTTTCTGCATTAGCCATTAACCTTTCTTTCTTTTCTTTTTTTTTCTTTCTTCAAGTGAATGTGACAAGAAAGTTTTGTCATGCAAAAAGCTTGGGAAAGTATCTGCTATAAATTCTAGTTTGATTTAAGCAACTTTGCTTCAGAGTCTCCTAGAGAACTCAGACTCAGTATAGCAATGCATAACTTTAGGTGTCCTGATACTTAGTGGTACTCACAACCCCAAATTAGGGATTCAGAGAACCCAGTGTACTGAGTCAGGTGCCATTGAAGCAAGATAAAATGTCAAAGGGAAAATGTAGCATAAGCACTAACCCTTAAAAACAAACCCATAACTGTTGGCTAGATTTGCAGCTCCAGGAAGGGGTCATGGCTATGTTCATTCTTGCCAGACAAGTTAATTCTTGGAAGGAAAAATAGGAAGTAGGAGAATCTGAAAAGAAAAAAAGCAAGTTCTGAATCCCAAGTCTCCATACTTTGAATGGAGAAACTTAAACACTTTTTGATCAGGATTCAGAGCATCACATATGTTTTGCAAATAAATATATAAACTGGACAATAGGAAGTGTAGAAAGCAGGGTGTTCCTCAAACCCCACTCTTCATCTGGAGTTAATCTACATTTATGCAGCCTCAAATCAGATGCTTCTGTTAACATGGGATTCACAATCTGACTCCTACACCTCTAACAGTTAATTCTTTAAGGTCATGGTCATGTTGAATTGAGATAGAGAATAACCCACACACCTCTGTCAAAAGAAGGCCTGAATTCTAGACATCCATCAGCTAGGCTAAGTACAGAGAGCCAAAAAGCCTGAAGCTGAATCAATTCAATATTCAAGCAAAAGTCTTAGCTGAGTAGATTGAACTGATAAGCAAGTGAACAGAGATTCACTTTTGATTCTGAAAGTGCAGCCACATGCCTGCAGTGACCCAGGACACAAGCTGGGGGCAGGGGGTGATAGAGAGCATCTCTCTGTTGACTGGAGCAAACCACTTGAATCTTGAAGGGATCTGGGACAGAAGTTTAATAAACCAATTTAACCTAAAAGAGTTTCTGATACCACATCCATCCAGGTTTATCTTAAACCAGTTTTAGCCATTTTGTAATTGGTTTATGTGCACTGAACTTCTCTTGTATTACAGATTTTAACCAGGTTCCAATAACATATACTGGGGTTTACATGTCATTTCTGTCCCTAGCCTTATAGGTGACTTCCCATAAAAATGCCCTAACCATGAGGATACCCTCATAGGAAGTATGGATTCTCAAAGTCATCTGGTCCAGCCCCCTGCTCCAGGCAGGAGCACCTCTCACTAAACAATCCCAGCCAAGTGTCTATCTAACTTGCATTTGAAAATTTACAGGGATGGATATTCCACAATGTCTCTAGATAGCTTGTTTGAGTGCTTGATCTCATAGCCAGAACGTTCCTTCTAATCTCTAAACTAAATTTCCCCAGCTGAAGTGTTTGAGGCCATTGCTCCCCTCCAACCCTACAGCCACAGAGAAAAGTCCATGACCATCTTCTAAAATTGCTCTTCAGATATTTGAAGACTATCATCAAATCCCCCCTCAGTCTTCTTTTTTCTAAACTAAACAACCCTAGTTCTTTCAGCCTTACCTTATAAAGTCTTGTTCCCCAGGGCCCAAATCATTTTTTCCTTCTGTGTTGAACTCTTCCCAAAGTGCAGGACCCAGAGCTGGACAGTACTTCAGGTAATGCCTCATTAGGGTTATCACATTTCCAGTTCCAAAAAAGAAGACACCTGTTGGAGGGACACCTTACTCCCAACCCACAACCTGCCAGTCCCCCTCACTCCCAACCTGCACCCCGCCCCCTACTGCTGTCCCTTACTCCCAACCACAGGACCCTGGCCCTGCTGGAGCCCCTTACACCCAACCCACAGTCACTCCTCCCCCCAGGTTATGCTGGTGATGCTCAGTCCCAAATTACAGCCCCCTGGCCTTGCCAGTGCCCCTTACTCCCAACCTGTACCCGCCTGCCCCCGCTACTGCACCTCACTCCCAACCACAGACTTCTGGCCCTGCCGGTGCCCTTCACACCCAGCCCACAGTCATTTCCGCCTGGGCTATACTAGTGATGCTCAGTCCCAAATTACAGCCCCTTAGCCCTGCCAGTGCCCCTCACTCCCAACTGGCAGTTCCCTACTCCACTAGGTCATGCTACTGCCCCTCACTCCTGACCCACAGCCCCTTGATGCTGCCAGTGCCCCATACTCCCAACCCAGAAGCCCCCTTCCCCTCCCATGCCCTCATTCCCAAGCCACAGCTCCCCCCGTGGTCTGCCAGTGCCACTTACTCCTACCCACAGCCCCCGGCTTCCCACAGCCCTGCCAGAGGAGGCCCTCAGCTGCTCCTCTCCTGACCGTGCCAGAGTGTGGTGACTCCAATTCATTCAGGTGTCAGCAGAGTCCAGCCCCGACATGGGCAGGAGGGAAGAGAAGAGTAGGCCTGTGGGCTAGGGCTCCCATGCCACACCTAGTGGCTTGGCCATGCCCCACACAGTAGTGTCTCCTGAGGCTACCCAGTCCTCACAAGCACAGGCACCAGCCCCTGTCCTTCTGGTCCAGCCATGGAGTTCCCCACTGCCCACAAAGGACCCCCCTCACCCTTCGCCACCTGGAAGGGCAGACACTGCCCCTGCTCTCCCCCTGCCCTTTTGCAGCTCCAGCCCCAAGGCCCAGCCACCATCCTCCAGTGCCATTAGGCACCCACCTGGCCTCACGCACTCATCCCCTCCAAACACACACACACACCCAAACAGTCCCAACAGCCCTGGCCCTCCAACCCCCACTCCCATAGACTTAGCTGTATCTTGCTACCAGGGCTGCTCCCACCACACTGCCTGGCTGCATGCTGGTCACCTGTGTGTGCATGTGTAGAAACACATGATGCCCCCTGCCTCCAATCACCTGCCCCTGCTCCCACCAGTGGTGCAGAATCCTGCATGTTTGATTATATGATGGACAGAGATGAGATAACTCAAAAAAAGGACATGTTCAGGAAAACCTGGATGTATGGTAATCCTGTGTCTCAGCAGGGCTGAATACAACAGATGAATCACTTGCTTCATTTGCAAGTGACAGTTGTGTTAACACAACCCAGCATGCTCTTGGCTTTTTTGGTATCAAGAACCCACTTTTGGTTCATATTCAATTTATGGTCTACTGTAACCCCCAGATCCTTCTCTGCAGTACTGCAGCCTAGCCAGGTATTCCCCAGTCTGTATTTGCAGAATAACTGCACATGCAGTTATTCTGTCTCAAGTGCTAGACTTTGCATGTGTGTGTATAGAACCTCATCTCATTGATTACAGACCATTTTTCCAGTTCATCCATTTGTCTGGACATGTCCTCTTTTTGGGTCCTCCCATCTCCATCAGGCAGTTATTTTTAAATATAATCAAATGTCCAGGATTTTGCTCTGCTCCACTGGTGGGAGCAGGGGAGGGCGTATGAAGGTAGGAGACATCACGTGTGTCTCCACACATACATGCAGGTGATCAGCAAGCAGCCAGGCAGGGTGGTGGAAACAGCCTTACCAGCTGGATACAGATAAGTGTATGGGGGGCCTAGACAGGACTTTGCTGAATCATACATTAGAGAGAAGACAAATAGGGATCCTATACATGTGACAGAATGCATTGGAGCCAACTTGATTATTCACTCCAAATTCTCTTGATTAATAGCTAATTAGCGCCTTCCAGCAGCCTCTGCATCATATGTATTCAGCATCCCTGCATTTCAAAATGGCGGCAGGGGTGCTTTAACTAAAACTTGTTGAATGAGCTTTAGTTAAAATACCCCCACTGCCACTTTGAAGCGTGGGGTACTAAATACACATGATGCTGTAGGTGCTTTAATTAAAGCGGCTCTCAAAGAGTGCCCCCTCCACCCTGCAGCATATAGATGCCCATAAATTCTGACCAAAGAATGACTTATGTCTACAACTCCTTTTCTGAAAGGAAAACACTAGCTGTCTTTCCTTATTTCCACTTATGACTTTGAGACTTACTCCAGCAGTGAGCTGAGCACCCCCTCTAGAGTAATGAGTGCCCTTCTCCCACAGTGGCTCCACTGAGAATTGATTAGGTAAGTATCCTACAGAAAGAGCCAAACACTGCCCAGGATTGGGCTTTAAATCCTGAGAGTTTGAGGTCAATGTTATAAGTTGGTATTGCTCCACTCTAGCAATTATGTTTGTGGTTCAAACCCATTTTTTATAAAACTACAAACACATTTGTTTAAAAGCTTCACTGCAGCTGAACTACTGGTACATCAGAATACATACTTCTTCCACAAATATAAGCAGTAAAGACACAAGCAGTTTGCCCTTGAGTTTTGTGAGTAGAACAGTTAGTTAAACATGTCCTCGACTTACTGCAAGCAGTTTGCTAGATCAGCGAGTCTTGCTTGTCTCTTGACAGGCATTTTCCATAGCTGTTACACTAGAACACACTGCTAGTCACAGGTTCAGAGGTGAGCTCAGCAGTCATCTGTCCTGACATGCAGGATGAACATATCTTTGAAAAATGACACTGTTATAAAAATATATCCTATTTTGATATTTCTCCCACTAAATATAAGAGACAGTATGAGATCTTATTTATTGCACTTCAAGGAAGTACAAATGCTTGTGGAATAGCTAGGCTGGTATCAGAAACCAAATTTCAAAATCCTTATATAGACAGCATTCCCACTGATTTTCTCTTGGACTTTTAAGGATAACCCCCACCCAGTTAATACTGGCCCTTATATCTTGTTCAAACAGCATATAAGGCAAAAAAAGAAAGTCAAGAGGCATCAGGGTTGTGTTTCTGTCACACAAGAGCAGTGTAGTGCCAAGACAGGTCACTCAAGGCTGCTTAATTGCACAACATTAATCATACAAGATAAGGCTATAAAGGTGGGTTGAAAATGAAAAGAGCACTTAAAACAGTAAGCACAACAGACTATGACTACAGTATGTAGTGTAGAGATTCTGGAAAGGGCTCCTGTAAATCACAGCAGTCTTGGGGCCACACTAACAGCCTGTAGCAGTCTAGCATATGTAAAATATAAAACTAGCCAGAAACAAAGGAAAATCCAGACTGACCCAAAGTAAGTACATGAGCTTGTTGTCTTAAGACTGCAGCACTTGAATACATTTTGTCTTGATAGCTTAACAAAATATTTTGATCATTTCTATTTTTTTGAGGAAAAATAATAATTAAAAGATACGCCACCAAGAAATGTGAATTAATACCTACAAAAAATAATATTTTTTACACAAACATAATAATTGAAAGATACACCTCCAAGAAATGTGAATTTATACCTACAAAAAATCATAACTTTTAAACTTAATACTTCTGACCAGTTAATCACAGGAAATAAAAGTAAGTTGAAATATACCAATAATTTTTAACATAGAAAATACTTGTTAGTATACTGGTAGTATATTGGTATATTGTTAGTATATTGGATAAATTCTGTTTTTAGAATTGTCTAATAGGACATTTCTGAGATTAGAGTCTGATCTTGCTGACACCATCACAAAACTTATGTAAATAAGTAAAGAATAAGGATATTGGTGAACACACTTATGAATGTGATTTTTTTAACTGTTGCAACATTGATCTATGGTCAAATAATTCCCAGCTCCTCCACATTTACGGCTGTCTCTCTATGCACTCCTTTTCCAGACTGATCTCACTTGGTCTGGTGATTTCCTATCTAACCAATTTTAGGAGCATTTCAGATGATAGTAGGTCAAAGGTCCATCCAAGCTACATTGCCACTATTTTCCTACAGAATAAACCAGATAAGAGTAAGGAAATGGCTGTACAGCTAAATTCCATTTTAATCTTGAATAGGAAGCCTACCCTGAATAGTTCAATCACAGCATCATCCTCCTGGGAGCAGCATGCCAACATTGCCTTTTCACCATTTTTGCTAATCTAGCTACCATACAGATGCCCTCCTTCCACTCTGAGATGAGTTCATAGAGCTATGGTCACCAGCCTATACCCCCCACAAAGATGATGGAGATTTTAACAATTAAGAAAAATAAAAATACATAAGAAACACAAAAACAGACTCCAGACTCCACTCCTGTCATCACCTGAACTTTTTGTGTAAAGTCTCCAGAACTAGATCATTTCTGTGTGCACTCAGTCTGGTTGAAGAGTAGAAAAACAAAATAAATAGGCTTTACTGAGAGAAATGTCTGCTTCCATCCAATCCCAGATACCATTTTGGACCTTTTAATCAAATATCCCATCTGACTGGTTGCAGAACAAGAACAATGTGACAAGTTGTTACATCTAGAAAAGTCTAAAGGAAGTTATAGCTAAAATTATCAGAGCCACAAATATCAATATGCTCCAGAGCTATAAACATGAACCAAGGATGAATCAGTTATGGCAGAATAGTTTTCTAAATGTAGGTTTCCAATCATGCTGAACCCTGAAGAAGTCTGCACACTAAAAAGACTGAAAGGTTGTGGAAAGTCCACCACATTGTCTCAAAATAAAATACATATAAGTGTTGGTGAGGAGAGTTTTGTTATACCAAGGCTCTAGAATTATATATTCCTCGAGCACAGGCCACAGATGGGGGAAAGCAGTTGGAAAGAAGTCAGAGAAGCCAGCATTGTAAGTATTCAAAGGCCTGTAAGCTACTGATGTTTCTGACAATATGAGAGGAGTCAGGTGCCAAGACTTCACAGGACTAGTGGCATCTTGGCTATATTCCATCTGGCTTCAGGCAAAAAGGCACTAAGACTCAAACATCTGTACATCTAAAAATGAAACAAAGCCTTTGTCAATACCCAGAATGTGCCCAGCATTAAAATAGATGTTAACTTCTAGTCAAGCCAGTAAAGCTGCATGCATAAGCCACATGAGCCTGGGAGATTTACCTGACTTCCTGTTAGTGATGTGCACCAGGGTCTGACAGTTGAACCAGAAAAGAAGCTTCTCAGTGCCAGAACTGTGCTCAGGAGGCAGAAGATCATCTTTTATGCATTATGCACTCAATCAACAGTCTTGAAGATATTCAAAAACAGCCACACTATGTCTTAAGTGTTTCTCATGCATGAAGTTGTAAGCCCCCCTTCCCCCTCCCAAAAAATTGTTGCAGGAAAGCAGTTCTGTAGGAAGATGAAGAACGAATATAAGATCCAATCTCAGAGAAGAAGATTTCACATCTTTGAGCCTTCTTATACAGGGGGAACACAACAGGAGATGCTGGGAAAGCAAAGATCAAGCAACAAGTAGTCCCATTGTAGCATAAACTCTTCACCCCCCTCATACCTATAGTGCCAGCAGTGGAACTGCCTGTGGTGGTGTTGTTATTATTAGTTGGGTTAAACTATTTGGAATGGGGGAATACAACCATCACCCTTCACCGAAAGCTATGGATGGATAAACGTGTTATTCCACAAAAATTCAAACTGTGCCAATTTAAAGAAAAAGCTTCATGTAACCCCTGTAACTAGATGCAACTCTTGGATATAAGGTAACTTCTCCCAGATGAGAGTAATTTACAGAGTGGAATTCAAGGACAACTTGCTCACACCTGTACTTTCAAAGGTTGCAGACCAGTGTTTCTATACACAGGACTGCTTCCTGATTTAGACCATTTGCCCACCAAATGCCTTTCCACGTTGTTTTCCATTTTTTCAGACCAAGCTTTAGTGTTTTCCTTTCTTACTTCTATTGCTGCAGGGTCATAGCCACTGATATCATCTCCCACTTAACATTTTGCCCTTTTGTCCTTTTTGGCTCTTTTCAGCTCAGACCTTGGAAGCCCCATTCAAAGTACTTTCCTTTCTGTGCCAGCTTTTGTACCATTAAGAATGCCTTCTGCTCACAAATGCAGTACCTGCATTCATTCATTCAAAGGTCTGGGATGTTCTTTGTTCACCCCAGTATCCTGAGCTCCACATTCAGACCCACCAACCCATCTTCAGGGCACCATCTCCAGCCAAACCAACCTGGGAGAAAGAGCAACAAAAGAGCAGTAGAGGCTACAAAAGAATCACAGGCAGTGCACCTCTGAGATAAAGATAAGAAAGCTTGTGGTTCAAGTGTTGCGTGAAGTTTAGAGCCATAAGCATAGAAACTACCTCCTGTTTTTTGAATCTTCATGAATTTGGGGGAAGAGGAATCTGTTTTAAATAAACAGGATTATATCAAAGATACCTGTTTTCATCATCTTCTTCCAATGGAAAACCAGAGGACTTTGGCTAATTGCTAGGACAAAAATGGCAACACTATAACTACTACCTTAAGGAATCCAACTAAGATCAAGGTTTTTCATTATGGTAGAAACTGTCCAGACTTGTAATGAGAGACAGTTCCTGCCCCAAAGAGCTTAAACTTAAAATGATCTCTTATGTCCCTAGTGAGAACTCACTACCTTAAGGCAGAAAGGACAATACTTTCATCCCTCATTCCTTGCTGCTTCCATCTCTTTCCTACAGAGAATGGAAACCCTGGAGCCTTAAACCAAAGGAGCTGCAATTTTGAAGAATTCCCACTGGCACTTCAAAACCTAGTCAATCCTGCAAGCTGCCAGGAGTCTTTGGGCAATAGGGGGATAGAATTTTGGGTGCTCTGATCATACAGACATCTCAACGATGTTTTGCAATGAATTATGTGTGATTGTATGTGTATATAAACACCAGTCAGGTAGAAGAACTTGCATTCTTCTGTGTGCACATTAGTAAATGCCAAGGGGGATTCATGTGTCTATTCGTGTGTCTATTTTTTATTCCCCACTAAGTTGTAAGAGGGTAATCATGATTTATGGGAGAACAGGGTGGGGATTATTTTAATGTGAATCTATCACAAATGAGAAGGGAAAATTTAAAGGAACAAATTGCAAAGAACAAATTTTAAGTTGTTATAAATCAGCATAATTTAGAATCTGCCCCCCCAATATAAAGTATTCCATATGCATACAAATATAACAAACAGTCAGAATTGTTTTTAAATCTTATCTTCTTAAATAAAAACACTTTGATTGAGGTTTTACCAGAATTAATGCTGAAAACCATCATTTGGAGCATATCTGTAATAAATGTTCCTAACAGTATCAAAATACCATCTCAAACATATGGAAAATGACAAAACAGATCTAAGAAGCTGTTGAAAGGAGAGAAAAATAACATACTATATAATAAACAGCTCCCAGAAAGCTGAGAAGAAAACAAGCATGCATTAAAAGTTGCATTTAAAAATAAAACAAAAAACAAAGGTGCTATTTTATTTTGTTGCTAAGGTTTCCATCACAACATTATGTGTCTCTCTGTCATAATGGCACTGGTCAAAGAAAGCAGTGAAAAACCACAGAAAACAATGGTGAAATTTAAATAGAATATTGTGGGGGGGGGGGTTCCTTAGTCCGTAACACCATGCATATAATGCTCCCGTAGAGGGGGCAAAATATTCTGACTAGCCTTCACAAATTTTTTTGTACCACATATTTGAAATACTGTATATTCTGAATCTCCTTAGTTTCATTCCTTCTCTTCCCCTTCTCTTCACAACCCTTTTCGCCTCCTCACAAAACTCAAAATACATTCTTCCTCACCTTCTCTCGTAAATCTTCTATTTCTCCTCTCCTTCACCTCAGCCTTCCCCTCAAAAACAACTATTTATTTTCTCTTCCCAGCACCAGACCTAGATTGGGCCAATGAATATGAATCTGAGTTCTCCTGGTTGGACAATAAAGATGCAAAGGAAGTTCACAGGCTACTTAAACAGTGGGCCAAGGACTTGATGTTAAGAAAAGATTTCCATATAGCTAGCAAAAGCTGACTAGAGGCCATCTTCTAGTGGTCTCATCCTCATATACTGGCAGCATATGTGACTCCACTTCCAAAATGAATCTTCCCCTACTACCTTCCTCTTTCCAAATCTGTGACAGCTCTCCACTCATCCACCCCATTTCATGGTAATGAACTTGTATGCTTTCATCCCACCTTACTCATCTCAGAGACCCTTAAGGACTACTGTGTTTGGTGACTGAGGAACCTTATGACATAACAGAAAGCCAAACAGTCTGGAACCTTAAAGAGAGCTGGAGGGGAAGGAGGGAAAGCCATGGAGGTAGAGTTGCTTCTTGAGATGTTTAAGAAAATAGAAAGTTAAAATCCAAAAGAGTAGCTGCTCAGAAGGAAGGGGAAACAGCCTGAAAGAAACCTACTTCTTGAATTGTCTCTGCCAAAAGACAAGGTTTGTGTCAGTTCCACTCCAAGCATCATGAATTCATGCTGATTTTCCACTGTCTTCTCTGGGAAGTGGGACACATGAAAGTGCCACTTCTCTGTTCTAGCTCGTTCCCACCTCAACATGAACGTCCCTCATAATCACAGATCCACAGCTGAGTTATAAGGATTTCTACAAGCTGATCATTCCTAATCTTCAGAGAGGTTATAAGCAATGCCTGGAAGGAAGGGAAAAACCAATAATGTACCTACTCATTAGCAAAGCTACAAAAATGCTTGCATTAGAGGAGAGCTAAGCAGAGGGAAGTATGCATTTTGGAAAGTGGCTAATTCATGCTGCTATTACCCCATACAAATGTTTACTGCATACCCCCAAAAATTCTCCCACCTTTATCCATCATGAGAAAATTCATTTTTTCTCTAAGCCACAGGGAAGCCCTTGTCAGGAAATCAATTAGCCTCTTTATTGTCCATTAGATCAATGCAAAACATCCCACCTTTTCAAACCAGTTCAAAATGCAACCTCACCATCAAATCAGTTTAATCTCCTTTCTTCCCCTGAATCCCTCTCTCTCATTAATTATGTTAATGTGTAATGGACCAGTCAAAAAAGCCTGCCCTAACACTCTCCTCTTTTTTACTAGTCCCCACCCCTGACAAGAGCTGTTCTGGGATTCTCCAGGCACTTTCCCTAGCAATGAGAGGGAGCTCTGCTAGGTCATAAGGGAAGAGCAGCACCAAAAATGCATATGGTGCTAAGGTGGGCAGCAGGAATCAGGTAGGGATTTTCCCATCTGGCCTATGTACTAAAATAGAAGAAAAAAAAACAGGAGCACAGGTAGAGCTGGCTCTCTGTTAGTGTGAAGTAACACATTATACTTAGACCATACTACATCTGTGCATTGTTGAGCAGTGTTAAAGTTAGAGGATACTGTGAACAGTGGCATGGTAAGGGTTAATATTGTTTGTTCTCTGCATACCTCTGACTTTCCACAAAAGGGCTATTGAACAGGGGTGTCATTAGGAGTTAGGACACTTGGCATCTACCCCTGTGCTGGGGGGCTGGGACCAGTGCATCCTGGGATGCTGCAGGACTTCAGATCGCTCATTTTATCTCTATGGAATAGATTGAAGTTACCCTAATGTGAGCTAGGTAGCATGGCTCAGTTAACCCTCACCTAATATGGCATAATTTTAAGATGCTCTGAGGGCACTTAACATGAGTTGATGAGTTTTTGTGTGTGGATGCTCATGTTTTGAGTATAGTCTCCACCTTAGTATTGTCTAAGTGTAATATATAACTTCACCTTTAGAGCCAATGGCAATTCCACCATGGAGTAAGGCACACATCTCCTTTTCATTAGCAGCTGCAGAACAAGGGAATGCTAAGGGTGTCCTTTCAGTGTTTGTGAGACAGGCATTAGCCAGGCATTAGCATGATCTGTTCCTGGGTAGCTAGGTGGCACTTAAAACAGAGATTGAAATGGCACTTGAGTGGCTATGCAAGAATCTTCCCACTACTTCCTCTTTCCACTGTGAAAAGGTCTCTTATAGAAGGAGCCTCGACATTCCTGGCATAGGGACAGTCACTTCTGCTCTCTACAGGGAGCAAAATGACAGAAGAGCTGGGAGGGCCATACCTGCCCTCTGCAACAGCTCAAGGAGTGGGACCAGCACAGCCTGGAAAGAACTCTCTACTAGCCCAATCTAATCCATCATGCTTGAAAAAGATTTGTTCTCTCTCTCCTCCATTCTCCTTCTAAAGTGGATTGGCATATCTGCCATGACCTAGCCCAATGTATCTGCATTATCCTTCATTAAACTATCCATTATGCTTCATTGAAAGATCTGTTTTCACACACGTGCATTATCTAATGCCTGATGATAATTTAAATACAGTAACAATTATGCTGTCAGTGAAGATATGCTAGCAATCATTTTTCAGAAGAAAAGGATACAATATAAAATATATTTAGCAAAGGGTAAAAGTGATCTTAAGAAAATATTTGCATATGCGATCATCTTTTGAATACATTCTTTACATTCTCTACTTCGTCTGCAACATAAAGGAGGAAACTACAATTGGCTGGAGCCTGTTGCTATTAGTAGTAGTATTACATTAGCACATAAGGAAGGTAATTCGGGTAATACACATGAGAGACAATAGAAACACAGAGTGATAATCTTGTTCAATATATCTGGCAAAGCAGGAAAATGTGTTTTTTGGAAAGGAACATATTTAGTATCATCCCTAGTCAGTCACCCACACAGTACCTGTTGATAAAAGAAGTTGGAAAACCTTTGCACTCCATTTAGAAAGTGAAATATTCCTTGTCACAGATAAAAATGTATAAGACAATACTACAGCCCATATAGTGTTAATACTTGTTTCATGAAGCAGAGGAGTCCCTATAAGAAAAAAAAATATGATTAGAGCATTTTAATCCTAATCCCTTTTCTCTGATCTTGGCAAAGGATTTTTAGCATGTAACTATATTTAAATAACTACCCAGAATTAATCCTTTTGGTTGCTCAAGGCATGAAGGGAAAGCAGTCAAAAACAAAGAATTCAAAAAAGTGTTGCAGCTGTTTCATAGAATTCACTATTTATAATTGAAAAGATTCAGGGTGGGGGAAGAGTGGTATGTGCGTATAAGGGTAACCTTCAACTGCCTTACTTGTCCTTTCTCTTTATGGCAGCAAATTTCATGAGACACAGTGAAGATGTAAAACATTTTCAGTGTGGAATAAGTGTTTCTGACACTGTAATAGTGTGCAATATAATGCTGTATGAAGAAAGAAGATATTTTTTGTCTATATAGCTAGAGGTTGATTTAATAATTGGAGAAAAAAATCTTTTTCCAACTTTTTGTCTAGTAATTAGTTGAAAATGCCAGGCTCATTCCCAGTTTGCAAAATCATCTACTCAGCTTCATGTTTGGAAAGGGAATTTCATAAACAATTTAACCCCATGATCTTATATTAATTTTAGAACATTTAGCATGTTTGAACTCCAGGATCCTTGACTATCAGTATCTATTGTATCTTCATAACCGCACCCTGAACAGTGGACCCTGAACAGTGGACAAACCCTTCTAGAAAAAGAAATTATAGTATTTATTATTTATAGTACTATTAATCATGTTGTTTTTCATTACTGTTCAGGTGATATTATTATCATTACTCTCGTAACCCTTGGACATTCAATCCATGATGAAAGGCCCATTGTACTAGGTTCTATTCAGATAAACGTTAGACATTTCCCACCATAGAAAACTCAAAATCTGAACAACAGGTGTCAAAATGGTAGAGAAATGTTGGAGGATGAGCTAAAAAATGTAGCAGAAAAATGGAAGTCTGTTACAATGCTTAACTTTACTAATGACAAACATAAATAATTTATAGACAACATTGCACATGTATATTTTAATAGATTTCTTCCTTAAAATCATGGAGGCAGTGCTGATCAAAGAGAAAAATTCACTAGTGAATGAAATAACCACCATCTTAAAACAATCGTAAATAATTTAGTTGATGAATACTATTTGCTAGGCCTATGCAAGTCACCAGTGATCCAATCTGGCTTCGGATCCAGCTGCTTTGGATGCCAGGGATCTGATCCAGAGCTCCAGACTAGGTTTCTGCTTTGATCCGGCCAAAGCAGCTCCAAAGCTTTGATGCAGCCTCAGAAATCCAGCCATAGGGTATAATGGGGAATCAATTAAATATCTATAACTTTGGGTTTTTTGTCTGATTAGGATGAAATTTGCAGGAGTAGTAGCCCCTGCTGAGAGCATGAAGTCTGCCAAGTTATAAGAAGATCAGTGCAGGGGGTTGCAGGAAACTGTATCCCAAATTCTTGAAAGCAGAACTTATGTCACATCAATGTGTTACAATACAGGGGGGTCAAAACTGCAGCAGTAGTAGCTCCTGGTGAGGACAAAAAAGCCTGCCAAGTTCCAAAAAGTTGGTTCCAAAAGATAGGGGCTTGGGGAGAATTGCACCTCAAGCTGCGGACAAGCAAAACTCGTGACATGGGTGACCCTGTGTGTGTTAAGGCACAACAGGGTGAAAGCTGCAGGTATGGTGGCCCCTCCTGTGGCCACAAAGCCTGCCAGCTGTCGAGGAGATCGGTGCAGGGCTTCTGGCTCCGCACCTCTAGCTGCCATTATACCCTATGGCTGGATCTCCAAAGCAGCTCCAAAGCTTTTCCAAAGCACTTCAGAAGCTCCAAACAGCTTCAGAAAGCCTAATGAAGCCAGCGCTGCAATCTGGACATGATGCTTCAGATGCTGAAGCATCCGAAGCTTCTCCAGATCCAAAGCTCTGTCTGAAGCCTCACAAAGCCCTAGTATTTCCTATTTACAGAACAGGGTTATATATCTACCTAGACCCTGTTTCAGTACAACTTGATACCCCTTATCCAAACAGTGTTAGAAAAAACAAGTTCCAGTCATAAAATACTTACCTTCTTTTATAAAATTGTGGCACTTTCAAATCTCTGCACCTAGCTTCATAAAGACTTTGGAGGGAGAATAATTCTGGCGCTGTCTAATTGTTCTGCATGTTGAAGCATGATTTCTGACAGGTGTGAGAGTAGCAGTAAGTAATGAGGATTGGCAAAAGAGTTAATTTTTCATACCACTAACTGGTCATCATTAGAAGTAATAATAACAATATGCTACTCAGAGAAAAAAAGGTTGCATCAGAAATGTAGTGAGGACTCCAGTTTCAGCAGAAAGATTTCAAATATATTTTCATATAGTTTTATCACCATTTTCCAGTGTTCAGTTCACTATAAAGATACAGCATCTGAAAGATCATCTTTTTTCACTGAGGTTTGATAGTTATTTGCATGCTTTTCAGATCAACAGCTAGACTTTAGGTAGTTAACTAAAAAGAACTGAGCATTGTTAGTAACTGTGCTGAATATGATGCACTAGTCTAGGGAAAGGAGGGGCTGTCTCTGAATAAGCAATTAACCAAGGTCTTGCAGAGTTAAACGTGCACATCTTGCCAGATCAATAACTACTGCAGGGAAATGGTTTGATTTTTGTCACATATGGTCTAAACTGTTTGTGCCACAACACACATGAGAGGAGAAGAGCCAAATTAGTCTGCAGCAGAGAGGTAAATTCTGAAAGAGAGGGTGTGAAGAGGAAAAATGAAGTAATTATGAACACAAATCTATTTTGACTGTCTACGTTATTTAAGCACCAGCCACAGATCCTGATCTATTATCATTAAAATAAAACATTGTTTCTACAGTTAAAAATGATACTTGAAAATATTTTCTCCTCTTCCTTTCTGGCTATGCCATGTGACATAGTTAATTCAAGAGAAAAATAAATTCCAGTAACAAAAGTCATGCTTTGTAGTCTATTAAAGCCCAGCTGTCGGCCAGCATTAAGGAAATGATTGTGCTGTTTGTGCCATTTCTAATTAATAATAACTAAGGATTAATAAAGCAATTTGGAAAAAAGATGTACCAGGTAAGAATTTATGGGCAGATGAAAGTCACTTTATTGTAAATAATCACAGATAAAATTACCTGGGAGCTAAGACATTTTACAGTGCAGCAAAAACATTTGACACATTTTTCAAGCTCTGTTTCTCATGGAAGGACATTAATGGAGACAGAGATATGGAGAACTTGCATATTTACCTAAAATAAATTATTAATTACCTCAAAATTCTCAGTATTCTCTTGCATTCTCTTGTGCTACTTTAGAAAATACCATAACTGACCCTACAGCAAGATGTCTCCTTAAGGGTTGTAGCAAACATGCTCCTATGGGTTTGTAGCATGCTGAGCATACAACATGCATGGGGGCAGGTTCTGCAAGCCCTCCAAACATTAGCCTCTTCAGATTATAGGCTGCACTTGATCCCCCTACATACTCTCATATTGTATTGATGCCCAAGGCTACTTTATTAGGGCTTCTAGAAAAAAAATCACAATCACAAATTCACGGAATTGAAGAAAAGAATATTTTCCAGCTCAGGTCAGAAGGGCAGTCCAGTAAAGGGATTGTAGGATTCCTCTGGCTTAATGCTAGGGGTGTGCAAAATGTGCCATATTCAATTCGGATTTGGCCCAAATCAGGGATGGTAATTTGATTTGTTGATTTGGATCACTGTCCTGATTTGATTCGGCCAAATCTGAATCTGAAGATTTGATGCTGATTTAGAGAATCATCAATTCGGCCATAGGCACAGCTTTAAATGGTTTTTCTACATACTTTGAGGTACAAGGTGTGGTTTATGAATGCTGCAATGATGGGGTGGTTGGAGTGTCCCACAGGAGCATGAGGGCCTCCTGATGTGCTTGGCGGTGGATCCAGAAGTGGACCGGAAGCGCTTCTAGCCCACTTCCAGGTCCACTGCCACATGCACTGGGAATCCCCCCATGCTCCCGTGGGACACTCCATCTGCCCCACCATTTCAGCATTCACAAGCTGCCTGGTACCTTGAGACGTGTAGAAAAAAAATTTAAAGTTGTGTCTACATCCAAATCATCTCTCCAAATCTCTCTGAATTGATTCAGAAGGTTCCAATTCAACTCAGAGAGATTAAAGGGTCTCTTGTTTCAATTCAGATTTGGAGATTCAGCCACTGAATTGGGCCAAATCTCTGCTGAAATTGCACAGCCCTAATGAATACTCTGCCTGCGACTGTTATGAGCTGACCTGTAGCTTCCTCTTAAAAAGTTCAATTCTTGTATTTATTCTGTTTGGACCCATTACCACACACACCCTGCTCCACTTCAATTCAATCCTCCCCTATACCCCATTTACAGACTGCCTCCCAGATGTATGGCCTAGTTATCAGCCTTTCAGCCCTAGCTCACAGATTGCTTTCTCTCCACAGACAGCTCTCAGTTTGTTCACTCTTGCTTACACACAATCTCTTACTCCCTTTGGTTCAGATTATTGTCATCTCCGGCAGAACTTTCCCTTCCTGTGCTGAAAGGACTAGGGATGAATAAAAGTATGTGTAAAAGTGCCCACAACAAGCCAAAATGTTCATTACTGTACCTTGTTCACTGCAAATCTTATTGATTTACCTAAGACAATTGACAGGGCTTTAAGTATTACCATTATACTTTTTAGCTCTGTTCAAAGAGGCATTATGAGACACTTCCCAGCATCCCTTTCTTCTCCAGTTTCTCCCCATCCACTAATGGAGACTAGGAAATTATCTCTATAATCTGATAGAGGTTGCCTTGTTGAAGGGTAATCAACTAAATGACTAAATCCATTCCAAGCCAAATTACTTATTATTCTGATTTTATGAGCAAACTCCAGCCTTTCTGCATGTTTTTGCAAACCAATTATCTGGCTCCTGCAAGCTAGGAACCGTCGTCTCTCACTTATACCAGTTTAAATCAGGAATAACTACACTTCAGTCAGTAAAGTTAGACTGGACTGTCAATAAAGTTAGACTGGTGCAGTGGAGACATATAGGGGGTGCATGTGCACCCCCTGAGATCACCGGTGTACCCCTTGTCAGGCCACACTCCCCTCTCAGGCAATAAGAAGAGGGGGGCAAGTGGGACTGCCAGTGTCCCCCCAGCGAGCACCGGATGGAGGGTAGGACCACCCCAGTAGGCACGATTAGCCATGGGGTGACATCCCCCTTTCCCCTGCCAGCTGCTGACTGGTTGCTGTGGGGGCACGTGCCCTCCCTGACTAAGGCAGCACCAGCCACCCATGGACTGGTGAAAGAGGAGTATAAGCTACAGAAGGATCAAGTCATTATACACACATACTAGCTCTACTATGAAAGTGCAGGTAGCCTCTTAAGGGAGTGGCAAACTAAATATTACTTATTGAAAGTTATTATTGTTATTATTTTATTGGTATTACAACAATGCTTGTTACCTTGGTACCTTATACAAAGACCAGGGTCCCATTATAGTTGGAAGTGTGTGAAGAAAAAAGTGAAAAGCAGTTCTTACCCTGAAAAGCTTGCAATGTCAATGCATTTAGAGAAACAGAAAGTAGGCAGAGGGAAACAGAAGTAGAGATAGGTAAAATTAGTTGCTCACAGTCCCCCCCGAAGTCCTTAGCAGAGCTCTAGGATGCTAGGGAAGAGAAGTCTTTAATATTTGTCTATTAAAGATCTATAATGATGAGTTCTGTCTGTGGTTTTATTGCTCATTGCAGCATTAAAACACCATATGCCTGATGCAGACTCAGCAATTTGACTGGGGCCATGAAGAGAACAGACATGGGATAGCTAAATGGCTTATCCCATTTCCTTCCTTTCTTCTTCTTCATTTGTCTTCCTCTCCCTTCAGAAATTAATTCCACTTGTATAAAGTTCTAGTAACTAGAATCTATGTGGGTGAAGTGAAGAATTGGGCAAGTGATATCTATTCCCCGCACCTACATCCAGGGCTCAGGGCTGCTCTACAATCCTCTGGGGTTTCTGTTCAAGCAGGTTGCATCTGTACCCTATGCAACCTTATAGTTTCATAGTTTCATAGTGTCTAGAGTCGGAAGGGACCTGGGCAGATCATCTAGTCCGACCCCCTGCCTTGGCAGGAAAGAGCACCGGG
>JAGPOW010000261.1:215527967-215544989 GCA_030014935.1 Caiman crocodilus | reverse complement strand
ATGCTGGTTGCCCCTGAGCATGCATTCCCCCGCTGGGCCCTCCTGGACATGTGCCAGGATAATTTTTTCAAAGAGCTTACCCAGGATTGAGGTAAGAGAGGTAAGAACTTAGCTTTTCATTGGTTCTCTTTACCCAGGCTGAATTTCAGTTTCTGCGTATTAGGCCCCCGGCAGATGTTACACTTAAATGTTACACTTAATCACATGTTTATTCATAAACCAGCCACATATTAATGCAAGTAATGGCATGATAAAACATGGAATAAGCCACACAAAACATGTGTAATAACTTTGTAGCTGCTTCCCATCATGACTTATATTGCAAGTGTGGCCAAGCTGATGGGGCTTCAGCCTCAGGAGTACATGGGAGCCTTTCAGACTGAGAGTACTGATCAGCTGACTGCTGCTCCCAGGCTCTGGGCACATTGGAGTCCAGGGCTCCAAATTGCCCCTGAGGCTAGGAGCCCCAGTCAGCTGCTGGTCCCCGCTGCTGGGATCACAGTGGAATCAGGGGTGTGGAGGCACCCTAACAGTTGGGAGCAGCAGCTGATCTGTGCTCCCAGCCTCCAGGGCACAGCAAAGCCTTTGCTGCTGGAAGCCACAGCTGATTCAGGTTCCCAGCCTCAGGGGTTCATCAGAGTCAGGGATACCACTAGACCCAGAGGCCGGGAGTGGCAGTGATCTGATCTGTGCTCTCAGCTCCCAGGGCACATCGGAGTCCATGACTCGAATATGTTCCCAAGACTGGGAGCAGGGATCAGCTGACTGGTTTCCTAATTGCCAGTGAAGAGTGCCCAAGATCATGATCCTGGGATCCCCCCGCACTGACAATATAGCACAATAGGGATCTAATTCCTGACCCTATAAGCACACCTCTTTCCACGTTTGTGTAGCATGGCAAGAAGCACAAATGTTAAGATCACACATCAAATTCTATGGTTTCTTTAGATGAACATCTGCCAGAGGCCTAACATGTATATAAGCTGTTTAATTATCTTTTTCTTATATTACCTGTTTGGAAAAGATGCCACATAACTATAGTAAAGTACATTACCATAATCAGTAGTAAAAATTATCATGATTTTGGTAACACCTTGGGTGTATGCATGTCTACTATACTGTATAAGCATATTTTTCTAACAAGCAATGGAGCTAATAGCACCCTACTGAATGTGGATAAGAAAAAAATAGATCATGGGAAATAACTAGCCAGCCTCTGCTTCATTCTGATGCAAAGTAAAGCATATGCAGTCTGCCCTGTCCAGGCTTCTGTGTTTATCATTGGTAAAATTTATTTTAAAAATAAACAGGATTTTCAGAGGAATCACCAGCAATCAATTCCAGTATTGTTTGTTTTTAAACCTGACCTTTCTCATTCTTTCTGCACTGAAGTTATATTTTTTATTACAGTCTCCTGTGAATTTTTTCCCCAAGGGTTCTCTAGCATACCAGAAAACAGCCCAGAAGGTTGCCCTAGGGCTTGCTGCCAGGGTATTGCATTGAAAAAAGATTTTTGCTTGGCTTTAGAACTTTAAGCCCCTTGGCTGCAATGCTGCTCCCTAAAATCTGTTTCTTTTAGTGGGTCCCTACCTGACATTTATTTCTCATCTCAGCTACTGGACGATGATCTTTCCCTTATCTTTTCTTACCAGCATGCTCTATACTGTCTCTCTATACACTGAGGATCCGGGTTGCAATTAACAGTAAAAGGAATTGTATCTTGGAGAGATGCACTGTAGCCAGGGATTCAACATCAAGTGAATTCCTCTTATATTCCCCAAATGATTATAGTACTTGAAAATTTCCAGTAGCTAACATATGTTATGTAATCTTTGTTCCAGCTCTTGTCACTCTCCATGAGACATGTTAGTCATATTGCTTAATGCAAACCTGGAAAGTGCTCATATATTAGGGTAATATGGTGTTACGGTAGTATAGAACCTATATAGTATATCAAATAGATGATTTACGGAGCATCCTACAACCCAGCCTTGCTCCTCAAAACTGGGGCTTCTTTCTTTCAGACCACCTACATTTGTACCTGTACATTTTATGAAGCCAGCAGCACAAGCAGCTGCTGGGCCATATCAGCTGTGCAGAGATCTATACATTATTCTTCTAAACCTTATAATCACATCCATATTTTCTGGCCAGTGCAACTCTTTATTTTTAATTATTTAGGTTTTAGGGAAAAACAAGCTCAGATTATGGCTTCTGTATACGTGACTACACATGAATTTTGTAACATTTAGCCCTGAATCCCTGACAGGGATTCTTAAAGTTAGGACATAGTACATTTCCTATTCCAATAACATTCCTTAATGCTCCAGGAAGAATTTGAAGAAAGGTTAAGATTGACATTATCAGCATCTATTCATTTGTCTATTGTATAGAAAAATCTGGAACACAGGTATTCATTAGTATAATGTCTCAAGTTTCTGGAATTACTTTCACTGGTAAGAGAAAGTGTGTATAATTTAAAGGGGAATACAAGCACATGTGATTAATCCAGACCTTGTTCTAATAACAGAGAGCATTGATAAATAAAGCAGACAAGCTGTAAATCTTTTCTTTGTAACCTTGAAGCATAAGTTGATTAAATATATTGTTTATTAGTGCCTCCCATTTTTCTCTCAGGTGTAACAATAATTGTGTAATGGTAATTATATCCATTTTGTGTTGTCCCCTTTCCTTTATTTCCATACTCAGAAGGCAAAAGACTAGACTCTCAGCTGCTTGGGTTTAATTCTTTACAGGACAATAGGGCGAGAATCCAAGTAAACAGCTTCCTTCTTAGATTATCCATATACCAAACACAGCTGTGGTTCCACCTTCTGATTATCTCCCTGTTTCAATTTCATTTGGAGGATGACTTGTATTAACAATGGAATAGATTCTTTTCTCGAGATGCCATACATTATAGATACATTACTGTAAAAGAATTGCCCTTAGTATGAGGTACATTGTCCTCTCAGAATACACCTACCCAAATACCAATCCAAAGTAAAAGCAGAGACCTCAGCTGGTGTAGATAACAGAAGAATTTGTCCCATTTTCTTTTACAACAAACACACCAGGCTACACAAGAAGGAAAAATCATATCTATGCATTTGAAATGAACACTTTCTAATCTGTTTCTTTATTTTGTACTCTGTCCATTTATTCCAAATAGTGCACTGCATATATTTAGTGACATTAATATGTATAATTACATTCATAAAGCAGTTAGAGTAAAAGCTGCGTTAACTGGCATTTAAGTAACCAGAACAATCTATTAACTGGAATTCTGGATGGATGCCGCGGGGGGGGAGTGAAGCTTGCCGCCACCCCACGCTACTGCTGCTCCACGTTTCCTGCTCCCCTGCTCCACATGCTGTGACTACCAACATTCCCTTCCCCACCACATAGGGCCAAAAACCCCTGCTCTCAGGTAACTGTAATTTTTATGTAACTGGCATCCCCCGCCCCTTACCCTACTCATGCCAGATAACAAAGCTTTTATGGTACAATTATCTATAGAGTAGATTTGTCTTTAACTGTGCTAGAGGATTAAAATTTAAAAATGAATTCATTAATAAACCGTCATAAACTTGAGAACACACTGCAACATTTAAGAGCAGACTTACCATTTCATGAAAATGCCCAAAATAACATGAACATTACCAATATCAGCATTTGGGACCAAGAGGCCCAGGCAGCACTGGATGCCCTAAATCCATGCAGAATATAAAGACCCTGTGACCAATCAACAGCATCTGCTCAACGGATCCCCTGCCTAAGGCTCTTTCAACTCTTACCACTGCTTGTATAAAATACTCCTTGGTGCAAAATACTCTTATCTTGTATCATGTGGTATGAAAACTGTATGTACCACAGTTGTTGCCAAACCCCTCTGCCCAGCATAGCTTCTTACAGAGCTTCAGCTCACACAAATCAAAGTAACTCCATTTACTTCAGCTGCATAATGGAACTGCCATCAATGGAGCGATGTCATTTTATGCCAGCTGAAAATCTGTCTGTATATAGTTGATTTTATCATTTTCTCTTAAACAATCCATAACTTTTCTATCAGGTTCATTTTTATTGTAGAGCATAAAAACAATTGAGGTACATACCACCCAAACTACACAGATGAACAAAAGAGGAAAAGATGCAAATAACAGCTCTTTGTGCACCCCTGAATAGGCACAATGGCATTCTACCCAGGGAACACAAGAGAATGCCATGCACAGGGAAAAAGAGGACCTTGCAGGCAGTAGCATCTGCAAAGCAGATGAATGGGCTATGAGTCCCCAGCTTCCATACTAAGTAACTTTGATGACCAGCAGCATACTGGAGAGCATGCTACACCTTCCCTAAAAGAAGGCCAATCTGATTCACTCTATACAAATAAACACCAAGTCAGTTAAAATGCACCTGTCCTATTGAGGTGTAGATGGGGACAGGTTTGGTCTATGACACAAGCTCCAGCAGCCTGGAGGTAAAAAGAGATAAAGCAGTTATTTACCTCATTGTTTCTCTGCTGTTGTGTGTGTGAAAACAATTGTTTTTCCCAAAGTCTATTACCAGTAGATTAATTCCATATATGTCTATTGTTAACTCCAATGATGAGGAAACATTACATTTGGAGGATGGTGGAAAAGAGAGCAGTGAACATTATAAATACAGTACCTTCATTTTTCTTATTTATTTCATTCTTATGTTGTCTTACTTCACTAGCAATAATATGTTAAGCAGATACATTAGGTACTAAAGAAACACAGCATTTCCACAAGAATATGTCATCTGAACTACAGATGATAGCACTGCAAGTTAATTGTCTTAACAACAGAGAAGCTGTTTTGACAAAGAGCAAAGGAGGCAGCCCAATCCAAAGCACATTTTTCTCTAAGGTAACTGGTTCAAAACTAATACAGAGGTAAATAAGGCGCACTTAATAATCTCTTCCTTTTGCATAGGGATTTTTAAAATGTCATCTACAATAAGTTTTTAATTGCTATCAATAGTACCAACAACATGAATGCAAGTTGCAATTCATTATCTACCTCAGGGCCTGAAAAAAATTAAAATTACAGAGTGTAAAGTCCTGTAAATGATAAGGCACAAAGGATTCAAAGCTGTTTACAATTAGGATTTTATCCTCCTTTCTTTACTACCCATGTCTTGAGCACAAAAGACATTCAGGACAGAAACTCCATTCTTATTTACATATAAGTCACTCTGCTGGATTTTAATAAAATCCACACACAAGGTGGTATTCCATGGGAGTAAAATGGCAAATCAGACCTTTTTTAAGTTGCTGTGACAAAAATTAGAGATCTTTTATTAACTGTTCATTACAAATAAACATAATATAGGTCTGTTAAGATGCCTAGCTAAGCCATTTATGATAAATTATTTAAAAATTAAAACTGGGTTCTTCAATGTCTCTTGTATAAAACAAATCTTCCCAGATGGTATACAATTTATCTGTGGCACGCAACAAACTTTCAAATTTTCATTTTTTTGGCAAGGAATTAATAGTGAAGTCCTTACTAAGTTTCTGCTGTTACTCCAATTACCACAAAAAAGGTTTTATTTTACAAAATCTGGAACTCAGGTGCTGTTATTCTATAATGCATTGCATGATTGCAGAAAACTGATTTCATATCAGCTATGCTAGAACTAAAGGTTTAAGGAAAAATTTCAGTCATGGGACAATATCGTCAATGAGCAAAAATAGTTTCCATTTTTTGTCTAATAGCAGAATATATACAGTATAAAACTGTATTACAGCAGCATTTGCTAGTGCCACTACAACTAAAGAGAGCTTTCACACTAGGGAAAATTTTAAGATGTATTTTACTTCTAACTTGGACCCAATTACCTGCAGTTACCTTTAAGGTGGTCTTGATACTTGGCCTGACTAGGGAAGACATCTGTTCTCATTTCTGCCTCTGTTTAACCTGCTCTGTGCTGTAGTTATGTGATAAGGCTGATTTGATACCATCATGAATATTTATGTGTTATTAATATACTGTGATGTCATAATTAAGACTTAGTTACAGAAACAAGCTGAAGAGATACATAAGTGAAAGTAAGAAACCTTTCTTCTCTGAACAGGCTTTCATTTCAATAATAATTTTAAAAATAAAGAAAATTCTTAGCAAATTAAATCACTGTAATATACTGATTTACAGTATACAGAGTACATTCTGTGCCTTTCAAGTTCTAGTTACAGGAAAAAGGAAAGACTTTTTAGACCTAATTAGATTAATCATCTTAGGCTGAAATCTTTGAGAGAGAGGACCAAAAACATACTGTAGAGGGATGAGTATGAACATAAGTGTTTAGTGTGGACATTGGTGAAAATATTAACAACTGTGTTACCAGTTCCAAGCAGTCAAAAAATATCATAAGTACCAACTTTAAAAAAATCACAAAATTAAAAAAATTAAAATTCCTGGATTTTCTGGATTTTCTTTATGATCCAGGCAAAAACACTTTCATTCTTTAATGACAAATGAAATTCTCATGTAACAGCTAACCCCATAAGACTACAGGAGGCTTTAAGAAAAACAACAACTAATTGTGAGTCAATGATGCCATAAAGAATAAAGTAAACACCCTTGCCTATCCCAACCAAAATACACACAAATATTTGACTGCCCAGGGTATGAATATGGCTTTATGCTCAGGACATTCATTTGGCACTATTACACTTCAGTGGTAGGATAGGGCAAGGTGTTTAATAGGCATTTTTATTTTTACAGCATGGTCTTTAGTTATCTTGGCGTTTATTTAATAGTTGGCTTATTACAGATGATTAAAACCCTGTTTGTGTGTAGCAGAGTACACATGGCAAGACATGTCTGCAATTTGATCTGACTGCAGTTCTCATCCCCCAGACATAGGGTGCTCAACCCGCAGGTCACAAACCAGATCTCACCTGAGGTACCATGGCATCTGGCCTGTGGGGATTTTCATGGGTTGGGAAATTTGGTGGCAGACAAGCAGAGACAATTAACACTGCCATCCCTTCCCTGCTGCCAAATTACAAAGGCCCTCCCAGCCAGGTCCAGCCCCACCCAACCCATTGCCATGCAGCTGGAACAGGCCCAGGCCCAGACCTGAGACTGAGCCACTCCTAGCCCTTCCCCATGTGTCCAGATCAGGGATGGGCCACTCCCCCACACCACACACATTTGAATCAGGACTAGACTGCTTCCCTCCCTACTCCATGCAGATTGAAGCCAAGCCACTCCCTACTTCCCACACCCCACAGCCAGATCAGGACCCCCCTGCAGCTGGATTGGGTCCTACCTGCTCATACGCTGAATCAAGCACCCATTATACCCACCTGGCATGCGAGATCAAGCCCACTAACCTGTAGATGGACCTGGCACTGCCCATCCAGCCCTTGGCATGAAAATGTTGGGCACCACTGACCAAAACAAGTTAACAGAATTGAGAGCCAGCAGGTAGCACTAGAGTCACTGGCTACTTCTAAATCATGTGACAGGGATGTTCCTTTCTGTGAGACTAACCTAGGGATTGCACTTGGAGACAAAAAATAAAATCCAGTTTCTAATCAGAACTCCTGTTACAACTGCAAAGATGGGTCTTGAAAACATGAACCACTAAACACTCAAAATTAAAATAAAATAAAATAAGAACCCATACATTTTAATTGCTTTTTTTAAAATTCAGTCTCACAAATTTGAGGATCTAACAAATATTTTTGAATGCCTGCAGCCAGCAGCATTTGGATTTTTCAATAGAGAAGCAAGAATTCTTGTGGGTAGTATCTTCTACTAGACGGGGTGGGAGGGGGCAATTATTTGGGATGGAAGACAACTTAAGGAGATTTAGTGAGCTGTTGTGGGCTACAGGGAGGGTGCTGACATTGTCTCACAGGAGGGAGAGGGCAATTGATCCTATCTGGCCCTGGGCCCATTTTCCCCACATCCACTGCTAAGGGCCCTGGATGGAGTGAGCAGTTGGGCAGGGTCTCCATGAACACCAGCCCAGGACCCCTGTGGGAAGGGCATATGCAGGTAGATGGATGGGATGGGGCCAAGAGTGGGTGAAGAGCAGCATCCAGGAGCAGGATGGGTGTGTGTGTGGGACTGGGATCACAGGGCAGTGACAGCAGGGGCTGGGGCCTAGGACAGAGCCATAATCCGCTCCTTGCATATCCTTATGGTAGGTGCCAGTTCCACAGGTAGGGACATGCAGGGAGTGGATCATGGCTCTGCCCTGGGTCCTGGCCATACACTGTCACTGCCCAGCAATCCCAGCCCCTCACCTGCCCATGACCCCATTCTATCCACCCAGCCAAGCGTGCCCTGCCTGCAAGGGTCCCAAGCCAGTCTCACTGGGGACCCTGCCCACCCACTTCATCCAATGCCCCTGGCAGTGCATACAAGGTGGGCAGCCCAGGGTACCCTGGCAGCAGGGCCAGATCCAGCAGCAGCAAAGACACTGGCGGCAACAGCAGCCAGAAGAAGCCACTGCCACTGGGGCTGCCAGAAATCCAAGACCAGTTTCCACACCACTCTGACCCCATCATGCACCCAGGGAGATAGCGGGACTTGCCATATGTGCCATGGCCCAGGATGGCCCCCATACATGACCTGGCAGGACTGTGGGACCTACCATGGGCAGGACAGAATCACCTGGGGGATGGATCCACCCCACTGACCACATTTTGTTTGCCCCTGTTCTAGATGAACTGCATGGCTGAGATAGACATAGGCAAGGTAGGGAGTGTTGATTGTTGTAGCAGTAGACATCTGTTGACAGAATTTGCATTTATTCTCAAGGCAGGGCTGGGTCCCATTAAGTGCCTGTTGATGAACAAGTAGATCGCTCTCCACAACAAAACCATGACAATCCTCAGATTATACATGTGTCTATCCCAGGATGTTGTATACCTCATCCAGAACACCAAATGCCTATTTGGTAACTATGTGGGTAAAACTAGACAAAAACTAAGTGCCAGAATGAATGATCACTGGAAAAAGATAAATGGCAGAGTCACTAGAACACAGGTAGGAAACCATTTTCATGGAAAAATCACTCACTGTCTGACTTCACAGTACTTGTTCTCAAAGGAAATCTACCCAACATCTTTATAAGACAAGCATGGGAAAGAAAATTCATACCAGGGATTTAGCACAGACAATGACTTCATGGTCCATTGTAATCTACTCGCTGACCTCTGCTATTTGCAGGTAATTATGGCCCTGCTGAGCAATCTTATTCTTTCATTATCAAGATTTTACTGCATCCCTCCAGCCTGTTTGCTACCTGATAATTTTTCTTAGATCCTGTATTTATTTACATATGGAGTCTTATACAACCTTTTGTTCCATCTCGTACCTAGCTCTGCTGTGTCCGTTTCCCTCCCAAAAGCCTGAGGAAAAGTACTATGAAAGCTTACCTATGTCTGTACCAATTGTGCAGCTAATGCAATAAAAGGTATCACCTACAAGAATTCTTCTCTCGCATATTTCCCAGACCATCATGGAAACAACATCATCTCCACATTTTTCATTAGAGTCAATTTAAAACCTTTTACAATATTATTATTGTATTTAAATTGCAAGTTCTTTGGAGAACAGACTATCTTTTTATTCTGTCTGTAAAGAGCAATTTAGGAGAAGAAGGATGCAAATGTACAAGTAAAGTTCTAAAGAAAAAAAGCCCTTGTGCCATGTATTGCTCCAAAGAGCTGTCAGGAACAGATCTGTTTTACATTAGCAACACCTGTATATGCCAATCATTTTTAGGCATAAGGTCTAAGTACATGGTCAAAAAGCCCGAGACTGAATCAATTCAATCTTCCCAGGTTAGTCTAAGGTGAGTATATTGAACCAATAAGCAAGAGTGTTTATACACATGCTCTGGGAGTTGGGGAGAAAGCTTTAATTAAAGAAGCTCTGAGAGCCACTCTAACTAAAGCACCCAGAGCATCTCGTGTTTCAGCATTCCCACATAGAGCATCCTGTCAATCAGCAACCTGTTGAATGAGCTTTAATTAAAGTACCCCTGCTGCCATTTTTAAACACCAATACTCGAGACATAGTAGTCTTCTGGAGCATGGTAATTAGTACACTCCAGCAGACTCGATTAATGAACTCTGCTCTGACACACTGTAATTACAGTGCGTCAGAGCAGCCTTGCTGCTCATGTATAGACACCCCAAATGAACAGACATTCCCTTTTGATTCCAGACATGCAGCCACATGACTGCAGTGACCCAGGCCAGAAGTCAGGGGCTGCTAGAGCATGCCACCCTGCTCAGCAGACAAGTTAGGGCAAGACTAGCCTGCCCACCCTGAGAGGGAGTGTCTGTGGGGATGGTGCTAAGTATCCTGGGATGCTGGGGGACAGTGAGTTAACTTGAATCTGAAGGTGATGTGGAACAGCAGTTCAATATACTGATTTAACCTAAATCAGTTAAGGCTGATACTATATCCATCTAGGTTTGTAATAAACCAGTTTCAGCCATTTTGAAAGAGGTTTATGTGCACTGAACTTCTGTTGTGTTATAGATTTGAACCAGTTTTTCAATCACTTATACCAGTTTATGTGTAATTTCTGTCCCTAGCTTTAAGATTAACACCCACTTAAGTTGTGGCTATGAAATGTTGTTAACAATATGATTAAACGTTAATGATATAATTAAAGGGCAATGGAGCTATACTTCGTAAGCCCTAAGAGATGATGCCACTCCACCTCATTATCAAGGCACTGGGTAGTGAGCTGGAATCTGTTGTGCATGATGAAACCTGTTGCTGTGCTCCTCTACTCTTCTCTCCTATGGCCTGGAATCTATTTAAGAGTCCTCCGTGCCATGCAAACTTTCTTTAGGTAGCTCCTTTGGTTGGGCTTTGAAAACTGAAGTCAGGTTCTACAGAGTCTCTCTCCATCTCTACCAGTAATCACCCACAACTCCATAAGTAATCACCAAAACTGAAATCACCAGTAATGTGGGTAGGTGACACAGCTTTAAATATGATATGAAGGCAGTATCCTGGCTAGAAAAAAAAGCAAGGGAGGAAGCAGTAGCCACGCTCCCTCTACTCAGGGAGTTCACTAATAACTAGAATTGCTAGCAATTGGGTGAAGTGAGTCATCTTCAAGTAGGCATTACAGTTGAACACAATGTGATGGTAAAAGATACTTTGTCCCTGTGATACAAAGAAGGGAGAAAAGAAAAACAAGTAGTCCAGAGAAACTAGAGAAAATAAGAAATAAAAATCTTAAAGGAGTTGGTGAAAGTGAGAAGCAAGCATGAAAGATCCAGGCTCTTAAAGATACTGAGGATGGGAGATAGTGAAGGAGGCTGAAAAAGCAATATTTTGTTTAGCGGGAGTAATCCTGAATATCGGAGTGTGTAACTGGAATTGGCTGTGATTATGGGGAAAATCAATCTGGAATATGTCTTGGCATACACTACACTCGATTTTGACATGTTTATATAAGTGACCTTCAGAATAATATTATACTAAATAAACAGAATTACCCATTTTGTGCTGCATACCTTTATTTTGTATTGTAATGATCTCTGCATTTATTACCAATACATCTGGTCACTGCTCTTGTTCACCCTTGCACTTTGCCTTTATGACACATTTACTTATTGCACATCATTTCTTTCACTGCTTGCTTGCTCTTACTTCATTCAAGAAGCCTAGTTTTTACTAGTCTGATAAATATCCTTTCATTGCAATGAGCTTGCTTTGACCCACTGATGGGTCATATTGCGAGTAATTAGTCTCTAATTGTCCATTTTTTCTGGCCAGCAGTTTGCAGTCCACATCATACTCCCACTGAAATGTAGTGGAGATCTATAATCTGCAAAAGGTTATAAGTTTCCATATATCAGAGATTGAAGGATTTAACTGTTTCTGATTTTTCATCAATATTATGATATATTTTTCAAAAATCCTTTTTTCATAGTGCTGTTACCACTCTGCCACTGAGAGATAGCAGGCACATCTACGCATGCATTTAATGCACATTAGCCTATTTTAATGTTACATAAGTGTCAGAAAAACTGTGCTTTAGTTAATGCACCTTTTTTCTAGTACCTCACAACAGAGGTACTAAATTTAATATGCATTACCAAAAATGTATTAATGAATGTGTAGATGCACCCCTTGAGAGATAAAGGATGCTGGGCTAAATGGACCTGTGATCTAACTCAGAATAGCATTTCTTATGTGCATCTTCATCAGATTTCCTTCCAGACTGAGATATCAAGGTGATTTCATTTGTTCCATTTTGACGATGAGGAAAAGGCTGAAGTATTCAATACCTTGTTTACCTCAATCTTCACAGGCAAGATCAGCTCCCAGACTACTCCACTGGGCAGCACAGTTAGGAGAGAAAGTAAGCAGCCCTCAGTGGTGAAAGAACAGGTTAGGGACTATTTAGAAAAGTAAGATGTGTACAAGTCAATGGGACTGAATGAAGTGCATCCGAAGATGCTCAGGGAATTGGCTGGTGTGATTGCAAAGCCTCTGGACATTATTTTTGAAAACGCATGTGGATTGGGGCAGGTCCCGGACAACCGGAAAAGGGCAAATATAGTGCCCAACTTTAAGAAAGGAGAGAAAGAGGATCCAGGGAATTACAGACCTCACAATCTGCCTCACCTCAGTCCTTGAAAAAATCACGGAGCAGGTCCTCAGAGAATCCATTTCTAAGCACTTGGAGGAGAAGAAGGTGATTAGAAACAGTCAAATTCACTGAGGGCAAGTCAGGTCTGACCAACCTGTTTGCCTTCTGTGATGAGATAACTGGCTCTGTGGATGCAGTGAAAGAACTAGGCTTTTTATATTGTCTCCCACAAAATTCTTGCAAGCCAGCTGAGGAAGCATGGGCTCACTGAATAGACTGTAAGGTGTATAAAAACCTGACTGGATTGTCAGGCTCAACAGGTAGTCATCAATGGCTCAATGGCTAGTTGGGAGCTGGTATAAAGTGGAGAGCCCCAGAGGTTGGTCCTGGGGCTGATTTTGTTCAACATCTTCATTAACAATCTTGAAAATAGGATGTATTGCAACTTCAGCAAGATCACAGATGACACTAAGCTGGAGGCAAATAGTAGATACACTGGAGGGTATCTACTTGGAGGGTAGGGCCAAGATTCAGAGTGACATAGACAAATTAGAGGATTGGGTCAAAAGGAATCTCATGAGGTTCAACAAGGACAAATGCAAAGTTCTGCACTTGGGATGGAAGAATCCCATGCACTGTTACTGCCTAGGGACTTACTGGCTGGGCAGCAGCTTTGCAGAAAAGAACCTGGCGGTTACTGTAGACAATGAGCTGAGCATGAGCTAACAGTCTGCCCTTGTTTCAAAGAAAGCTAATAGCATACTGGATTGTATTAGTAGCAGCACTGCCAGCAGACTGAGAGAAGTACTTATTCTACTCTGTTCTGCACTGGTGAGGCCACATCTGGATTACTATGTCCAGTTTTGGGTCCCCCCCACTATAGAAAGGATGTGGACAATTTGGAGAGAGTCTAGTGGAGAGCAAAGAAAATGGTTAGGGGGCCAGGGCACATGGGCAACTGGTGCCTCCTCACTCTGGGGGGGGGGGGCACCAGGAGCTGATAGCTGACTGGGAGGGTTCCCCCACTGCCAATCACCAATGCCAGAAGCGCCAGTGGCAAAACTGGAAGTAACCCCGGCAAAAATAGAAATGCTACCAGCGCTTCTAAGAGGGCGCACAAGCCAGCACTCCCCACTCCCTGGCCAGCGAAGGCCAGGCTCCAGGGGAACAGGTGCAGAGCAGAGGGGTCGAGATAAATTCTAAAGGGCACCAGGGACAGAATTAGCCAAAGAAAAGAAACTGATTACTGGAAGATCAAGGCCTGTCAAAAGGGAGGAGGGTCATTCTCACCCATATTATGTGGAAAGAATTCAGGAGTTGAATAAAACATAATGTTCCATAAACCAGCCATTTATGAGTTTTTGTCACCAAACAACTACCACCTATACTCAACAATGATGCACTGCAACGCAGCCTTACCATGGCAAGAAATGTTGAACCTGTCAACACATTTCCACTGCCACTAATATCAACACCCCCATAGAAAACCTTTCAGCATCATGGTTCCTACACATGCCTTTCCCAAAATGTGATATATCTGATCCAGTGCACCGTTGCCCTCATAGCAATTTCGTGGGTGAAACTAAACAGCATCTATGCACCAGAATGAACTCCCACAGAAAAAAATATAAAGGACCGAGACACACACACACACACCGCCATTAGTAGCGCATTTCTCAGAGAACAGCCACTCCCTCTCTGTCTTCACTATCCTCATACTCAAGGCAAATCTACCTAATATGTTTAAAAGGCAAACTTAATTCATAAGCTGGCTGGATACTAAGAACAAAGGACTAAATATGGATATTGGGTTTATGGCTAATTGTGGGCCTGCTACCTCTGAGAATTTCTCTCAGCCTCTCCCCTCTGCTGTTTTTCCCTATGTTGGGACTGTCTTCCTGTGATCAGAGTCAGGACGATGAATGGCTTGCATTCAAAAGCTTGTCTAACTTCATCCCAACTACGTAGTTGGTCAAATAAAAGATATCAGCCTAAGAAATCCATGCCATATCCTATGGCAGATTTAGGCTGACTACTGTGTAGCTACTGTGTAGCTGGTATGTTCCAGGTTTTAAGTTATTATTTAGCACAAATATTTGCATGCCTTCCCTTTGGTTTCACTATGGATGCAATTTATAACCTATTCCAGGGATGACTTACCTGTCTTAAATGCATGAATGTTTATGCTATATATAACGACATATGCTTTCCAGTCCACTTCTGTGTTGTTGTTCAGTTGGGCCTTTTTTCACTTGCTATGGATCTGATGTTAGCTCTTCAATTACAGATTTCAGGGAATTGGGGTTTATCTCCTAATGTGACTCAGCCATTCATGAATACATAACCTTGTCAGAACAGTCAGAGCGTGTCTCATATTTGCTCTGTGGGATGTGCTGAAAACTGTATTCATAAAATAAGGATTTCTGAAAGAGTTGCAGTAAAAAAAGACCAGAAAGCAGTTGCCATTGTCCTTGGAAGTGTTATTTCTTCACAAATCATTTAATGGTTAATGCAATATATGGAAGTAATCATCCCTATGGTTGAATGTTTCCAATTTTGGTTACAGAAAGGAAACCAAATGAGGCATAATGCTATAGGGACATGAACGGTCTGTGACTGGCTTCCAGCACTGCACTTTACACACCACTGCTCACATGGATGCAGTATCAGGCCTTTTATCAGATAAGAGGTTGAGCCATGTGGAGAACACCTATTCTGTTTCATGAAGATTTGGTGATACTTAAATTTGTTTTTTGTACTAAGTGGGCACATCTACACATGGCCGCATGGTGCCATTGTTACTGCGCCATCATTAGTAATTCCTTTTGGTGCAGTAACAGCCCATACTACGCCAGTCACACACGGTTATTTTTAGCTGCTATATTATCATAGCAGCAAACTTTGAGGGAGCACATTACTATGACAATGTAGCTGCAGTGTCATGGCTTTTGCTCATCAATGCTACATCATCACAGTGTATTGCTGCAGCAACCACTATAGTGTCACGTGTAGACAAATCCAGAAGAAATCAAGCTTCTGAAAATTTTGAAATTAGTTGCAAAGTAAATTCAATATTTCTCACAATTCTGATCAATTTTGTTTCAGCTTCAACCTTTAACATGATATAGTATTATATAAAAGATAAATAAAATTAGAAATGAAGAGTTATTTGACAAGGAAAAAAAATAAATGTTTTCTTTTAAAATGTCACCCTGCTTTCCCTCTACTGCTCTCTTATGATTTGTTATCAAATATTAACCACATTTCAGTGTCAATAGAAGTACTTTTACATCTATCCTACAGTGGGGGGAGTGGAATGATGTGTGGTTTGCTATATCACCTCTGTTCCCCACCTTGCTGTTTTGTCTGGCTAGCTCATAAAAGGCAGACAGCATTGCTGCCTTCTAGCCCAGCACTAGAGCATACAGCTCCTATAGCACCAGGATGTGACATCCTCAGAAAGGCAACTAAAGAAAATTTACCAGCATGTTAAGAATGCATTTTCCTACATTCTTTATACTAGTTACTGGTGGTTGGTTTATTGTTAAAATGTTGTTAAAGTTACTAGCCTGAAAACTACAATGAATGTTACAGAAGATATTTGTATGCATGAGTGGTTTCATAGTATCATAGTAGCTAGGGTCAGGAGGGACCAGAACAGATAATCTAGCCTGACCCCCTGCCACAGGCAGGAATGAATGCTGGGTTCACAAGACCCCAGACAGGTGAGCATCCAACCTCCTCTTGAATTTGCCCAAGCTAGGGGCAAGAACCACTTCCCTGGGAAGTTGATTCCAGATTTTGGCCACCCTAACTGTAAAATACTGCCTTCTGATCTCTAACTAAACCTATTCTCCATCAGCTTATAACCATTGTTCCTCATCACCCCAGGTGGTACTGGGGAGAAAAGGGCTCTTCCTATTTGCTGTTGATCTCACCTGATGAGTTTGTAGGCAGCCACCAGCCCCCTCCCTCCCCCCTCAGTCTCCTCTTGCCAAGGCTGAACAGGTTCAGGTCCTTCAATCTCTCCTCATAGGGCCTGGCCTGCTGCCCTCTCACCAAGCGGGTGGCCCTCCTCTGAACACTCTCCAGGCTGGCCACATCCCTTTTAAAGTGTGGTGCCCAGTACTGGATGTAGTAGTCCAACTGTGGTCTGATCAAAGTCGCAGAGAGGGGAGTATCACCTCTCTGGACCAGCTTGAGATGCACCTTTGGATGCATGATAAGGTATGGCTGGCCTTGCTGGCTGCGGTCTGGCATTGGCAGCTCATGTTCATCTTGGAGTCATTATTGACTCCAAGATCCCTTTACGCCTCTGTGCTTTCAAGAAGGGAACTCCCCAGCCTGTATGTATGCTGTAGATTCCTTCTCCCAAGGTGCAGCACCCTGCATTTGTCTACATTGAACCCC
>JAGPOW010000261.1:215509734-215521367 GCA_030014935.1 Caiman crocodilus | reverse complement strand
TATAAGTGTGCTGCTGGTTACTACTGCCCAAGTGCAGCACCCTGCACTTGTCAGTATTGAAACGCATCCTGTTTTTGTTAGCCCACCCTTGCAACCTATTCAGGTCTTTCTGCAGTCTCTCCCTCCCTGCTAACGTGCTCACCTCTCCCCATATTTTGGTAAAATCAGCAAATTTGAGCAGGTTGCTTTTCACCCTGTCGTCCAAATCGCTGATAAAGAAATCGAACAGTGTGGGCCCAAGGACTGAGCGCTGGGGGACTCCGCTGCCCACTTCCCCCCAGGTCGAATATGACCTGTCCACCACCGCCCTCTGAGTATGACCCTTCAGCCAATTCACAATCCATCTGACTGTGTAGGCATCGATGCCACAGTCACCTAATTTTTTAATGAGGATGGGGTGGGAGACAGTGTCTAGGGCCTTGCTGAAGTCCAGAAAAACTACATCCATGACAACACCTGAATCCAATGGTTTTGTGACCTTATCATAAAAGGCAATCAGGTTGGTCTGACATGACCTGCCCCTAATGAAACTATGTTAAAAATGAAAATATTGGCATTATGACTTCAATGGAACACGGATATATAAGGCTAGAAGGGGCCTCCTGGCATCAAATCCAATCCACTTCATTTCCAGAAAAACATTTAGATCCACAACAACTCCAGAGCAGCAAAGCATAAGATGTCTATTTAAATAAAACCATATACTTGCCACAGTTGATGAAACAGGGTGCCCCCACTGCCTTCACACTGCAGTGGAAGGGAAATTGTTGGATGAAAATATGCTCAGATAATCCTAGAAGGACTATCACCACTTTGTGTCACTTGCAAATGTCATATGTATGCATCTGGTTCTTACACTATGGTCACTGATGACAATAGTGTACAGAACAGATCCCAAGACTGATCCCACAGGAACACCATTGCAAAGAAACTCCCATGTCCTACACTCAGATGAGACTGAATCTGTAAACTGAAAAAGATAGCTATATTTTATAAAGTAATTCCTTATTCAGGGCAGCTCATTCAAAGCCAGCATGAGATTCACAAAGATTTAAAATCATACTGCAGTTAGACATTCTAAAGAGCTCTGCAACACCAATAAATACATTATGTTATATCGTATCATATACAATTAATACACTTTACATCATACATAATATGAAATAACTCTAATATAATTCTATTAGTGAATTGCCAATCAAGAATGATGGGGGGGAAGGGAGAAGAGGGGAGTGTCACCACCCACTACCCTGTGCTGCCGCTACCTCCCAGGAGTGGGGGGTGGGGGAAGCTTGCCCTACCATCCCCTCCGTCCCCTTCTGCCAGCACCCTGCACCACCACTACCTCCAGCACCACTGGCCTTGCCTCCTCCCCCGTCCCTAGCCCTGCTCCTCAGAGGCAGCAGAGCACCGCCATTATGGGAGGGACAGAGCCCACTCCATCCCCTCTGTCCCTGCTGTCATTGAGGCGCTCCGCACTTTGACTGGTTGCTTCATTAACCAATTCGAGTGCTCCAAGAGTGTTACAGATAGACTAAGCCCTTTATTATATAAGAATAATATATGTCTCTCATGATTACTCTATATTATTATATTATACATTTCCCATGTATGGAAACGTGATCATATTTTTGTGAAAACTAGAGTACAGACTAAAGCAAACATATTTGTTTTTTATTATACCTCTGGATTTTTACATAGCAGCAGAGTCTGTCAATCCCAGATCAGCCTCATCAGCCATCTTCAGACCCACCAATAAGACAATCATGGAAGACAATCATCCTCGACTGCAAGGGATTGCCAAAGAAGTATTTTAAAACAGTGATCTCCAACCTTGCTAAGGTGAAGATCACTTTTTGAAAAAAAGGTCAATCATGATCTACCATGCGCACCCCCAGCCACTGCTGATCAGTCAGGGGGACAGATTGAGGCTTCCACGGTAAGGGAGGGAATAGGATAGGAGCAGGGGTGAGTGGGGTCTGGGTTAGGCCTGGGGAGGGTCAGAGCCGAGGCAGATCATCAAGGTGCACAGTAGGGGTCCCGCCACTGCACACACCCCAGCAGAGGCCTGGGGGCATGTGCCCCTCCATCTATGCACAGGGTGAGGTGGCTGCCACTGCACTCTGGGCTTTGCAGCCCAGGCTTTGAGACCCAAGTCCTGAGCTGCAGAGAGGCTAGGCATGCAAGGACCAGCACACAGCAGCAGCTGGCTTGCCCCATGCACAGATCAAGGGGGCACATGCCCCCTGAGCCCCTGCCAAGGTGTGTGCAGTGATGGGAGGCCCACTGTATGCCTAGACAAGTCGCCCAGGCTCTCACCCTCCCCCCAGCCTGGCCAAACCAGAGCCCCCTCACCTGGCAGCAGGGGGCATGGCTCAGCCCAGCCACATGCATCCTGCAGCTCCTACGTCCCACCACTCCTGGACTGTGTCCCGTCAACTCCCAATCAAAAAGTCTCTCACAGTCAATCTCTGACAGTCAAGATTGACTGTCAGGGGTTCCCCAATTGACCAGTTGATTGGGATTGACCAGTTGGTTACCACTGTTCTAAAATGAAGTACAGCAGTAGGTAGAAGATCCTACAGGGATTATAAAACGATATCATAAATCCCTGTGCTAATGAATGTTTGTTAAGCCCTAGTTTATCATTTCTATTAACTATTAGTCTATTAGTCTATTAAGTCCAGAAAAGCACTAAATCTATTCAGAAACTAGGTTGGTATGCGTGGCATGTACTTAAGGATTTATAGATAGAATTGTCATTTCAAGAAAGGGTCACTTTGTAATGCAATATTTGTTTCATGTAACTTGTGGTGGGTCACAATAGAGAAAAGCCTTGAAGTTGATTAAACATTAAATTGTGCTCTTTTCAATATAATGATAAAACAATGCTCCATAAATTGAACTGTCTTTTTCCATTTCTCTTATCACAATCTGTTCTTAGATTTTTTTACTTCCTGATATATGTCTTAAACACTGAAGATTTTTCAGAATGTGGGAGTTCGGGACTAAGAGCATTGATCACTCACAGGACTAACCTCTGTTTGGGTGGTTACAGTCCTTTGCTGAGAAACAGGTGACACAGTTTGAAATACTCTGTGGATGTATCTACATGCACTATTAATTTGAAGTAGGCTCACTGCACAGTAAAAATACTGTGCAATAAGCCTACCCAGGAACACATTTATACATGTTCCCTGTTGGGAGCAGATTTGCTCCCGATGGCTGTGTCCAGACAAGCGCAGGCATGTGGTATGTGGTGCTGCTGACATGTTTGCACTGCCACATACCACACATTCAGCGGTTCTCCAGGCTGCAAGAAAGTAGTGTGGAGTGGGGGGGAGAGCTGACCCCTGGATGTCCAGGGGTTAAAAAAAAAACATGCAAAAAGAAAGCAGATTAGCACATGTGGGAGCAGTGCGCACCACTCAAAAACAGAGCCTGGCCACCCAAGCAGCAGGATCATCACTGCTGCAGCTCCAGGAGGTCCCCAGGGCCCCAGGTAAGACTGCTGTGGCCAGCACAGTATTGGCCCTATCCTCCCCTACCACACACAGGGTAATCTGCCATGCATCAGACTGTGCATGGCACAGACATTTCCCAGGGAAAACTAGAGGTGGCACAAGGTAAATGAGCATGGTTGTGCAGTATGTGGCACTGCAAACATGCTTGCAGTGCCACATACCTCACAGTCCAGTGATATGCAGGGGTACAAAAAAAAGAACACAGAAAAAAAACTGCAGAAAAAACCCCAAAGTGGTGCGCACTCAGGCAGTATGCACTGCTAAAAAGCAGAGCTGAGCCACTCAGAACCACGCTGCAGCTTCTGGCCTGGTTCCACCTGGCAGGATGACCATGGCTGGTGCCCCAGGAGACCCCCAGTACCTCAGTTAAGGCTGATGGGGCCAGCACAGTGCTGGCCTCAGCCTTCCCTACTTCCCCTGGAACAACTTGCACTGCTGCTACTTGTCCCCAAAGAACCAAACATCTACACACCCCTGAACGTATCCCATGAATCTAAGTAACTACAGTTTTTGGCGTTCATGCCCTATTATGAAATATGATCATCCTGACAGCACAGTTGCTGGAGGAGATGACTTCCTATCTGCTAGCCCAATAGTCTAGTCATTCAGATCACACAGGTTCTGGATCCCTCCCCTCCCAGGAGCATGTCAGCCTATATCTCCTACTTCCCAGAAAAGTGGTGTAACCACCTAAACACCCTCCACACCTCCTACTGAAGCTGGTCCATTGGGCAGCCAAGAAAGGAAGATACGTGAGGCAAGGACAAAACCAGAGTAGAAAGAGACTGGGTCAATGAGAAGGATGCTGCCTCAGAAGCAAAGCAGCCCCTTATTCCAAGCTGGGCACCTGCTCTTTATAAAGTGATTAATAAAAACAATATTCAGTGGATGAGCTTCAAGTAAAGAGGTGCAGCACACTCCGGTCAATGTTTGGCCTATGGCTTTGTGGTTAGAGCACTTGCTAGAAAGCTAACATCCTCTAAGGGAGTGGGACTTAGAACCCAGATCTGTATTCACTGAGCATGTGTCCAACTAAACTCTTGGGCTAAAAAGTGGGAGAGCCCTCCCTTCCCTCCAACCTGTTACTCATAGCTCTTCTGTGACTAAGATTTTGTCCATATATATAACCAGGTGCAATTAAGTTTCTGTATAGTGTTATGCATGTGCCTGAGTGATTCTGCTCTGCCCACCTAGCTCCTTGGTCAGTAAAGAAATGTCAGGTAGGGGTTGCTGTGCTGCAATCCAAAGTGTGCAATGTGCCAGAAACATGTGTGGCTATGTAAACACCACTTAAGCATGTGAAGGGGACATAGGATCTAACCCCAACAGATTAACAAGGTTCTCACAGTGTCTGGGGCCATGCAGTTCCTCAGACGACCTAGTGGTTTCCTCATAATTCTGTTCTACTGATCTACTCTGTGCTAGTTTCAGCTAATTAGATGATCACATTTCCCTGCAAGCCTTCCAGCTTTTTTGTTTAACAGCCTCCTCTGTCCTTGGAAATCTTACTCTATGCTTGGTAATACCCAGGACACATGTAGGGATCCAATTCCAAGGTTAACTTACTTTCTCATGCCTTCCCGTGTGAATAGATCATTGTATTCTATGGCTATGGTGAGTGACCACATATTCTTTCATCACACTCTTTGAAGATCTCTTTGCATTGCCTTACCAGATCCAATGCCTGTGTTGCCTTGCTACGTGGGATAACTATGTGCCCATGAAAACTCTTATGTCCTACTGTTCCTTGTATCATGATTTTCTTTTATTTTGCTTGTGATTATGCTCTGACTTCTGAAAGCTTACATATGTTTCTCCACACTGAAAAACTGAATTTGGTGCTTAACATTGTTGATTGTTTTACATTATTTCTGGTGACACAATCCGGGAGATAGGGACTGAGTGGGGGACCTGCCTTGGTACTGACTTAGAGGAGATGCTAATATGGCCCTTCCCTACATGGGCCTTTGCCACTGCAGGAGCAGCACAGCCTCACCGCTCTGCTGGCACTTCTGGGTGCAGTCCTGACACCCCCCCCCCAAGTCAGCATGATTGGCCATGGGAGGGATCCCCCCTGTGGTCACTGACTGGCCGGGGGGGGTGGGGGGGGGCAAGTGTCCCCTCTGACTCAGGAGGCACCAGTTGTCCATGGTGCAGAGTGAGCAACACCTGCAGCCAAAGACAGCAGTGGGTGGTTCCCTTTTCAGCACCTGCTTCCTGCTTCCTGCCAGAGGTGGCACATGAAGGAGTACTGGGCAGGGAACAGAAATACCAGTAACCCACTTGCTGCTGCTGCCCTTAACCAAGCCAAGTACCCCTTGCTGCCACTCTCAAAAATCCCTGGGTCTTCCATTATTCATGAGTCAGCTGGGGGCAGCCACTGAAGTGGACAGGTCTCCTTCTTCCTGCACCTAGAGACAAATCCAAGAGCCTAGGCAAACCCATGATGAACAGAGGGAGTGGGGAATAAGAGAGGAAGGAAGGTGCCTGGACTGGAGAGGAAGGTGCGCTAAGATCTGGGGAAAGAGGAAATCTTATCTGCATTAAAAATTCCAAGAAGTCCTCATAGCTGCTGCTATTGTGCAGTCTGCCAATGGGGGCAGGGAAATTCAACCACCCTTGCAGCTCTGATTGCATCTCCTGCACTCCCCTTTTTGAATTGTTAGATTTGCCCATGGATGTGTATGCTGTGAACATGAGTTTGTTTTGATCAGTGTATAAAAAGAGAACTGGAAACCCTTAATACTTTGTACAAGTCTTAAGGCTTATATTCATGCTTCTCCCATGCAAGCAAATGTCCTAATTATCAATGTGTATCAGTTGGCCACATACACTAGTACCTAGGGTGGTGGACAACAAACCTGGCTGAGTTTTTGTTACTAATCATCAAAGCCTATGGTCTCTTTCTTGGAATAACAAGTTTGTTGGAGGCACAGAATCACAGACAGTGCACTCATAGACCATCCAAACTGAAGGAGCCTGATGAGACCTATAACAGCTAACCCACGAACAACACTAATGGGGTCAGTAACAACACTGACAGACCTACAGTTAGCATAAGTCCCCTCTCTGCTCAACCTCTGCCATGGGCACTGAAAGAGCGCACTAGGCCCCTGCTAGGAGGATATGAGTAGTCTGTTGACATATTATTTACTGCTATTGGTTTTATCAATGTATAAGAAAGAAAATGCTGTAGGTGCCTTTATCCCATACTCATGGCACTTTTTACAGAACATGGCATAATACAGCACATAAACATAGTCAGCAGCTTCTCCTTCCACATAACAAAGAAACTAAGTAAAATATATCAATTAAAGATACTGTTGCCTCCCCAGCCACCTCCTCAGAGTCCAAAGAATACAAATAAGCAATGTAGGACACACTTGAAGGTCAAAAAATACGATATTCTAGGCAAACACAGTAACTTCCAAACTAAAGCAAGTTTCATGATACTTGTAAAGAATGCTTCTTCTTTCTGGTTATTTACTAATAACCTAAAGAAGCATGAGAGAAACAAAAATATCCAGAATGTTTCTACTGCAAAGAAGAGAGAAAGAAAAGAACTTCATGTGACAGAAGCCAATGCCTTTGCTTTGGCAGAAAGGCCTCAGCAACCAAAGTGGTGAGTGTGGTATAAATATCTGAACAGGAACATAGAGTTAGAAGTGACCTCCTTGGCCAGGAGTAGACAAAATAAGACCTATCAATTGATCATATGTGCCCCATACTCCCATGGTGCTCTGCATGGTGCCAGGCCTCCCCTGCCAACAGCAATGCCTTGGCCCCAGCCAATGCACACAGCTTTTTGGTGGGGTGCTCCAGCTGCTGCAGCAGCCTCACAGGTGCTGCTTATCTCCCCTGCCTCCAGTGGCTCCTTATTCTCCTCCTCCTGCCCCTGCTCCACTGCTCCGGGCAGCATGTAGTGTGGCGAAGTGGTGATAGCCATGGCAACATGTGCCTTGCTGCAGGAGGGAGGAAGCTGCAACTGCACAGCTCCTGCCCCAGTGCATGGGGCTCCAGTTCTGGCTCCTGGCTGCTTTCCGCAAAATCTGCCCACCTGGCATGGTGAGCAGCCACCTGTGGGCAACCAAGTATCTAGAAGGAAGCCATACCTAGCAGTAAGGTAGTCCCTGCACTTTTCCACTCCCCACCCCATTCCCCACACACATACCCCCACCCACCCATACATACAATATGCAAGAATAGGAATATTGTTTTGAGCTATTATGCCTCTACATACACTACTCAAAAAATCAAGACAAAACACACTTTTTGAAATAGAATTAAAATATGTTACAGTAGACGTTTGATTTTTAGTATGATTTGTTTTTTATCTATAACTTGTTAAAATGATATCTTCTGAAAGATTATATTCACAGGCCTCAACAGCTCACCAAAACTCGTTTGGTGGTCCATCAGCTGAAATCATTTCCACGCCCTGTCTTAGGCCATGAATCCACAGGCAACCAATTTTTTGAAAGGTTCCACAAAAAATACCTAGTCCAACCCTCTCGTACACCACAGCTACAAAGCACCTGTATAAAAAGCCTACAAAGTGCTAGTAAGACAAGTGTTAGAGAGATAAGGGCACTGCCAGTGAATTGCCATTGCAGTGGTGGGAAATTAGATTAAAATCTGGTCAGATGATCCGAGGAAGAAAACCATACTCCATATGATAGGGCAGAAAATAAAGGGAAATCTAGGGTACATGCCAATCTGGCACAGTAAGAAAAAAATTCTTCCTTATTCAGGTTGACTCTGGAGCACATGAACCAGAGCCACCACACAGATACCGAAGAGGTTTTGAGTGCCCTCATGAGTACCAGCATACCTCAACCTGACTTCTAGCTTTCACCAATTTCTAAGATTTTAAACACAGAGAGAATAAAATTAGAAAAAATAAAATAAAATATTTTTTTTAAATTGAAAGAAAGCAGAAACCAGTAATGCATTGATGGGGGAAAATATATATTTCCAACAGATTTCTTTTCAGTCTCATCATGGCGTTACCAAATAGTCAAATCTACACAGGACACACTCAGACAACTACTCCAAGAACACCCCTAAACTATTGTATTCTCCAAACATAAACCTGGTGAATTTTATTATGAAACAGTCTAGGTCCCTCACCCCCACCACATTTTTAGAAGACTATTTCAGCTTTCTGGTGGATAAAAGTTATCTTCTAATAGTATAGAATAGAATAAATTGTTATTAGATCTGGTAGAAAGAACTTGAATAAAATCATATGGTCAAAAAGGAAGTAAATGGCACTATTCCTAATATTAAATTAAATATTCTGCACTATCAATCATTGCATACAGTGATCCCTTTTTTGCTAGGGAAAGAAGGTACACATAAATCGGTTAAAGTGATCAGAAAATGGTTTAATCCTGTAATAGAACAGAAGTTCAGTGCACATAATCAAATTTCAAACTGGCCAAAACTGGTTTAAGATAAACCTGGTTGAATGAAGTATCAGATTTAATTGATTTAAGTCAAACCAGTTTACAAAGTGTCTGTCCCAGATCCCTTCCTCGTTGAAGTTAAATCAGAGTTCCCCAGCATGCTTTGCAGCCCTGGGCTAGGCTACACTGTCTGCTCGAGTAGAGCAGTATTGGCTCCACCCCTCTGCTCCCTAGCTGGAGCAGTAGGGACTGGCTGACAAGGGGCTGGGATAGGAAACCTGGCTGACACAACCAGATCTGCCTAGTTGGGGCAGAGGAGCCCCTGGCAGACTTTTCCCTGCTGGAGTGCAGGGGGCAGCAAGGAATGGGTGAGCAGGCTCACAGGGGAGGGAAGGGTTTTAAACCCCTCTGCCTTCCCTCTCCCACCCACACAAGACCCCCAGGCTTGGTTTGCCTGGCTTTCCCCCCATTCACTGCTCTAGCAGGGGGGGCATGGCCAGAACCCATCTGAGCAGTAGCCTCAGATGAAGGGTGGGGAGGGACTGTCATTAAGCCCCCCCATTTCCCCTCTCTCCCACCAGAATGGAAACCCCAGCCAGGGTCTTCCCAGCTCTCCACCCCCCACCCCCTGCCCCCCGCTAGCTGCTTACATGGTGGGAGATGGCCAGACTCAGCCCAGGCAGCACCTCAGTTGGAGGAGGGCAAGAGCCAGCCAACAGGGGGAAAGTCAGGCATACCCCAGCTGGGGTCCCCATACCAGTAGGAGAGAGTGGAGACAGGGCAGTTTAATCCCACTCTCTGACCCCTATCTGCCTGAAGCCATAAGTGGTAGGGGAAAATATTATTTGGGTGGGCTGAGCCCTGCCTAACCCCCACCCCCTCTCCCACAGAGCCATTACAGGGCCAGTGCATGCTGATGCTGTACATGGCAGCAGCTGACTGACTGCACGCAGAGCAGTGCCAGGCATTGTGGGACAGCAGTGTCATGGTGCTGCTGCTGTCACTGGCCACTGCAAAAAGCTTGTGGGAGCTAAGCCTTGTTGTCCCTGGCCTTCTGTTGCCTGTGCTTGAGGTGCTGCCTGGGCTGTTTCCAGCCACCTGTTGCACAAGCAGCCAAACTGGAAGAGATCTGCATACTGGTGGGAGAAAGGGGAGACAGAGGAGTCAATCCTCCTCCCTGCCCTTGCTCCACCTGGGGTGCTGCCCAGGCAGGCTTTGGCCATGCCCCCCACCATGTGAACAGCTAGTGGGCGGGAAAGCTGGGCAGACACTGACTGGGGTCCCCATGCCAGTGGGAAACTGGGGAGATGGGGAGCATAATCCTGCTCCGTCCCCCGAGGCAATGAAGTGCTGCCTGAGGCACTGCCCTGGCTGGTGTCTGGCCACACACACCTTCCACAGAGACAAATCCAAGGGCTGCTTCCCCATTCCCCCTCCAGGCACACCCTGGATGGGCTCCTGTTGCCCTGTGAAATCAGGCCAATGCTCAGCATTTCAATATCACGCTGTTAGACAGGTGCACATACATGCACACAAAAATTAATTAGAAAAAAAAATTGGCTTGGGAATATGTAGCAAAACTCCCAATTTATGTAACAAAACCCCAGGTTTTCTTTTTTAATATTTAAAAATACATTCCCTCCCCTTTCCTGACCAATTCTGACTTTCTCTCTGCCCTCTCTATCCCTTATAAGTGATTAAAAGTATTATTAGGTAAGCTAAGTTCTCGTATACTATTATTGTAATAAACTCCTTTTTAATATATTGTAAATAGTGTTCTGTTACATTTGTATTGATTTTTACTGCTTTATATTGTATTACATTGTATTTCTATCATTTGTGCATTTTTTTATTGTTTCATATTAATATTATATGATTTAGGCTTATGTCTATAAAGTGATGTCAAGTATCCATTCCCATCCTGTTCACATGCCCTGTTGTGTAAGTATGTTGTATTATGACTCACATTTAAGTCTGTAACCTCTCCCATACAAACTGGTTTTCCTTGAATGCCTGAAACAAAAGAATGAATGGATGAGTGAAACACAACGATAGCAGGACCCCCTACTAAATCACCCCACCATCAAAACCAATACCTGGACCAATGACCCAATCATTGGAACCACCCTCAGCATTCGAGAAACAAAAGGTGAGGCAAACCACCATTGTGCCAAGGCTGCACATGCTCAGCATGAACATCTGGAACCATCTGGAATAGGGCTGACCTTGCCTAGATATGCCCTCTCCATAGGAGATCATTGGTAGTCTGACCCATAACAAGGGGTAGTGAAGACTGACTCCTTGGGACACCACCTTCACCTGAACCAGACCTACTCCACGTCACAGTGCCTATCAACCCAGAGGCCCTGCCAGTGCCCCCCTCTGGACAACACCTGCTGGAGAAAGACCCTGAATGGCCTTTGAGGATCCCCTCCCAACCTGGAGAGGTAGCTATCACCCCCACCCTCTCTTCAACCAAGGACTTGGACTCTGTTTCTCTTCCTCTACCTGGGCTCTGACCCTTCCACTGAGTCTCTTTCTCCTGCTACCATTGTGTGAGTATGTGTGGAAGTGCTTGTGTGAGTGTGAACCAAGCTGTACTGTACAGTGTTCATTTAATAAAACTGTTATTTGGACCCCTGAGTTGGGTTTTGCTTTACTACAGTTCTGGCCTGCTCCAATCTCTGCTCCTCGCCCCTCT
>JAGPOW010000261.1:215482672-215497790 GCA_030014935.1 Caiman crocodilus | reverse complement strand
GGTGCTCTTTCCTGCCAAGGCAGGGGGTCGGACTAGATGATCTGCCCAGGTCCCTTCCGACTCTAGACACTATGATACTATGATACTATGATACTTAGAGTTAATAAACATGGCGTTAGAGCTAAGAAGGTGTTATCTTCCTTGACACTTGAGGACTGTCACATTGACAGGTGTTTACAGGAATTCCTAATGTAACATTATAAGAAAAAATTATGATAATTTGATTAATAATAATTTTATGATTATATTGAGATTAGTTCCCATAAAGTAATAGAGTGTTTTAACACACCTATGGTTACTGTTTAATGATTCTCTGTTGTTGTATATTTATATATTCAAGTCTTGAAACAAATTAATAAGTGTGTGGAGGGTGGTATCAATATAAGACATTTGCAATAATAGAAGATTTACATCATTGGTTAAGTTTCAAAAACAGCAACACAAAATTTGTTAATTCCTTCACTTTGGAACATAGTTTCCAGGAACTTGGGGATTAAATACATTCTAGGTTTGCTATTACCAATGGATGGCTATAGGAGTTATGGTCTAGTCCAAGAAATCCATATGGTGGATTACCCATTTAAAGAAGACAAGGTATCAAACAGCAAGTTGTCAAAAATGAATAAGTAGCACTACACTAGCAGACTAAATGTTAAACATATGATTCTTATCACAAAAATCTCTAAAAACAGCAGGATTTTCTGACCAGACTGTTGAGCTGTTGTCAAAATGTCAGAAATCCTGCATATAACATTGTTTATAAAGGAATGTAAGTCTTGGGCTGAGGGAGGAAATAAAGATTTATCTGCTAACACTGACAAATTAATGATAATTTTTTTTTGTCATATTAGATCAATTGTGGCACTATTCCTTCAACTGGTAGAGTTTATGGATCTGTTCCGTCTTCTGTGTTCCTGTTTCAGTTAAGATTTTTACGGTGTATAAGCAGCTTCTGACAACTGCTTGATTAATAAGTCCAGTAACTCTGGATTTATGTTTTATGGCATATCAATATTATATTTGTATTTTCTTATGGATAATGACAGTCCCTTAACAGAGCCAAAATTTCTAAGCTGTATACATGCAAAAAAGGTATATTTATAATTTGTCTATGAACTTTTGATGATATTGTGCTCATTCGTGTTACCTGTATGTCCTGATAACGATTTGCAATACCATTACTGCAATTATACATATAATCGCAATAGTTGAATTTAAGCCAAAAAATTGTTTTCAGTCTCAACAACTTTATTGGTTCTAGCATGGTCAGCTAGAACTTTTGATAATGCAGCTGATAAGGACAGAAATTATTCAATTAAACTTCTTCCACTTCTTTTTTGATATATACTGTACATTCAGGCCCAAGAGCTATATGTATATGCTATACAGGGGATTCACATAAAGAGAGATATTGCCAATCCTATTAGTATTCCCATTTAAGTACAGATAATCTTAGTTATACCAGGGAAATTTCATTTTTAACCCCAGCCTGGAATGCACACCATACAAATTCAGAGTATGCATTTGAAAGTATACCAGCAATCTCTTTATATTTTTTTCCTCTTTTCATTTCCTTCCTTGTGTAAATTTGGATAACCAGAGTCTTTGGTATTCAAAAGAGGTGGATATATAGGATATTTTCAAAAGTACCTAAAAAAATTCTCATTTTCTAAAGCTTGGGTCCTTAAAAGGTTTTTTTAAAAATGGATCTCTAGAGTAACTCTAAAAATATATTAAAAGCCCTAGATAAGCTGCCCTATCTTCCAGAGTGTGGAGCACCTAGACTGTGGAGGTCTTGTTCCAAACAACAAACACAAAACAAAATAGTGCTGGGTATGAACAACTGACATTGTCCGTAAAAAGTACAAAATGGACATGTCTACACATCACCTATGGCAACGTAGCAATGCGCTATGTCACCATATAGTGCTCTACAGCAACACAGCGATCACATGGGTCTACATATGAATGGCAGCTACATCATCATAACAGCAAGCTCATAGTGGCAAAATCTAACTGTGTACCACATGCATGGCACAGTAGGAGCAGTTATTGCACCATATGGTGACATGTAAACACACGCAGTAGTACATAAGAGAATTGTAGGGTCATTTACATAATTCCTAGTTTTCTCAGGTCTCTTTGCTCCCCCTTAGTCATAGCCAAACAAAATGTGGTTGGGAGGACACATCACCTCACTACTCAACCACTATTGCATATCACTGCTAAATTTTACTGAACAGGAATTGGGCTGTAAAGCAACCCACAGCTAATATCTAGCCCTGGTGCAAATTGACTGTTTATTCCTATTGTGAGTGAGAGTGTGCACATGCAACTGTAGCCCACTGACAGTGTTTTCCCTTTCATTTCATGGTAATCACATTTATTTATAGCCTTTGGTCTGCTCTTATTAATAATTTTCTTTTCCTACTTTTGTTACTTTTATTTCTAAATGACAACCACAATAATTCCTTCTCTCACTCCTTGTTTCTGTATCTTGTAGTCCAGCCAGACTTTTAACCAATCAGAGCATAAGTAACTAATGATCTAGGGTAGGTCACAAATACCACGTCTATATTTCTAAGAAAACATTCTAAAAGGCTAAGCAGGAAAGGATCTTGTTCATTCAAATCCATATCAACTGATCAACAACAAAATTCTATATTTTTATGGAAATTTAATTTTAGGAGTAGGTTATTTGTTTTCTTTCTTTAGACAAACCCTTCATTTTTTATTTCTTTATATGAATGAATAATTTAGGCTATATATATGCAAACAAATATACATGTGACATCCTCATTTGTTTGTCAGCATTGAGCTACTGTAATGCTAAGGGTCTTCTTTTCCTTTGATTCTGACTTTTGATGTTGTAACTAACTACGTAATTTCCTTTGCTATATTAAAACTATCCTTTTCCCCACTCTTAATTTAGTACAGCTAAACAAAGGACAGCACAGCACAAGGACACAGAAACCATCATGCAATGCCTTTTATTGCACAGCTCTTTTCATCTGCTCAACAAATAACAGAAACCATGGTTAATCACTGAATACTTCTGGTTCCCTGGGCACTCATGGAGCTCCCCATATGGTCTGTACAAAATGGAGGTGTTTGCATATATCAGATTTAAATTATGCAATGAGAAGTAATCATATAGTGGAACAGAGTAATAATAGGATATCTGCTCAAGACAAATAGAAACCTAGCTAATAATCACCCTATACTTCCAGCTCCCAGGGCACTGGAACAATATACTAAAAAATAAATCTCCATTACAACATTAATTTCATATCTTTCAAACATAGTCAGTCTTCAACTTTAAATTCTATCCTTTCGTGCAAGAAATCCAATGGCTTAATTAACAACTATTTTTATTTTCTTCCTTCCTTCCATTTTCTTGTCTTTTTCACCTTCCTTTTACATGATTTAACTCCTCAAATCTCTATGCTCTCTTTCACTAGTTATTCCACTTGCCACTTTTCTTTTTCTTCATCATCACTCATATTTTACTAGGTTTTTAATTAGCCTCTGCAAACAAAACCTGAACTCTTTGTAAATATGAAGCATGATAATTTTCTATTGAGAGAAACCTAGAATTGTTTTATCCAGAAATCACAGATGATGTCATAGAGTCATGAGGAGAAGTGGTAAGTTGTGAGCAACAGGGTTTCTGATTAAACTCTTCTGCTTCATTGGTTTTTGAGATGGTATACTAGTATTCTTAAACATGGATACTATTAAACAAAGAAGGCAGCCAACAGCAAATGAATAAATAAATGATTCCATTCCTAATTAGCAATAATGGGTCAATTAGGTATAAGATTGTATAAACTGGAATAGCTTCAGTAATATCAAAGCTCCCAAGATCCAAATACACACCTGGGAAGCAGGTATTGTTATCAAGAGCAAATAAGAAATTCAGTGGCTATAACAGACTAGCCTATTTAAACAACAGGAAATTGTATAAAACATGTTAAATGTAAAAAAAGTTATGCAAAAAGGACACCAAGGTCACCAAAACAAGCACTCTAAAGCTTGGAAATGCCAGAATTCAGGTGACCCCTGGAAATTTAATTCAGCTCCTCCGTGTGCATTTATCTTGATAGTTTTCCACAGGGCTTCCTGTCTCATTTAATGCATTTAATAGGATGGACTGTGCTATAGGAATGAATCAAAGCTGTGTAGTAAAAAGAAGAAAAGTAAACAGTCTGTGCTAGTATAGACCTCGCTAAATCATACTTCATTTTTTATGCTTAAGTGGCATGTACGCAGCCTTGTAACTGCAGTTTGGCCACTTGCATGCATGCCAAATATATTATTTCACCTTGAAAGCATAGCTGTAGCAAGTAAAATGGAGAGGGGCATTTGTTTTTATGGGGTACACTTGTATAATTTGCTAAAATTGCTTAGGTAGATGCTACAACTGCTGAGACAAAAGTAAAAATGAATGTGAGAGCAACAGGAAAAGATGTGATGATGGCTGTTGGGTTATAATTGAGGGCTGAAAAATGCAAGTGTCTAGCTTGGACACTATATAACTAGCCCTGGAATGACTTTTTAAAATTTCCACTAGTTTTATAAATTTCATTAAGATAATGCAATGATTACTGTAAATTACTACCTTACTAAAATGTAAAAATGTGTGGCTTTTCCATAGATTACAAATTGTCATTATGGTTTATTAAATTAGGCAATTTACGTAAGGGTAAAATTAGCTGGACTGTTGCAGGGTTGTTGGTTGTAGCAGTGTTGGTCTAAGGACATAGACAGGCAAAGTTCTTTGGGTAGCAGTGGTATCTTTTATTAGAGTAATTAAAATAGTTGGAAAAAAGTTCTTTGCAAGCTTTCCGGCACAAAAACCCTTCCTCCGGCATTGGGAGACTCTGCTGCTGTTAGGAGTTTTCCAATGCAGAAAAGAAGCTTAAGTGTAACAAGAAGTCTATGAAAATGCAAATGAGTGGAAGTTTGGAAAACAATGGGTAGAGATAGGAGGGGAGGAGGGGAAGAGGAGGTGAGTGAAGGAATGTAAGCGGTATGTAAGTAGCACATTCCTTCCCCTATTGTCTACCCATTGTCTTCCAAACTTCTACTCATTTACATTTTCACAGACTTCTTGTTACACTTTAGTTTCTTTTCTACCTTGGATAATTCATAACAGCAGCAGAGTCTCCCTCTGAAGAAGGATGTTTGTGCCTGAAAGCTTGCAAGGAACTTTTTTCCAAATATTTTTGTTGGTCTAATAAAAGATTTCACATCTACCCAAAGAACGTTGCTTGGACTGTTGCATACATTATTCAATCTTTGTAAATGATCTCTTAAAGTGTATGTGTGTATAATACATATATTTTAAAGATCTCTTAAAAGACCATATATACACTTCATTTACAGACTACTATTGCATATGTATGGTAGTTCAGCCCTAAGCCCTTCAGACATCTATATTTAGGATAGCACTTAGAACCTGTGTAAAGTGAAGCTAATGTGTTTGTGCTATCATTAATAAACAGTACATGTTTAAATGCACTGGAACATGTGCTGATAAAGACTGATAGGTCCTAGAAAGATAGAATCATCCTCAGGACTATAGTAAACTGATTTCTATTGTACAGCCCACCTTCCCTTTGTGGAGGTAGGCCATACTGCCCTTTGCCTACTATAAGAAGGAAGAGTAGAGCAGCATGATCACGACCTCTGGTGACCACCAGACTTGCATCCTATGGCTCCTGGGGCCCTTCCCTCTCTTTCACTTTCCTGCCACACCTTGGATGTAATTTAAAAAGTAAAGGATTGGGAGGCAGCCTAAGCCCCACAGAAAACCCACTTGTCTAGTCCTTCTACCTCACTCTTTCTCAGTATCTCTTGACATCTGGTACCTGAAGGGCTGTGTTCATGGTCTCCTACCTCCCCTAAAGCCATGCTCATGCCTTACTGGTATTACCATTCATCCACTCCACTTTATTCGGGCCTCTGCCTCCTTGGCCTCTGTCCCTTTTCTCTCACTGGGCCTTTTAGCCCAGTCCCAGTGTATAGGAGCCAGCTTCTGGGATCCAGACCTCATCTTGCCTACTATGGCTTGGCACCCTGCTTTGGACACTGGAATCTCTGGCCCTGTTTCTGCCCTGCTGATGGCTTTCACCTGATTTAGCTCTATCTCTACCCTGCTTTGGGCACTGAGGCCATTGGTACTCTCTCAGGCTGTCTAGCCCTGCCTCTGCCCTGCTATAGGCACTGGGACAGTCTCAAGTTGCAGCATGGGAAGTTTGGGTTAGATATTAGGAAGAATTTTCTCACTAGGAGGGTAGTAAAACACTGGAACAGGTTACCCAGAGGGGGGTTACCATACATACTGATTGTCCTGGATATGCTCTTTCTGAGCCCTCTGATATCTGTCTGGGCATTTTTTTTTTAAATCTGACCCAATGTCTAGGTTTTTCCTTTGCTCTGCTAGTGGGAGCAGGGGGAGGGTAATTGGAGGCAGCAGGGAGCACAGACATATCTGCCTGCCACTGCAAAGGGGTACGCAGATTGATGCAGCGCTCCCTGCTGCCTCCCATCACCCTCGCCCTGCTCCCACTCCCAGAGCAAAGGAAAAACCCAGACATTTGGTCAAGGAAGGTGGGGCAGGGACTACGGCTGCAACAGGGTGGGGGGGCCAGTGTTGTCTGTTCTCCAGCAGGGAAAGGGCTGGGGTACCTTTGACAGAAGCAGGGAACTCTGTGGCTGGGCCAGTAGCACATGGGCTAGTGCCTGTTCTTGCAGGTGCTGAGAAGCCAGGAAATGCTGAAAGTGGGGCGAAGGGGAGGGAAGGCCTGTGGTCAGGCTACCTGGCACAGCACAGCAACCCCATCCCAGGGCAGGGGGGTGCCACTAGCCTCCCCTCCAGCCCAGGCTGTGGCCGGACACACTCCTCTGCCACCTGGGTGAATCAGAGTGACCACGCTCCAGCCCAGTCGGGATGGGAACAGCTGGGACCCCTCCAGTAGAGCTGTGGGGGTAGGCAGGGGGACGCTGATCAGGAGTGAGGGGTACTGGCAGGGTGGAGGGGCTCTGGGTCTGGAGTGAGAGTCACCACCATAGCCCAGGGGGACAGGGTACTTCAGTTTGGGAATAAGGGGCACTGACAGTGCTGGGGTCAGTAGTTTGGGAGTGAAGAGAAGCAGCAGGGCTGGTGGGGGCTGTAGCTTGGCAGAGAGGGGCAACAACAGGGACAGGGCACCAGCACGTCACTGCCACCCACCCCCACATGACAGGTGTCCTCTTATTTGGACCTAGAAATATGGTAGCCCTAACCAGAGAGGTGATAGAAGCTCCACCCTTGGAGGTTTTTAAAACTCAGCTAGACAAATCTTTAGCTGGGCAGCCTAACTTTCTGTGATTCTGTGACTTTTGGCCTTGTCTCTGCCTTGCTCTAGGCACTACTGAGACTTCTTCTATTCTGATAGTCCCAACCCAAACCACCAGTTTTAAACTACAACAAAGAAATGAGCCTTTTGCCTATAACACAACATAAAGGTAGGCTCATGCCTTAACTACACCTCCCCACCCCTTACCTGGTAAACCAATATTGTAAAGAAAAAGTTGCGCTATCACTTTAACACAGGCAGCACCACTCAGACAGCCATGCAAATAAAAGAAAAGAATGGAACCACCATTTTTACACAACCAAAATCCACCCTGCTTAGAATAAAAGATCTCCTTCTGGGCATTTCCTCACCCAGGTCTCTCACCCTTCCCTTAAGTATTTCATCTTCTGCCTAAGTTCCCCACTCTTTCCCTATGGGAAAGAAGGTCTTGGCTGCTTGCAGAGATTCCTCTGACGGCTGCTTTTCTCACAGGACCCTATCCACTGACTGCTGTAGGGTGGCACTTGTCTAGCCTCATCCATCATCATGCCTGGAGCGGGTGAATCACTGGCTTTCAGGTATTTGTCCTTTTTGCTAATTTGCCTTTCTCCCTCCCTTCAGGTGCCTGCATTTATCATCTGCAGGCCATCTCCAGGCTGTTTGCTTACAGACACAGCTACCATCTTGGTGCATTTTCCTCTTGTCTGTAATGGGAGTCTCTGGCTTCCTGTTCCACCTACCATGAATTCCACCATCACTAATCCATCCTTTTATTGGGATGCTGCAAAATGCTACAATGCAAGAGATTCACAAAGTTTGAATTCACCCATCTTTTTGCACCTAAGAATAAGAAGAAGCAAAGAATATTGGAAGAGAATTTTCTTACTAAATATTCTGAAAATATTTTCAGTTTTGAATTCAGTTCTGATTGTGTGTGTAGGGCCCAAATTCATCGCAGTATCAGCTTAACTTTAAAGTACAGCAAGAGACATGATGTAGTCAGGATGATCCAGAAATTATAAGAGGGGCAGGATTTATTTTATTGGACCACCTATGTAGTTGACATAAAGTTAGGAAAGTTCATTTCCCTGACAAAGAAAATCTTGAATTAAAAAGCTCACCTACCTGTATTCCAGCTACACAGTTAATCCAACAAAAGGTATCACCCCAAAAGATCCTTGCATCTTGTTTAACTTTAAACACATGCTTAAGTCCCAACTGAAGCTGTGCACATGTATAATTGCTCAGTTGACATCAGACCTTTATTCTCACCAATCTAAAAAGCATGAAACTTAAACTATTGCTTCCTTTTTAACTATTCTTTGTTTCTTCATCATTCAAATACATACTTCACTGGATATCTAAGTCTGTGCTTTTCCAGGAAGGATTGCAAATTAATATTCTTCTTTGTTTTCCGTAAACATCAAAGTGGCAGTGCTCACACAGTTTCATCCCAAGAGTGTAAAACAAAGGAAAAAGCCTTCCTGGCGATACATCTCTTACTCCTGAAATATTTGTGAAGGCTACTCCAGGCAGTGATTCTGATAGATAAGGGCCTTCCAAAATTGTGATTGTACAATTTTCATGGAAGCCACAATTTCAGATGGGCTCTGCAAAAAAGTGTGGGATCCATGGAAAATAATGAGCTCCACGATTTTGGCAACCTCACTGAAAAAAAACAAACCCCCCCAAAACAAACAAAAAACCCCCAACTTACTGGCAACCAGAGCAAAGGCTGGGAAGCCCTGCAGTCTTGGAGCCTCTGGGGAATGTATAGTGGGGAGGGGAGAGGGAGGAAGAGGCAGAGCAGAGGTGGGTAACGAGGTAGGATGGGGTAGGAAGGGGCTCCTCACACCTTTCCAGCCCTCCCCGCTCTTCCCCCTCTACCCTTTGTCCTCTCCTCTCCACCTTCCCCCCATGCTCCAAAACTACAGTGCTTCCTGTCCTTTTCTCTGCTTGCCAGTAAATTGTGGGGTGGCGGGGTATGACTGCAAACCCACCAAAATTGCAGAGCCCATCATTTGGGGGTGGCCCAAAACCTCAATTTAATGACCCTGATTAAGCCTAGGGAAGCCATTAACCCACATTTAATAATACATTAAACCCACATTTAATAACCTAGTAGTGCCCAGAGCAGAGATGGTTGTCATGGGTGACCTAAACTACCCTGACATCTGCTGGGAGGAGCAGTCAGCCAAATCTAACCACTCACGTAGGTTCTTAACCTGCATACAGGACCTCCACCTAACGCAGGAGGTATGCAGTCCCACTAGGGGAAACGTCTTGCTGGAACTGGTGTTAGCTACAGGGGATGACCTGGTGGGGAATCTGCAGGTACAAGGTAACCTGGGGGCTAGTGACCATCGATTGATTGAATTCACTATCCAGCAAAGGGTGGGTAAACTAACTAGCAGGGCTGAAGTGATAGACTTCAGAAAGGCTAACTTCAGTGTGCTCAGGAGTTTAGTTAATGAGGCACTAAACCTTAAGAGCATTGGTGAAATGGGAGTTCAGGAAGAGTGATCAGTCCTCAAGGAGTGATCCTACAGGCACAGAAGTAGACAATCCCATTGTGCATAAAAGTGGGCAAAGGAGCCAAGAAGCCCTCTTGGCTGAACAGAGAAGTCCAGGAAAGCCAAAGGGCAAAGAAAGAGGTATACAGGCTGTGGAAATGGGGGGTAGCTACCAAGGAAGAGATATACATCTCTGGCTTGCACCTGTAGGAAATCAGTTAGGAAGGCCAAAGCAGCAATATAATTTAGGCTGGAGACAAAAATTAAGGACAACAAACAGTCCTTCTTCAGGTATATAGGGAACAAAAGAAAGGTGCAGGGTAGCATAGGACCCCTACAGGACAAACTAGGGCAACTGGTGACAGAGAGGGGGACAAAGCTGAGTTCTTCAATGAGTTCTTTGCATCTGTATTCCTAGACACAGACCAAGACAAATCTCCAAATTGGATCATAGCTAGACATAGGAGGGACACCAGCCCACCAACTATTAGTGCAGGTTTAGTGAAGCGGCACTTGGAGCGGCTGGATGTGTTCAAATCAGCAGGCCCGGATGAACTTCATCCAATGGTGCTGAAGGAATTGTCCAGTGTCACAGCAGAGCCAGAGGACTGGAAAAGGACCAGTGTGGTCCGTATTTTCCACGAGGGGAGGAGGGAGGAACCAGAAAACTATAGACCAGTTAGTTTCACCTCTATCCTTGGGAAAACTCTGGAAAAAATGATTAAGGAGCACATTTGTGAGAGCCCAGCAGGGGAAATAATGGTGAAAGGAAATCAGCATGGATTAATTGCAGGTAGATCCTGCCTGACTAATCTTGTTTCTTTTTATGACCAGATCACAAAATGCTTAGATGTAGGAGTCGAGGTAGATGTCATCTACCTAAACTTTAAGAAGGCCTTTGATATGGTATCTCATTCTGTTCTCATAAATAAACAGACAAGCTGTGATATAGATGATTATATGTTCAGGTGGCTGGCTAATTGGCTTAGGGGTTGCTCTCAGAAAGTGGTGGTGGATGGGTCTATATCAACCTGGAAAGATGTGGGCAGCGGAGTCCCACAAGTCTCAGTCCTTGGTCTGGTGCTATTCAACGTCTTCATCAGTGACTTGGACAAGGGCATGGAGAGCACCTTGTCCAAGTTCACAAATGATACCAATATGGGGTAAAGTTAACACACCAGAGGGTAGGAAATGGATCCAGGCAGATCTGGACAGGTCAGAAAAATGGGCAAAATGAAATAGGATGCAGTTCAAACAAGACAAGTGCAAAGTGCTGCACCTAGGGAAAAAGAACCACCGACACACTTAGAGGCTGGGGATGACCTTCTCAGCAGCACAGCAGTGGAAAGGGATTTTGAAGTGTTAGTGGACTCCAAGATGAATGTGAGACTTCAATGTGATGAAGCGATCAACAAGGCTAACCACACATTATCATGCATTAGCAGATGCATGATGAACAGGTTCAGGGATGAGATGCTTCCCCTCTGTAAGGCACTGGTCAGGCCACAGTTGGAGTACTGCATCCAGTTTTTGGTGCTGCACTTCAGGAGGGATGCAGAGAATCTTGAGAGAGTTCAGACAAGGGCCACTCTGACCATACAAGGCCTGCAAGCAAGGTCCTACAAGGAGAGACTGAGGGACATAGATCTCTTTAGCCTTTGCAAGAGAAGGCTAAGATGTGATCTTGTGGCTGCCTATAAATTCATCAGGGGAAGGCAGCAGGGAATAAGAGATGCTCGGCACACCCTGAAGTAACTAGGAACAATGGCCACAAATTGATGGAGAGCAGATTTAGGTTGAACATTAGAAAGAACTTCTTCACAGGAAGGGTTGCCAGAATCTGGAATGGGCCTCCAAGGGAGGTGGTGCTCTCCCCTTCCTTGACGGTCTTCAAGAGGAGACAGGACAAGCACCTAGCTGGGGTCATCTGACCACAGTGCTCTGTCCTGCCTAGGGCAGGGGGATGGACTCAATGACCTACAGAGGTCCTTTCCAACCCTAACGTCTATGAATCTATGAACATGAATTAATGACTTCCCCAAACTTAATCAGAATAATTAAGCATTGGTTTCAGGCTATGTGGCAATCTGTGGGGAGAAGTGGGCCTGCTGAAGTCAGCCAATCAGAGGCATGGGGGAACTCCACCACTCAGCCCACAAAAATGCAAGTGGGATCTGCTCATGAAATCAGCCACCTGCCTCCATGAGTTCAGGAGACTCCAACCTATAGGCATTTGTATGTAACTAATTTAGAAGTACCTAGGATTAGGCATCCAGCACATCTGTATCTAACCAATGCCCTATATTTTTTTTCTCTTTCTTCATACTTACCATGTCTCTCCCTTTATTCTTGAAGCTAATTCTCTGTGTGAATACTAATGGTTTTTAAACTGTTGTGAGGAAAGGTCATTTTCAGATTTTTCTGAGAAGAGCTCCAACATGGAGCTTATTCCCTTCCAAAATTACTTTTAAAATATCCACAGGCATAGTCACCTGGGTAACTTGTCTTACACCTGCCTTTAACCATACTGACTGCTTGCTGCCAGGATGTAAATCTTTGTAAATCAGTTCCAATCTACCATACATTTTTCTCCCCTAGAATTGTCTCATGAGACTGCTCTACTAAGTTCCCAAGTGTCCCATTCTTCCTGTTTTAAACAAAAATCTTAATGGTTCCTAAGAAGGCTCAAACCACATAATAATTTACAATTTAGAAAGCGTAAACAGTATTTTATATACTTTTATATACTTCACAAACATATGGGAGCACGAGGTCCTTACTTCAAAGAGCTTACTGTTTAGGCAGAATATGATTCTCTGCTAGAGTAAATCAGAATAGGTCCATGGTTTTCAAGAGATACAGTAATTTATGCCGGATGGGTGTATGACAAGCAATAAAATAATTGAGAACTCTGATTAATGCCACAAATTTTCTTAAAGGATAATTTAGTGCCTACATTTTCTAATATTTTGTCAATACTTCACTGAGGAGAAAGCTAACATAGATTGTTAGGGAGAACTAAGTTTTAAACAGAGTCATATGAAGAGTGGATGGAGACATGGAAAACTTTCTCCATGGATGGAGATCAAAATTTTAGACCTACGTGGCTATATGAAGGATGGATTAGATCTGAGAGGGAGTAGATCTCAAAGCTGCCAGTTGTGCAGTTTCAGCAGAGCAGGATGGATATGGATTTGTGAATGCTGTTTTTTCTGAATCTCAATTAAAATTCAATGTATTCCTTTAGTCCTTCTCCTCTCAGTACAAGATGAACTACAGAATAATAAAAAGAAATAAATCCTCCTACTTATTTTCTATTTTGAATAGGAATTAATTTAATCAACTGGTTATTCTGCATAAAATCTTTTTGTTTTTACTATTTTTTCATCAGCATATACAGATTTGATACACTATATTATTATCTCCCTTTGAAAATCTCAGAGCATACTATACTTGGCTCACTCTTTCTTAAAGATAATGAAAGCAGATAAAGGTCAACTATATTCATGAGGAAAATTGCTGAAACAGTAGGATTCCCTTATCTTAGACATGCCTGGTTCAATTACATCAATGCATATATACATACGTAAATGCATTCACACACACACACACACACACACACAGACATATATATGTGGAAAGAAGATAGTAGAACAGGCTCCGCAAGCATGAGTTCAAGCCTTGCTTTCATGCCAACAGTCAAACCAATTGATTGGGTACTTGTTCATTCATACTGGCAGTCAACAGGAGCTACTAGCTATATTACTCCTTTTTGTGCTGTTGGCTACAGAAACCGGCATATCTTAACCACACTCCCCAGCTATGCTTAGGAGTGCCCAAGCTATATGCATAGCAAAGAAGGGAATCAGGATGCCCACACTGCTAGTGGGTGATTTATGCAGCCAGGAGAGTGGGGGCAGGTGCTGCACACATGGCTAGGGGAAGCTGAGCTACCTGTATTGGGGGGCAGACCAGCACACCCCACACCCCCCTCCCCAGTTGCACATTCTATGTGTGTAGCACCCCTGCTCCTGCCTCAGCTGCATGCACTGCATGGGAGGAGCCAGGCTGCCTATGCTGTGGGGTGGAAGAGGGGGGGGGAAGGAAGCGGAGGCTGTGCACAAGGCAAGAACAGCAGAGTAGAGTCAAGGGGCTGCTTGCCTACCCACCTGGCATGTGGTCTCTCAACTCTGTGGTCCATGTGGTAGCCAGGTAGACCCTGGCTACCCAAAAGTTGGGCAGCCCTGATTTCAGCCACTATTTTCTATTATTTTATATTATTTATGATCCCATACGCCAAATAATTACTGAAGATATTGAACAATGGGTGTGGCGCTCTATTTCAAAGAGCAATACACATCCTCTGCCAGCAAAATTTTAAAGGGTTGAAGGAGGGGCAAGCTGAAGTGCTCTGAATCAAGATACAAGGGGGTCATGGGGAGAGGGATTTAACAGTGGGGGTCTACTACAGACCCCCCAACCAAGGGGAGGAGCTGGACTGGGAATTTTGGGGCCAGCTTGCAGATGCACTTAAGGCAAGGGATTCAGTTGTCATGGGTGACCTAAATTACCTGGATATCTGCTGGGAGGAGCAGTCACCCAGGTGGGACCATTCCAGGAGGTTCCTGGCCGAGATACAGGACCTTAACGTAACCCAGGAGGTGCACAGTCCCACCAGAGGAAATGCCCTGTTGGACCTGGTCCTGGCCACAAGCGATAATTTGGTAAGAGGGCTCCAGGTCCTTGACCACCTGGGTGATAGCGATCATCGCTTGCTGGAATTCATCATCCAGAGCAGGGTGACAAGGGCCTGCAGCAAGGCTGTAGCCCTAGACTTCGAGAGGGCCAACTTCAATGAGTTGAGATTAGTGGGAGAGGCGCTGGAGTTCTCGAGGGCAAGGGAACTCAGTGCCCAAGGTGAGTGGTTGTTCCTTAAGGAGATGATACTCAGGGCCCAAGGAGTGACGATCCCAACAAGAAGCAAGGGGGGCAAGAGTGCCCAAAAGTCCCCCTGGCTCACCAAGGATGTCTGGAAATGCCTGGTTGCCAAAAAAGTGGCATACACCCAGCGGAAGGGGGGGAGGCCTATCTCCAAAGAAGAGTATACCTCCACTGCTCAGGCCTGTAGTGGGGCTGTTAGGAAAGCTAAGGTGAACATGGAGATAGGACTAGCGTCCAAGATCAAAGATAATAAAAAGTCCTTTTTCAAATATATAGGGAGGATGAAGAAGGCACCGGGAAATGTGGGGCCCCTGCAAGATA
>JAGPOW010000261.1:215452392-215477536 GCA_030014935.1 Caiman crocodilus | reverse complement strand
TATGTTTTTCCTGGGATTGCACCTTCCTGGAGTGTGCTTGGGTGTGCCTGGCCGTTAGATCCAGGTTTTATCGCTAAGGCTGAACCCTGAGCAAAAAACTGTAAGGCCAGCTAATCTCACAGCTACAGCTTTGCCTCTGGGGCCCAGTTAGTTCCGTGAACAGTTAATTCATCAGTTTGGTTAAACTTATGACAGACAAGTCATTTGCAAACTTACAAGCCAATATTAACTAATATTATCTATTTAGGCAGAATACCAAATGCCTCCAAGAAGCACACATTATTGCTTATTAAACCCTCTTGGTTCTGGCTGTCTCACACATCTGCATATGAATCAGGGCTCTAAAAGCATAACTTTTATCAAAGGTAGTAAAATGTGGCAATATATCAAGGTTTACCATTGCATTTATTAACCACATTGCATGCCTACATTCCAGTTAAAACCCCTTTAAAAACATTATCTCATTTTCTCCAGCATCTGAAGTCTAAAGGTATTGGGTAGAGGCCCAAATCCTGCCTACTTTGCTCATATGTGCAACCCCATTTAAGTAAATTAGAATGCTCATGTGCGTAGGGTAAACAGGATTTGGCTTATGAACTTCACTTCTCTACTGAAAATCTTCAATACCTTACCCCATGCATTTTTAGGAGGCAGCTTGGCTAACCCACAGGAAAGTTACAGAAATATTTGCCTCATTTCATTCATATACTATATGTCACATTTATATATGCAAATATATAAATTGCATGAATAGGAAAAAATGACAGTGCATGTTGTCACAACAGCAAAAGTACTAAAAGCTTTCTTCAATTCTTTCCAATGGCTATATTAAAATGCAGACAGTAAATGGTATAAGTATGCTTCTTGAAACAGAATAACACATCAGTAAGTTTCAAGTAAGTGTTTCTGAAATGAAATACTCATTTCATTTATACCAAATCCGTTTGTGAGGGTGCAGGAAAGCAAAGGAAGAAGGAAGGGGTTTGCAGAGCAACATTTAGTCTGTTAAACACCATGATTTCTCATAATGTCATGCATCTCACTCACAATAATTCTTTCTTATTAACTGCTTAGGTACAATTTATTTTCCTCTCAGGCTATGAAAGCAAGTGCAAGTGTGGCAGACTCTGGTTGGAGCTGATAAGCCATCCTATAGAAGCAACACTGCTGGCATGATGAGATTTGTTAAGAAGACAATATCCCATTGGCTCATACAAACCATGCTGTATATCAAACCTATCAACAATAATATCTGCAAAACAATGCTTTTCTGTGTCTGCCAACTTCCACAGACAGCTCTCTGGTGTTCCTTTGGAAATGTGGTTTGATTATTTTTTTCAGTGTTGACGTATAAGACAGCTGAAAGCTTACCTGGTTCCATTTTTTTAATATGTTATAGTCTACAAGAATATGTTTAAACCTTGCTTTTTGAAAACACAAAATAGGGGACCCTGTGGTAAAAAGATGAAAAGATGATCAGTTTCACTGCATTGGGATTATGTCCACTGTATGTAAAAAAAAATAATAATTCAAAGTATGCTTAATGGAGAAAGAAGATATTCAAACATTCAGTTAGTACTCAGGCTAGAGGATCACCTAGGTAAAAGTTATTGTAACTAAGTTGGATATTTTTTATCACAAAAGCAAAGGAAAATCTTCCTAATCACACGTTTGATGCGACTATGCCAAAGTGTATAGCAACTATAATAAAAGTATATTTTTGAAGCTGTACTTCCCTTTTTTTTTAAAGTTGTCTTACTGATATCAGAAACGATTTGACCTCCTCCTCCTTTTTCACGTGGAATGTCCTTCAAATTTAGTGGCAACTAGTATATGTTAAGTGCAGGTGGTTTGGGCTCACAGAGCAACTGCTTAGGCAGTTCTGTTGAACATCATGATGATTTTACTGGAGAAGGTATGTTTGGATCCAAAAACGCATAGAAAAATATGTGAAGATACCACAGATATATAATAATCAATCGACCATAGAAACAAAAGGGAAATCAAGATTTAGAGAAAACTACAGGTTGAAGCCCACTCTATATAATGAATATTGTGTAGCAAATTGTGGCAAGGCAAGTGAGGATCACATATAATTTGAGGAAGAATATTTCCTGTCAGCTGTCTTGGTTTCTGCCAAGTAGTGGTGCCTGAACAGTTCAATAATAGTTTGAGTGGCAATCTCTTGAACAATTCAGACAGGAATTCCATTTCACTTTTCACACATTTCATTAAAAAATATTTCTGGGAAATCACTTCTTATTTGAGAGGCACAGTTCTACAGCTTAGATCACAAATGTTAGACTTCCTCCAGAGCTTAATTGGCTGAAAGATAAAATTCTCTCTGCAAATATTCCAAGCAGACTAGTCTCCAGGTTTAACACACATCTTTCCTATTTGTCAAATGAAGAGAATGACACTTCTCTAGCACAAAGGATAGTGGAAGGATAAATGCAATAAAAACTAACATATACAAATACTTTAGCAACAGCAGCCATGTAATAAACATCGCAGACAAACAAACAAGCATTTTTAGCTACAACATAAAGCTAGTTTCATGCCCTGTACCATTTTCTTCTTCAGGGCTGAATATGAGCATTAACGATACCCATAACTAAACTATGCATGTAAACAAAGGAAAATGCATATTCAAGAAACACACTCAATCATATGAGGAATATAAATGTATGGAAGAAGAGCTAACGTAGATTCTGTCTCTACAACAATTGTCTTGAAAGAGAAATCCACATTTAAAAAAATATCATAGACATTTCCATAGTTACAATTATCTCTGTCATTCTTCTACCCTTGGCACTTTGAAGAGGAACAGTTTGAACCACCTCTAGTGCTTTTATCTTTACCTTTCTTCCAGCTTCTGACAAGCAGAGCTGTTTCACACAATGAAGGAAGATGTATAAATGTATTTTTGCCTTGAGCTTAGCAAACAAAGTTTCTTCTGCTGTGTTCACACTACTTTTTTATTCAGCTCTCACACACATGCAAAAAAAAACTTTGTTCATTTGAATGTCCTTAAACAACAGGGTTTGAGTCCACAGGCAAGATTCATTTAATCACAGAGGCTTTCAGCTAGAAGGGTATATTGGGCTTACTAGGAAAAGGGAAAATAGTAAGGAGCACAATGGAGCTCTTTAATTAGGATGGTTTTAGGTCACAACCTAAAAGTAGTTTGCAACATCCTTTTAAAGTTTACATCATACTTCCTCCCACGTGGCCATTCACTTGTATTAACTCAAACATTTTCATAGGATTACCAGAAAGTCAGGCTGGAAGGGACCTCATCTAGTCCAGCTGTCCATTCAAAGAAGGATCATCCTTGTCTAAACCAGCCCAGCCAAGTATCTGTCCAACATGCTCATGAACACTTCCAAGGATGGAGATTCCACAGCTTCTCTAGGTAACCTGTTCCAAATACTTGATCACCCTTATAATCAGAAAGTCCTTCCTAATCTCCAACCTAAATTTCCTCTTCTGCAGCTCAAGGCCAGTGTCCATAGCTCGGTTCCATAGGGCAGCAGAGAAAAACCCATTTCCCTCATCTCTGTAATCACCCTTTAGATATTTGAACACTGTTATCAAATCTTCCCTCAAGTTTCTCTTCTCCAGACTAAATAACACTAGTCCTTTCAGCCTTTTCTCAGAAGTCATGCTTCCTTGGTATCTACTTATTTTTGACATTCTCTACAAGACTGTCCAAACTGTTGACATGTTTCTTGAAGTGTGGGGCCTAAATTGGACACAGTGCTCTAAGTGATCCCCTAGCATTCAGAGTGTCTGTAATTTCACCCAATTTGATGTCATCTAAAAATGTGCTAAGCGTACACTATCATCCCATCATCTAAATCATTAATGAAGATGTTAAACAATATCAGATTCAGGAACAGACCCCTGAGGGAATCCCACTTCATACTTCGTCCTAACTAGACATTGATGACTACTCATTGAGCACAATGATCCAACCAATTATGTATCCATCTTACAATACTTTCATCTGACTGGTATTTCCTTAGTTAATTAATGAGGGTGCCATGGCAGACAGTGTGAAAGCTTTGCTAAAGTCAAAATATTTCACACTCACTGCTCTCCCCCATCCACAGACGCCGTCACCTTATAATAAAAGGAAATAAATTGATCAGGCATGATTTGCTCTTGATGAATCTATACTATCTGTTCCTGATCACATTGTTCTCCTCAGGTGCTTCACAATAGATTATTTGAAGATCTGCTCCACGATCTTTCCAGAATCAAGGTCTACCTACTACTCTGTAATCCCCCAGAACCTCCTTCTTCCCTTTGTTAAAGTTGGGCACTATATTAGCCTTTTCCCCAAACATTCAGGACCTCAGCTGACCTCCATGAGTTCTCAAAGATGATAATCAAAGGCTCCAAGAGTCCTTCAGTATCCTAAGGTGTATCCCATCTGGCCCTGCTGACCTGAAAGCATCTAGCTTTGCCTAGTGATCCTTAACCTGTTCTTCTACTACTGTAGGCTGTTGTCTCCTTCCTAATCCTTGCTACCAACTACATTCATCATTTAGTGGCTGCCCCTAATAGTAAAGGCTGAAATAAAGTCATTAAATACTTCAGGTTTCTATGCAACACCTATAATAAGACTGGCTTCTGCATTCTGTAAAAAGCTTATGGTTTTTTGGTCTTCCTCTTACTTTTGACAGATATATATTTTATGCCTTTTATGCCCCTTGTCAGTTACAAATCGTGCTGTGGCCTTCCTTATTTTCTCTCTTTGTGCCTCTTTTAATCTGACTAAATTTTTGTAGGATTTATTTTTGAGTTAAAGTGGGAATGGAGTTATGGTTATGTCTCTTCCCATGTCTCACTGATGAGATGTGTGTAGAGGAAACATTTCATTAGCAGGCCTTATGCTTCTTTGAGTATTTAAGCTATCATTCTGGGCCAGTATTGCTTCCTTTTTGCAACTGACTATGGCAGGGGCATAAACCAGTCCAAAATAAAGGTCATTTTGTTCTTAAATTCTAAAATTAATTTATAAAAGTTTTAGGTATTGAAGCCAAAGTTCACCAAAATATTTAGGCACTTCCTTAACTTTAATAAAATTTGCTCCTCCTTAGATGGAGAGACTTAAGTTACACTTGTTTAGCTTCTGCATGTCTAAGTCACTAAACATGATCATATCCACCATATGCCAAAATTCTGCTGAGGCACTGTGACAGGCTCATGACCATTGAGTCAATCAATGGGTGTGTCTTGCTGCCTTGCCTATGTCACACTGGGGCTGCTCACCCACCACAGTCTGTTGTTCAGTGGACTTTACCTCTGGAGGATGTTCAGTAGTTCTTCTGTGCCCCGGGCAACTCTGCTGGCACATCTTCTATGGGGCTCCTCCTGCCCTACACCTAACCACTTTAAACCTGATCAATTTGGATGATGTGCCTGATACGGCAATGGTGTCCTCTCCTCCTATGCCAAGGCCTGGCATCAGGGACAGATACAGGAGTTCTGGCTGTGATCCTGTAGACTTTGCAAAACTTACAACAAAACAAGAATTCAACCTAAGATAGCTCAGATGTGGCAGTGGACAGGGCAATGATGCCCCTGCCAAGCACTTTCTTTCAGCATGTGGGGATGGGCGAGTCCCCATGCATCAGTCTCCCATGAACAATCCGTTCAAGGATGCCCCTCTTCTGATCCTGCTTGCAGAACCGTGCTCCATTCAGCCAAGTACTACAGTGTCATGGGATACATTCCTCCGCACCTACCATCTGCTCACAGCTCTGCAAGTCCCCTGCTAGGGTACTTTGATTCCATGCACATTCACTGGGGGTGTGTGCAGCTAGCAGGTCCCATGCCAGCTTCTCTCTTTTGGAGGCCTCAGCTGTGCCCATCAGCACCCTGTCCCAGCCCCAGCTGACCTGCATGCTCTGGCAATGACTCCCCTGGTTGCTGTGAGATGTTATGGGGTCACTGCCACCCAACTCACCAGCTGCAGCAATCCAGCTGGTATCAAAGACAATGTCTGGGTCTACCTGGGCAACCTGGGCTTTACCCCCTTTTCCAGATATTTGGCCCCAGGGAGAGTTACGGGCTCCCTGCTGGCAGAGGGATTGACCTCCAGGTACTCCCTTGACACCCCATCAGTGTCTTGAGCCCATGCTGTTCCTCCCAGTTTCCTAGATTGGCCAGCAGCACTGGATTATGTCCAGCCATGGTGAGAGCTTCCAGCTCTGTCACCAGTTTTTTCCTTTCTCTCTCTCTCTTCACCCTCTGTTTCTGGGCTACCTTTAAGCCTGGTGCCTTTTGGCACCAGACAAGCTGACAGCACACCTGACTGTGTGGTGCCAGCTAGCTTACACCCAGCCCAACCAGGAGGATGACTGCATAGCAGCAAGTGATTCAGGGGCCTGTCACAGGCACCTAGATACCTTATGTGCCTCCTTTTACCCTGAAAAAGAGCCCTATGTAACTATAATTGGCCTAATGCAGGTCCTTAGAAATGATCCAATATGGCTACCTATGGGTACATACAAGGGTTACATTTATATCACCCTAAATAAGGTTCAGGCCATTTAGAATATTCTAACCTTAGCTAGGGTGATCTAAAAGGTCCAGTATGCAAGTGCTTACAGGGCTTAGGTCACCCAAAAACTTACATGCCCAAACTAATGGTGAACTAACTGTAAATCAATAAAGGGTTAGCCAAATATAGCAAAAGTTAACCCCACATAGCGAACACTTGCATATGTTCACAGCATAGCCCCAGAGCTGGGAAAGGCCAGCCACTAGCCACATGCCCAGAGCTATGCTGTTCTTACCTGCTTACAGGCTCTGTCCCTCTGCCTGCACCCCAACTACCATCCTTACAATCCAGGCAGCCCTCCCCATAGACTCACCAGCTCTCCCCCAACAACCCACCTGAACCTGCCAGTACCCCACCCCGTCCACCTCAACTTAGTTTCCTTCATCTGCTTGTACCTCCTCTGGCAAGTGGCAAACACTTGCACATGCTACTCACGGCTCCAGGTAAACTATCTAAACCTGAGCCAAGTCCTACAAATATTTGTTCACACACTGTCTGTCTAACTCCACTTATAAATGTCCTGGCCACAGGAACTGCTAACTACTAGGTTACAGAGTCACACTCCCTTTTGCTTGCTCCCTGGATTGTTCATACATTTTACATTAGACAGTCCTTGGTTAAAAAGAGAAATAATCTTGGCTGTCCTCTCATGCGACAATGAGAAAATTGTCCTTAGGTCTATCACCAAGTAACCTTCTTGAAAGGGATTCTTTTGTAAGTATTAGTTTCTCTGCCTTTGCATAGAAAAAAAGCCTTGGAATTGTCAAACCAGGCCCTGCATTATATATGTTTTGACAGTACATAAGGATGTTGCCCTGTGGGGTCAGGCCAACTCTCAGGATCTCAACATTGCACTGGTTGACAGGAGGGTGTGATGCAATTGCACATATACAAACACACAAATCAAGTAGGTGCATATACATACACACTACCAAGTCAGGCACATACACATCCAAACTAGCCTAGGCACATGCATACCTATCACCAGTTCAAACATGTACACTATATACCCCAAAAGTTAGACAACAATCAATTGTCCATACCCGCACACTCAGTACACATACATAGATCACCAATTCATATATCATGCACACAATGACATATATATATACACACACACATATACATACATACATACACATATGCATACACACACACACACACATACACACACACACACACTCACTCACCAGTTCACACACATGCAACCCACCTACACAAAAGTAAGTTCCTAATTTGGATTGCACAGTGTGTATGTGTGTGCTTGAGGTACCTGGGAGAAGGTTAAGGTGAGATGAGAGAGAGAGTTAAAGTATAGAGAGTGAAAGTTGCCACAACTAGGATTAAAACCAATGGCCTAGAGAGAAGCTGGCTGAGGAACTGAGGCTTGGGGTTACTTAAGGTAGACTGGGGCTGGAAACTGAGGCAGACAGCTGAGATATTGGCGGGGGTGCAAATAAGTGCTGGCAAGGAGGAAACAGTCAAGAAACAGACAAAAACCCAACTCAGAGTTTCAAAATAACAGGTTTATTAAACAGACAACACACTACACAGAACCATGAAGTTATTGGTTCACACACACACATGCACCCAAAATGGCAGCAGGAGAAGGAGACTCGGTAGAAGGTCTGGAGTCCAGGTGAGGAAGAGAAACAGAGGTCGAGTCCTTGGTTGAAGAGAGAGTGGGAGTGATAGCTACCTATCCACACTGGAAAGGGGTCCTTGTCCACTAGGTGTTGTCCAGAGGGGGGTCGCCAGTAGAGCCTCTGGGTGGATAGGTGGTGTGGTGTGGTGCTGGTCCAGATGGAAAGGGTATCCCAAGGAGTCAGTCTTCACTGCCCCTTTTTATGGGGCAGACTACCTCTGATCTCCTATGGAGACAGCCTGCCCAGGCAATGTCAGTCCTGTTCCAGAGGGCTCCAGGTATTCTTATTGAGCATGTACAGCCTTGGTACAATGGTGGGTTGTCTCATCTTTTGTTTCTTGAATGCTGAGGGTGGTACCAACGGCTGGGTCATTGGTCCAGATATTGGTGTTGATGGTTTGGTCATTCAGAGGGAGCTATTTGTAGACCTACTGCCACTGTCTCTCAAGCACCCTCATTCATCCCCATTCATTCAGAAACCAAGTTACATAGGAGGGGCAGTATGAGTCACAGGTTACACAACCCGGCATGGGGATAAGGTGGAAGCTTGACATTACAAGATGGAAACTTGAGATGATCTATGCTGACTTACATGTATAGGCATAAAGCAGTAATCACACAATATAAAAGCAGTTAAAAAAAATCAATACAAACATAATAATTATCACTTATAAAATAGTGGATATCGATATCAAAATAGCAGGGCACTTATTTGCAGAGGGGAGAGAAATAAAGTATATTACCTAAAATAAAATGTTAAAGCATATCCTACATCTTAGCTTACTTTTACTTATCTAAAGGGAATAGAGAGGGAAAAAACAAAGTCAGAAATGGTTGGGGAAGGGGAGAGAATGCATTTTAAAAGAAAAAAAAAAAGAAAAACTAGGGGGTTTTGCTACAAGGTCGTAACGGCTCTTTCAGATGATGCAACCTGTCTGTTGGCAGCTGCATGTGCCCAGAAACCCTGTGTCTTAATTCTTGCTCTCCTTAGCAAGAAAGAAATGTTTCCTTAGGTATCATGTCTTGGCACTAGTGTCAATAGTGCCACAGAGCCAGGTGACATCATCCTTGCATTACCTTCCTGAAGGAAGGACTTCCTGAAGAGGATTACATGTACTGTCATTCAAGCTGCAACTTTGATTCATGCTGGTATCTAGTAAACTGATATATCCCATTGTTCGTAGGCATAAAGCCATCTTGACAGATGGAAATAAGTTTAGGCAGCCAAGAGACTGAATTTAAGTATCAATGGTAAGTGTCAGATAGCCATCCAGGAGCATTGTATCAGAATCTTGTTTTGAACTCCTATGCCTATGGCAATGGAGATATGCCATCACTGGTTCACCTCTGTATTATATTGATTTAGAAAATTAACGACAATCTTTCAGAAACACACAACTTTGGCTCAGGTGATTCAGGATTAGCTCTCTACAAGGAAGTTGTATTATCTTTTGATTCTCTACCAAGGGCTTAATAAGCTCTTGATCAAAATGGGGCTTCAAAAAACTCTACAAAGTCTGATGCCATAATTGTGGTGCAACATACAATGCTTAATACCTCAATGAAGTATATGTCAAACATTAGAAGAGTTATAGCAATTTGTTGCAAACCTTTTCAAAAGGACATTTCTATTCTGTATAGCAAACTATCCTTTAATTTTTTTTCCCACACAGAACTGCATGAATTCCCATAAGTCAAGCTTTTTACTGGTATCTTCAAAGAGAGCATAAAGGTGAGTATCATAATGCCAAGACACCCTCCTAGAAAGAATGCATTTCTTTCTTCACTGGTGACTATGCTAATTCTGGCCTTTGTGCATAAAGAGGTTTTGTGTACAATTGTGCCAAAATATGTAGTAATCGTGTATGATTTAACTTTTGGTCCACATGGGACCAGGCCAGAAAAACCAAAATAATTTCACTCAGGAGAATATGCATTCAGCTACCAAACAAAAACGCACTATTGTGAAATATGTTCTGCTGAAAATTTTAGTAGAAAAAGATTAATCAAATGCAAAATGAAAAGGTCTAATGCCTCCTGCTAGTTAAGCATCATTGTTGTAGCTTCCACTACCTTGTCATCCTTCTCTTTCCAATTTTAACTGAAGACAATCAGCTGCTGTGTGCATTTTTACAAAATTATTCAATATATTTTTTCCACTTGAAGTTTAATTATAAGGGTAGGAAACAGGCCATTATTTTTGCTGCCATTTGTATCACTATTTTTTTTCCAACCGACCCATGCAAAGATATGGTCTCATGTTATTTTTCTCTTTTGGCTGTGAATCTGCATTCTTCTCTTGAAGAAGAATTCAAGAACATTCTTTGTAAATGTGCTATTTCTATTTGATTCTTTGCAAGTGTGGATCTCTAGTTTGATGCTCTGTTCTGCTTTAAATGGGATCTACATCAAAAGATAAATGTGGTAAGCTTACTTCTGCAATATCAGACAATAGATTTGCTAAGGGATAACAATGCCCTTTGGGAAGGAGGTAAAAATTCATTTCTAAATTCTTATGAATCACGGCAAAGTTGTAATGTTCTCTGTATTTGGAAGCAGAACAACTTCAAGAAGAAACCATCAGAAAAAGAGCTGCTGATACCACAGAGAATGCAAGATACCTATATCACATGAGCAGAAAAAATGTTATTTCATTTGTTATAGCTTCAAAACATATAATTCAAAACATCAATTGCACAGGATTATAAGTATCGTTTTCAAGCTATTGGTTCCAAGAAACTGTTTTTTAACTATTTATGTTATGTTTCTCCTTCATAAATATATAATGTATAGTTAGTGTACAAATGCAAATATACAGGTATGTCAAATTACTCAGAAAGCTGTAATATAATAGTTCTGATCTTCTGCTTAGGGTGTAATATTTTGCCTTGGAACTACAATGGATATATTGAAAGTGGGATATATACAATGCAGGATATATTGAAAGTTCCTTTTTGTGTTATTGTTTTATTATCCCTATTTCAACTCATCTTCTTTCAATAGACATGGGTTAAGAGGGGGAAACTGTTTTGAAAGTGAACCTAAAACTGCTAGAATTGTCATAAATTCCAATAACCCTTTGCTTGTTCCCATGCTTTTAAACCTGGATGTCTTTTCTTTTTTCCCCCAGATGAAATTAAATGCATTAAACCTGATTTTGTTTACACTTTTTAAAATACTTCACATAAAAAAAAACATTGAAGCTGTGGGTATTGTGGTAAATAAATATTTTTCTTTAGCCAAAAAAAATATTTTTCTTCTGTACCAGTCATGCAAAAACAGAAAAGAAGATACACAAAGAAAATGAAGGGAAGCATGAGAAAAGAGAGATTCTATTTTCTTTTTTTAAATTTCATTGGTAGTGAGTTTCATTATCACATATAGAAGTAATTTAGCTCTCAAACTGATGAAAATTACTATATGAGGGTATGTGCAGAAATTACATTTAGATTGACCTAACTTAACTTAGGTCAATCTAAGTGCCTATCTGTGCAGACATTTGGAGAGGTTAAATTAGGCAAAAAATGGCCAGCCTGATCTAAATTAGTTCACCTCAGCAGAGGAATTAAGTTAGATTGGAACGGATTAGCCCTATCTACCAAGCAACTGCACATGCTTGGAGCACTGGCCCAGAGCTGGGAAAGCCCAGCCATTCACCCTAGTGTTAGGGTTGTACTCTTTCTATCGCCCTGACCAGTTATTTTTAAGCCCCTGACTTCTCCTAACCCTGGATGGACAATGCTTCCTGCAGACACACCTTTCCCCTTCCCCCCTCCACAGACTTAGCAACCTACCCAGATTCTGCCAATCCTTCCCTCCAAAATCCACCACCTTCCCCAATCCCACCCATCCCAATTTATTTAGATCACATTCCCAGAATGTCTCCCAGCAACAGTGAATGGGTGCAAGCCACTCTTGATCTATGATCATGCATCTTAAAATAAGCTACATGACTATAGACTGGGTTCAGCAAACATCTGCACATACCCTGAGCTACTCAGTATTGTTATTATTATTATTTAAACAAAGATTAGAAGGCATTGCATATTAGAGCTGTGTGAAATTTTACCAGCTGTTTCATTTTGACTCATTTTGAGCTCAAAACAGCAAAATTGAAATGAAACAAAGGACTTCAAAACAGCCTCAAAACAAAACGAGGCCAGTCGAAATATTTTGAAAGTTTCAAAAATGTTCACATTTTGAAGCAGCCAGCCAGCTGGTGGGAGATGGGGGAAAGCCAGGGCTCTCCCCACCTCCCACTGCCAAGCTGAACTCTAAGAGGCCAGTGGAGCCAACTGGAGCACAGCGCCAGCTCTGCCCACCTCCTGCCACCGGGCTGCACTCCAATCACCTCTGCCAGCCCTGTGGAGCTCAGCCCAATAGCACAAGGTGGGCAGAGATGGCACATCCCACTGCCAGGCTGAGTTCCATGGGGCTGCAAGCTGCTGGAAACTGAGCCCAGCCGGGGGAAGTGCCTCCCACCACTGGACTGAGTTCCCAGCCCCTTGCAACTGGGGAACTCAGCCAGGCTGAAGGAAGTGCCTACCCCAGCCATGGTCAGTTCCCAGCCCCTTGCAGCTGAGGAACCCAGCCAGGCTGGAGGAAGTGTCTCCCTGAGTTGAGCTGGGGAACTCAGCCAGGCTAGAGGAAGCACTTCCCCCAGCCTGGCTAAGTTCCCCAGCGCTGCAAGGGGCTGGGAACTCAACCCAGCTAGAGGAGGCGCTTCCCTCAGCTGGGCTCAGTTCCCCAACACTGGGTCCCAGGCAGGATGAGCAGTGACCTGTGATCTGACAGGCAGACTGGGGGCTGCCTGCACCCCCCAGGAGGGCTGCAGGGGCTCTGACAAACTCCTCCCAGGGGTGCAGGCCTCTGATCTGCCTGCCAGATCACAGGATGCTGCTCCTGCTTTCCAGCTCCTACTTGTCAGTAGCCTGAGGTACAGTTTCCTAGAAAACCCTGCACTGATCTCCTTCAAGCTTGTCAGGCTTCATGACCTCAGATGGGGTTACCATCCCAGCAAGTTTCACAAGAATCATGCAAGAAATGCCAAAGTTATAGGCTTTGCTTCCCATTATAGCCTATGGGAAAATCTCAAAACAGCATCACAACAGCAAAACCATTTCAACAAAATGGAATGGAACTATGATTTTGAAATGAAACAAAACTAGAAATGAAACACTGTCCCATCAAAATGGAAGTAAAAGCAGAACGCTGCTTTTTCACACAGTCCTATTGCACATGAGCAGATACATACACATTTTACTGGCACTGTCATAAACCATACCTTGAAAAGCCAAATAAAGACACAATACTTGGAAAATTCACTTAGCAACTAGCACATTTGAAATAAAGCTGGAGTATTTGCTTAGACAAACATTACCATGCTCTGGGAACTGTAACTATAGTTAGAGCTGTCACACAATAATTCTCAGTGTAGGAGAATCCTTACATGGGGACAGGCTTGCATCAACCCTTCTCCCAATGCTTGTGCACAAGGCTTGGACACAGAAAATGGAGTATAGTCAGGACACCTATGTATCCTGCTGAAATTCAGCTTCTAGAAATGCACTTGTAGGCTCTTGGTAGTCATTATTACTACTTCTCCTCCTGCTATTGCTCTCTTTTGCTTTACAGATCCTAGAGGTCCTTGAGCACTCTCATAATTTGTCCCTACTTTGTTCTGTCTAGGACATTTTTCCCCCACTGCTGGAACTTCATCTTAGGAGCTCTTAGTTCTTATTGAGATATTATATTTCAACTCTTTAGGCTCAAAATATGTTTGGACTCTTTGGACACCCACAAGATCAAACCCATAAGGCGCCTGAGCAAAACCAGAAAAGTCATCCTCCCACTTTACTTGGCCCTGGTGAGACCGCATCTGGAGTACTGCGTCCAGTGTTGGGCCTCCCACTTCAGGAAGGATGTGAAGAAGCTAGAGCGAGTCCAGAGGAGAGTCACTCGTATGATCCAAAGCCGTACGTGGAGAAGCTGAGGGAGTTAGGACTCTTCAGTCTGGAGAAGAGAAGGTTCAGAGAGGACTTGGTGGCAGCCTACAACTTTATAAGAGGGATACATTAGGACCTGGGAGAACACCTGTTCACCAGAGCTCCCCAAGGCAGGCTAGATGGAAGAAAAAACTTCCCTCACAAGTGGTGCAAGCACCTACTCTGGACTCCTTCATAAAACAGCAGGATTTATTTCTTGCTGGAGTCACTTGGTCCCAGCTGACTTCCCACCTATGGTGGTAGGGGCTGGACCTGATGAGGTCCCTTCCAGCCCCTTATGTCTATGAAAAATCTATGAAAACTTTTCAAGGAAGATAAATGGCATCACAAGGAAGCCATTGTAGAATGTGCAGCTTTGGCTAGCTTTTACCAGCATCTGTAGCTCTGTTTAAATCACCTACCCTGGCATGGAACAAATTTCTACCTGGATAGGTACTACTGTTAAAAAGACCATGGCCACTAGCATAAAGCTACATGAAATTTCTGGCATCAGTCAGATATCTGGAATTTTGCCAGCAAATTTATGTAGTGTAGAGCAGGCAAAGAAAGGTTATGAAGTGTAGACTTCCAAGAGAACCCAGTTATCTGGGTTCCCTTCTGTCATCTTAACCACATGTCCTGCCCACTGAAGTCATTTAAATTTCACCATTTATACTAGATCTGGTTCTTCACAGATCACATACATTTACCTATTCTTCTTCTCCACAACCTTCTCCCTGACTACCTACAAAATTAATTTCAGTGCTATATTTTTAATATATTTAGCTGTTTTCCTTCCTTTTTGGAAGTGCCCAGATCTCACATTCAAAGAATTCAGTAGGTTATATAATGTTCTTTTTATCTGAAGCTTGGCCTTTCTCAGTCTTTGACTGAGCTAAACATTTTCTGGACAGTCAAGCATTCCTACTCTGTACCTATATTCAGAGACTCATAGATGCTAAAGTCAGAAGGCACCTCAACAGATCACAGAGTCCCACCCCCTGCCTAGGCAGGAAAGAGAGCTGGGGTCAGATGATCCAAGGCAGGTGCCTATCCAGCCTTCTCTTAAAGACTCCCAAAGGAAGGGGAGAGCACCACCTCCCTTGGAAGCCCATTTCAAATTTTGGCCACCCTTACCATGAAGAAGTTTTTCCTGATATCTAGCCTAAATCTGCTCTCTGTCAGTTTGTGACCATTGTTCCTTGTTATCCCAAGAGGCACCCTGGTGAACAGAGCATCTCCAATCCCTCCCTGAGTCCCCCTAATGAATTTGTAGGCGGCCACAGGATCACCTCTCAGCTTTCTCTTGCGGAGGCTGAAGAGGTCCAGATCGCTCAGTTTCTCCTCATAGTGCTTGTCCTTAAGCCCCTAACCTTATGTGTGGCCCTCCTCTGGACCCTCTCAAGTCTATCAGCATCCTTCTTGACGTACGGTACCCAAAACTGGACACAATACTCCAACTGCAGTCTAACCAATACCGCATAGGGGGAAGTATCATCTCCTTGGTTCTATTTGTCATGCATCTGCATGTCCTTAATGTCCTTCATTGTTCAATTGTTATTAGTAATTAATATTGGTATTGGTATTTCAATAGGCAAAGTTATTAATATTTCATATTAATGTTAATATAAAATATCCCAACTGCTAGGTACCTTAGTCCAAGATCATCTTCTCAGTTTACAACCATGTTTTGGTTTTCTTTTGATCTTGCATCCCATATTTCTTACCACTTCTTTCAAAACTCCAAATGTCCTTTACACCATATATCTTCCATCTCCCCTTTGGTATCCAAATTATCCAAATATTCAAAAAGTTGATTCAGGTAATTTAAGCTTAGATTTCTTAGGGATTCCAACATTGTTTTGCATATCAAAGACCATCTCATGATTTACAGTTAAATGCTTTCTTAAAAACTCTACAAAACTATGCATGTATTCTGACCATGTCTATTATCTTTTTCCAAATTACTTAACAAATTTAAAATGTGTACCACAGTGAACATCTTTTCCTGGAAGCCACATTAATGTTCCTTTAGTATTTGCTCTATAAGGAGTAAGTCTAAATAAAAAGTATCAAATACAGGCACTTATAGGCCAGAATAAAGAGGGAAACAGTGTGCTTAGTTCTTACATTTTAAGTCATCTTCCTTTAGCAAAACTTGACATCTGAATGTCTCCTTCATTACGTGGAATACTTTCACTCCTCCAAACCACTAGAATTAATTTGTAAAGTATTTGAACAATTCAGAGGAAAAATTGCCAACTCCTGGTGGTCTGTTTTTTTCTGAATATTTCAATTGCCTCTTGGATATTTTCAAACTCTGCATTTTCTACAAGCATTATAGCCATTTGTTGTTTATTACAATCTTATCATTAAGGAACTCATCAAAGTACTTCCTCCATCTTTAATTATATTCTTTGTACCTAAAATTTCCATTTTTGTCTGTATCATATTTGCTAATGGTTGATATCCTTTCCTGTGTATATTAATATCCTTGTAGAAGAACCTCGCTTTAGCTGCTCCACCTTCTCTACAAAGCCATGCAAGTATTCTTATTTGCACTGTTTTATCAATCCCTTGGTATTTATTTTATCTTTATCATATTTTTCAATCTGCAACATTCAGATTCTCAAAACATGAAGTCCTTGCTATTGTTACTCTGCTAGCAGCTGGGGTAAGAATAATTAACCTTTTGGCTGTTTCATTTTGTGCCTTGTGCTCACACAAGCAGGGAGCCACAGCAGTGGCTTTATTCTACATTTTGTCTGATCTCTCACTAAATTTGCAGAGAAAATAAAATCTTAACCAATTCAAAACAACTGAGCCTTTATCTTAACCATATTGTATGTAGATAGGAAGGCCCCTGAAATTAACCATGTTTTTAAACATCAACCTGGTGCAAACAAGTTTAAAAAATTGTATAGTAAATACACACACAAATATATATGCGGAAGGCAAGGCAGCAAAGTGTGTGAGTTTTGCACGTACATTTCAAGAAGTGAAACAGTTGATACATTTTGTCCATTAGATCTTTTCCTGATCCCAGTTGTACTGTAACTGTATTGCACTCAAAACCACTAATCACAGCCACTGAATTTTACCTTCTATCTGCAATGTCAAATACATAGGTGTTGAACAACACCTGCTTTCCATTCTTCCCCTGTAGCACTGCCAGATAATTAGATTCTGGAATGATGTGGGTCTTCTAGATGGATATGTAGGACAAAATCCTTGGTAAGTATATATCACAACATAGCTCCATTGACGTCAATATAAACCAAGTGAGGATCTGGCCCATTGATTTTTTAGAGCCATATGAGAGTAGTCAATGTCATTTATATCTTGCTACTAAGTACTAATCCTTGTTTCACATAGCCTTGTTTTTTGTAATATTTCAATTGTCTTTGTTGCTTATTGAAAAAGGAAGCTTGTATTATTGATTTCAATGAGGCTTAGAGTACTTAGAATACAAAAACAGGATTGCATGGAAAGAGACTTCAGAATATATATTTGTTGCTGCATATAAAAAGCATTGCTTTGTGATTAATTTGGAGAAATTCTAGGGCTGCTATCTGTACTTTTTATCACAAAGATTGTTTTATAAAAACTAAAAAGCCCTATCCTGTCCTCCACAGGTCTGGTATATCAGTCAAGATAGACAGACAGTGAAAAAATTACCAATAAAATAATTTAATTAAAAAACATTTTTAAAAACATATATAATCACAAAGGGAGAATTATCCAGCTAGCAATACATGCAAAAAATTGAATGACAACTCATAGAAAGCTGTTTCTCAATAAGGAACAGGGAGATTCTAATCCAATCATTAACTCACATAATCAGAAGTAAAAGATGGAGGTCAGATATCACACCTATCCTGGACTTTGATTTGCAGCAGCACCAGAAAGGATTAGCTGTGGTTTCATGTGGTGATTAGAGTGCTATGCACTAAGTCAGGTAGGTGCAAGTTTAAAGCCCTCTGGATCAGGGCAGCCTAGAACCTAGATGCCTGGCTTCTTAGGTGAGTGATCCAACTATTCAGTGGTTGGGGCTGAACCACAGGCTACCATCCTCTTCCTCTGCCATTTCTTTGGGACTTGCATGCTGATAACTGTCCAGAACCTAGCCTTCTATTCATACTCAAAGTATGGGCATGTTCAGACATGTGCAGGACTTGATCTACAATGACACAACTTACTTTAAGACATTTAATCATAGATAGGGTTCCTGCTTGTGCAAACATTTGCCAGTGCATCAGGTAAATGGCTATGAAACTGCTATATCATGCACAAAAGCAAACAAAATTCCTCTTTACATGTAGAGACTTACAAGAGAGAAAGGATGTTTGGGACTACTGTCATCTCACTAATACCATGACTAAATGTGTTGAGGGCTAAAGGATAGCCACCTCAAATATTGTGATTTAGGTGGCCAAACGAACAGCATGAAAAAGGTGTGTGAATTGCTCTATCCCTCTCCCTGATGCAATATTCCACTGCATTTTTTGATTATTGACCATAAGTAGCTAGGCTTACACTGTCTTCGCTTGGTGTGTCTATACTAGATGCTTACTGAGCATTAGTCTAATAACAGTGTGTGGCTGTTAAACATTGTGCTAATAGCCTACTACACAGTGTCATTAGCTTAATGCACGGTAAGCATGACAAAATAACTGTGTACTGGCACTACTGTGCAGTAACTCTAGTTATTGCACACTTAGTACTTTATTAAACAAATACTAAACTAAATGCACAGTATCTAAGGTGCATTAATGAACATGTGGATACACCCACTGTGCCTGAGATGCTGAGCAGACATAATTTGGGAATATTTTAAAAGGGAAAGATTACTTGCTACTCAAAGCATACATCAGCTCCTGAGCAGCAAGTGTCTGCTTCTATACTGGTATAGGTGAGCTAAGCTGAACCACTTAAATTGCTATGGAAGCAGACAAGAATAGCAGTTACATCAGAACATCTTATACTGTTATAATTTAATAACAGTATAACTGTTACAGCTGTTCACACCCTTAGTCTTCTTCCCGGCAGTGTCTATTAAATAGGATGCTTGCACAGTTTATTTTAATGCGACTTTGAAAGACTGTAGCTAGATAGCTGCTAATGCAAGTTATCAGTTCAGGCTTACTAGTTGGTGAGCACTTGAACACTAGATACATCAAGCAATGTAAATGCCATATAAAATGTTTACCAGTATTGATAGTCTGGCTTAAAATAAGAAACACAATGAAGTAAAAAGATTCACTGCCACTTGCCCTTCAACGTATTCTTTTGTACTGGTTTTGTAGCTCTTTTGTACCAATTTATTCTTTTGTGCCTGTGTCTTCTCCCAAAAACCAGTACAGTAGAACAGGGGTCAGCAACCCTTTACAAGACGTCGGCCTGAACAACCCAGCTCTGGTCCAAAATGGGCAGGGTATCTTCAGTGATATGTTAGTAACAGGGAGCTTTTTCCCCTTCTGCACCCACTCCAGGCAGCTAGGAGCTGTGCCCACACCACTGCTGCTTCTTCCAGCCCCGCCACTCCCTGGCTGCTGTTGGGTGCAGCTTCCAAGTGGTGAGGAGCTGTATGGGCATCTGCAAACTGCATCCATCCTGCTGCCACTGCTTCCTGAACCTGCTCCCCCCCAGCCAGTTGTGCCATAGGCACAGCCAGAAACCACAACTAAGGAAGATATTTGGGGGGGGGGGGCGCGGAGGAAGAAGAGGTGGCCATGTAGACACAATTTGTAGATGCCCAGCTCCAGCACAACTCTTTGCTGCCCAAACCCAGTGGAGACTCAGGGGTGCAGGCACAGGCAAACCCTCCAGCTGCACAGGACAGTTCCAGCAGCATTGCAGGCCAGATCTGGATCACAAGCCACATGTTGCTGCCCCCTGCAATAGAACAAAGATAAAGTTGTGGCCACCAAAAAACATGGCATGCAAGCTTGATTTGCTGGAAACAAGAGAGGCTGGATATCTAACCTTATTAATGCATCAAATCATCTCATTAATAACCAAATCTCTACTAATTTATTTAGAAGTATTTTTTATGATGTAAATTATGGTGCATTATGTGTGTAAAGAGTTTGCATGTACACACACCCACATGTTTATGATTCAATATATGACACCTGTTTAATACAGCTTTTAAGTACTCCTCTAGGAACACCCTGCCTTTCTCTTTTGATTTAATAGAAATTTGTTACATTCAATGAAGTACACTGAAGTGGAGACACCAGGTCTTTCTTTTAAATGTGGGAAAATACGAGGCCTGTTACCTTTACATTTTTTGAGTTGCTTGCTCTTTAGTGTTTGGCAAGACAAATAGAATTACATACTGTGAGCGACTCTGAACAGAACTTCACTATCAATCATCTGCCTGGCTCTGCACAAATTCTGTAGGGCATTCAGGACATTTTGCTGTCTATGAATATTTTAGACAAGAAGGATCTCTGAAAGCTTCCTGATGGATTAATACAGGAAAGTGGGACTTTTTCTTGTTTTATAGCTGTTTGTCAAAGTACTATTGCCATTACTGCTCTGTAGTAGAAGTGTACTTCTTTAAACAAAAAGGAGTTGCTCAATGGAACATTGCTCACTCCCTGTATCACCAACTCATTTGAAAGTAATGCTATTTAACAGATTAATATTGCATGAATTACACAGAAGATAATAGAATGTTGTATTAATTTCCAAACCTCCAAACATAGCTATAATTAAAGCAAAATAAAGTGGATGCTTTTATCAAGTCAAGGTCCTGGTGTTCACACAAGGGGGAAATTCTGATCTCTAAACATCTTACTTTATCTAAGAATTTTAAATGGTTTAGCTTTGTTTAAACTAACATACTGTTTTGGTTACTCCAAATGTGCCTAACAAGCTTTCTGCAAGTTAAGAGTATGCACTTGCCCTAAAATGCAGCTCCTTTGAGGACGTCAGGAAATTAAATGTACCCTTAGCTATCCCCTCATTTACAACATAAAAAGCCCTTACATGCTGGTGGAACTGTGCACATTTGGTTGGATTAATTAAATATCTTTGAAAGCTGGGTGCAACAGGAAGTGTGATGCCATGGCATTTTTATTAGGAGCACGTGTAGTAACAGTAGCTTCCAGATATCCAAAATGTTTTGACCTGTGTATACATGTGCTCCAAGGGAAGCGCACTTTAATTAAAAAAGGCCACAGCTTCTCATGTATCAGAATTCCCATGCTTCAAGATGGTGGCAGGCATACTTTAAAGCTCGCTGAACAAGCTTTAGTTAAGACCCCTGCCCCCCAATGTCATTTTGAATTGCGGGAATGTTGATACATGAGATATGGAGGTTGCTGAAGGCATGGGCAACTGGTGTCACCTGGTGTGGGGGGGAGACACGTGCACCCCCCCAGTGACCAATCAGAAACCGTGGGTGAGGAGTCCCCTCCAATCTCGCTGATCAGTGCTCCCACTCCCCGGCTGGTGATCACAGCGGGGGCACTAGCCTAAGCAACGAGTGCGGCTAGTCACAGCGTGCACCAGTGCAGTAGGGGGTTCACATGCACCCCTGTGCACCCCCTATGTGTCACCACTGGCTGAGGGTACACTACTTAGCATGTTCCAGCAGTTTTGATTAATCAAGTCTGCTTTGACACACTGTAATTATAGTGCATTGGAGCAGCCTTTCCGCATGTCTACAGGCTCCCTTTACTACTAAAATTTCCACCCTTTTTCAGATGAACATAGAATTCTTGCCTGTTTTCAGCTCAAAATTTTGTCACTATGTCTGCTAAACAGCTACTACATGCCACTCCAGTACAGATTAAATGATTCTTTCATCTCCCTTGACTACTTTCAAGGGTTGTTTTCAGTATTAATTAAATTGTTCAAAGGATTTTGAGGTATTTGACTGCCTGGTATTTTAGAAGTACAAGGTGGTTTTAATTATGATGTCTTTTTTAAAATAGAAACTCAGAGAACTATAGAAGTCCAAACCAAAATTATGTCCAACCATTCCAGAATCTGAGAAAAGTTTGAATAAAAAAATTTAAGTTGATAGGTTGGGCACATTTTCAGTCAAAACAGCAGTTTATACAGAAGAGAAAATTACCCACAAAGTATTCTAATTTTAAACTTTGTCATAATACAAAATATTTTTCTTTATTAGCACAACTATTAAACAAGATCTGACTGGTTTCACTGCAGTACATCTGTTGTAGTAATGGATATGAATTTGCCAAGCTATTCTCTCATTTTGTTGAAGCAGGAATAAAAAAGGCCCAACCCATTAACAAGAGCTAGTAAATGATCTCACTCCATCATTTTCAAAGGGACTGATGGAATGTGAAATGAGTTTCATGGCAGTAAGCATCATGATGTTACAGAAATTATCTGATAGATAGATAGATAGATCCGTTCAATTGCCCAGAAATGTGTGCGTATGTACGCACGCATGTGTTTGTGTATATATAGTGAGATAGTTGTATATTTGTATGCCTATATATTTATGCCCCATTAATGCAAGTTATAGTAGTCATATATTAGTGTTATTAGCCAGGTTTTGTTTAACACATATGTAGTTATACACCAAATAGTCATCCTTAGTAAAAGTAAGTTGGAATAGCTCTGTTACCTATATCAGCAAAAGACATGGCTTTTTGTGCATGCATGTACCCACATACAGTATAGTATAGTATAGTATAGTATTAGTAGGGCTGTGCAAAACAGAACCATTTTGCTTTGACTTCCCTTTCAACAGAACAGTGTTTTGTTTCATTTGGAAAGCACTGTTCCATTTTGTTTTGTCGAAACTGTTTGCTGTTTTGATGCTGTTTCAATGTTTTGCCCATAGGCTATTCCACACCCAACACCAGGAAGATCGGTGCTGCCGCTGACCCCAGGCAGCAGCACCAGTCTCCTGTCAGCTGGCAGGCAAAGTGGGGGCTCACCTCCACCCCAGGAGGGCTGCAGGGGCTGTGCCGGACTGCTCCCAGGGGTGTGGGCTCCCAATCTGCCTGCCAGATGACAGGAGGCTGCTGCTGCCAGCTGGGACTGGTGCGGAAGCCAAGTAGGCCTGGTTTTGAAACTCAAAATGTTTTGAAACTTTTGAAACATGTTAACTGCCCTCGTTTGATTTTGCAGCTGTTTCAAAGGCTTTTGTTTCATTTCAATTTTGCTGTTTCAAGCTCAAAACTTATTGCAACAGATTCAAAACAAAACACTGGGCAAAATTTCACACAGCTGTACAGTCTAGTGTAGTCTAGTCTAGTCTATAGGGGTGTCTGGGAGAGGTAGCACCTCCAAAGAAAGAGTACATCATGCTCACCTGAGTGACTCTTCCCCTGTTGGTCCTCACCAGCTTTCAACTGTCACCTGTGGCTCCAAGCAGCTGTCTGCATGCATCAGCAGCCAGACCCCAGTAAACTGCCTTAGTGGGCAGGCTAAACCAGGTGAGGGTACCCAGTTGGTCTTTTGACCTCTGGGGAGATAGGGGCATGCCTGCTCCTGCATGCAAAGTCTGACTCCAGCTGACTGGGCAGATGAGAACCTCATATAGCCCAATGGCCATGAAGGCAGTATAGCAATGTGCCATGGATTGTGTAAAATAGGACGAGGCACAGAAGGCATCCTGGTCATCTGCTGCATCTGGGCCAACCTCCAGCTGTCTTGACATTTTCCTGCCACTAGTTACCAATTGGCTCAGACAAGAGTGAGGCTGATGCTGCACAACTCTTCCTCACTTAAACCCAAATCTCACACAATTCACATCCAGCAACAAGTCCTGTGGCAATGGGCCAGCAACAAAGCAATAGGTGTGGACACACTGGAATCTAGCCACAAACCTGCATACAGCTGGTTCAGGGCTTTGGATCGCTTTCTTTTGAGAAGGAGCGGTAGAACTCAGCAGCTCCCTGAGTGACTGAGCAGCCCTATTCAGGACCACACTGCTCACCCCCTAGAGTGAGAAAGGGGCTAGAAAAAGTGCCCCAAACATTGCTTGCTTCACCTCACCCTGGCCAGTATATCTGGGCTGTCAGGGACCCACTATAGCAGTTGAAAAGGAAAAGGAAAGAAATCAATCGCCCTCAAGCTGGGTGCGTGGAATGTTTGTACATTTACTGACAGAAATACCAACAGACCTGAAAGAAGAACTGCCCTCATCAGAAGAGAACAGGGGAGGTGAAGCTCTCAGGGAGACTCACCTACCTGATGAAGGACAGGACACAGACAGAAAAGCTGGTAAGCTGGTAACACATTCTTCTGGAGTGGTTGTGGCAGCAAAGCCATCCTTTGGATGGGAAGCAGGTGTCGGCTTTGCCATGCAAAACTACCTCATCAAGAAGCTGATCTACCTGCCAAAGGGAGTGAATGACTGACTGATGGTGCTCAAGCTCCCCCTGCTAGCAAAAGGTGTACCACTGTCATCAGTTCACATACCCCTACCATAACCAACTCCAAAGAAGTCAAGAACCAGTTCTCTGATGACCTCCACTCTGTGATCACTGCTGTCTAACCTCCTCATCCTCCTTGGTGACTTCACTGCCAGGATTCACTCTTCCAACCATGGGATGGTATCATTAGGAAGCATGGGATTGGAAGCTGCAATAGCAATGGTCTTCTGCTCATACTATGTGCTGAATATGAGATTCTGGTTACAAACACTGTTCCATCTCTCCAACCAGAAGAAGATACCATGAATGCACCCTCACTCCAAACACTGGCATCTTATTGACTATGTCATCATCTGAATGAGAGACTTGTGACAGCCAGAACCAGAGGGTTTAATAAGCAATAATGTGTGCTTCTTGGAGGCATCTGGTATTCTGCCTCAATAGATAATATTAGTTAATATTAGCTTATAAGTTTGCAAAATGACTTGTCTGTCATAAGTTTAACCAAACTGATGAATTAACTGTTCATGGAACTAACTGGGCCCCAGAGGCAAAGCTGTAACTGTGAGAT
>JAGPOW010000261.1:215440804-215452292 GCA_030014935.1 Caiman crocodilus | reverse complement strand
GGGTGCTGCACTTGGGCAGTAGTAACCAGCAGCACACTTATAAGCTGGGAAACTCCCTTCTTGAGAGCACGGAGGCAGAAAGGGATCTTGGAGTCATCAACTCCAAGATGAACATGGGCCGACAATGCGAGGTCACGGTCGGCAGGGCTAACCGAACTTTATCATGCATCCACAGGTGCATCTCAAGTAGGGCCAAGAAGGTGATCCTCCCCCTCTACGTGACACTGGTCAGGCCACAGCTGGAGTACTGAGTCCAGTTCTGGGCACCCCACTTCAAAAGGGATGTGGACAACATTGAGAGGGTCCAGAGGACGGCCACCCACATGATCTGGGGACAGCAGGGCAGACCCTACAATGAGACGCTACGGGACCTGAACCTGTTCAGCTTCCACAAGAGAAGACTGATGGGGGACCTGGTGACCATCCATAAATTCACTAGGGGGGACCAGAAGGGTTTGGGGGAAACCTCGTTTCCCCTCGTGCCCCCCAGGATAACAATGAATAACGGCCTCAAGTTGTTGGAGAGTAGGCTTAGATTAGACATGCATAAGAACTATTTCACAGTCAGGGCGGCTAGGATCTGAAACCAACTTCCAAGGAAAGTGGTGCTGGTTCCTGGGGGTCTTTAAGAAGAGGCTTGATGCTTACCTGGCTGGGGTCATTTGAGCCCAGTTTTTCTCTTACCCAGGCAGGGGGTCGGACCTAAAGATCTACAAGGTCCCTTCCGAGCCTACTTCTATGATGACATGTCTTTGTGAATGGTGAATGCTCTGACGCCTTTCTGGTCACAAATGGCATCAACCAAGGCCGTGTGCTCACACCTACCCTCGTTAGCATGGTATTCTCTGCTGTGCTGTTGGACGCCTTCTAAGATGACGACCTTGAATGGGGATCAGGTACTGTTTTGATGACGATGTCTTCAACATGTGCAGGCTCTGAGCATGCTCCAAAGTGCAGACAGCCACGCTTTGCAACTTCCTCTTCATTGATGGCTGTGCGTTATACACAGGCTTACAGGAAGACATGCAACAATCCATGGGACTACCCTTTTTGGACTGTGACAACTTTGGACTCACTATTAACATGAAGAAGACTGAAATGATGTTTCAACCTGCACCTGGCACAGCACCCCAGGAACAACACATCTTAGTTAAAGGCCAACAACTGTCGATGGTCAACAAGTTTGCCATTTAGGCAGCACACTCATATTGATGACACAATTAGAAATTTTGGCAATTAGCAATTTTGCTAATTGTGAGATTAGCAAAAGCTGGTGTGGCCTTTGGCAGACTCCATAAGTCAGTCTGGGACCACAGAGGTATCAGAAAGTCAACAAAACTGAAGGTTTACAAAGTCACCATCCTTCTGACCCTTCTTTATGCCTGGAACATTTACTAGCATCATTCCAAGAAACTAAACAACTTCCACTTGTGCTACCTGTGAGAGATACTAAAGATCAAGTGGCAGAACAGGATTCTGGACACCAAGGTGCTTGGAAGATCAATTTTTCCCAATGTTCACACCCTGCTAAACTGGCACAGCTAAGATGGGCTGGCCACCTCTCAAGAATGCCTGACACTCACCTGACAAAGAAAGTCTTCTATGGTGAACTGTCAAATGGAGTACACTTTCATGGTGCACCAAAGAAGCTGTACAAAGACACCCTAAAGGTGTCACTAAAGAGTTTTGGCATCAGCCCAGAGTCATGGGAGCAAATTGCTTGTGACCGTCCACCCTGGAGGTCCCAAATCCAGAACGGAGCATTGGCCTTTGAAAAGCAATGCACAGCAAAAGCAATGAAGAAACTCACAGCCAGAAACACAAAAGCCTCCCTGTATCCAGTCCTCCTTGTCCTCCTGCCCCTGCTGCAACAGATTGTTCAAACCAAAGATTGGACTTATAATTCACCTACATACTCACGTGACCTAGCCTCCACCCCACTTCTTCTCTTCCCTTTCCTTTTTTTCTCCTTTTTCTCCTTCCCTTTTTCTTTCCCACTTCTTTTCCCTTCCCTCCCCCACTGGATGCGGTCATCTTCACCAGCAAAGGATGAAAGTATTATTAGAATACTATAGTTTAGCATAGTATAGAATAGTGACAGGGGGCTGTCATGAGGCAGCCTGTCTAGGGCAGCCTGTCGAGGGCAGCCCACCCATCTGCCTTGCCTACCACACCTTTGATGCACCTCTGAAGCAGTTGTTTATAGGTAGGAGACATTCCAGTCAGACATGTCAGACCCTGACCTGTATCCCCCCCTATGCAGGCAGCCTAACCTCTGCCCTCATACTGGACTGCAAACCCCCTAGACCTCTTTCCCTCTCAGCAGTGCCCCACTCTGGGACTTTGTCCTTGTAGGCCCCGGCATCACCTCTAGGCCAGTCAGGATTCCAGGCCTCTAGCTTCTGGCCATCCCTCATAGTGAGCACTCTAGTCTTTTGACCATTCTGGTCCTGGCCTCAGCATTGACCAGTTGAGGTTTTATGGGTAGGTTCTTGGCAGCTAGTCGTCTTTCTCATTGTTGCAGTGCACCTCGCTGCCCCGCTCCTAGTGAGAGGAAGACTGTTGGGGAAAGCCCCAGCAGTGTGATAAAGAGCCCAGCTGCGAGTTGCCAGAGCAACTAATGGGGTCAGCTGACCCTAAGGGACAGGGCTTGGCTCCTATAAAGCCTAGAACCAAGTAGGCACCAGAGAGGGCGCGATATCCTCATAAAGGGACCCCACAGCCAGCGTGGGTGCAGCAAGCCCCAGAGAGGGAGCAACCTTTGAAGAAGCCCAGTGGGGGCACAGCTAGCACCAGGGAAGGGTGCACCTTACAGGGTATGGAGACCCCAGGCCCAGAGAGGGGAATTTGAAGAGCCCAGGTATGGGCATGGTGAGCCCCAGACAGGGGGCAGTATTTGAGAAGCCCAAGAGGGGCAATGCTATTTGAGAAGCCCGAGAGGGGGGCAGCATTTTGAGATGCCCAGGACAGGCGTGACAAGCCTGGCAATAGGCTAGTGCATCGATAAACCCAGCCAGGGGCAGGGTGCTGTGATGGACCCAGAGAAAAGGGGTTAGCAGCACAGCGCCTCCAGAGAAGGGCAAGTGCTGCGGTGGTCCCCGGTCAAAGGGGATAGCAGCACGGTACACCCTCCAGAAGAGAGGGTAGCCGTGAGGTGGGCCGAGGAGACCGGTGCCTTGTTAGGCAGTCCCAGAGTGGACTCAATTATTTTAGAGAAGGCCCAGTGTGGAGCACAGAGGACCCTAGGAAAAGGGGCCGCATTAGAGAGAAAGCCCAAGGGAAAGGCGGTATTTCGGGGAAAGCCCAGAGTGGGCGAGCATACAGAAAAGGCCCCACCACCGGCAGCCCTACCACACCATCCAACCCCAGCAGGGTGTAATTTCAGGTCATGCCCCAGGACCAGGAACCTCCTCTATCCCCATAACTCCTACTCTTAACCTCCAGGTTTTCTAGGAGCAGCAGCTCTGACTGGGTGATGTTACTCCAGCAGCATCCCAATAGCAACTGCCACCTTATCTCTGAGGGCCTGGGTTCATACTGAAGCTGCCCAGCCCTATCCTCCAGTCCAGGAGCCCTCTTGCAGTTATGTGACCACCTTGTTAGGCCATACCACACCTGTCAACTGCTCCACAGCCTGCTTAAGCCTCTTAAAGTGGCAGGCACCAAAGGTGCACTGCCACGATTATAATATATTGTGTGTGTGTGTGTGTTTGTAATGTAATAATGTTTGCATACAAAATGTGCAGAAAGATTTTAGCCTGATAAAGAAAGAAACACTATTTACAGTCAACTATTTGTTTATTTTTCAGCATAGTCTCCCTTGACATAAATGCACTTAGTCCAAATGAGCTAGATCTCAACAATGCCAATCTTCTAGAAATCCTTAACTTGCCTGCCTGAGGAAATGTCAAATTAATGGTCATGCATTTTGGTACAGGCAGTCCTCAGACTTACAACACAATTGGTCCCTGAAAACTGCATCTTAAGTTGAAACATCATCATTTGTAACCAATTTTCCCATAGGAACAGTGGTGCAAATGTGGGATTGATTGCTTTATGACAGTTAATACTGCATGTAGCTGGTAAGTGGTAGAAGGGGAGGGAAGGGAAGGGGCATGGGGGAGCAGATCAATGGCCTCCATGGTGAGGCAGGGACTGGGACTGGGGCTGGGACAAGTGCTTCCCAGGTGAGGCTGGGTGGGCACAGCGGGGCAAGGCAACTCCCGCCACTGCACACTGCTCATCTGGCAGCTTGACTGGTGGTTCCTGCTACTGCTGTCACCACTTGTCTGGGAAGGGTGTGTGCCCCCAGATCTGCATGGGATGAGGTGGGTACAGCCCAGGGCAGCCCCAGCCCTGCCCTACCCCAATCCAGGGGCACACCCCATGCACATGCCCTGCCAAACCAGCCGTGGCAGCAGTGGCAGGAACCACCAGTCAAGCTGCCAGGCAAGCAGCACACATCAGTGGGAGCTGTCACCCCCACAACTCCCCATACCCACTTAGCCACACCTGGGCAGCACTTCTTCCAGCTCTGGTCCAAGTCCCAGCCCCAATGCCTTACCATGGGGGGGCGTTGATTGACCCCCCCCATGCCTCTTCCCTTCCCCTTCCACCTTTTACCAGCTAAATGCAGTATCAACCATCGTGAAGATGAATCCCATGTCAGAACATCAAAATAGAGTGTCAATTTATAAATGTCATAAGTGACATTTGTCACAATTTGAAAAGTAGTAAATCAAGGACCGCATGTATTTTGTATGAATGCGTAATGACATCATCTTCAGCTACTGCGCCACATACTGGTACTTAAAAAAAAAAAAAACACAGGACCTTCGCCTCATGCATTGCACAGGATGAAAAAAGGAGTGGAATTTAACTTGCCCAGGCAATTACATACCTAGTATTTCCTAAATTTCATTTTCTTGACTTTCCAATTTAAATAATATTCTCTTAGTAATGTTATTTCAGTTTGTTTTAGATCTTACACATGCACACAATTTAGGATAGATGTATTGCTATTTAGTTGCAAAGCTACAAGTGAGTTATGCACAAACACTTACATCTTTTATATACACTATTAAAAAAGCCAGAATAGAAACATGGAAACATAAAAAATGAAGGTTGGAAGGTACCTCAGGAGTTCATCTAGTCCAACTCCACACTCAAAGTAGGACCATCCTATCTAGATCATCCCAACCAAGGCTCTGTCTAGCTGGGTTTTGAAAACTTCAAAAATGGAGATTCCACAACCTCTCTGGGTAATCTGTTCTATTTCTTTACTACCCTCCTAGTAAGAAACATTTTCCTAATCTCTAAACTAAACTTCTCTTGCTGCAATTTGAGATCATTGCTCCTTGTTATCTCATCTGCCGCCACCAAGAACAGTCAATACTTTCTATAATCACTCTTCAGGTAGTTAAAGATTGCTATTAAATCCCCTCTCAGTCTTCTCTTCTTCAGACTAAATAAGGCCAGTTCCCTCATCCTCTCCTGTGCCCCAGGTCCCTAACCATTTTCTTTGCCCTCTGCTAGACTCTCTCCAGTTTGGCCACATATCTGCTACTTCCCTCCAGCATGGTGTCACCTACAAACTTGCTGAGGGTGCACTGCACCCCATTATCCAGGTCATCAATGAACATATTGAACAGGACTGGCCCCAGGACCAACCCCGGGGCACTCCACTTGATACCAGCTGCCAACTAGACATCGAGCCATTGATTACAACCCTTTGAACCCCACAATCTAGTCAGTTTTCTATCCACCTTATAGTCCATTCATATAACCTGAATAGTTTGGCTCCCTAAGAAAATTAGAGTTTCAGGCTCCAATCATGAGTTCCTTGAATACTTAAAACTCCCACCAAACTGAGTGAGATTTTTGGTATTCAAGATATCTGGTTAAGATTAATTTAATGAGATACTCAATTATAGAAAAATCTAATGAAAATTTAATAGCACTAAATAAGATTGTAAGAAATTAAAGCAGAATTTAACAGTTTCATACTGAAAGAAAACTTATTATTTCTGACACATAAGCACCAATTCTCAAGAAGCCGAATATCATCTCCCAGGTGTAAATGTGAACTGATCCCCTATTTCCCCAAAATCCCAGCTATTCATTGCACTACATTTCATGCCACATAATGTATTTCATTATGTTATGTAAAATAAACGTATGAATACATATTCTGAGGTTTAGTGTGAAGGTGTGAAATAAGTTCTATACCAGTGCATGTTTTTGATTGTTGGGGATTTAGAGAATCCAGAAGCTTAACTACCTAAGACATAATTGCTCAAGTTCTATTACATTAAAGTAACAGTAATCCATATAGTAAAAGAATAAAAATCAGAATAGATTTGTTATAGAGTCTACCATGTAAAATTAAACAGCGATTTTAATGCGGTGCTGAATATACAATGCATTTTAAGGAAACCTTGGACTTGGGCACTGAATAAAGGAGTTGTCCTACTCATTTCCTCTAATTTTTCCTCTGAGACTTCTTTACATTGCAGTTATCACACATTCTCTATAATAACAAGATCATTTTGTTTACAAAAGCATAATCTTGCAAAATATTTGCATCACTAATGTAATTAAGCACTTGTGAATATGCTAATGTGCTCTACCTAATCTTAGGTTAGCAAATTTTCATTTCTGTGCAAGAGCTAGAATTATAATTTTTTCCTTTTAGAAAATGCTTCAGGGTTTAATGACAAAAAATTGCTTGGATGGTATTACTGTACGCTGAGAGACAGAGAAATCTAGGCTGCAGGGAATTATCCATCTACAAACAAACAAATAAAAATAAACAAAATTTTGATGTAAATTTTAAAAACCAAAAATATTAAGGGTACAACAGTCTTTTTAAAAATTAAGCTCTGATGCTGTTGCCAAGTATTATTTTATGTTCTGATCTTGCATTATATGAACCACAAAGTTACAAGAGGCCTGATTAAAAGTACACTGAAGTCGATGGACTACACAGTGCTGACTCTAATTAGGCCTGATCTTGCAAATGCTAAGCAATTACTACTGATTTCAGAGAGGATGCTCAGCACATTTTTTGAATGGCCCTAAATATGGCTGTGTTGTATATGGCTAAAAAGGTTATATTAGGAGACACTGACTCATAAGACATGTTTTAGCTTTTCCAAAAATGAAATAAAACTTGGTTTGGATTTGCAAATTCCTGGAACTAGCCAGGAATCTGCATAAATTGGTGAAAATTCAGATTCATAATAAAGGCACTGACAGAAGTTACTTTTTTTTTTGCACAATCTGGTCCCTGAAAGTGTTCTACAGTCATGACCTAACACAAATGCATGGCTCCAGGGTGCTTCCAAAATGGCTGATTGAGTGAAAAAGTAACCCTCATCTAAACAGGTAACAGATTCAAACGCTTTGTTATAGGAACTTTTGTACAGTTCCCTGTAAGGGTTATTTGTCATGCCTCCAGTCTACCACAAGGAGGAGGCAGAGAGTCTCCTCCCTGTGCAGTCAGGAATGGAGAGAGCGAGGAAGCCCTTGGAGTCAGTGATCAAGCCAGTGACTGGAGAGGGTCCCCAATGCCCACTGGCATGGGCTTTGGGGGTGTGGAAGCCTCCAAACCATTCCCAACCACTCTGACAGACATCTGGGAGCTTCCAGAGCCCTAGTCAGCCCATGCAGGCAATGACGCCTGCTACTCTCTGTCATTGCATTTAGGCACAGAGCCCACATGCAGAAGAGTCACTAATCTGTTAGATTTTTGATCATGCTCTAAATATAAGCAATTTGTGTAGAGCGCTTAAAGTTAAAGCATGATCAAAAAACTTCTGTAAGCTCCCTAAGGCATTGCCCCATCCAGGCCTCTTCTCCCCATATAGTACGGGGGACCAACAGGTAATATAGGAGCCATTATAGTGGCTCTGAGATAGTCAGGGATTACTATAGGCCAGGGTTGGGCAAAATGCAGCCCAGGGGCTGGATGTGGCCCATCAGACCATTCTATCCAGTCCATGTGGCCCCTAAAATTTTAGAAAAGAAATATTTATCTGCCCTGAGCTGCCTGTCATGCAGCCTTCTATGGCTTGCCAAAACTCAGTAAGTGGCCCTCTGCCCAAAATAATTGCCTGCCCCTGCTCTAGGCAGACAGAATCTTCCACTGATTAACTAACCTAGCTTTAGAACCACTTTTCTCTGCCAGAGAGATTTAAAGCAACTGATATGTGCCACAATATGACCCAAAAAGTATAATATGAGGGCCCAATCTCATTTTCCTGTGTACCTTAAATTCCAACTTGTTCAGTTTCAATAATAAATACTGTAACATTTATAGTTACTGTACAACTGTAATGCCAGTCCCTGCACATGGGAACATCTATTCATTTCTTTCAAGATGAAAAGCTCTATAGGCAGGCTAGAGCTAGTTCAAGACTACAAAAACAGTACTCAAAAATATTTATTGGGATTTCAAACAGCTGTTCAATTTAAGCAAATGTGTATCTTTTACTTAGACATAGCTAGTGAGCATTTTGTGAACGTTCTGGGTGGAATTCTGTTACTTTGTATGTGCCAGAATGGTAATCATCCAAGCACGTAAGTGGCCTCTTGGCTCTTGCAGACAGTATGCAATTCTATTACCAAGCATGTCTTCAGTAAGACATGGGGTTTCCACATTTAACAAAGAAAATAAAGCAAAACATTGGATAGCTGTTTACTAATAGAGTCTATAATTACATCTTAATAATGTGCACAGTACTAGTGAAAATGCTTTAAAAAAGCTTTAAAGTTATATTTCAAAATGGATTATCATCCAAAATATAACATTGTAAAACTAAGGGCTTTGTCCCAATATTTGAATCCTGGTGATCAAAGGGTCTCTCATTCTAGTAGAGACATTAGCTCACAGTTTGCCTGTTTTTTCTTTGCCTTGCATCGTTTACTTTGGTACTCTAATTGAAACAATAATGTTTAATCAAACTGGATTCAATTTGTACCACTCACCAATCTTGCAATTCTGTTCCCTGGCATCAGAGTTCCAGTCTTCTGTTCTGTGGAGTTATTTACCCTGCCTGGTTTCACCTCTCCTGGCTCTTGCACATAATTGCACAAAAGTCTATAGAGGTATAGACCAGAAAAATAGAAAAGCAGAATGACTGCAGTGGTTTCATAGTGAATCTGGAAAAACGAAAAAAGAAAAGAAAGAGTAAGAAGTTGTACTGAAGAATTTATACATGTACTGTAATAAGCAAGTACATACACTTACTTTTGTATCATATTTCCTCCACAACTATGACAAAAGTAAAAGCCAAGTTGCTTTGGTAAAATCTGTAATAGGCTTTTACCTAGTTTCAAAATTGGCTATATAGTTCATCACTGCCCCTCCCTTGACTAGCACCCTGGAGTGGGGGGCAGATATGGGCCAAGCCCAGGCACAACCTTGGCTGCCCAAATGGAGGGACAAGGATCCAGACAAAGTGAAGCTTCTATAGACCTGGCAGGCCTCGCCGAGGTAGGCACCTTTGAGCTAGCACCACGCAAGGGCACCCTTTGGCATTGCCCTTCAGCAAAGATAGATGAAGAGATGGAGGGGCTTCCTTTATTTCCCTGTTGTGGTCCTTTTGAATCATAAATAGGGACCTACTTAAATTGTGGCAGAAGTTCACAGTGCCTTTAGTCTCACTCTTTTGACCTCATGCCCTAAGCCCCCTCCCCACCTCCTGTTGCCAAGTGGCTGGGAAGCAATTAATGATGTAATATTTGCCCCTCAGCCACTCAGTGCGGGGAAGAGCACACAGTGAAAAAAAAAAAGTGAGATTGAAGGCACTATGAACTTCCCACAAACTTTCCTAGGTAGGTCCCAAATCATAGAAAGTAAGGGTTGGAAGGAACCTGAGGAGATTGTCTAGTCCAACTGTGACAGGCACAGGACCCAGGCCACCCTCCTCGGGGCCCGCACACCTGTCTCTGGGCAACCGCCCGCCTTGTCTTTCCTGCCATGTCTTTGATGTTAATTGATTAATTAATCAATTAATTAGTGGGAGGCTGCCCATGTCCCTGTACTGCCCCCTTCACTAGGGGGCACTATCTGCGGCTCCTTCTTCCCCAATACCACAGCCCAAGCCTCGTGGATGTCAACTCAGTCCCTGCACCACACTTGGGCCTCTCCATAAGATGGCCCCCTTCCAGGGGCTTACTGTGCCCACCTTGGGCTCTCCAGTAAATGCAGCCCCCTATCGCGGCCTGCAGCACCCAACTTGGGCTTCTCAAGGCTGCCCCTCTCAGGCTTCTCAATGTTGCTGTGCCCGACTTGGGCTTCCAAGCAAATGCCCCCTCTTCGGGGCTGGGAGGTCTACGCACCCCCGTGCTGTTGTGCCCTCACTGATGCTGGCTGCACCCACACTGGGCTTCTTCATAGTCGCCCCCTCTCCGGGCTTCCTGTGCCCAAACTGGCGCTGGGGTCCCCCCCACCGCTGGAGTCTCCTCCAACCCCTATAGCCTCACCCAAACCACTGGTCTAACAAAACAAAACACATAGCCTCTGGCTATAACTTAAACATAAGGCACCTGGCCATAACAACAAGGCAAAATACAAGCCCTTTGGCTATAACAAACAGAAGTCCATTGGCCCAACAGTCCTACCAGTGAGCCTTCCTGTCAGCTGCAGCCCCTGCCTCAGGTTCAGGTTCCCGTTCCCGTTCCCGTTCCCGTTCCCGTTCCCGTTCCCTCTCCCTCTCCCTCTCCCTCTCCCTCTCCCTCTCCCTCTCCGGTAGCTGTCAGGGAACTGCCTCTGGTTTCAGCTCATGGGCTTTATAAGGGCCAGGCCCTGCCCCCTCTGATCAGCTGGCTCTCATTAGTTGCCCCAGCAACACACAGCTGTGCTGCTTAGTCACTGCTAAGGCTCCTTCCCTAGCAGTTTTCTCCTCTTCAGGCACAGGGCACCAGAGTGCCCTGTGACACCCAACCCTCTGCTCAAAGCAGAACCATCCTCAAATATATCAACCCAGCCAAGGTCTTGTCTACCCAGATCTTCAAAACCTCCAAGGATGGAAATTCCACAGCCTCTTTGAATAATGCGTTTCAGTGTTTTTCTACCCTCCTAGTAAGATTTGTTTTCCTTATAACTAACCTAAACTTCCCTTGCGGCAACTGAAGACCACTGCTCCTTGTTCTGACATCTGAGAACAGTCTAGATCCATCCTCTTTGTAACCACACTTCAGATAATTGAAGGCTGCTATTAAATCCCCTCTGAGTCTTCTCTTCTCCAGACCAAATAACCCTAGTTCCTTCAGCTTCTCCTCATAAGTCATGTACCCCAGCTCCCTAAGCATTTTCATTGCCCTAGCTCTTGTACAAGAAAATGGTACAAATGGCAACATATATTCTCAGTGAGAAAAGCATGGGTGTCACTGATTCATCCAGGGAAACATGAATCCTGTTGTTCCTTGCCCTCAGGACCATTCATGATAAGAAGTAATTGAGGGAAAATAATTGCCTAAGAAA
>JAGPOW010000261.1:215395761-215424396 GCA_030014935.1 Caiman crocodilus | reverse complement strand
TGAGAGTAAAACTGGGACAAGGCCACAGGAAAGTTTTGGATTAGAGACCTCCTCTTCAAAAGTGTGCCTCATATTCTGTGCAGCCTCCCCCAGTAATTCTGACATCAAGAAGTAGCAAGTGAGACCACCAAATAGAGGAAAGACCAGAGGTGGTAGGCCGCTAGAGGTGGATTCCCTGTAGCAGCACTTGTAAGCAGCCTACAGTAACACCTACCTACTCCACGTGGAATTTGACTATACAGCAAGGAGCTTATAGAAGAAGCAGGGAAAGTAAGGATCCAGAGCTGTCTGTGCCTTTGGCTTGCTGAATGTTTGTCTGGTGGACTGTGTATGTTTGGAGCATGTGCTCTGAGAAGCTGGGAGTATTGCAAGCTGAGTGATTGCTGCCTATGTCTAACAGAAGACCTAATGAGGGGTTGGAGCCAGTCCAGGTCCAGCAGGTTATAAAAGGAGACACCCCAGGTGGCATGGGAGGGAGAGAACAGGCAGAAAACAAGGCAAGCAGTTTGCAGGCAGTTTGTTGCCCTTCTCCAACCCATTTTGAGGGGAGAGCATTTCAGCTTGGAGTGAGGAAGCAGGAGAAAAGGAACCCTTTGGGGCCAAGGAACAGTAAACAGACCAGCTTTCAGGTGAGTTTGCTAGGGAAGGTACACATAGAAGAAGAGCAGTAGGAGAGTGGAGGCAGATTAAGAGACTCAGGGAAATGGCTGAAGCATATCACAATGCCAGAACCAATACCTCTGCTTGCAACCATGAGGTTTCTGTCCAGGCAGCACTGCTCACCGTCGAGGTGTCCACGCAGGTCCAAGTTTGGTGCTGTGAGGACTGCAGCTGGCAGGTACCTTCTGGTGATGGCCAGGTTGGGGAGTGCCTATAGTGTGAGCAGTGCCTCCTGGTGGTATCTCTCAGGGAACAGGGAAGAGAGCTACAGCAGGTGATGAGGCTCTGTGGCATACTTCATCATGAGCAGTTCATTGATTCAATACTGGAGGAGACCTCTGGGACTGTGGAGGATGAACTGCCAGAAGCATTGCTAAGGAAGGGAGTGGACATGAACTCCCAGGAAGGTGGAAGCTCGAAGCTTGTGATCTCTGGCAGCAAGTGGAAATCTTCATCTCCACCTGCAACAGTTCATCTGAAGAATAGATATGGAGCCATAGGATCAAGACAACTGCTACCAAGAAGCAATGAGTGGTGGCCGTGCTTGGAGACTCTCTTGTGTAGGATGGAGTGATCCAGCTGCTGACCTGATCTTTTTGTCTCAGGAAATCTGCTGCTTGCCTGGAGCCCAGATCCAAGATGTCATGGAGGGATTACCAAGACTTATCTGGCCTTCTAACTACTACCCCATGCTGCTCATCCATGTGGGCACCAATGATACTTACAGGGGAGACCCTGAGCATACCAAAAGTAACTACAGGGCTACGGGTGCAAGGGTGAAGGAAATGGCGGCTCAGGTAGTGTTCTCTTTGAACCTTCTGGTCAAGGAAAAGGGCCCAGGCAGGAGTGGGTGCATCTTGCAAAGCAATGCTTGGCTGCACAAGTGGTCACCAGCAGGGCTTTGGCTGTTGACCATGGGATGATATTCCAAGAAGAAGGATTGGGAAGAGATGAGATTCTTCTGATGAAGAGAGGGAAGAGAATCTTCATAGACAGGCTCGCTAACCTAGCGAGGAGGGTTTTAAACTAGGTTCACCAGCGGATGGAGACCAAAGCCCTGAGCTAAGTGGAGAAGTCAGGAGCTTGCATGACTGAAGTACTGTCATGGATGGATATAAACTGTTCAGGAAAGAACAGGCAGGGAAGGAGAAGGAGGAGTTGTACTTTATGTAAAGAAACTATATGATTGCTCAGAGCTCCAGTATGAAACTGGAAATAGGCCTGTCAAAAGCCTCTAGGTTGGGGTCAGAGGAGGCAGCAATAAGGATGATGTCATGGTTGAGGTCTGCTGTAGACTATCAGACCATGAGGAAGTGGTAGATAAGGCTTTCTTCAAACATGTAGCAGAAATTTCCCAATCAGAGGCCCTGGATCTCATGGGGGACTTCAATCCCCCTGACATCTGCTGGGAGGGCAATAAAGCAGAACATGGCCAATCCAGGAAGTTTTTGGAGGGTTCTGGGGACAACTTGCTGATGCAAGTGCTGGCGTGGCTAACTAGGGGCCATGCTCTTCTTGGCCTGCTGCTCACACACAGGGAAGAATTGGTGGGGAATATGCTAGCAGATTGCAACTTGGACAGCAGCGACCATGAGAAAACTGAGTTCAGGATCCTGAGGAAAGGAAGGATGGAGAGCAGCAAGGAAGGACCCTGGACTTCAGAAAAGTAGACTTTGATTTGCTCAGGGAATTCATGGGCAGGATTCCCTGGGAAAGCAGTCTGATGGGGGAGAGGAGTCCAAGTCAGCTGGCTGTACTTTAAAGAAGCCTGACAGTGCAGGAACAAATCATCCTGATGTGCATGAAGACTAGCAAGAAATCTAGTTTGGCTTAGCAGGGAACTCTTCAGTAAACTAAATCACAAAAAGGAATCTTATAAAAAGTGGAAACTTGGACAAACAACTAGCAAGGGGTATAAGAGTATTGTTTAGGCATGCAGAGTTGAAGTCAGGAAGGCCACAGTGAAATTGGAGCTGCAGCTAGCAAACAATGTGAAGGGTAACAAGAAGGGCTTCTACAAGTATGTCAGTAACAAGAGGAAGATCAGGGAAAGTGTGGGTCCTTGACTGAAAGGGGAGGCAACCTAGTGACAGAGGAAGCAGAAAAGGCTGAAGTATTCAATGCCTTTTTCACCTCAGTCTTTACAGGCAAGGTCAACTCCCAGACTACTGAACCTGACATCAAAGTTTGAGGAGCTGGTGAGCAGCCAACAGTGGCAAAAGAACAGGTTAGGGAGTATTTAGAAAATCTGGACTATTTAGAAAAGCTAGTCCATTGGGCCAGACAGGATGCACCTGAGAGTGGTGAGGGTGTTGACTGATGTGATTGCAGAGTCACTGGCCATCATCTTTGAAAACTCGTGGTGATTGGAAGAGGTCCTTGTCAACTGTAAAAGGGCAAACATAGTGCCCATATTTTAGAAAGAGAAAAAAGAGGATCCAGGAAACTACAGACCAGTCAGCCTCACCTCAGTCCCTGGAAAAAATCATGGAGCAGATCCTCAAGGAATCCATTTCTAAGTGACTGAAGGAGGTGATTAGGAGCAGTCAGCATGGATTCACCAAGGACAAGTCATGCCTGACTAACCTGACTGCCTTCTATGATGATATGACTGGCTCTGTGGATGCAGGGAGCAGTGATGTACTGAGGGTCCCCAGCACCCGGAGGCCAACATCTGTATTTTCACCCCACCCAGGACAACCTGAGCATGGTTCGGAGCTGATGCAAATCAGCCTGTGCAGGACCCCACCTCTCACCCTATGGCATGTCCAGAAGGGAATTACCAGTGCGACACACTGGTCACAGGGGGAGGGGTACCGGCCAGAATTTCTGGCTGGAATGGCAGAACAAGCCAACAACCCACCAGGTAGATGCGAAGCCCACACAGCGAATGCAGAAGGCACCCCAGCTTCTCCAGCTTGTGCTCCACCCCTCCCCTGGCTAGTGCCCAGAGGCCATGACCCCTTCCCCACCAGTACACCCCTGGCAGAGAGAACAATGGATGTGGTATACCTTGAATTTAGCAAGGTTTTTGATACAGTCTCCCACAACATTCTCACAGGCAAGTTAAGGAAGTATGGGCTGCATGACTAGACTGTAAAGTAGCTGGGAAACTGGCTGAAACATCAGGATCAGACAGTAGTAATCAATGGATTGATGTCTAGTTGGCAACCAGTATCAAATGGAGTTCCTCAGGGGTAGGTCCTGGGGCCACTTTGTTTCAAGATCTTTATCAACAGCCTGGAAGATGGCAGAGTGCACCCTCGGCAAGTCTGCACATAACACCAAGCTGAGGGGAGTAGTAGATACACTGGCGGTTAGGGAGGTAAAGCTAGGATTCAGAGTGGCTTAGACTAATTGGAGGATTGAGTCAAAAGGAATCTCATGAGGCTCAACAGGGACATGTGCAAAGTCCTGCACTTCAGACCAAACAATCCCATGTATCAGTACAGACTGGGGGCTGACTGGCTGGGTAGCAGCTCTGCAGAAAAGGACCTGGGGGTTACAGTGGACAATAAACTGAATACGAGCCAGCAGTGTGCCCTTGTTGCCCAGAAGATTAATATACTGGGCTGCATTGGTAGGTGTGTTGCCAGCAGGTCAAGGGAAGTGATTCTTCCCCTCTGTTCAGTACTGGTGAGGCCACATCTGGAGTACTGTGTACAGTTTGGGCTCCCCACTACAGAAAGGATGCAGACAAATTAAAGAGAGTCCAGCAGAGGGCAATGAAAATGGTGAGGGGCTGGGGCACATGATTTTTGAGGGCAGACTAAGGGAACTGGGCTTATTTAGACTAGAGAAGAGGAGACCAAGAGAGGATTTAATAGCAGCCTTCAACTTCCTGAAGTGAGTTCAAAAGAGGATGGATCTAGACAGTTATCAGTGGTGGCAGGTGACGAAACAAGGAGCAATGGTTTCAAGATGCGGCGAGGGAAGTTTAGGTTACATATTAGGAAAAACTTTGTCACTAAAGGTAGTAAAACACTGGCACAGGTTACCCAAAGAGGTTGTGGACTCTCTATCCTTGGAGGTTTTTAAGACCCAGCTAGATCTAGTTGGGGCTGGTCCTGCTTTGAGCAAGGGGTTAGACTAGATGACCTCCTGAGGTCTCCTCCAACCTTGATTTTCTACGATTCTATGAAACTACACACCTCTTTACCCATTTCTTTTCTAATCTCTTTAAGAACCCTGTATTCCTGAGTACACCCTAATTTTTTTTTTACAGTTTTAACCCATATTCCCCCTCTGAAAACCCACCTTAAAACCACAGCAGAGACACCCCATGCCTGAAGAAGGGTGACTGTGACCAAAAGCTTACCAAGAATTTTTTTTCCAACTACTCAGTTGGTCTAATAAAAGGTATCACATCTACTCAAAGAACCTCACCTACCTTAAAAATGCATTTCTTTCAGAAACTTACAAACACAAGTCTTCCCTTCTTTTAATTATTAACCAAATCAACTTTTAACACTATAAACAAACAAAATTATGCAATGAACAAGATAAGTTAAACCACCATCCTGGTCGCTGTGTTTTTGTCATATCTCTTTTCGCATCCTTCAGCTTTTTTGTAGATTGTAAACTTATTGGACTAGGGACATTTTCTTTGTACTTGTCTACAAATGACTAACATTTTGGTTGTTATAAATAAATATCCTTGTGTTGTTGTTATTTAGTATTTCTTCAGCAGGTAAAATCTGCTTCAATTCCAAGCACAAGGGAACACACAGTCTCTGTTCAAAATAATCTAAATAATCATTAATATGATTTTGCTTCCCTAGAGAATGGGGTATAAAACCTTTGTTTGGATCCAGGTTTAGAAAGGAGGAAGGAAAGGGGTAAATCTTCATCCAGTGGCTTCAAAGCCATGCTGATTTACACCAGCTGAGAATCTTGACCAGTGTTTTGGAGCAGAAGGTAAGTAACACACCATCTGTACTGCTTGGATTGCACCCAATTTCACTCCCCGGGTTTATGGGTATGTTCAGGGAATTGGAACCAATCACCTGTGATATGGCGGTTAGGGAGGTAAAGCTAGGATTCAGAGTGGCTTAGACTAATTGGAGGATTGAGTCAAAAGGAATCTCATGAGGCTCAACAGGGACATGAGCCTCATCCTTCATGACTGACTAAAGCTAGTGGAAAGGCATAAGGCACATTATTGATGAGGATTGTTAATAATTCTCCTCAAGAGGTCAACCTGGAAGGCACACTAAACAAGTAGCAAAGTCCTTTGCCAAAGAAATCATCTTTAAATGTTAACATACTCAACAGTTATTATTCCCTCTTGAATCTCCAGTTTTTAGGAGAAGACAAAGAGATAGTAATGGATCATTTCCACCCGTATTTGGATGGCACACATTTATTTTATGCCTTTGAGTCAAAGAGAAGGTCATTATTTAGGAGTGAAACTATATAGATATTTAAAACGTACACTCTTTTAGTAATAATGGATCAGAAGCTATTGTGATGATTTTATTAGATCTCTCAGATTTGTTATCACTGACTGAGGATACTGTTACAGGTTACTTTTATAGCAGTCTAATTCTGTGGAATGCTAAGTGATGCTAAAGTAAAAACAGTTTCAGAACAGGCGTAGGGTAAGGCTTAATGCTTTCTTTCACTTGCACAACTCTGACTTCCCTTGAATAAAGGTATGGCCAGGAAGGCTGTGTGAAACAGCACCATTTTGTTTTGACTTCTGTTTCACTGTTTCAAAGCATTTCGTTTCAAAGTTGCATTTCATTTCAAAGCACTGTTCCATTTCATTTCATTGAAACTGTTTCAATGTTTTGCCCATAGACTATAATGGGGATTCATGAAAATGCCTATAACTTTGTCAATTCTTGCCTGATTTGAATGAAAACAGCAGGGATGGTAGCCCCTGCTGAGGCCACAAAACTTGTCAAGTTTCAAGGAGATAGGTACAGGCAGGGCCCTCTCGGGGGGGGGAGGGCTGAATTGAAGCAATCACCCCAGAACACATGCTTTGGGGACCCCCGTGGTGTGGGGCAGAGCAGTGGCAGCACATAGCTGAGTGGAGCAGTAGCTCCACATCTAGCTGCTCACTTAACACCTCCCCCCTGCTGCCGATGCTGCTGCTGTTGATGGTGGTGGAAGCTTCTTCAGGTCAGGGTCCATGGAACCGGAGTGGGGGCAGGGCCTCACATGGGCTGATTTGCCCTGGGACCCACACCCTGCTCAGGTAAGCTCTGGATGCAGGGGTTTCTGGGAAACTGCACCTCAAACTGTTGAGAGCAAAACTCACGTCACTTGTCAGTGTGAAGGCACAAAGAAAGATCAGTTCAAACAATAGTTTTTATACTGTTTTCCCGTCTGTCCCTTAGAGCACTGGGATTGGAAGGGACCTCAGGGAAAGATCACAGTCACTGGCCAGCTACACAGTCAATATGAGAGCAGTCATTCCTCTCCTTCTCCTTAGTTTCTCTTTATCTGCAAGCAAGCCCAGCTTCAAAATATTTTGAAACTTTTGAAATGTTTCAACTGCCCTCATTTTGTTTTGAGGCTTCTTTGAAGACTTTCATTTCATTTTGAGTTCACTGTTTCAAGCTCAAAAAGAGATGAAACAGTGTTGCAATGAAACACCCAGCAAAATTTCACACAGACCTAATGGCCAGGAGCCAGGACTCTATCTCTGTTCTGGAAACAGAGCCCTGGAGGTTAAGCATGACAAGATCACGAAGCTAAGGAAGCATACTCTCTGGCCTCCATGCTCTCCTGTATAGTCATGTTACTTCCATTGTGGAGTTGCTAAAGGTTAGCTGAGGTGACAGCATGGATCCCAAGGAAGCACACCTTGCGGGGCTTCATGCTCTTGCTACACTCAGCACTAGGAAGCCCTTCTCCCCAGGAACACAGGAGGGTAGCCCCTTCCCTCCATCCCACCAAAAAAAAAACTTCTGGCTAAAGGAAAGTTGCCCATATGTGGTTTAGCCCTCTGAGAGAAGACTGCATGTCTGGCTCTTGGCCCAAGGCCCAGATCAGGTCTCCTGGGGTCCTCAGAGTTGTCAGCATGGTGTTGTGCGAGCTGAAGCCATATCCACTGGGGGCAGGTGTTGGCTTGGGGCCAGTACCAACCCCTAGGCAGAAGAGCTTGGAAGGCTGAAAAGTTTGTCATTGGTAGAAGGACTGGGAACCATGCATGCAATAATGCTGGACAACTACAAATTGTTCATTTTATCTCTGTGGAGCAGACTAACTTAGTTTGAGCCAAGTAGAAGGGCTCAAAGATAACCCTGTCCCAAAATGACGCAACTTTTAAATGCTTAAAAGATATTTAGCAGTTTAACAACCTTTAGTTGTGTGGATTATGGGAGTGTGGATGCTCCCATTTTAAAGGGTGAAGACCAAAGTGACAGTTTTTGCCTGATCTAGCCACATAAAGCAACTTATAGCTGTAACCAAACACAAGTTCATGGCTGCAAACATTTTTGCCCAGGTGGCCATTTTTTAAGATCTGATCCTTTATTGTATAAGGGATAAGATAAAGACCTTGCAAAATGTAGTGTCTTCTATAACTTGAATCTGCAGAGCTCCCAGCCAGTCAGTTTTCAGAATGAGTGGGGGAAGGGAGTAAAGGGAATTCAGTCCCACTGGAGGTGGGAGTCCCCCCCTCCCACACACACACACACCGGGTAGGAGGGCTTCAATTAGTTCACCCACCCCACCTTTCAGTACCAGCTGGGGAGCCCCAAGAATGAGCTCTCTCCATTTCCTTCCCCCCACCCAATCTAAAAGCAGTGAACACTGTCAGAGAACCTGGCCATTGTTATGAGAACCTCACTGCAGTCTGGGACCTGGCAGCTAGATTCTCTTCCCCTCTGAAACCAACAGTGAACTTCTGTTTGGTTTGGGGTAACATTGTAACTCAAAACACTTTGCAGCAATCCTTCTGAGCTACAGCTGGGAACTGTACTTCTGTCTGCACCCAAGTGTCTTTAGAATGGCTTGCAGGTAACCTGTAACACCACCCTCACTCTCTTGCCAGATCTTGCAGAAGAGAGAAGAATGGCCTTCAGCAAGTTATTCATTCATCTCTACAAGGTCAGTGCTGAAAAACTGGTCTTTTTCATAGCAGGTCTGTATATATAGGATTCTGTCTTGCCACCTCTTCTGCTTAATGGAACTATGAAGCCCAGAGCCAAGTGTCCGTTCCCAGACTTCTTCCCAATACTGACATATACCAGGAACTGGATAACAAAACAAACACACACAAAAACACCAATCTGCCTTTGACAGGCTGGGAGGAAAATGCAGAACTATTTGTAAATAAGAGCAATTATACACAGGAATAGACAAAAATAAAGAGTGCACACTTCTCTTCTATCAGAAGGGTTTGCAGCTTCAGGAATCAACTGGATTTATTGCTGATTCTGGATTCTCATCAGGAGCGGCCTATAATAACTTTCACAGTCTACGGCTGATCAGAGAAACTTGTACTGATCCTTCTCTACAGAGGAGCTCACGAAGGTCCTCCTCTCCTTTCAGTACCATGCTTGTTACTGGAACAGCTTGTATATAGTAGTTCACCAGTCGGGGCAGAACACAGCTACCATCCACCTGCATGACATGGGCTGCATAGGTACTTAACACCAATGTTCAAGTGTCTGCATTGACTTTCCATCCATGGAAATCAGGGGGTTGGTTGTAATCTTCAAAGCTAATGACTTTCCTATACAATATACTTCAGTATCAGCACTGTACTGAAGTGTACTGTATGATTCCCTTATTTCTGGGATGAGGAATTATCCAAGGAACAGATATAGCAAGGACAGTTTTCACATTTTCTGGCCCATCTTCTATTTTTCATTGATTTTTTTTCTGTGACTCCATTATCTCAGATGCAACTAACACCATCCTCTTTCAGAGAGTGGGTCCAGTAGTTCCAAGGAAATGGAGGCTAGAATTATCAAGAACAAGGATACATTAATGGAGGACTCTATGTATCAAAAGTAGCAGATAACCTAAAGAACCAAGAGGAATGATGTTAGATAAATTGTTCTACCTAAGGCCACAACCCTATCAAGTTCTTTGAAATAATTTTGTTTACCTTGATGAGTCTACAGGGTTTTTTCCCCATTGCTTCCTAGTATTGAATGACTCCACAATATCTTTAACAATAGTGCAGGCCATGCTAGAAACTCCTGTACTGTCATGATTTGATTTTAATTTTGTGGCTAGGAGAGTTCTATGTGATGCTTTCAAGAAGCCCAACATATGGGACCATAGACCTAAATTATTTTTTCCCAGAAGTTTTCAATGTAGACTGAAAGCAGAAAGAGCTTGAGAGGATCAAAAGTCCAGTGCTGCACAGAAAATGAACATTTATATATTTTACCCTGTAAGACTCTGTAGACCACAAAGGCCAAAAACTTTGTGTGTGAAATAAGGAGAACTTTTATATAAAGCTGAACAAAGACATAGATCTCTTGAACAAAATCCTCTATTTGCAGTCAGGTCACAAGTTGAACATCAGCTTTTTGGCGGTGAATTGATTTAAGAATAATTAACAAAATAATTTTCTTTGTACCAGTTTAAAATGGTGTGGAATACTCAATAATAATGAGTCTTGAAAAGCTTGTGAGGGTCCCTTCAGTTTAATTCAGTTTCTACATTACTTTTAAATTGGTGTAACTCCAGTTTCTGGGGGGTTACTCCTGATTTACTCCTATATGACAAAGAGCAGGGCATACCCTCTTTCATACAAAGGTGTCTAATAGAATATGAACAATATGATGCTGCAAAAAGTTCTGAGACCAGATTGAATGATGTGCAAAGGTTCACTGGGACATAACATTCCTTTGTAAAACACAAGGGTATCCTCTGCTAAATCTGAATCAATGCAGCAGCAGAATCTAAAACTTGCACAAACTTGGAAGTCACTCCTTATCCCTCAAGAACAGTTCACATCACTAAGACCCAATAAGCTGGTTAGTATGCCTGCTGCTATGTGAAAGGGCTTTGTCCCCTTAGGAGTTCGTCAGACTGTCCAAAAAAATAATCCATAAGTAGACTTAGAAGTCTGCACCCTAGCTGTTCGCCTTTGCTCCCTTGGGAGCTCCACAGCTGATCCCCACAACACCAATATATTTATATTAACAATATCAGTGGATATAAACCTGATGTCCTTCAACACAGAGAAATGTAAGGTACTCATCATAGCTATAGACTTGCAGTGCTTCACTCACTAGCACTACATCCAAAAGAGATTTGGGGGTCATGATTGACCACAAAATGAATATTAGCCACCAATGCGATGCCACAGCCAGAAAAGCAAATAAAACCCTGGCTTTCATCTAGCAATGAAACTCGAACAAGACCCAAGATGTAATTTTCCCACTTTATTTGGCCTTGGTGAGGTCACAGCTGGAGAACTACATCCAGTTCTGGGCTCCGCACTTTTTAAAAGACATGGAGAAGCTTGAGAGAGTCCAGAGGAGAGCCATGTGCATAATCAAAGGTTTGGAGAGCAGGCCTTATGAGGAGAGGCTAAGAGGCATAGGACTCCTTCAGCTTGAAAAAATGTGGGCTCAGGGGGGACCTGGTGGCAGCTTATAAGTATATCGGGGTGTACATCAGGATCTGGGGGAATGTCTGTTCACCAGGTTCCCCTATGGAAAACAAGGTCCAATGATCACAAACTGTTGGAAGACCATCTTAGACTGGACATAAGGAAAAACTTCTTTACTATCCAAGGCTCCAGTCTGGAACAGACTTCCCCCAGAAGTGGTGCAAGCAGCTACTCTGGACGTGTTCAAGATGTATTTGGATGATTATCTTGCTGAGGTCATCTGACCACAGCTGACTTCCTGCCCTTTGGACAGGGGGCTGGACCAGATGATCTTGTGAGGTCCCTTCCAGTCCTAATGTCTATGAACTACAAAATGATACTCCTTGGTCCAAACAAATGAGTAATGTGAACCTTTAGCAATTCTCCTGATGGTAGGAGAAGGCCCTTCAGCACTGGCCCTTCCTATCGGCAAGCTCTGCTGACTTTCGGTATGCTTCCTGCCCACAGACTGCTCCTTCCCCCAGCTCAAACACTGCTTTTCTCCCTTTGAGATTTTAATTGGCAGCTAATCACCCACAGTTGGGTTCCTACCCCAAAGCTGTCTGTCTCCCTTAAAGAGATACACTTTCTCTCCCCATTACAGACTCATTGCTACAAAATATTTGCAACTGTTTACTATTACATTATAAATTATTATCATGAACGATTAAACTTGAGAACTTTTGAAAACAAATAAATAAAGCCTTGCTTTGTTGCCAATGTGCTAGGCTTGCCTGTTTTAGTTGGTTTATTCATATGCTTAGCAGCTGAAAAAGTATTTTGCAGGTCTTGCATTAGTGACAGATATTTTCCCATTTATTTAAATAGGAGTACTTCTTGTTAATTTATAACACATAAAAGGCACCATTGTAAAAATATCAACAAGGCATCACCTCTTTAAGCAACTTCTTGTTTTAACTCAGGGCTGTTCAACTGGTAGCCCACAAGGGGTTAACTCGTAGCCCCCAGGTTCCTACCTGCAATAGCAGGCAGAGGCTCCAGGATCCCCTCTTTCCTCTGGCTGATGTTTTCTGCCCTCACCCTAGGGAGCAAGGCAGTACAGAAGCACAGGGAAGTGAGGGTAAGCCTTCAGCATGTCGTGCAGAACAGGGGGCGGGGGAAGGGTTACAAGCCTGAATACAGCAGTGGGGCACCTACACACAGGCACACAGTGTAGTGGTGGGGGGTTGTAGGTATGCAGTCCAGTGGTGGAAGGAAAGTTACAGGTATGCGATTAGCAGGGGCGGTTGCAGGTATGCAGTGAAGCAGTGCAGGGAGGGTCAAGGGTTGGTGGGGAGTGTCTATGCAGGCACACAGTGCAAGGGGAGGGGGGGTGGAAGAGTCATAGACATACAGAGTGGTGGGTGGGGTTTGCAGACATGCAGTGCGTTGGGGAGCTTCCAGTGCACAGGTCAGTGATGGGGAGAAGTATGCATGGGGTATGTGGCCTGGGGCCCTGATGGCTTGCCCTGCTGCAAGCTGTAGGTCGTGTGACCCCCACCACACCCCAGCCACTTGGAAGATGGACAGCCCCATTTTAGATGACTACCTCAATATTTCACAGAAGATAAAATTTACAGTTAATTACTTGACTTTACATTGGCATGCACATCCATGTCAAATCATTTCTAAGATCAGATTCTAACTCTTACACCCCCAGACAAATCTTCAGGGACTTTCATAGTTCCTGTTGCAAGATCAGATCCTAGGAGACACTAGGCAAAAAAACGAAAGACTACACACAAGATAACCGCTAAGAGAGATTATCATTGAAGAGAATTGGGAAAGAAGTATTCCAATTCCTAAATTAAGTGATTTTTAAGGGGAGTATTGGAATAATGTTGAACTTTAAAGGGGTGCTTAAGAATGAAGGTTTTATTGTACCAATGACAAGGAATAACAGAGTCATTCAACAATGGAAAAGGAACATCATTAGAAAAAAAAAGGAAAACATCATTATTCTTTAATGTACTCTTTCTCTATCTTTCAGCTTCACAGTAGAGCTTCTGGCTATTACCTTTCCAAAAAACCTTGCCCTTCCTGGTTTTTGCAATAATATGAAGCCATAGTGAATCTTACTGTAGGTTGGCAGGGAAGTCTTTTGGGATAAATTCTAAATTTATAAAGAAGAAAACTTTTCTTTAGTGGGATTTTCTTTAATTTCTGGCTGTTTGAAGCTACTCTAGGGCTTCTGCTCTAGAAGAAATCCTAGGAAGGTGAATTAGTTGGCAGAGGACAAATAAGGCACTTGCTGCTGCATAACAAATTTATTTCATATGGCTATTCATCATATGGCTGTGCAATTTATCACACAGATATAGCCTCCATGTATTTGACATGCTTGTGTACATACATAGCAACCCTGATTGCTTGACTCATGACATTTTTGCCTAGTTGTCTTCTGAAATATGGAGACATTTAATGTCACTTCTAATATTTCCTGGTATGATCATTCACATTAGCAATATCAAAAATCCCCCATTTAAACCATTACACACTGAAAGCACTGTACAGGATTTAGAGAGACAATTCCCATTGAGTTTAACAGGATTATTGAGAGTCTATTGTAGGCAAGTCTTTGAAAATTTGTGTGGAACAGTTGAGCACTAATGACTATAATGGTTAACTGAAAGTAAATTTAACTGCACTATTAATATTACCACAATGACCCCTTCAAATTTTATAAAAAGTTCTTTCTTTCTTTCCCATACATAATATCTTATTGCAAAATTATGTGAAATCCTCAAAATCTTCCAGTTTATTTCTCAGGGCTGTTAGGAGACATCAATTGCCATAGGAAGACTGTCTATAGAGCATTAGCACTCATATATATGTATTTGGAATGGAGCAAATCTGTTATTTTGTTTTATTTGATAATCTGTGACAAGTCTTTTACTGCTTTTAGAGTCTCTTATTTAACGTATGTCTTATTTGTTGTGTCCTAGACTGAGTTCCAAAGGAGGAGGTATGTGTCTGAGTCTGGGTCATCCTGAGCGCTCAGAGGCCAGCTGAAATGTGGGAGAACTGGAAACCTCACAGTGCAATAACAACATTGATGATAGCCTTTACTGGAAGCAGAATGGAGAGAGCTCCTAGAGAGAATGTATTAATTATCAATCCATTTATAAAACCAATTATACCAAATAAAGGAGGCAAACAAAAAGAAAGACTCAAAACACAGCAAACAGATAGAAATTGCAAAAGGACATCATTTGAAGCTCTTCATAAAGAGGAATGATTAACTGTAAAAATGATGGTGATAGATTGTTCTCTATTTCCACAGGCAACAAGACAGGAAATAATGGTCTTAAATTGAAACAAAGGAAATGTAGATTGGATGTTAGGATAAACTTTCTAACTATGGAAGTGGGTGAACACTGGAATAGAGTACTCAGAGGTTGTACATATACCATCACTGGAAGTTTTAAACTGCACATTAGATCGGGGTGGACAATTATTTCATCTGAAGGGCCACTTAACAAGTGCTGGAGAGCTGTTGAGTCTGCAAAGTAGCCCTTTCCTTTGACAGGTGCCACACCCCCTGGTTGCCATCTTGGGACCAGAAGTCTTGCCCCAACCCCTAACCTTTGGCACTGAAAGTCCTGCCCCCCATTTGCCCCAGGAAGTACTCCTTTTGGGAAGAGGAATTTGCCATCTTGGAACTGAAAAAAACCCCCAATTATATACTAAAATAAAACTAAAACAGCTACAATAACATATTTTAATTTTATATCAAAAAATATTTTTGTCCTGATTTGCATGTATTTGCACAGTGTACATAGAGGTGATTGCATAACAGCTCAAAATGAAGTCTTACTCTTGTACATTGTGGGGGTTTCTTGAGGGATAGAGGGCTAGGTGTGGGTGTGCAGGGGAAGTGTGGGTGCATTTGGTTGGGTGGGTATTGCGTTTCTGAGGGGCTGTGGGTATGTGTGTGTGGGTATGTGGTAGATGAATACAGGGTTTATGGGGATGTGGGGGTGGGTGGGTATGGACTCTGTGGGGGGAAGTGGGTGTGTGGGGGACTGTGGGTGCAGGACCCACCCAGAAATACCTCCCCATTGTGTACAGACCCTGCTGCCAGCAGCAGCAGCAGGCCACGGGCCCTCATGGTGCTCATAGCCCACCACAGGTGAAAGCTCTGGCAGCACATGGTCCCAGTGAGCCCCAGGACTGCACGTGGTTGGGGCACCAGATCCAGCACACAGGGCTCACATATTCAAGCCCTGCACCACCATGGGGAGCCTGTGCAACGAATCCAGTGCAGGTCATGGGGCTCAGCCTAGGCAGCGTGGAGAGGCGAAGAGTCAGTCCATCTCTACAGCATGAAGCTCCCCACCTTTCCCCATGACCTGCACATGGCAGTGAGTGCCTTCCCCACCCCCCATCCCTGGAGGCATGGATGGAAAACCCAGGAACTACATGAAAGTCCTGGGACGCCTTGCAACATAGAGCCAGGTGGACCCCTGCTAGCCCAGGCTCCGCACTCCTGCTGCCCTGGCCTGGGCTCCCACTGCCCTTGGCCACTGGCATCTAATGATGACTTAGAAAAGTTAGAAGCCAAACACAGGAAAAGCCATTACAATAGACCAGGGGTAGTAAACTGGTGAGTATGCATACCCTCGGGGCTACTTGGAAAGGGGCTAGGGGGTACACACAGGTGAGGATGGAGCACTGCCACCTACCACCCCATGCAACTGCCTCCCAGGAACAGGATTGGGGGGGCCAGGTCAGCAGCTCCCCACTGCAGGCCACACAGGTGTCAACCAGTCAACCAAACACAGAGGGATGGGGAGGGACGAAACATGTACATGGCGCCACCACTATCCACCACCCTGTGCCCCTGTATGCAAGCCCTCCCCCACCCCGCAATACTCTGTATCCGGCCACTGCCAGACCCCACCCCTCTGCTTCACCAGAAGTGTACCTAGAAGAGGTACACTCCTTAAAAAAGGTTGAAAACCCCTGAGAAAGACACTTGGCTGTGAGGTGACTGATTTAAAATTTCCATGAAATATTGCCTTTATTTTCTGCCTTTCTAAATACCCCATTTACTCCCACCATCTGTACTCCATACATGCTAAGCTCCTGCATGTTCTTTGTCTTGCAAACAAAAAAAATGATTTCTCTGTTTCCCAAGGGGAAACTACCTTGCTCTAAATGTGTGCCTGGTGTGTGCTGAGATGAGTGGATACTAAGATACACTGTGAGTGTCTACACAAATGCACACCAGACTTGGTTGTTAACTCTGTCTGGTGATCAGCCCCAACCTGTTTTCCCACACCGCCCATCCTGGTAGCCTCCCTGATCTTTCCTGCCTCATCTTTATTGTTATATCTCATTATAAGTTGAGTCAGCCCTCAGTTTTGCCAGGGTGGCATCCTAGTGCTGTTCCCCACAGTGTTCAGCACTCAGCTGTCTCAAGTATTTCCTAGCCAAAATAACCCACAAAAAAACCTACCAATGTGTAGTAAACCACCCCCAGCTGCTACTCACTGAGTTCGTTGCAGTTCTGTCAGGCTCATCAGTTATTGCACAACTCCCTCCAAACCCTTAAATCATAATTCAGTTCAGCAAGGCCCCAGTGAGCGCTGTTCAATCTGCTGGCTGCTTCTGGCCCAGTAGCCTTCAAGTAGCTCCACTATGTAGGCTGATGCAATATACTGAAGATCTGGGCTTCTGCCTCACCATTATCACTCCTTCAGCCTCCCTCCAGGCCTATACAGAAACACAGCACCTGTCCTTTCAGAGATGGGTTATAGCAGGGCATGGAGCATTTAAGTCCCACAACAATCCACCAACGGACTCAGGAGATGTACTCTTTCCCTGAGCCTCTTCAGTGGCCCCTTTTCACCCCAAAAAGCCATCCCAGGCCTTGCCCAAAGAAAACAAAGGTGCAAGTATAACCCAACTGAAACAGTCCAGTTGATAGAGATGCCTTCTCCTTGCTTGCTGGCCCCTGCCAACACAGTCCATCAGGACTTATTCACTGTATGGCACTATGTGTAGCAAGTTTTGTCCAAAAAGAGCTCTTTTTGCCTTTCTGGTCTGAGCTGCACTGCCTAGCTCTGCTCCAGAGGCAAGTTTATAGAGCTTAGCGCTCTGTTCTTCTAGGCCACAAAAGTCTGGTTCTTCAAGAAATCTGGCTTAGCCTTTGAAGCTTGTCAAATGGGTTTGAGTTAGAGTGCAGTCACCACCGTTTTGAAGCTCGGGGACAGTGATACATGAGATGCAGAGGCTTGCTGGAGCACGCTAATTAGCGTGCTCCAAAAGACTTGATTAATTGAGTCTGCTCCAACACACTGTAATTACAACACATCAGAGCAGCCTCCTGGCACTTCTACAGGCATCCTCAGTTTCTTCATGATAACAGGGCCAGGGTTCTTTATTACAACATTATGCAAGCTTTGGGGGTACATTCAGGGCAGTTCCTAATTTCTGCTGCTTCAAGAAGAACCTTAGTAATGAGACAGTAGTAAGTCAGCAGGTGAAACAGTGTAAAGAGAAAGAAAAGATTGGGAGAGTGTGGGTACAGTATCTATTACACAAATAGGGATAAATATGTTCTCAGTTCGCTTTCTTCTCCCCTCCAACACTCAGATTTACTTAATGGACTCCGATTCTAGCACAAGGGTTTGCTTAGGGAAAAAGGAGCTCAGACATACTTGTTCATGGCTCGAGCCAGTACCTTTGGTGCAGCCATGAACCTTTTTTCTAGCTGAGAGCAAATCCAAAGCTAGTAGACAAAGGCGCGAAGTAAATGTATCCCAGTGTATGTAGAGCTCCCAATTGCTCAAAAGTTCTGGGTTTCAGAGAACATTAAATATACAAATGGCAAAAAGGACTAACTGATGAGAAAACTAAAATATCTATGTAGCATGGATGAATTTAAGAAAGGAAGCATTGCTCACCAAACACATCTAAATGAGCTAACTAATTAGCTCCATAGTAAATGTCTTAGCTTCTACACACGCAGTCCTATTAGGTTACACTAATAAAGTTCACCGCAGGCTAATACTTGTAAATACAGATGCTCTTGATGCTGATGGGACTGGCTGGGGCACATGGGTGCTTCAGTGTGGGGGCTGCCTGTCACCTAACTCCACACCAGAGCACCCTCATGTCCCAGTCAGCCCTTCCAGAGAACAATAAGCCAGGTCTGAGCAGCCCTGGACTGACAAGCTGATCCCCTAGGGTACCCTGCCAGCTGGGGCTGCTCCAACCTGGCTCAACATGCTGCAGTTCCGGGCGCATGTTCAAACATGGCACCTAGGAGCAATAAACTCCAGTTCATATTGCTTCAAATTATTTTAAGCAAGTTTATTGCTTCAAGTTAATTGCACATATAGATGCACCCACCTACATGTATTTAGAGTGTGTAAAGAGCAAGATGGAAACAATGAATTACCACATTGCTCATTTTCTGACTTCCTCTCGATTACCACGTCAAATTCAAGACTTGAATCCTCATCAATGACTTACTCAGACATGTCCCCAAATTTTTGTGCGGGCTGCCTCACCCTGAAATAACATGAATTCACACAAACAACACATCCCACTGAAACATAGTAGTGTAAGCCTCATGAGTAATATTTATGAAGGATGAGGGCCCAACTCATTCCTGGAGGAGATCAAGAAAATTTACATACCACAGAGCTAAATATAAATCCTACTTCTTTGGTGAAGCCTTCCAACAAAATCCCCCCATTACCATTCGATTGGAAAGTACTAATCATACATAAAACAAACAAATATTAAAGATACCTGGTTCCTGCTGGATGGAGGGAAAGGAAAAAAGGAACCAGAAAGGGTTTAAAGGTTTATAAGTGTTGCTGCTATTTAGGTCAGAAGAGCTAAGTACAGACAGCCAAGAAGCTCAAGGCTGAATCCATTCAATCTTTGCAGGTTAGTCTAAACTGCATGGATTAAACCTATAAGCAAGCAAAAAGAAATTCACTTTTGATTCCAGAAATACAGCTACAAGCCTGCAGTGGCCCAGGCCAGAAGCTGAGAAGATGATAGGGCATGTTTCTCTGATGGTCTGGAGCAGACAGCCTGGGCCAAGGCTAGCCTGCCTACCCTGAAATAAAGAGTTCATAGGAGAGGTGTAAAGCATCTTAGGATGCTGAAGGACTATGAGTTAACTTGAATCTGGAGGGGATCAGGAACAGAAGTTCAATAATCTGATTTAACCTAAATCATCTAAATCTGATACTACATCCATTCAGGTTTATCTTAAACCAATTTCAGCCATTTTGAAAGCAGTTTATGTGCACTAAACTTCTGTTGCATTACAGATTTGATTTGGTTTCAGATCACTTACACTGGTTTATGTGTAATTTCTGTCCCTAGCCTCTGAGAAAGCAAAGACAGACAGTTGGAAGGGTGAAAAAAAAGGATGAAGAGTAATAAAGATTCACAGCTCAAAACTAAAAGACATTATCCTTTTCAATATTTCATATCTATGGGTTATAGACTTCAATCCTCTGCCCATGCCTGAGACCCACTAAAGTCAATAAGGTTCTGTGTAGATGCAGCAGAGAACTTGCACACAATCGGTAGCAACACATTGGGGGTGCACAGGAGTACACGTGCACCCCATCAGGCCATACTCCCTGTTTAGCTGGTGGGTAGGGGGGCAAGCAGGAGCACAAGTGTCCCCCCTGTAGGCACTGGCCAGGCAGCAGGGCTGCCAGCAAAAGTGGCTGCTCCACTTTCAGAAGCAGTGCAGCCGCTTTTATGGTGAGTGACCCTCCCCATCCTCCCCCGGTCAGCAGGATCAGCCACTGGGGGACTCTCCTCTCACTGGCCACTGGGATCAGCTGCCAGGGAACCCTTCCCCACCTGGTTGTTGACTGGTTTCAGGGGGCATATGCCCACCTTCACTCATGAGGCGCCAGACAGCCATGCACACAATGAATCGTCCTATGGCCACATGAGTAAATCCAAAGAATTACTTTTTCATATGTGAACTTCATCCATAACTTGCTTTATGCCAACAGATGCACTTGTCATGCACAAGTAACTATGATAATGTATTAGCTGCAAACAGTTTATGAATGTGCACAGTACCTATTCTTTAAAAGCTTGATCCCAGAAACATGCCTAGGTGGAAATAACTTTATTCATGCTTTTATAAAGTTACTCACATTGGCTTCAGCAGCACAATTCATTTCAGTAAAGTGCACATAGGTAAATGTTTTCAGTATGGAGCCATTTTGCTCTGTCAATCAGTTCTTCCTTCCTTCCTCTCTCTCTCTCCTCCACCTTCCCAAATATGAAAGCATAATTATTTTTAAATGTTGCTCTTGGTTATGCAAGCACAAAACTCATTTAAACCCAGTAAAACCCTTTATTTATTTTTAAAGTAGATGCACCTTTAAAGTGGGTAACCTTCTATGTTTAATAAAATATCTAATTAAAATATCGCTCCTGGACTGAGAACTTTTGTCGCATTTCATCTTGATACAAATTTTTACAAATGAGTTATAAGCTCCATGAATAGGGTTTTTAAAAGAAGTGCTGACACAACCTTAACTACAGGTATACAAACCTGATATTTTAATTGGTATAGATATATAGCCAGAAGGGTATCAGTTTCACTCCAGAGTAGTCACTTATACAGACAGCATGATTTATACACAAACTATATTATTTTTCCTTAAAATAGAGTTCTGCGGTGTAACATTTAATTTTAATTTTCACATACTTTTTTAGCACTGATTACATTTCTAAAATCATCTTTATTCTATCATCCCTGTTTATAGCTAGGCATAACTCCCAAATTGTTTTTGCTCAATTTGCATATTAAGTGTCGTGAAATATCATAATCCATAAGAAGCAGCTTTATTTTAATCACACTCCAAAGAGTCTAACAGTCATGAAACCTGTTTCCCTGTTCAAATCAGCAACCATTTTTTTTCTTTTTTTTTTTTTTCTTTCTAGTTAGGTTAAATACATTGGTATTTCCACCTTTTCCCCACTCAGTTTTTAAAGTCAACTATATGCATATACTCTTTAAATTCATTATTTACAGATAAGATACCTGTTTTGCTAAGAAAATATTTTCAGGACAATTTAGACAGAGAATTTCTACTGTTCTTCCCTATCTTAACTTCATTCAGTGTACAACTTGGGCTAATTCAGTGACAATCTAGAGCACCAAATGGAAGCATATGACTACACTACAAGTTGTAGTTCTCCAAGTTAGATAGCTCTGGTTAAAATGATAGAGGGGTAAAGAATATCAGGTTGAATGAATAGTTGAGGTTCAACTACAGACTCCCTATAAACTGTAAATCAAGCAGTTAACCCTAATTGAAATTTCAGTTGCTTTGTCTTTGATGTTTAACATAAGATGTCTAACTCAAGCTAATCAACCTCAGAAGAAAATATTTCTTTTTGCAAAGCACATACACCCTAATGAGAACATTCATCATGAGGTAAATTCCTAAACTACTTATTCTAAACTACAGAGCAACTGCCCGACATCACCTCTCTCCAAAAGGGTAACTAAGCAATGTCTGGAATACATGCTTTGATGTGGGAACCTTTGAGTTTAAAAATTGCTGAACCTTTTATGTTGGCCTTGATAAAGCCTCCTTTGAATCAGTACTGTTCTTGGTAGAAAGGAATCTGGAGTGTATTTGAGAAGCAAAAGGTTTGCAGCCAATTACAACAAAGGAGGAGATGTACTTCTGGAAATAGAAATGATATATATGAAGAAGCAAGACAGAAAGTTATACATCTGAGTGGCTTTACTAGAAGAATGGAGCTTAGATTGATAAGGAACACAAAGTTTTACCTGGAGTGCCAATGTACCCAGGACTTACCGTTCAGCCGGAGTTTAAACCAAATTAGACAAGGAGTATAACCATCTGTGAGCAGATGAAAAGAGAGGCGTGTGTGCACGACACTTTAAAGTGGGCTAAATGCTTTAGCACCACTTCAGTGGTGTCGTTGTTTACATGCCTGGGCGATGTATTGCGCATTAATTCCAACTGCTGTAGGAAATTTGGCAACATAATGCACCTTAAATTACTTGAGGCGCAGCAAACTAAAACTCGTTCAAGGAGTTTTAGTTTGATGTCCCTACAGCTGCAGAGTGAAACACAGGGCTCTGTGCAGCTCCACAGCTCTATAGAAAGGCCTGCAGGCAGCCTGGCAGCACCCTGGGAAAGCAGCTCCACCCAAGAAAAGCGGCAAGCCTGATCTTCCCCACCCCCTTTCCATAGCCTGTCTGAGCTGCACAGGGGCCTGGTGCTTCCCTCCATGGAGGTGGTGCCCCTGGGACTGCCCAAGCTGGGTGCCTGCAGGCAGCCACCGCTGCTGCGGAGAAAGCATCAGCCATGCCCCCCCAGCCCGGGAACTGCTTCGCCCACCGGCGGCTCACCCAGCTCACCCTTCCCTCCTCACTGGAGAGACAGGTAAGTCAGTGAGGGGTGTGGATGACACAGGGGTTTAAATCAGCCCTAAATTAAAGCGGTGTTTTTTAAAACCCACCACTTCAATTTAGGGCCCAGGTTTTCTCTACACACACCCAATGTTTGTAGTAGAGATGTATAAACCTGAAGAATTAAAAGTTTTCCTTCCAATTACCCCAAAAACCTTTGTCCATTTTTAGAAAAAAAAAATCACCTTAACTTCTGAGGTTCTGAGATGTACTAATGAGATTTTGTTCCATTGTTATATTCAAGTCCATTTCTAGCTTCTAGCTAAAGGCAGGATCCTGTGATTTTTGTAGAATCTTGCTATACTGGAATCCAACAAAAACTGAATTTCCCAACCTGAGTAACATACCCTGAGCTAGGGTTCCAAGGAAAGAAGAGCACACTGGGGAGCAATTTTTTTTATAAATTTCCCACAGTACCAGTTAAATTTTCTATCTGAAATCTAACAGACTAGATTTTCCAGTTTGATAAGTGTTGGTGTCAATGTGGAGAGAGATTTTAATTAAGATAACTCCTTTTATTGAATCCAGGGAGAGCAAGCTTACTAATTTTAATGCTAGGTTCTATTTAGATCTACTTTTTCCTTGGACAGTATTTCTTAGCTCAAGACACTTTATTATTCTTACCCAATCCACAGATTATTAATTCATCCAGAACCACATAAGTATATAATCAGCTGCTCATTGATCATCCATATTTGCCACAAAAGTTCTAGGGAAGAACTGAATATAAAATATGTGTGCAGTTCAGATAACAGCATAAAACTAATGTCAGGGCTCTGTGGTAATACTAAGGAAAAAATAGAAGTCACCTGGATTCCTTATCACATTTACTTATAATCATCAGTTCTTTAGTTTCTACAACAGATTTATCACACTTAAAGTAATTCTTCAGTAAGTTAGGATGTACTGGCCATAAGGTAATCTTAGGAATATAGTTCCTTTGTTTCTAATATATGTTTGAAAAGGACTAGTTTAAATCAGAAAAATGATTTCTTAAAGATTTTTAAAGCCATCTTTTACAAAGGAGAAACCTGCGCTTCTTAATTAAAATCCACAGAAACATCTTTTGGGGCCTCACTTAAAATCACACTCACCAAGGAACATCCAGGAACTTGTGTTAAAGAACGCAAGGAGAAACACAACCTCCAAAATGAAATAAAATCTTTCTAGTTCTTTTGCCCAGTCTCAGTTCCCCCAGGAGGAAGAGAGTCAATCCACCAGACCTGTTCAAGTGTCCAAGAGTGTTTTGAATCTCATAGTTTCTTTTATAAACCCCCTAAACAGTTCTTCTTGATCCCTTTAAGGAGAAAAAAATCTGTCAACATGGGCTCAGCAAACTCTAGGATCCCACCCAGTGATTTCATTTTTATAGTCCCTGGTTCAGGGTTTGCTGAAGAGGTGGTGCTTTTGATTTTTATTCAACATATATCAAATGGCTCTCAGCTTTCAGTGATCACCTTTAAAATAGCAGAAGTGTGTAGCAAAACTGTTGGATCCTTTTCCTGTTGGAGAGGTTTTATGTTCTGTTCATTTCAAGAATTGTATTTCTCTTTATTGGCATTGCCTTCTCGGCAAGCAATTTCTTTTAATATTTCAAATACCCTGGGTTAAGTGCTTATTGTTCCCTTTCTTCTTTGTGCCATACCATTTGTATTTCAGTAGTAGGGAGAAAACAAACAATTTTGTACAGTGCCATTAAATTTTGTATATGCAGTCTGTACACTTCTTTATTATATTTAATGTCTTCCATTTCACATATTTTAGGGTTTGGAAATAGGATATCAAACACTGCAGTGGAAAAACAGGAATAACCTTAAACCTTCAGTTTTCCAAATCACACAATGTTCTTGCTTCCATCTCCAATATTTAATTCCCTGTAGTCAGCAAGATGGGAATTCTAACCACATGCAAATCATGAAAATCTCTGTCTAAGAATATGACAATTGCTCGAAGACTGATAAGCACTGGAGATTTCATTCTTGGAAAATATAGGTTTAAAACTCAATTTGAAATGTCTATGTTCATCTTTGCCTCTAGTTTTGCGGGGGAGAACTCAAATCTGAAAGGATTACCCAAATCTTTCATGAAAAGGGAAAGAGAATAATTGATAGGGCTATAATAATGTTACCAATGGTTATATATCTCATAATACATCATCACATAAAAGGAATGAGAAATGACTCTGGTGAATACTTTCCAGGAAGACCACGTTGTATGAGCTACAAACCCTTATTTCCCTTCAAACTTAATTTGCTTTCTCAAATCTCTTCTTACTTGTTCATGTGACAGCACATCTGTTTGGGATGAAACTTTGTTCAGCGTCTATGGTGTTAATGATAATCTGACTGTAGTTATTTTTGCGTAGACCTATTTGCTTTAAGATAATTGGAAAAAAATATTCTGTTTTTTGTCCCTTTTTCCCCTATGTTCCATTGATTTGGTCTGTGTATGTACCTTTTTTCAATGTACCTTTCTTGCTCTTTTTATCCCCAGTGTAACTGCATAGCTGAGTTTAGGGTTTGAAGTAATTTTTGAATTTTTTTTATTAGTGACAGTACTAAAAATAAATTGGGTCAACTTGATATTTTCAGCTTCACAAGTCCAAAAGTGGAATTTATAACCCATTGCACTATGGACCAGAGATTCAGTGAACTCTAAGCTTCTCCTCCGGCAGAGGAAACAACACTCATGCTTGTCGAGGAGATTAACAAGAAATCTGATTGAGTCGGGAAGACTATTGCTGCAGTGGATTACAAGTTTGATCTGCCTTTTTTCCTGGATAAACAACCTAGAGGGCTAGGACAGTGGCAGAGAAAAAGCAGATAGCACCACTGGCTACAAAGAGAAAGCAGAACCAATGCAATGAAGGAATGAATTCAAGTCAGTTGAATGTAATGATGCATATAATATAATATTATTATTTATTGCTAATTTTGTATATTTTATGATTAATAATACATCACTTTTTTTCCGTAGAAGACAGAATTTATCTGCCCTATCTATTTAGATACTGCAAGCTCTTTGAGGTAGGTTCAGTCTCTCATAATGTGTACATATTGTGCCTAGCATAGCTGAGGCTTTGATGGAAAGGAGGGAAGGAAACTTTATTGTGCTTAGAATATAGTGTTGTAAGTGGGTTACTTACCTTACTGCCTTAAACAGGTGAGCTAGCTCTGTCTCTCAAGCCAGTTTATTCTTCACGACAGTATCCTTAAATCCACAATAATCCAACCACAACCTTCTTTCCCTACATATTAAGAAGTACCATTTGCTTCTCTCCTCTCCTTCTTCCTCGGCTTTTTCCTCCATTCCTTGAGGCTTCACCCTCATAACAGGTCATCACACCCAGGTGTCCCTCCTAACCAGGTAGGCTACTACCCACTGACCACCTGCAGCTGGGTTCTGAGCCCTTGAGTGAGCAGACATCTCCTTGCAAGTGCCAGTACCAAAAAGTCAAATTGAGCCAGATCCATTTGAACATAGGAAAATGACTAGATGTACCACCAAGATTTAAATATTTTCGACCATGGTGGAATTCTTGAAAATGAATCTGTCAGAGAATATTATGGAAGTTAAACAGGTAACATAACTTCTGAAATAAGAGGTAGGGTAATGATGATAACCTAATTGGTTAATCTTCAAGACAAAGAGAATGTTCTGGAGATACTAGCAAAAGCAGATTTAATGTAAAACAACAGGGATTTTCACCAGGCAGACTATCTCCCTGTTGCTTCTTAAACAGAAGACCTTTCTAAATGGGAAAAACAGATCTAGGCTCCACTGTCTCTCTCTCTCTCCTTTTTTTTAAAGAAATGATTTTTGTATCCAAGAGGCATAAAAAGAGTAGGGGGGGAAGCACCAATCACCATACATATGCATAGTGATCATCAAAACTAGGGCTATATACCTGCCCTAAGATCATATAATATCACCTGGAAAGGAGATTACAATAACATTGTCTGGGAAATGTACATTTCCTTGAGAGCACTTACATCTTACAATGAATGCAATTCCCACCCTATTGAATGTCTTTTGAATGAGATTGTTGATATGGATAAGCCATAAATCTGTTTAAACCTTGTAACTTTTGTTTCTACCATGGCTGCAGTTCGTCACAGCAAAGAGCTGCTGAAACATTTTCTGACAGTAACCAAATAGCTCGTGCATGTTTCAGAAATCTATCTTGCAGATGAAAATATGTATTGAAAGGAAGCGTATGCAACTTTACAAAGATTTGCACGCATGATTTTAAAATAATCTAGGGTAAAATTTTGACTCCATTGAAGTCAAGAGTAAAACATCCAGAGCCCATAATTTTTATTCTTATTAATATTTCAAATGGAAAAAGTATGCAAATAACATACTTTGTTACATAGATCTAATTAGAAAATAGTAAACCTTTCTTAAAAGAAACTGTCCAAAGGTTGGTACTTTATAAACCAAATTTAAGACTGAATTAAATGCTTAGATAAAATTTGTAACTGCCTATGGGATAATCTGTAGGATTTGGGTAATGGCAAATTCTATGCCCCACTTCCAATTCTTACTAGACAAAGGAGCTCACTCGTAGAATTCCTGCCTGCTGTCTGCACAATGCCTTTGGTTCTGCTATCAGAACTGGCTCTGCTAACCCTTCACACATGGAACAGGGAGCAGTATATAGGCTGCAGATGCAACTGAAAAGAAGAGCTCAGCAGTGCTCACTTACATGCTCCCAGCTTTGTATGAAACATACCATCTGAGTTCCACAATATTCAAGGAAATTATTGTATGGGTGTAATATATTAAATCTATTGACATGAAAATATGAAATAGTACCTACAGAAAATATTTATAAAAGTCTTCTTGCACATACTAGGCTTGGAAAAAGCTGCCTGCCTGATCAATGTCCTTGTCCCCGTGTGATCTATCTGAAGGCAATTAAAAATTTTAACTATCAGGGTAAAATGCTGATGTCACTGAAGCCACCGACAATATACTTGAATCTTAATAAGGCCAGTTTTATCCCACCAGTTTTTGTTCTTCTTTTTTGTTTCTGGAGACTAACTGGTTTGTATTACACATGATGAGCCTGATTTGTAACCTTCTGGAGTTAACAGGAGTCTTTCCATTAATTTCACTGAGTTTTGGGTCAGACTGTTTATAACATTCCACAATATCAGTTTGGAAAAAAGAGTGTTTTTCTTAACCTCCATCCAAACCTTTCAAAAAACCACAGCCCATCTTACTGCCTTGAAACTGTCACAGCTATTTATGCACCATAAAAAGGAAGGGCTCAAGCCTATTTTTACCTTTCTGCTGTCTTTTAAAGTCAAATCAGTTTTATTTAGATATAATAAGGTAGCAAAATATGTATTCTTAACAAGGTTCATTCAGTAAAATGAGATTACATTCTGAGGAATTCCAATTTTGAATATTCTGCTGGGTCCAGGATTTGTGCCTTTTAAAGCTATTTATAATACAGATCAGCTTCCATGATACTCATTATTTTGAGGTCAGGTAATTTTGAGTGCCCAGTCATTCATTTCAAATGTAAACAGAGCTTTACTTTAACTAGCGTATTTACTCAGATATGACACTTACCTTTTTCCCCAAAATTGTCCTTTCAAAATTGACACTGTGACACTGTAAAGCTGCTACTTCTCTCACTTTTCTTTTATACCTGAGCCCTCCAGAGGCAGCATGCAGGGTGGAGCAGAGTCCAGCAAGGAGTGATCCAGGGGAATGTAGTGGTATTGTACAGCCTCCCTTTGATTCCTGCTCCACCCGAAGTCTAAAACCAACTGCCCAGCAGTAGCAGTGGCATTTTTATTCAGACTGTGTTGATGGAGTCAATTGACTTCATGGTTCATTAAAATCTACCCTGGGTGACAGCGACCATCGCCTGATTGAATTTGCTGTCCGGCGCAGTGTAGCTAGGGCCCACACTATGACTAGGGTCCCTGACTTCAAA
>JAGPOW010000261.1:215378783-215395661 GCA_030014935.1 Caiman crocodilus | reverse complement strand
AAGTTGTTCTTGCTCCTACCTTAGGCGTCTTTAAGAGTAGATTAGATAGGTACTTGGCTGGGGCCCTGTGACCCTGGCACTCGTTTCCTGCCATTGGCGCGGGGTCAGACTAGATAGCCTGCTCTAGGCCCCTTCTGACCCTAGGTACTATGATACTATGATACTATGATACCTGACTCCTGCTAATCTCTCTTTATTCTACAAATCATGTTTCCTTTTTAATAGCCTTGATCAGGGGTAAGCAACCCTCTGGTGCACATGCCAGAGGGTAGTACACAAAGGCATTTGTCTTGGCATATGCACTTCAGGGAAGGGGCCCAGGTTGCACTGCCACAAAAAGGATTGGGCCCCTTGTAGGCTCTCACTGTCTGCCCCTGGCATGCCAACATTTCACAGTTCAAGGTTGTGGGTGTTTTGGGGACTCTGCCCCAAAACATTGCCACACCCTTGTCTTGATGTTCTACTAATCAAGCTACCCTTTCTTTGACAATTCTGTTGTCTGTTAGCTACTTTTGATTTCTCTGCTCATGTTTCACAGCCCTGAAGATTTGTTTTAGCTCTTTTTAAAATCCTAGATCTGCTCATGGAGTCCAGTCTTCATCAACAGCTACAGTCTCAACATCTGGCTGAGCAGCTAAGAGCTGCTGACAATTCAGCTGTGAAAAAGTTAAAACTGTAGCTTTTGCTTGAGCAGAAAAGTGAGCTTAAGATTAGTTTCTGTCCTTGTTCTATGCAAACATAAGTCTGGAAAAATCATCTTATTTGTAGGCATTAAATATGGTAGATCACTTTATTGCCTGTTAGAAATTTGATACTGGAACTGTAATAAACTGTTGATAAGGAAGATACTAGTTTCTCTTTCTAACAAGCTAGCTGCCAGAAAATTGGGAAACAACATAGCTTGGAAGAGAAATACCACTGACAAGGAGATGTATGAGTAAAGAGGATTTCCTAGCCAAGTAAGCAGAAATCCCAGCTACCTAGCTGAGGAAGGGATGAAAGAATAAAGACTGAAGACAAGAAAAATGGAGACCTTAGGCAACACATCTATACACATTTATGTTCTGCTGTCATTGATCTCTTCTCTTTTTCAGTGCATGCAATATACAAACAAACAAAAATCCATCCAATTTCCAGTGTCGGCTTTAATGTACAAAAACATTTTCCTGTGACAATAATTTGTAATGCAGGAATTTATTACTCTTCTGCTGCATGATTTACATCTTCCAGTTTCCTATGCTGAGTAAATAGGTCCCTTGTCTCTCTCTCTCTCTCTTTTCAAACTCCCTGCTTTGGACGTAACAAATCTCCTCTCTTTAAAACATTAGAAGAACATTCCTCTTGCTCAAAACAACATCCCAAATGACAGGGGGATGTAGAAAATTTTATATAGAGAGATTTTTGGACATAGCATTAGACTAATACTTTTGTATTGCATAAGTTTCCATGCATATGTACTGTAGTTACGTTAAAGATTAAATAGTTGTATCAATTGTCATTTTATGAGAAAAATCCATAGTATGATGTAAATACATACAATGAAAGGGGACTCAACTTGATGACCCAGAAAGTCTCTTCCAGCTCTATTTCTTATGTTCTGGTGGAAATCAGATCATTTCATCTGGGTATACCTCAGCACAGGGTACACTTCCTCAAGAATCCAACCTTTTCCTTTGTTGAATAGTCCAACACTCTACAGTCAAGTTTTAATTTCTTCTCTCTCTTATTAATTATTAATTACGGTAGGAGCAGTAAATTGAAAATTTGATAAATCTAAATTGTATTTTAAATACTGGACTCTGACATTAGAGTAGCTTGTTTTTTTATTATTATTTTACATATACAAGGAAATCATTCAAAAGCAGTTCAGTGTTTTTTGGGCTAATTTGTACCACCCTAGAAGCACATAGCAATTCTACTAGACCATAAAACTGAGCTTGTTATCTAGCTGTTTGAGAGAGCTCTGTTTCATAGATTTCATAGACATTAGGGCTGGAAGGGACCACGTAAGATGAATGGGTCCAGCCCCCTGCCCAAGGGACAGGAAGTCAGCTAGGGTCAAAGGATTCCAACAAGATAAGCATTCAAACATTTCTTAAGTGTCCAGAGTAGCTTCTTATACCACCTGTGGGAGGAGCCTGTTCCAGGCCTCGGGGGCTCAGACAGTAAATAAGTTTTTCCTTTTGTCCATCCTAAAATGATCTTGCAGGAATTTGTGACTGTTGGATCTCATCATTCCTTGGGGTTCTCTGGTGAGCAGTCATTCCCCCAGATCCTAATGCACACCCCTTATGAACTTATAGGCTGCCACCAAGTCACCCTTGAGCCTGCACTTCTCCAGGCTGAAGAGTCCCGTAGATCACAGCCTCTCTTCATAAGGCCTGCTCTCTTGCCCTCTGATCATGCATGTGGCTCTCCTCTGGTCTCTTTCAAGTTTCTCTACATCCTTCCTGAATTGTGGAGCCCAGAACTAGATGCAGTACTCCAGCTGTGGCCTCACCAAGCCTGAGTACAGGAGGATAACATCCTGGGTCTTGCTTGAGATGCATCGGTAGATGCAAGCCAGAGTTTTGTTCGCTTTGCCAACTGTGGTATCACATTGGTGACTTGTGTTCTTCTTGTGGTCAATCATGACGCCCAAGTCTCTTTTGGTCGTGGTGCTAACAAGTGTAGCATTACTGAGCCTATAAGTGTGGTGCAGGTTATAGGTGGAGCACCTTGCATTTCTCCATATGGAATGCCATTAAGTTTTAGCGATTTCAGTAGCTTACCTTGACCTCCTTCTGTAGCACAGTGGCTATCCGGAGCTGAGAGACCTGGGTTCAAGACTCTTGGCAGGTATCCTCTCATCTAAGCAGAGAATAGAGAGCAGAGGAAGGAATAGGAGAGGAATCCCAAACTGCAGCCTACTCTCTGCTGCTGAAAGACTTGTAACTTCTGTAGACCAGACCCCATCAATAGCCATGGTAGAGATAATTTTTTAATCAAGGATTTGAGCCACTGAGTGGCTTACCTTCGGTTAAGAAAGGCTAAAGTTTTTCTCCCATACTTGGTCAAAACTGTCTGTTGGATACATAAATCCAAATAAACAAAACTGGATCTATGAAAGTCAGCAAAAGTTTGTCAATGGTGGCCCAGATTACATTCCATAATAAGCGTCATTTACTAGGTCCAATTATAGGCCTATCTATCCTAGTATTCTGCCTCACACAGTGCGCCCTATCAACTGGTGACCAAGGCAACTGTGGGGCCATTTTCTGCCTCTTCATCTGTGCATGCCTCAGGGCAGAGTTTTGCTGGATGGCACCCATAGGCTCCCTAGAATCATCAGAGGGGCAGTGGGTACTGCCCAGAGTGCTCTGCATGGTGTCCCCTCATGTAACTCTTGTTATTAGCCTATGACCACACTCCCATCCCTGTTTTTCTCACGTGTTGTCCCCAGAACTCAATTGTTATGCATCTAGTGGCCTCCATAACTGAGGGTGACTTATAGTTCTCTTAGCACACCTACATTGAGGCTGCTGCAGATTCAATTAATCAAGTCTGCTGGAGTATGACAATTACCATGCTCCAGCAGACTCCAGTGTCATGTGTATCAGGGTCCCTGCATTGAAAAAATGGCAGCAGGGGCGCTTTAACTAAAGCTCGTTTGACAAGCTTTAGTTAAAGTGCCCTGTGGCAGGGCACTGGGGTGCTGCCACTTTAAGGACTGGGCTGTGGGGGCAGGTGCCTGATGAGGGTGGCCATTTTAAGGACCAGCTCCTTGATCTGAGGGCAGTTCGTGGTCAGCCAGCAGAGGAGAAGCATCCCTCTGCTGAGCTCTACCAGGTAAGGGTAGGTAAGGGTGAAGTTGTGGGGATGGTTAGGAGGCCTCATTGGTCCAGGACATGACCTAAAGCCGCACTCTACCAGGGGCAGGAAGGCCTGGTGGGGCTGCTGGTGGCACAACAGCCACCATATGAATGCCAGGACTGATCACCTTCCCTGGTGTAAGGTGGGTCGGGGCACCTTAACCTCAGCCCCCACCTTTAGGTGGGTTATATAATGCAGGGAAGGCCAGGTAAGCTTCTTGAAGCACCTGAACCTGCTGGGGTAAGTGATCCCATGGGGCCAGGCACACTTTGCAAAGCACCTGAGCTGAGAATGCAGGAGCCCCATGCACGGGCATACAGCTTAGATCTGAACTGAGGGACCTTGACTGGTCCATGCTGGGGCCAGGAACCAAAGCTGGAGTCAAAGGACCAAGGTGGCCCATCACTAGGGGTGCCCAGACTGGCCTGAGACAGGGCCAGGGCCTATGGGGGAGCCAAAGGTCTCAGAGTGGGGACCACAGCTAATGAGGTGAAGGGTATGGCTGAGTTAGTTGCCTGGGATGCCATCTGTGAGACTTGGGCTGCATTGTAGGGGTGGAAGGGAGCTGTAGATATTCCCCTAAACATTGTGGTTCAAAATGGGCAGCCTCTCATCTGATTAACATCCCAATACTATTGCATTGAAGTGTAGCAGGAGAGGGAGGTGGGCAGCTGGCTCATAGACAGAGGGCAGGCCAGCGCTTGCACCAGGCATGAAAGCTTGCCCCTGTCACATGCCCCTGCCACCATTTTTCAGTGCAAGGACACTGATATACATGACATTCTAGGTGCTTTAGAGCAGCTCTCAGAGCTGCTAATTAAACCTCCCCGTTTCCTTCTGCCTCCAGGAGTGAATCTATACACAGAGCATGTGTATAGAAGTCCAAAGTGGCTTAACCTGAATAGTAAATAGGCCTGTCTGACACAGTAGCAGAACATGGTTGCCAGGGGAAAAAGTGAACACCTGGCATGTCCAGAACTTCCACTTCCTGCTTCTCTCTCACTGCAGCTTCCAGCAATCAGCATTCAGATTTTGAGGCTGCACGCTATCTACCATGTTCAGTATTTACTGATAGACCTTTCCTCTGAGAACTTGTACACCCCCTATTGAATCTGGTTAAGCACGTTTGTCTAAGACTTTGATTAAGATCTTCTGGCATGAGTTCCACAAGCTAATTAAACAGTGTGTGAAAAAATTTCCTGTTGTTCTTTTTAAACCCGTGACATAGTAGTTTCATTTTATGACCCCTAGTTGTAGTATTTTGAGAAATTAAATAATAAATCCATATTTACATCTCTACACCATTTCATATGTTACAGACCTCTATCATGTCCCCACTCAACCACCTCTTTTCTAAACTAAAACATCCTAGTCCAGGAGCTGCAGGCTGGATCTGGACAATGGAGTTCTGGTGGTATTCCAGCAGCAGGGGACTCACTCAAACCTGTGCTGAGCAGCAGGGGCCTGTGCCCACACCATGTCCAGGAAGCAGGGAGAAATGAAAGCAGGAAAAAGTGGCAGCAGCAGTGGCAGCTGGGTACGAATACAAGCCCACACGAGACTCGAGTCAGATTGTTCTGGCCCATAACTCCAAAACATTGCTGACCACTACACTAATCTATTTAATCTCCCCTCACATGGAAGTCCCACCTGTAATGCTGATCATTTTCGTTGCCTTCTCTGTACTTTTTCTGGTTCTTTTATACTTTTTCTGAAGTGTACGGACAGAAGATCCCCTGTGACTTTATACGGGATGATGTAGCAAAGCAGGGCTGTGGTCATTATTATGTAGGTATCATCACAGACAACTGTTCAGAGGAAAGTTGCCTGGCCTTGAGGATTAGCAACACTCTTTTCTACCTTGCAGTCTTTGATTCAGATTTTACAGATTAGATGACTAACAATAGATTTAAGATGAATAAATTACATAGCTTCAAAAATAACTTTGTAATGCAAAGATACAAGGTAATTGCATTCAGGGACTATGCTGATGTATGGCAGCATAAAACCGCATGTCAGTACTGCAGTCTAGTTGTGGAAGTACGTAACACAGTGTAAACATACACATAGCATCTGAATGTAATTAGTCTTGAAATTTTTAATAGGTACTTCTGTGGTGAAAGTGTAAACATCCCCGATGAAATGAATCGCATTGTATTAATTAACTGATTAATTGTATTAAACTTTTCTGGTCTTGTAAAAATTAAGAAAGTGGCATTTTTACATTAAATCATACATAAATGACAACAATTCAATGGTGGCTATGTTTCTGAATAATTTTTTATTTAAGGATAAGTCATTAAAAAGACAGTGATTTATATAGACCATACCTAGCACTTGTTTTCAGACTGAATTGTAAACACATTTTTAAATTTTCATTCATTTCACAGTTTTCCAAGAATGCAATTGGCATTTGTACTGCAAACATTCTGAGTGCATCTCACCACTCCCTTTCTTCAAATTAGTCTCCCACACCTTTCAAAGTTTTTATTTTTGAGAAATAAATTAAATCGGTTAGAATATTGCATTCTTCTTTCCTTCAACCTAATTCTCACTGCATCCTAATAAAAGATGAACAGTGGTTGTAGCTAGGTAATGTACATGAGTTTAAGATAGCTTTTGAATTTCTCATGAGTATGAACTGACAGATATAAGCAAAGCCTGACATACACAGCTTTTGTACTAAAAATGAAGAGCAACTTGTTTAAACTTAAATAACAGTTATATTTTCTAGCACTTTTTCATGAACATGGTTAAAAATAACAAGTAGGAATCCAGCCTATCCCTTTGCCAATGTCAAAGAGATTTGGACGGCTGCACCTCCACTAGATCACATCTGTTGAGGTATAGCAACCTAGAGCAAGGTGGCCAACCTATGGCACAAGTGCTACAAGTAGCATGACTGTGAGTGGTGTAACAGGCCTGGGGTATCTGAGGCAGCCTGTCATCCGTCCAGTGGCCTGGTAACTGCTCTCTGGCACCTGACACATCTTCTGACCTCACCTGCCATGCTTCAAAGTTATAAATGTTTGGTTTAGGACAGGGGTGGGCAAAATATGGCCCACAGACCAAATCTGGCCAGCCAGGCACTTTCATCTGGCCCACAGGACCCACCAACTAATTATATCCTGCCCAGCCCTTCTGCCCACGAGGGTGGGAGCAAGGTGCCCATGTATACATACCCTCTGCTAACATATGCTACTGTGCCTCATTCCCACCCTTATGGGCAAAAGGGCCTGGCCCAGCATGAACAGTGCCTGCCCCTGGTGGCTGGGGGGACACAGCTGAGCTGGTGGCAGTGGGAGTGAGGTTGTGGTGGCAGAAGCCCAGCAGTGGTGAACAGGGAGCTCTTGCAGATGACTCCAGCACTGTCAGCAGTGGGGAGGGGAGGTGGCAAGCGCTGACCATGGGTTGGCAACCACTCGCAGGCACCACTGGCAGCATCGGCAGCAACCAGGGGTGATCACGGACCTTCCACAGATGCCGCCAGCAGTTCCGCAGTTGTGCTTTTTTGCAGGGGTTCACCACCACATGAACCCCCTACGCATCACCCCTGTGGCCTAGCCAGCACACAGCTTCCAGTTGAGGCTGCTGTTGGCACTGCTGCAGCTGCTAGGGGACGTACTTGGCTTCCCCAGCATCCTGCTTACTCCAGACAGCGGGTAGGGAAACAGCAGGGGCAGGGGCAGGGGCAGGGGCAGGGCTAGAGGTGGCGGGGGAGCTGCAGCTGAGCAGGAGCATAGAACTTGGGGCTGGGGCTGGCAGCAGTGTGGAATCTGTGCCCAGGGGCAGCAGCAGTGTAGAGCTTGGGTAGGCATGGTATGGGTGCGAGGGAAGGTAGAGGAGGTGGAGGGACCCCTCCCACTCTCCTCCCATGAAACGCAGCCCCCACCAGTGGCAGCAGTAGTAGTGGTAGGCAGGGGTGCTCAGGACACTTGTGCCTGGCTCTGGCCAGTGCCGCACATCAGAGTGAGGAGTGCAGCCCAGGGCTCCTCGCTGCTCATGTACAACTCCCACATTTGCCTGCTACCAGAGGGAAGTTCCATGCACTGGAGCCAGCTGCCTTTGCTGCTCCCTGCTGCACAGGACTCCATCGGAAGTGGAGGAGAGCCTTGGCCCCTGCTTCCCTGTGGAGTCCTGGGACCTGCACAGCAGGGAGCAGTAAAGGCAACTTGTTCCAGTGCATGGAGCTTCCCTCTGGTGCCATGTGACTGTGGGAGTTGCACATGCCTGGTGAGGAGTCCCAGCAATAGAGGTGGCCCAGCTTGGCTGTGCTGCTCACTGTGATGTGCAGCACTTGCCTGAGCCATGCGCACCAGGCCTGTGCCAGGTCCAAGCTCCCCAATCGCCCCTGCTTCCTGCTGCTGCTGCCTGCAGAGGCTGTGCACCATGGGGAGACTGTGGGGGAGATCCCTATACCCCCCCCACCATCTATCATATTCCACAAATGCCACACACCCACACCATGCCCCCAAGCCCCCCACATATACACCCTCCCATCATACTCTTTTGGTTCACACACACACACACACACACACACACACACACACACACACACACAGCCATACCTCCTCACAAAATCCCATACACCCCCACACACACCCTACCATACACACACACAACCACAGCTTCTACACAATATAGAAGACTCAGACTTTATTTTTGAGTTATTATGCAATCACTTCTACATACACTATGCAAACACAAATCATAACAAAAATATTTTTGGTAATAAAATTAAAATGTTATAGTAGGTATTTGACTTCCATGTATGATTTGGTTTTTTTCTGTATCCAAGATGGCAATCCCCACTCCCCAAAGAAGTATTTCTGGGGGGGTAAAGGGAGGGACTTCTGGTGGCAGGGTTTAGGGGCAAGACTTCCCATCCCAAGATGGTGGTCAGAGGGCGGGGGCAACTGTCAAGGGGTGGGATACACGTGCAGCCCTTGAAAGTTCTCCAAACCTGATTAAGCAGCCCTCTAGCAGAAAGAATCTTTCTCTCTCGTTTGCTCTCTCTTTGAGACCTGCCTACAGCTGCCACAGTCCCCCACACAGTTTGTTGAGCTCTTGGGCAGCTAGCTCCCTTGGTCTCTGAGCCTCTGACCCCCTATCACAGTCTCTGGCCTTCTAGTTGCCCACTACCTCTGTCTCGGGGCTTCTGGCACCCCATTTTCTCAGCTTTAGGAGTTCTAGGGTTGCATGACCAAGTTCTCCATACCTTTCTGGTACTAAACCTGGCCTCCAGCCTCCCCCCATAGCCACACCCCTGCCTCATGGGTATAAAAAGTCAACAACATAAGTAATATATGAAACCTTATCACCTATCTTCTGAGCAATCCCTTGCAGAGTCTCCTTCACTTCAGTGTCTGCAGGTCTCTTCAGGGTAAGTGAGTTTTTCTCCTTCAGGTTTTGCAAAACACCTTCTTCCCAGAGCATATACAGTCCTGTTCCAGCCTAAAAAGGGTCCAAAACTGAGGTTTCCATCCCTGAACCTGACTTATACATGCCTCTGTTCCTACCCTTTCTGGCCACCTGACCTGACAATCCTGCCTCCCTCTATTAACAGTCTATGGCTCACATCCTGCAGCCCACTATGTATACAGTGGAGACTGCAGTTCGTTTAGTTCTGATCCTTGGTGTTATTCGATAACAAGATTTGAGCAGAGACTCTCACAATATTCTGGGGTCTGACATCCATTCCCCCTAGAGCTCTAAGCCTGGCAGTGGCCCCCTACCCTTCACATTCTGAAGTCTGGCTTATATTCACAGTACAGTCTTCTTAAAGGTGCTCTGCCTCTCTCTGACTTTCCCCCTCTCAGTAACAGCATAGGGATCCTATTACAAAGACATCGAGTAGGACAGGCAGGGAGCAGAAACCAGAGCAGGAGGTCAGGCAGGGAGCATGGGGCAGAAAGCAGAGGAGGAGACTGGCAGGGTAGGGAGTAGAGAACAGAGCAGCAGATGGGGCAGAGGAAGGGGATCTGAGTGGCACTCAGGGAGGGTGCAGAGCTAATTTGGGGCACACTTGCCAAAAAGGTTGGGCCCCAATGAGTTAGAGCATGTGTAGCGCAACCTTCACTTGTACTTTTGCTACTACTGATTTTCTAAGTCTTGCCTCAGCAGGGAGTCCCTGGTCAACTCCAATGTGCACTCCTAAACACTGGCCATGTCTACACTAGATGTTGACTGAGCAGTGGCCTAATACTACTACGCAGTAGTGTTGCGTAGCAAAAACCATGACACAATACTACTGTGCAGTAGTATTAGGCTACTGCACAGTCAGCATCACAAAAAAAGCATTTGTCGGCACTACTGTGCAGTAACTCAGATTACTGCACAGTCCTTTAGTACTTGTTTGTACACGTACTAAAGGACTGCACAGTAATGACTGTACAGTCAGCATCTCATGTAGATGCGGCCTGTCATTTCTTTCCTCTGTCCTGCGGATAGAACTAGAATGGTGATGCATATTTGGCAGAACTGACTTTATGCTAGGATAGGGATGGCTTGCTTGATATAGGGCTAGCTTGTTTGATATAGGGCCTCTGTATGCACAGAAAGAACAACCTGGTAACATAGCAGTGGCAAATTTTCTTTTCCTAATGTTCCAGACCTGTCCCACTTATACTAGCTCAGAAACATGTGAGGCATGAGAACAATATCTGAAACAAATTCTTCTCTTAGTTATTCTAATGAAATCCCATAGACTAGGGATGTCAAATTCAACCCACCTCCTGAGCTGGATCTGAATCCAGATGCCACAGCCATGGGCAGGTGGGTGCAGCCACAGGGGACACAATCATCTCTCAGCCCCTTCTGCTGACATATGTTGCCAGCAGGGCTCTGTGCCCCAGATTTCAGTAGCAAACAGCAGCCCTTCTCTTTCTTACCTTATTCCCAAATTCTCAGCCCCTCTCCAAGCCCTGAGGGCCAGACAATAGGTCCATGTGTCAAATCCCACCCAAAAGCTAGAAGTTTGATATCCCTGCCATAAGCTATGAGATTTCATTGTTTTGACTTCAGAATTTGGCCCTCTGTAGTAGAACCTAGCATGAAATTGATCCAGATTTCTTCAGTATTGACAGCAAATCCTGGAGTTTTTTCTGTTGTTGGACCCAGGAATAGAGAATCAAGACTGGAGAAATATTAGCATGTTTCACCCCATTTTTTAGTGATTAAGTCCCAACTCTCCTCTGAGCTGCAATGGAGCCACCCTGCTAAATGGTAAGGGAGGGATAGCTGGAAGAAAATGAATGACAACCAGCTTTTTTACCATCTAGTCATCTTGTCTCATTACCTCCCCAGAAGCTTGTTTCATTTGCCTGCAGCAAGAAAACTAAAATTAGAAAACATTTTATGTTTATAGTTAGTTTATTCCCAATATGACAAAAACAAGCCTGTAAATTTGCTTATTGATTACATATTGTGCAGTTCCACTAAAAAAGTCCTTTTTACATTATATTGATAAACTGCATTTTTGTCCAGAGTAATTCAAAGAATAATTACCCTAGAAATATTATTTGAGGTGCCTAAATTGTAAATCATTGTCAATACTCATGTATAATTCCAATTGGATTGCATTCCTATTTTATTTTATAATGAATGCTCTCTCAGGTATTTATAAAACAATTTTTGCCAGTCTTCCAACTGCTAGTGCCATTGATATTTCTTTCTGAAATATCACTATTGATTAAACACTCACATCAGACAAACGCAGCTCTCAGTCAAAAGTTTTGAAGCTGTGATTCTCATCCTGGCTCATGGATTCCTTAGCTGTCACTCCCAATTGTCAGAAGTGGTTAGAGCAGTTCAGTCTTGATCCTTTATGGCTGAAAACAGGAGGGAACAAATTATTCAGTGAGTCCAAGATGGGTGGAAGGAAGTAAGAGACAAGGAATGCAGATTGCTGTCAAGTCTTTGAACAGTCAAGTGAGATGGCCTCAGAGGATCCCATTAGTAACTCTTGATAGAAAAAGTTTCTATGATCACAGGACAGTTACTAAGTTTCTAATTGCTTGGTTATAGATATAAGTCTCCATCTTTTCATTTAGTTTTCATCATAGCTATACTATTTGTGTCAATAAGCAAGAATCTATACGTAGGTTTTCACTTCCAAGATGAACAGGCTGGCAGCTGTTCCTTAGCTATTGATTCTCTACTTAAAGAATTTTCAGTTCACAGATCATCCACCTAGTTACACAGATCAAGACAAATGCCAGCAATACCTCTTATTGTTTGTTTTCTTTTGCTCTGTTTGTATTGTAGAAAGATATATTCTTGACTTCCCATAGCCTAAGTTCTGTGCAAATAAATCTTCAATGACTTCAAATATCTGGAGTATTGAGGGCAGTCTGTATAGGTGATTGGTTTAACGCACAAGGAAAAGGTTTTCTTTTTTATTTAGATGGAATTTACGTTGAATAGAAAAATAAAGCCTTTGTGTTTTAGATTGTAAATGCTTTCCAGGAGTACTGATGGTATCTAGTTTCTGAATACAGAAACCCTTATGCAACTTACAAACTGGATAGAGGATGAGATTAAATAATGTGGATTTCATCAAAACATCTGATGACTAAATATTGATGTCAAGAACATTTCTAGGGAAATGTGGATTAATCATGTTCATAAACCAAAGAATTACATAAAGCAAACCTTAGATTTCTAAAATAATATTGAATAGAAAGCTCTTTCAGAAAAGTAATATACAGACATGCCATGACCTACGGAACTGAGGTGAGTATGTGATTCCATTTTCCAGTTTTGATAGGCCTGACATGCTTCACTTCTCATTGTCCTAGGGGAAGTATCTTCTGGCTTACTCAGCTGCCTTACACTGATGGTTGTCACATCACTAAAAGGAAAAAAATATGATTCCTACATGCCCAATTGCATATAATCTCTGAGTTTTTTCAAATATCTGTTTTCATCCTTATATACAGTGACACCCCCTCAAAGAAAATACTATAGTCCAATCAGGCTCAAACACAATTGCTAAGTTTTAAAAGTGAGTAGATAGCAATACAGTCAAACCATCTTTTAAGCTTGAAGTCAAATGAGGAAAATGTATTACAACGTGTTATTTGTCAAAAAGTCTCATGCAAAATTAAGATAATTTATTTCAATTCCAAGCACATATTTTAATTTGTATTTATTAATTTTACATTCACTATCACATCAAATAAATCCCTCTTATTTGCTCTACTATAAATACAATCACAGAGCAGTACATTTTAGTATATTACCTGGGATAAAGTTTTCAAAGGTAAACATTTTGGGAAACCCTGATTTTTACCTGAGATAGACAAAAGCAATTTAAAACTTGATCAGCCTGCTGCTTATTGGGGTCACTGAATTAGGAGATAAAGATGTATTCCATTACTAGCATGCTGATTGTAATAGATGTAATGCTCTTGGCTCAAAGCATAATAGTCAACTTCTCACTCTGCAGCTCATTAACAACACCTACAAGCCAGGTCTACCCTTATAATTCCAAAAACTGCTACCACAAGCACTAGTTCATTTCCATCAGTTCTTTCAATGTTAGGAGCACAAGTGTGGGAGTGCCAGCTATTAACACTGTTTATGAGTTAGCGTTCATGATACCTGCTTTTGAGAAATATTATGATGGGATATTTTTAAATAGCTCATTTATTCTAGGGCTCTCAACTCCATAATGAAGATGACCTTGTTTAGAAAATATATAGCTTATAGAATAAATAAGGAACAAGTGCCCACTCTAGAGATATTTGCTTTGGGGAAAAAAGTATAGTTGTTTGTGTATTATATAGCACCAAACATATTGCCAGCACAACAGCATGCACTTGAAATAGCCATAGTGTTAGCAGGCTTGCCCTTTGCTACCCAGTTTAAATACTTTTAAGGTATTTTCTACTAAATATTTTTTACTTTGGCAATATTGATAGGAACTGATAATTTTCTCTTAAATTAGGTCAGGACAAAACTTTGAACACATATGTGCTCAGTGCTACTGTGATTTGTCAAAAAGCATCATGGCCTTGTTTTGCTAGCAAGCAGGTTTATGAGTTCTAGTTATGGTGACCATATTATTTTTAAGGAAATCTGGGACACTTCCCCCCCTTCCTCCCCCCACCCACAAGTCAGTAACCAAACCAGGACATGCCTTTCCACTGCCCAAGGGGACCCAAGCGATGGTGCCCAGGTTACACACCTGTTCCAGCTGTACATGTGCAGGGCAAGAGGGGAGGTATGCTGGGGAAGATCTAGGTGGGACAGAGCCAGCCAGGGCCAAAGTCTCTGGGCAGAGCCTAGAGCCCACAGTTGCCCTCTGCCCCAAACACAGGTCCTTGGCAGCTGGGTGGGCAGGAGGAACCCTCTCATGGCAGGGGTCTGAGCCAGCCTCTTGGGTAAGCCCTCCGCTCATCTGGGTTCCACAGGGTGGCAGCCACTCCCTGGTCCCAACTGCTGGGCTGCAAGTGGGTGAGCTTGTTTGCTACACCCATGGGAGCAGCCTGCACTTACAGCAGCACTCTCCCTCCACCCTGCTGCACCTCAGCAGATCCCTACTCCAGGCAGGAGTGGTGCCAAACCCAGCCCACCCCCTGCCTCCAGGCACTGCTCAGTATAGGTGGGGCAGTGCCAATCCAAGACTTGGTTCAATTTTCAGGGATGTCAGAACAGCGTACAAAATCCGGGACTGTCCCACCCAAACTGGAATGTATGCTCAATCTAGTTCTAAGTAATAGTCTTTCTGCGAGCAGTATAAGGACATTTCTTGGATCAAGCAGGTCACATTTATGTATAATAGTAATAGGCACATTCTCTATACTGTATTATTTAAAGACTGGGAATCAAAACTGTGAGATTATTAGAATGTTTCCTGGGTTTTTCATGGGGTACGTGCTTTTGAAACTGAAAGACAAGCGCACTGTTGCGTCAGTTTGAAGTTCTGGTTGCAATTAAAAAAATAACAATGCTTTGATTCTGGTAGTAAAAGATTCTTCAGTTCCTGCAGTCATTCAAAAACATTGGAGAGTATTGTATATCAGATCCTAGCCATAATTTGTTTTCATCTTCAGAACTTCACGTGTAAGTCTCAGAAGTAAGAAAACGGATAACTGCCCAGATTTGGGGTGACATGACAAAAAAAAATAGAATGAATAAAATGCCTCAGAATAAAATCCTAAGCCTGATCTCTCATTAAACACCACTCAAACCTTTGTTTTTACTAGATGAAGTATCAACACAATATAATATGTCAAGCCAGGAGTTGGCAACCCACAGCTTGTGGAACCTTTGGATCTGATCCACAGCCAGAGAGCTTCAGCAGCATTCAGCAGCAAGGGGTGCCTTCTGCAGGTGCTGTCCCCTTGCTTCCAGTTGGACAAGTCAGAGTTTACATTTCCTTTATAAACCTGATCTAGAAGAAAGCTTGATTATGGCCTTGTCAAAAATGTATTTCTTAAGAAAGTAAAGTGTGACTTATGATAGAAAATTCAGTTAGGTTCATGCAGATTTATAATTAAAAGTTGTGTCATGAAAATCCAGAAATTAGCAAAACCTAGACCAAGGCCACCCCACTGGTGGCTCCATGTGGTCCCATAGGTTCCACATGGTCTTCGAGGGGCTATCACACAATGCCAGGGCTCCTGCCTAAATACTGCTGCCTCCACCATTCCAGTAGCTCAGATGGCCAAAGCATCCAGGTCCCCCTTCCCACTACTGGCTTCTGCTTTCTGACTCTGCTCCTGAGGATAGGGCAGGGCAGGGCAGGTCCAGGTCCAGGTCCAGATCCAGGTAGTGGGAGGGTGCTGCACATGAAGAAGGGGGAAGTCCAGGCTACTCACAGCACAAGAAGAATAGCTTACATGCCCAGCCAAGAATGAGTCTGCACCATTCATGCTGTCAGCACCATGGGGGAAAGCCTGGGGGTCTGCAGTCCATGTGGCATGCAGCTTCTTGCCGTCCAGAAGTTGGACAGCCATGGCCTCCACTGTAACAAAGAAGCTTATGAGAACACACAATAAGGATTTATGACATAAATGACCATATTTACTCAAATCTAAGATGACCCAGAATGTAAGACAGCCCCAATAATTAGATTCCATAAATGGAAAAATTATAAATTCTAATGTAATAAAGGGCTTAGTCTGTCTGTCCATAACACTTTTGGCCAAGAGCGCATGTGCCACCGAGAGGGTGGGTGGCAATTGGCTGCTTGGGTCCAACTTTGAGTCACTGCTGTGGAAGTTTGTGGTGGTGGCAAACATGTCGCGGACACCCAAGCAATGGGGTTGCCCCACGCCACCCTTCCTGAGAGTGAAGTGGGGGGGTCATAGTGGCAGGAGCCACCAACCACCTGTCCCTGATGCCCCCCAGATCAGCCAGCAGAGACAGAGGGATGTGAGCGGGTTGGGGGAAGGTGACGAGGGGAGTCATGGTAGCAGCTGTTGTCATGGCCAGGTGGGGGGCAGTGAGGGAGGAAGGGAAGCGGGAAGAAGGCCCCACCCCCAACAACAGCCAGCAGGGAAGGGGAGGCAACGGCAGGGAGGGGGGCTGTGCGGGCCCAGATGGGAGGAGGTGAAGCGGGGGTTATGTTGGTGGCTCTTGCTGGGTTGGCATGGTGGCAGCACCTCCTCCCCCCACCACCCAGCCATGACAACAGCCAGCAGGGAGGGGAAGGAAGGTGGGTGAGAAGCCCTGCTGCAAGGGGGAGGCAGGCAGGCAGGCAGGAGGGACCCCCTGCACCAGAGACTAGAGAAGGAGGCAATGGCAGGTGTCTTTACATGGCTGGCCCCAAAGGGTGAGTGGGGGGCATGAGGAGGGCTATGTAAACACTGAAATCCATCATTCTTGATGGGCAATGAGGTGGTTTGTTATAATTTCCATGTATAAAATCTAATTACTGGTGGATCATCTGTAAATCATCCTCCCCCACTACTGTGGTGCGGCAGATAAGGAGGTCATACTTCTGTCTACCCCCTGCCTGCCCCTCCTCCCCTCTCCCCACCTTAGCCTTGCTCTGTGCTGGCAGGCTCTGCCTCCATT
>JAGPOW010000261.1:215333259-215376805 GCA_030014935.1 Caiman crocodilus | reverse complement strand
AGAAAATATGGTACTCAAACATGGCTACCATTCTTTCACTCCCAAGTTTCACTCTCAAAATTCTCTTGTGAGCATTAATTATGAGCTCACTAAAGCAGCTTTGGGCTCAGCTCACTGGCTTCTGTGGATCCATTTTTTGGGTACCCAACTCTCCCCAAACATTGCATCAGAGTCTAAATATTTATATTAGATTGTAATTCCATTAGGTAGTAAAGATTAGGGACTACAAAACTAAGTCTATCTTTCAACTCTAGTTCAGGGGCTAAGTACAGACAGCCAAAAAGCCCAAGCCTGGATTGATTCAATCTTCACAGGTTAGTCTAAACTGTGTAGATTGAACCGATAAGCAAGTGAACAGACACTGACTTTTAACTCAAAAAAAAATGCAGCCATATGCCTGCAGTGGCCCAGGCCAGAACCTAGGGGAGGGTGGTAGGGACAGGTGCTACAGCATGCCTCACTGCTTTTCTGGAGCAGACAGCTTGTGCCAAGCATAGCCTGACCACCCTGCAATGCTGAGGGACTGTGCGCTAACTTGTACCTGGAAAGGATCTGGAACAGAAGTTAAATATACTGATTTAACCTAAAACAGTTCAATCTGATACTGCCTCCATCAAGGTGCATCTTAAATGGATTTTGGCCATGTTGAAAACAGTTTATGTGTGCACTGAACTTTTGCAGCAATTGCTTGATGATGCAGGTAAGATATAATTTGCGTATTCATTAGTAAGTTGCTTAATTGTAGTTTAAAATCAAACCTAATAGCAGTAATTTTATAAATATATATACTTAGTGTGATATTCCAGTAATATCACCATGACTTAAGCCATTATGTTTCTTGGTTCTGCACATCAAATTCACAAGTGTTTATCAGAGTACATTCACAGTAAACTTAATCAAAGTAATTTTCATAATGAAATGAGATAGTTTCATTATTTTATGTATGCATCTAGGCATATGAATTACCTGGCATATACTCTGAGTAGAGAAAATTTCTAATTATACTTACTATATTAATGCCATTATGCAATTTTCCATTACAATTTAAGTACCTTAAAATAGCTCATGGAAATGGTTCATCAGACACAAAAAATACATTAAAATAACTAATGCAAATTATTAACTTTGAATCTAGACTTCTCTGTACAGGTCAGATCCATATATATTGGTATGTTTCAACTATAAAAATTATTGGACAACTGTAAGAAATACTTCTCATTAGTAACTTTAATTAGTAGCTAAAACTAGCAATATGGTTTCCATTTAGGTAGCATAAGTGTTTTTACCACACTGTTCTAATTCATAAGGGTATATGAGTACCATTAGGGCTTGGCAAAGCTAGAACATGCCTCCCAAAAGGCATATAAAGATGCATAGTTTAGCAAATTTAAAAGAATAGCAAGACATATTTCATATTATCTCCTTATAACGTGCCAAAAGATGCGAACTGCAACAAGATTTTTTTCCTCTGAAGTGGTTTAATAATTAAAGCTGCTTCAGAATGTCATCTAGCTTTCATCTTATAACAATGCAAAATTAAAATTAAAGCCCGTAAACAAGTTGGATGTAAGCATATAAAAACAAACACATGTGGCCTGCACAACAAAAAGGAACAAATACCAATAATCTCTCTGGAAAATGTATGGTAAATGATGTTTTCTTGTAAAGAGTTAAATTCACAATAATCTGTTGTTGAAGGGAGCATCAAGTACAAAATCTACTTGTTATGCATGTTCACTAATAAAAATGTATTTAAGAGAATAAAAACCCCTCCCCCTCCCCCATTCAATAGCCTAGGAACAAAGGACACTCAACTTTAGCCATACTCCATTCTAGAAAGCATAAAACTGGGTTCATAGTTCTAGGAATTTAAACACTCAGATCACAAACAATCCTGACATTTCAGTGAAACCATCTACATAGCTTCCCAGATTAGGGTTGAGCCTTTAGAGAAACAGATCTATTGTAGATATGCAATATCTGGATATGAACCCAAGACTGAAGATTAAAGACCAAACATCTTCCTCACTTTCCTTTGCTAAATTCTGTTGTAACCACATACAAGCTGATCAAACATGTGCTTGTTTACAAGTTTTAGTATGCATATTTTGTCTTAGGAGTGAAATATGCATCACAACTACTGCACAAAGCATAGAACTACTCTGAAGTAATACATGGATTCTGAATTTGTTGCAAGTGGTTTACAATAGAAGTACTTCATTGTTTTAAAATAGGATTACCACAAATATCCCAGGAAGAGTAAAATGTCTTCAAACAGCAAGCCATTTTCCCAATATTTGGATTGTTCACTAATAAGAGTACCCAGGGAGGCCTCCTCTGGGTCCTTTGATATAGCATACGTGTACCATATTGTGGCAAACAAAAATATTACCTATGAAGCCTAAATATTAAGGTTAAACAATGTTGGCTAGAAAAGGTTGCCTTGACCACCATTTATAGTCAAAGCTCCAGTAGGTGAAATGCAAGCAGCGAACCTGGTATAAACCTGCTGAGGTGTGCAGGGAATACTGCAATCATGGACCCAAGTCATAGTTCCATATCAGAGGTAAAAATGGCAAGACCAAATAATTGCAGAGCATTCAGAGGGACAAGTACAAGTAGCTTTTAAGTATTGTAACTACAATCTAATGGAGATTCATAAGAACCTTCTTGAAAATGTCCAGGGATTTCCAGATCAGACGAAAGAGAACTTTATTTAGAGAGGCCTTTTACATTTCTATAAAGAAGTAACGACAGTCATCTGACAAACACAATTGCCCCAAATGTGTGATTGCAAGTTACATTTTCCTCTCTCACATTAATGACAATACAGAATAAGACCATAAATAAGATTCAGTCAAAATACCTGCACTGAAACAGAGATTGAGTTTGTCGCTAGTAAAGAACACAGCAAGAATATTCTATTGGCTGAGTAAGCAAAATAAAAAGTGGTGTTTACAACAAAATTCACTATTATTTAAGGCCCTATTATCCAGGAGGGGGACTAAATTATTTTAAAGTAAACAGAAATGCAAGTTTTATATTGCTGAACATTTGGAGCAAGCAAATGATATCGGCAGCAGGACTTTATTCCACGAAAGTAATGACACTAGACACTTCAAGTTTCAGACATTTATTAAGCCCCAACAAGCTACTCTCCAATACATGATTAAGTGCAGTGTGAGGCAAACTTAATTAACATTTCCTGGATGATTAAGTATATCACTTGTGCGGATAGCTTCCGGAAGACCTCTGGTTCTGTGCAGCTTGTAAAGGGAGAATATCCTTCAGAAGTCAGGACGCTCCTTTTTCAGTTTACTGTAGTCAACATTAATCGCAAAGAACTAAAAGAAGAAAAGAGGATTCATCAGAAATTGATTTGAGTGCATACATACTGAAAACTTCAAATTAGAGAGATTAGATATGCAAGTATTATAATACCCATTCCGCACCTTGATATTATTCAACTTAAAAATACAGGAAGGCTTCCAGGCTTTTTCTTTGCCCAAAGTTTTTTTGTAAAAAGTCAGAATAAGTAATTCAGCTCTTGAGTACAAAAGTGAAAAGCTGCAACCAAAAAGACGTAATAGTCCTAGAACCTAAAATACTGAGAAAAAAGACAAAAATCTGACCGATATGTTAAGCTTTTCTCAAGAAGAAAAACATATACAGCAATTTTTGTCAAAAGACTAAGCATCAAATCATGCTTCAGGGTCTTCACAGAGGTTTTGAACTTCCTAGCCAATTATGCAGGCAGACTTGTGCCTGTGCAGAGCCCACTGACTTGGATGGCATAACTGAGGGTTCTGCCAGTTCAAATCAGCTCAGAGTAGAGGTCAGCAACAGAAGGCCCACAGACCAAAATTGAGCCTGTGAAGAGCTTAGATCCATCCATGAAGGCCTGATCTGGTGATGGCAGGAGGAAGCAAATTAAAGCCTCATGTTCTGTGCTCTCACTACTAACTTTGCTGGTGTTCATCAGGGTTTTAAGCAGCACCCAATAAGTTGGGAGGGGGGCAGTGCAGGGAAAAGATTGGAGTAGCAGGGGATTGGCAACCCATGGCAGCAGCCTGGGCACAAGCATTCAGTCTGCTGCTTTAAATGGTTACCAACCGCTATCTTATGAGGTTGGGATCCATGGCTGGTTTTTTAACTGCAGAGTTGTGCATACACAATTCATTTTTGCAGTTAAAAAAAAGTAGTGAAAGAGGTTAAGTCTGGAACTATAATATATAAACTGAATGAAACCATTTTATCTATTAAAAAGTCATTTTTGAGCACAAGCCAAGCTTAGGAAATTAAGGCCGCATAAATACTTTAACTACAGCGTTCAATTCTGCTTCCAGTATAATCTTTGAATTCTGCATCTTAATATTGCAGACATACTGCCTTCCTCAACCAATTTTCCTCAAGAGCCTTTTAAAGGAAAACAATGTTTTTCTTTACATTGGCTAGCAAGTTCCTCACACAATTGCTAGTCAATATTATGCTAACACTCCATTCCTCATTCAGTTTCCACAGTGCACAGAACTGCTTTAGTTACGGCACTGGAAAATATTGAGGGTAAACGGAACCAAATATGGTCAACATCGAAGTTTCTGTTGCTTGTCCCAAGACAGGCTAGGAATGCTATTCAAGTCATACTATTTAAAGAGAGGAACAACTTATGTCATGCTATTAGTATCAAATAAAAAGAAAGCGCATCTACACAAGATGTTTATTGCACGGTCAACTAATTAGCTCCATAGTAAACACCTGGGTGTCTACACGTGTGCCTCTATTAGGCTGAAGTAAACTAAAATTTACTCTGCAGCAGGACAGTACTCGTAAATACAACTACCATGTACATACCTGCTGTGGGGAAAAAAGGCAGCAGTGTGCATGTAGATACCACATAAACTAATAGGTAGCTTAACGCTACATATTAATAGGCACCTGTAGACGTGCCCAGGGAACGTAAGTTTGCATTCAACATTATATTATACTTTATCATCAGTGTGCTTAGTAACTGTCTTCTAGATGAACCAGTCATACAAGTTTCAATATTAGTTATTTTCTTTTAGTAAGCATAGGAAAATGCCAAATACTATACTGAAAATAGCAAATAACTTAATTACTAAGTGTTAATAATGACTGACAAAAGAAAGTTAAATAGCCCCAGAATCCACTACTATTATCAAAGCAACCCTGATGAAAAATGCCTTGTTTTCCAAATTCTGTTTAGCTTTATCCCAACCACATAGCTGGCCCAACTGAAAAAGCAGTGAAGCAAGAATGTTTGTGGATTATCCTATCACAAAGAACTTTCTAAATGCAAAATATTATTTCTTAGCTTACTTGCATCTACAGAACTGTGTTGAAGGCACTTTATACACTAATTGTAACGGCTGTGCTAAATGAATATTCTATACATTGTACCACTAGTTAAAGCTAGATTTATCTCATGCTATTCTCATACAGTAAAAAAAGAGGAATCAAAGGAAAAAAAAAAAATCTGGTAACACCAAAGACTTCTGGACCCATTCAACAACATAGGAAAGACTGAGAACCCTTCCTTCTAAGCATACTGCTTATTCTATCTAAGTGGCTTGTTTTGTAAATCTTAGGAATGCTTTACCTCCAAGCTATGCCTACAGTCCCAAAGTTCGAAAATAAACAAAATGAGAGGCAGATATTACATGCAACACCATTAAACAAACTTTAATTTGTACAAAATATTGGGACCCTGGGTCTTTAAAAAAACAACAACAAAAAACAAAAAAACCCCATGAGAATACAGCAAAAGATTTCCTATCCTCTGATAGAGTAACATGCTGTACTGTTAAATCAAAATAGCATAGTTCCACTGTATGTACTTACTTATCAGCAATACTTTAAGACAGTTTTGGGGTCAATTTGGAGTTTAGTGAAATCTCTGCCTTGACTAGCACTGCCACCTATTACGTGCGAGTAATGTGCCCTCCCACAGGCATTCAGCTATTTGAGCACTACTGTTCTGTGGGAGGGAACTAGAAACCTGTTAACAGCAGCAAAGTAAACAAAGCAATACTTAAAACTCAACTTTCTTCAACCCTAAGCTTACTTTGTCCAAGTGAACAAGGTAATATTCTGGCAGGGATTCAGCCAGTCAGCCCATCTTATTTTAATCCTTACATTTTGCCTAATTCAGCTTTCCAATTCAACCCACTATTTGTTTTAGGGCCAAACAAGCCCAGGACAGAAGAGCAAGTAAACACCCTCCTCGCCCCATTTCTCTATAATTAATAGCACAATATAAGGGATCTCCGAAATAAATACCAGATGTCAGGTACCATGCATATGCACATCCTGTTTTCTAAATGCATCTTACTTTGTACTGGTCAGTGGGACCCAGTTTGTTCCAAGGCTCAGGGTTATTTTTTTTGTCCCAGCTGTTAGAAAGAAAGAGAAAAATGTCAGAGCAATCATCCATACCACTGTTAGTAGAAACAAGATCAAGACATGTTGACGATGATCATCATCATTTCTTTTGTTCAATGACTGTGGAGCACAGTCACTGCTTTATCATCATTGCAGCACCAGCCACCATCAGCACAATGTATTTCTGCGTCAACAAATTGTGCGGCTCCCAAATGTGACTGTCACAAGCTGTTTTGCCACTGTGAAAAACAGCCCATCCTTTGGCTCAGAGATCAAGTAAGATCAAGTGTAGGGGACATTTGATTCCCAAGACCCCAAGCTTGGGACTGCATGAAGGATGCCTGCCAGCAGATTTGGGAGTATCTGAAGTCCCAGGACAAGAGTCTGGGAGGGAGGCTGCTCACCAGCTGTAGCACCACACGCGGCGCTTAGAACAGGGGGGATGTGTGCGGCACCTACCAGACGTCGGGGCTGAAGGTCGCCAGGCGCAGGAGGTAGAGGCCCGCGCCGACGCCCCCGCATCCGATGAACAAGAAGAGCGGGAGCAACTAAGGCACGAGGGAAGGACACGTTAGTCGCCGGAGGCCCCACCCCCAGCGGGCGCCATAGCAACATGCGGTGGGAGCGGAGATACCGCAAGGCGCCCGCGGACCAGCCTGCCCGCCCGCCCCCCGGGAGGGAGCCGCGGCGGAGATCGAGGGGACCCGCTACTCACGCTCGGGTGTTTACGGGCGTGGCGGGCCATAAGGCTGAACATAGTGGCGGCGTCGGTGTGTACCGGGTTTGGCGGTCGTTACTCGCAAGCTCTCGCGTCCTTCTCGCGTTGCGGGCCAGGCCCAATGTCACCAGAGGCCCCTGGTGCGCTCCGCCCCTGCAGCCACTGCCTGGATGAAGCTGACTACGGGGCTGCCTGCGCCGGGCCGCCGCCGCCGCCGCCGCCGCCGCCGCCGCCGCCGAGTCCGGTGCGCGTCCGCACCGTCCGCGCTAGAGTCGCTTGGGGTGGAGTTCGGCCAGGCTGCCTCTGCGCCAGCTTGTCTTTCCGAGGCCTGCAGTCCTTATCAGGGAACAGGCAGCAAGTTAGTTACCCTCAGGGTGCGGGGCGTAGGGCCTGAGGAGGAGACGGCGCGTGCTCGGGCCGGGGAAGACGGGGTCTACTGCACATGTGTAGGGTCAGTAGCTTGGCTGTGGACGCGTGTGAGGGAGGGTGCAGGGGATGAGCGAGAGGTCCTTGGCGCAGCCCTGGGCTGGGAGCCTCCAGCTGTTGTTACTTCGTTTGTGTGTATTTCTCCCCTTCTTGTCTGGCACTGTGCTTTACACTGGCAGAGAGGCAGCAGCCTGAGTCTGAAGGATTGTGTTCTAAATCAGATGCAGGGCAGACCACAGATTTTTGGCCCCCTGTAAGAAATAGTCTGGGGACTAAGAAGGTGGTGGTGGCAGGGGATGGCAGGCACCGGACGTAGGGGCCCTCTTAGCTGCAGGGCCCCTTGCGGCCACAGGTTTCACAGGATAGGACCGGGTGGCCCTGATCAGGTGCATTAGCTGGTGTGACCCCAGGCTCACAGCTGAATCTGATGAAGCCACCTGCTGCTTACAAAAGCTCATGCATCTCTGATGCAGTTTGTCTATAAAGAACATCCGGACTCTGTTCTTTACCTTTACAAGCCAATTAATCTCCCTTCCCCCAAAGTTCTCAGTGGAAGGAATGGAGTAGGAAAACCCCAATCCTGTAAACACTTATACCGATACTTAGCATTTCTGCTGCCCATCCTGAGGTTCAAAAATCACCTCTGCCCCCAAATGGATTGTCCTAACAATCTCAAGGGTTTGTTTGTTTGTTTATTTTGTTAGTTCTGCAATAAATGAGAATCTAATTTTATTTTCCTATCTGGGCTCTGAATCCGTAGGGTATGCTTGCTTTGTATGCAGTTCAATGGCACTGGTCTGCATGCAAGAGATGGTATTCACATCACAGGCAGAGGGAAAAAGCTCTTTGCCACAAGAATTGCAGATTTGCTGAAGTGGGCTTTAAACTAGGCAAACCCAGAGGAGGGGGAGAGGGAAGAGTCTGCTGCTGGGCATAAATCCTTTGAGCAGGAAGACCCAGAGGAGGATATATACATAGGGGACATCCAGATAACTACCAATGTCCACAGACACTTGCAGAGGGACAGAAAACCTGAGATGACTAGGGTGAGCTCAGCTGTCTTTATGGGAATGCCAGAAGCATGGGCAACAAATAGAATGAACTCCTTTTGGCAGATGAGGACTTTGACCTCATTGGATTGACAGGGACTTTGTGGGACAATACATGTCACTGGGCAGTGAATATTGAGGGCTACAGGTTCTATAGGAAGGACAGGGTTGGTAAGAAGGGTGGAGGGGTAGCCCTCTATGTGAAAGAGCAGTACACCTTGCAGATTACATTTGATGGCAGGAGGAAGTCCCTTGAGACCCTCTGGGTTGAGATAAAAGGGCTCAGGAGAAGGGAGTCTGATGGCAGGACTCTACTATAGGCCTCCCTACCAAGAAGAGGAGAGCGACTGGCATTCTACAGCAAACTGACAGAAGCAGCCAGTACTAAAGACTTGATTGTCATGGGTGACTTCAACTACCCTGACACCTGTTGGGAAGACCATTCAGCCACCTCCAGCAGATTAACTAACTTCTTGGCAACTATAGATGATCTGTTCTTGACGCAGGCTATGGAGGGGCCAACTAGGAGTAAAGTGACTCTGGACTTGCTGCTGACTAAAGGGGAAGATATGGTAGGCAACCTGGAGGTGCTCTGGGTAACAGCAATCATGATTTGATTAGATTCACCATCCACTAAAGGGCTGGGAATTCTACCAGCAGAACAGAAATCCTGGACTTCAGACAGAAGACTGGTAAAGTCTAGTTGGTAAGGCCCTTTGCAACCAGCAATTGGACAACCTGGGAGCTCATGAAGAATGGCGCTTCCTTAAGGAGGCTATTCTCACTGCTCAAAAAGAGGCCATACCCAAGCAGTCAAAAAGAGAGGAAGGGACCAAGAGACCTGCCTGGCTTAACAGACACATTAGGGAACTTTTCAAAAAGACAAAAGAAGTGTACATGCAATGGAAAAATGGCTCAGCATCCAGAGAAGAGTAAGTTCATGCAGCCAGGGTCCGCAGATATGAGATAAAGGAAGCCAAGGCATGCATGGAAATCAAGCTGGCAACCAAAATTAAAGACAACAAAAAATCCTTCCATAGGTACATAGGGATCAAGAAAAAATCAAGCTCCACTGTGGTACCCCTACTGAATATGGAGGGGAAGCCCACAGTTGACTCCTGTGAAAAGGCAGTGCTCCTTAATACTTACTTTGCATCAGTATTCCTGAAACCAGGCAAGAGCTTGTCACCTGTCTAGAGGCCCAGAGAATACGATGATGACAGCAGTCTACATAAAATCAGTCTTGAAAAGGTGAAGATACTCTTAGATTATATGGACATTTTCAAGTTGGCTGGGCCAGATGACCTGCATCTGAGAGTGCTGAAGGAACTGGTTGAGTTCATAGCGATGCCTCTGGCAAGGCTGTTTGAAGAGTCACAGAACTCAGGAGTGATCCCGAATGACTGGAAGAGGGCCAACATGGTACCTATCTTTAAGAAAGAAAGAGGAATGACCCTGCTAACTATAGACTGGTCAGTCTGAATTTAGTCCTGAAAAAAATCTTTAAAAAAAATGTAAGGGAGGTCATCAGCTACAAGCTTACAACTAGTGGGGTACTGAGAAACAACCAACATAGTTTTGTCAAGGGGAGGTCATGCGTAACAAACCTGGTATCCTTTTATGACCAGGTAACTAACGAGCTGGATGTGGGACAGGAAGTGGACATCATCTACCTAGATTTCAGCAAGGCCTTTGGTACTGTTATCCATGAAACCTCCTCGATTAAGTTGGAGAGTACTAGCCTAAACCAGGCTACAGTGAGGTGGGTTAGCAACTGGCTCAGCAGCTGATCTCAGCGAGTGGTAATCTATGGGGTGACCTCATCCTGGAGGGCTGTCTCCAGTGGTGCCCCCTAGGGACCCATGCTCTTTAACATCTTTATCAACAACCTGGATGAGGGAGTGAAAAGCGCAGTAATTAAGTCTGCAGATGATACCAAGCTATGAGGATAAGTGGGCATGTTCGAGGACAGGACAAAGATCCAGGATGACCTTGACAGGCTGGTCCTATGAGCTGAATGCAATCAGATGTGGTTCAACAGGGACAAGTGCCAGGTCCTTCATCTAGGTAGGAAGAACCCTCACCATATCTATACAATGGGTGGTGGTCCACTGGCTGGCACTGCATCTGAAAGGGACCTGGGGGTAACAATCGACCAGAGGATGAATATGAGCCACCAGTGCAATGAAGTCACCAGCAGGGCAAATAAAACTCTGGCTTGCATCAGCCAATGTCACCAGTAGATCCAGAGAGGTGCTCCTCCCCCTTTTCGGCATTGGTGAGGCCATAGCTGATGGGCAGTGTCCAGTTCTGGGCACCACACTTCAAGAAGGATGTGGACAAGCTTGAAAGGGTGCAGAAAAGGGCCACCCACATGATCAAGGGCCTAGGGTATAGGCCTTATGAGGAGAGACTTTGGGATCTGGGTTTTTCACTCTGAGCAAAAGAAAGCTGAGAGGTGACTTGATAGCTGTCTACAAGTATGTCAACGGAGAACATCAGGGTCTGGAAGAGCAACTTTTCAGAAAAGTACCCCTTGGGAAGATAAAAACCAATGGGCACAAGCTAGTTGAGGAAAAGTTTTGGCTAGACAAAAGGAAAAATTTCTTTTCCATACAGGTAACTAGAATTTGGAACATACTTCCAGCAGAGGTGGTGCAATTGCCATCCCTGGTGGTGTTCAAAAAGAGGGTGGACAAGCACCTCATTGAGCTCATTTTAGCCCAATTGTCTCCTGCCCATGGCAGGGGACCAGACTTGAGGATCTTACAAGTCCCTTCTGGTCCTTTTTTCTATGATTCTATGATTTGTATTATTTACATTTTCTCTACAACCATGAGGGGCAAAAATGTAGACAGTGGGCTAAAGCAGATGTTTGGATGATCTGGGACTTTAAAAGAAACACGAAAAAAGGTTGAGAGACAACAGTTGTGTAAGTTGGGAATACTGCTTCCTACATGTGAGCAGCGGGGCTGACGTGTAGTTGTAGTTGTGATGGTCTAGGAAATGCGTGACTTGCAAAGGTTTGCAGGTGGTATCTTTTATTAGACAAAGTATATGGTCAGGAGAAATATTAGACAATATTTTGGGAACAAAGTGCCCTTTCTCAGGTCAGGAACTGAAATCAATGGGATGATTCAGTTGTATGAAGTTAGTCATATGCATATAGATTTGTGCCATTAAGCCAGATAATTTCACTATGGCTTCATTAATGCTTTATTTCACTATAAGCCAGTACTTCCACATACGTATGCAATATGTAGTTAACATTGTGACTGCTCTGGTCTTTGAGTCCTTCAGTATTTTGTGCTGCTGCTGCCTCTTGCACTCTTGAAGTGTTCTTGCAGCACAGATAGAGTGAGGTATCTAGAGCCCATGCACAGACATGCTGTTTGAAGGACTCCATGTACCTTTGAAGTGCTGCAAACAGCAAGGGTGCAGATGTTTGTGGACCAAAAAGTGCTTCAGAATTGACCATTGAAAAAAGAGGAACATCTAAAAAAAGCACGTCCTGAAACATCTGCATGTTCCAGCAGTCTTCCAGCAACCCCCAGTGCTCTGCTTCCCATCCCTAGTACCAATAGTGGGGCAGGAGGGGGAAGCAGGACAGACAAGCTATTGAGTGGTTTTCTGTGTATTTAGCTGTCCTCAGGAAACTTTGGAAACCAGCAACTGAGTGTTATGCAGGGATCCCTGCTCTCTAGCCCACTGCCTGGAAAGCAGTTCTGCTCTGGATGTCTTGGCATTTATTTTGAAGTGCTTTGCAAGTCATGGAGAGTGGGATCAAATGAGGATGATGAATCATATTGAATTTCAAGGGCACCAGGATTCCATGTTTGTCTATAGCCTTTCATGTGTTAGCAGGAAGTCAGTTCATCCCAGACCTGAGAACCAAATTCTAAAAATCCTCCTCTCACTATCTCGGTCTCTCACTATCCCATCACCTTTCAGGTAACTAGAGACATTCTTAAATACCTAAAAGCTCATTATAAATGAGACACTTTTCTCCTCTGCAATGCAAATAGTTAGCCATACCCAGTTTGTGCTGATGTATTTGATATGTCACTGGTAGATAGCTGCAGCTTTTCAAGACAAATTTGACTTACTGAGTGATTTGTTTCTGTTTTGGAGCAACCCAATTTTATCATTTGTGTTCCACAAGGCCTCAGCTTATAACAGAAAGAGGTACTCCGCTGTAGAGCTCTAGGGCCCAGTAAGCCATTGCTGAAGGTTTATCAACATTATGTTTTGGTATGGAAACATTCATAATGCCAGGATTTTCAGGAACTCTCTATTTTACCAAAGAAAAATAGGGTGATTCACCAGCACAGCTAACAGTATAGATCAGAGGCTCTCAAACTGTGGTCCACAGACCACCACTGGTCTGCAGAAACATGACCTAAGGCTAAAGCTGACAAACATTACACCTGACTTCCCCCCAAAAAAGTTTATTAAGTGGCCTGCCAAGACCCTCAGAAATTTTCAAGTGGTTCACAAAAACAAAGTTTGAGAACCACTGATATAGACAATAATAGTGTCTAAATTTCTACCTTTTCTTCTGAGAGACCATACTTATCCCTGCGGCTCACAAAGTCTTTCAGTAGACCAGTGATTCTCAACCAAGAAGCCCCAGCCCATGCTCCCCCCAGCCCTTGCTCCTTGTCTGTGCCTTGCTCCCTCCCTAACCACTGGGGCCTCAATCTGCCATGCCACAGTGGTGAGGCTGCGACTGGGGTAAGGGCAGACATTGCACAGGTGAAGCGGGGTGCGGGACAGAGCCAAAAGTGGCTTGTCTGGGGGGTGCAGCTCCTGCTGTTATGCATATCCCAGGATGCATGGGGGCATGTGCTCCCAGATCTGTTGACATTGAGGGCTAGGGCCAGAGCTGCACCAGACTATATTCAGCCATCTGGCCAGGGACTGGCTGGGGTGGGCTGCACTCGGAGCAGGTGGCAGTGGCTATGGGGGAACAGGGAGAGCTGCAGCCACCCCAAAGTTCACTGTACCACCCTCAACCCCCCTCCCAGCAATGCTGCTGCCTGCCCTAAGCACAGTCCAGCCCAGCCTCCCCCCCACCAGGAAGAGCCCAGCGCTGGCCCTGGCTCCAGCCCAGAGTGGCTACTCTCCCCATGCTGCATGCAGATCTGGGGTTCATGACCCTCATGCCCTCCTGGGTTGCGTGTAGTGGCAGGATCTGCCACCACCCGGACAAGCCACTTGTGGCTCCACACAACATCCTGCCCCGGCTGTGCAGCTCCTGCCCCAACCCTAGCCCCACTCCCTCCCTCACCACTATGGGAAGGGGGAAGCAGATTGAGGTGCCAGGGGTGAGGGAGGGAGCAGGGCACAGGCAGGAGCATGGGCTAGGGCTCATGGGGCAGCAAGGCTCAATGTGCAGCAGCAGCCGCCACCACCCTGCACACAGATTGGGGGGCATGTGCCCCCTGGGCCTCCATTTGTCCTACCACTTGGCCCGGCTGGGGACCCACTCACCCCAGCCCCTGCTCCTGCCTGTGCTCCACTCCCCCCCTCACCACTGGGGCCTCAATCTGCCCTCCCATGGCCCTTTCCCCTTTCCCCACCCCTTCTCTCACAGATTTAGCTGTTGGGGTGGGATGCGCATGTGCACAGCCCTCCCCCCACAATAATTTTTTCTTCCTCTGCCTATGGTGCCATGAGATATTTTCAGGGGTGTTGCCCTATGCCTCCTGCAGAGTCAGATCAAGAAGTGTCTATGGAAGGAGAGGCTGCTGTTATTGCAGCCCTTCCCAGTCCAATCACACTCAGTGTCTCCTGGAAACAGAGACATACAAGCAGGTGGAACTGACTTGGGCACCTGGTTTCTGGGGGGAAACATGTGGATATGGAACCAGAAGCTCTGCAGGAAAACCAGGTGTACCTTGCCACAGCAATTTCCAAAGCTGGTTTTGCAGAAGATGCACAACACAGTTCCACCCTTCTGTGATGGTGGCAGTGGCAGCAGCAGCACCCTTGTGGAGAACTGCTGCCCTAAGCCAGTGTTTCCCAAACTTTTGATACCCAGGGCACACTTTTTCCCTGCATTAAAATTGGAAGCACACTTGACACACTGCTCTGTGGGTCCAATCTTTTGCCTGGTGTGGGCTCGGCTGGGGCCTGATACCTCTGTATGGGGCTGACCCAGCTGGAGCCCCATCTTGCCATGCAGGGCCAACTCAGCCAAAACCCCATCCCTCCATGTAAGTTTGGCTCAGTTGGAGCCTAATCCCTCTGCATGGAGCCAGCATGAGCCGGACACCATTCAGCCTATTTTTCATGGCACACTTCTGCCACTCTTGTGGCACGCCCCTTGGAAATCAGAGCCCTAAGGACAAGAGAATTCATTCAAAGGTTGATAGAGCACACATGGTATTTGTATGCTGATGTAAAAGCAATTAGTGTTTATTATGGCAAGCTTTGTTCCTACTCAGACAGTCTGTCTTTTTAAAGAGTTCACAACCTCTTACTTTCTGTAAATCCAAGAGGTGAAAGTATATTACATAAGATAGAACAAATCAAGTCAATTTGGCTAGGGACAGGAGTTACACATAAACCTGTTTAGGTGATCAGAAACTGGTTTAAACTTGTAACAGAACAGAAGCTCAGTGCATCTAAACCAGCTTCAAAAATAGCTGAAACTGGTTTAAGATGAACCTGATTGAATGTAGTATCAGACTTAACTTATCTGAGTCAAACCAATTTATGAAACTTCTGTCCCAGACCCCTTCCTGGTTCAAGTTAAATCACAATCCCCCAGCATCTCATCAGGCTTTGCAGCCCTGGGCTGGGCTGTGCTGTCTGCTCTAGAGAGCAGGACTGGCCCTGCCCCTCTGCTCCCTAGCTGGAGCAGTGAGGGCTGGCTGACAAGGGGGTGGGAGCCCAATCTATAGAGGTGGGGACTGCCTACCCAGGCAAACCGCAGCTAGGTTTGAGGCTGGGGGTGGTTGGGATGAAGCACCCCTTCCCCCACTCAAACATAACTGCTGGCTGCAACTGTGAACCACTAATCCCAGAGACACCTGGAAGCAGGAAGAGGAGGTGATGAACAACCCTGCAGAGTCCTGCTGCTGTAATTCTGGACTGCAAATCCTAAAATCCTCAGAGGCAGCAAGAAGAGAAAGTGGATGCACAGCCAGAGAGCCATGGTGTAGCACCCGCAGCTTCTGGCCTGAGCTGCTGCAGGCATGTGGCTGAATTTCCTGAATCAAAGGTAAATGTCTATTCACTTCTGGTTCAATTTAATCTGTGCAGTTTAGATTAACCTGCAAAAACTGAATCAATTCAGCCTTAGGCTTTTGACTGTCTGTACTCAGCCTTTGAATTAACTTTTACCTTTATTCCATACACAAGAAGCCCATTCATATTAATGGAAGCCTCTCACAAAAGCAAAAAAGTAGAATAGCACTTTATTTTTTTCCTATCTAGGTTTTATTCCTATCTCAGTTAATGTGGTAGATATCCAGAATAATTCCATTGAAACTAATTAACAATTTCTTGTGTAAACAACAGAAAAATCAAATATCAGGCATGTGCAGGATTTTTTTGGGTTTTTTAATATAAATGAGGACAGGCACCAACAAATGTACTGTCGCTGTTCTGTGACGTTGTGGGAAAAGGGAAATGAGTCTAATAAACTCCTTATTGAACAAGGGGTTACCTTGTAAGTTGTAAGCTGAGGCAGTACAACAGTGGTTCTTAGCAGGGATGCTGCCAAATTTAAGAAAATTGTGGAGGGTTGAGAATAACTGCAATTGAATCATTTAACAAAGGACAGTTTCACTATCAGCTAAGCAGCTGGAGAATCTTTTGGGAGACTGAAGGGGACATATTAGTCACTAACTGGAAGCCTTGAGGCAGCTGAACAATACCTGCCTCAAATTAAAGCCATAGCTGTGTTCTGTATCACATCTATGGAAGCAAGGGAGAGAGCCTCACTGAGGGGTGGGGAGCAGAGGTTCAGAGAGGCTGGAAGACAGGTTCAGAGAGTTCAGAACAATTTAAGTAGACTGCCTGATGCTTTCTCCTAGATGACAACTGCTAGGGACATGTTATTTGGGATTTTACAGCAATATTAGCTATTTCCTTGCTGTCCAATCTGAAAGTAAACACAATTATTTCTTTTTTAAAGTCTATTGTCTTTTATACTCAGGTCCATTAAATTAAATTTATGATACTTTACTTATGGCTATTTGCTTTTAAGGTTTATACAGTTTTAAAAAACAGCATCCATAATCCTAACATTGTTTTGGCAAGGTTTTGTGATGAACCAGTCCATGAAAAACTGAAAGCTAGATCTGTAATAATTCTCAGTACTTCTGAAAATCAGATTCATAGGTTTTCTAGGTTCCTTACCATTTGCTATTTTTTCTTCCTTCTCTCTTATTGTCCTGTATAACCACGTATTTTGCCTTTTCCTGCCTGTTGCTCAGTTCTCCTCCCTTTATTGATAGTATATCTTGTTCTTATCCTTATCCTTAGGCCCATTTGATCTTTTAGTTATGGTTCTCTTTTCAGAAGCCCTCATACTTTTTAACATCTATTTTTCATTCATGTTTTTTCATATATTCAAAGACAGCAATGATGACATTGATCTTCAAACCAGACTAGATGGAGGCTTGTTCAATGTTGCAAGGTTTAGTGCAAAAACTGAGGTAAAAGAACTGGTACTGAGAGCCTTCCTGTTCATGAATGATGCAAGATTCCAGTGAATCTTCCCTGGAAAATCTCCTGGGCAGATTTTCTGCATCATGCAAGAGCTTCAGGATGGCAAGAAGACTGTGATCATGTATCAAGGGATGGAAGAAGCAATATCTGACATCACCCTGGAGAATTAATCTCATGGTATCATTGACAGTTTTTGCTTCTTGGGTTCTATGATCAACAGGAAACTTGACCTTCAGACTGAACTGACAATCAGAATTGGAAAGCAGCTAAGAATTTCAGGCTATTACAGAAATGTGCATGGAATAACAGCAAAATATCTTCAAAGGTGAAGATGTGAATCTGCGAGACTACTGTGTGGTCATCCCTGCTTTATGGTTCACAAATGTGGACTGCATGTGGTAGGCACATAAAGACACTGAACAGCTTCCACATGAGGTGTCTGCATAAGATCCTGAAAATAAAGTGGGAAGACAGAATGTCAAACAGAGATATTGGAGCATGCAGAGCTTGACACACTAAGAAACCACTATCAAGAAGAGGAGGTTCCAGTGGATTGGCCATGTCAAGAGAATGGAAGAAGACCATACCCCAAGAATATTTTTTATAGCAAGATTTGAGATGGCTCTAGAAAGTGGGGTTACCCTCTATGGTGGTACCACAATGTATGCAAACATGATATGAAGTCATTCAATATCAGCATAGAAAAGCTGGGAGGAGCATGGAAAATTCCATCCGATCTGGAGAGAACATCTGGCACTGGGTGTAGCTTAACATGAAGCAGCTTTGATCCAGAGGATGGAAGCAAAGTGAGAAAGAAGAAGGCAGCATGCTGTCAACTTGGACTCCAACTCAGATAACATATGGATCTCTGAAACTTATAACAAGCCATGTTGCTTTTGAATAGGGCTTGTCAGTGGCAAACAGATTTATCAGGCATCTGACCAAACCTCTTACATGTACACAGTGATTCACAGGATCAAAAGTAGTTTACTCTTTTCAGAAGCTATGCTCTACTCCTCTGTCTTCCTGTTTCTAAAATTTTCCATTCATGCTGCCCTCCACTCTATGAATCACATAAACTGCAGATTTCTCCTATGTTTAATCTCAGTCATGCTTATTTTAAATGTTAGTCTCTTTTAAAACAAGTTGTAACTAAAAGACAACTACATATCTGATTCCTATAGACTTAGTGAACTGGGTTAAGAATTCATATCTGAATTATGAAGTCATATCTGAATCAGTTCTCCTGAAGGAACACACTGTCAATCAAATCATACATTTTTAAAAGACATAATTGCAACTGCTTTCAAAACCAGAGATATAAAACAAATAACCTATAAAAACAGAAAGAAATTAAATTTTAGACATGGAGACATCCCTATTGTTCCTATAACTGTGAAATTAATGTATTCATTGCATATTGGACTTCAATCATCATGGACATGTGTGTCCACCTCCATTTGACTAAGCGCTCCCGTGTGGCCTTCACCCGGACTATGCATCATGTCTGTCCTGGGCTTGCGGGTGGACCACACAGGCTACCCCTGCTGACCTCAGCGGGTCCCCTTAACTCACCTACCATGACTTTGTATGTTGCTTCAGTGGAGGGGTTCCCCCTTGGGGCAGCCTCCAGGGTTGCCGCGCCTTCCAGCGGGCACTCGCAGGGCTCCGACCTCCCCTACACCCCATCCACTCACCACCTTAGGCTGCTGATCTTCAGGCCCCTTTGGTGTCCTCAGCTCTTCCCCAACTTCTGCCTATGGCTTGCCAGGTGCGTGCCTGGATCTTCAGGCCCGGTGTGTGGTCCACGAGGACCTCCGACCTGGTTCCTCCAATAAGACTCCCTATCATTCTATACTTAATCACTCTGTGATGCGATGTGCCTATCTGACTACCGAGATAACCAAGGCCTCTAAACTACTGGGCCAGGAGGCCTGCAAGGGTGCCTCTGGCCTCTGGGCCATGTGGATTGCCCTGTGCTCGGTTTCCATGGCCCCGGTGGCTCATCTGTAGGGCTGTAAAATCCCCACCTCTTCCTAAGGCTGCTGTGGGCCACGAAGGTCCACTGTCCAACCCCACTTTGGGCTTTGGGTCTTCATCCGCCCCCTGGTGCAGCCCACCGAGGTTCTGTTGGACTCGCCCCACTGTTACCTCTTCTCCGTGTCTGCTGCACAGGCTCGCTTCTAGGTCTCAGCACCGGCCTGCCCCAACACTGCTGTTTCGGCTCCTCCCTTTGGTTCCTCCGTGGGTGCTGCCGCTGGCTCTACTGCGGATGCAGCTGCTAGATCCCCCGTCAGTGTTACTCCCGCCTGTGCGGCTGATGTCGCTGCCGGCTTTCCTGCTGACTCCGCTGCCAGCGTTACAACCATTTCTCTGCCAGTGTTACAACCAGCTTCTGTGCCAGCTCTGCTATTGATGTTGCAGCTGGCTTCCCTGCCGGCTTTGCTGTCAGCATCACTGCTGGCTCTCTCAGAGCCTCTCCTGGCTCCACCCCCGGCTTTCCATGCCGCCCAGCGCGGCGGCTGATGCCCTCCATTTGAGGGCTCCTCACTCTAGCCTCCACTCATCAGCCACCCTGCTGCCTCGTCGGGGCCGCTTTTTATCTCTCCCGGGCGGTGTCTCCCACCCACGTAGCTCAGCCGCAGCTGTATGTACATGCGGCTAATCACCCTCACCATGGTTTCGCCGCACGCCTCTCCTCCAACTCTTCCGGCTCTACGAGAATGGGTGTGGCTCTCTTTTGGTCTGGGGCCCTCCTGTCAGCCCAGCTCCCCTGGGACACAACCCTCCCCCAAGATGCCTTGGGGCGCTCCAGTCTCGTTTCCCCAAGTCGTACCTGGTGGGTTGACAGGCCCCTTAGTTTTGTACTCCATGTGTTAGGCCGAATTCCTGCTGTCACACCTAAATAAGAAATCTGCCACTGTGTTACTCTTTCCTGGACTGTACATGATCTGGCATTTGTATGGTTGAAGGGCCAATGCCCACTGGGTAATTTGGGCATTGTCAGTCTTGGCAGTGCTCAGCCATCTGAGAGGGGCATGGTCCATTACCAATTTAAACTCTTGGCCCATCAAATAATATCTAAAATGGTCCACTGCCCAACGGATGGACAGACATTCTCATTCTATCATGGCATACCTTCTTTCCTCCAGCAACACCTTACGGCTAGCGTACGCTACGGGTCTCTTGGTCCCTCCTTCTTGAGTGAGGACGGACCCCACTGCCATCTCCAAGGCGTCGGTCTGTAAAATGAAAGGTTTCTTAAAATTAGGAGCGTGCATCATGACATCCTCACATAGCGCCTGCTTTAATCTTTCAAAACTTCATGCCATCTCCTCTGTCCATTTTACTGTCCCGTTTCTTTGCCCTTTAAGTGCCTTCGTCAGCAGTGTTGTTGACTCTGAGAAGTGAGGCACGAATCTTCTATAATAATTGGTCAGTCCTAGGAATGACCGTAGTTGACGACAATTTTGGGGGGCTGGAAAGTTCTGTATAGTCTCCAGTTTGTCTGCCAGGGGTTTAATTGTGCCCCTGCCGACCAAGAACCCTAAACACTTTGTTTCCCTTTGGGCCAGGGCACATTTCTGTGGATTTGCCGTGAGACTGGCATGCCTCAGCTCTGATAGTATAGCCCTAAGGGCTTTCTTGTGCTGTGCCCAGGTCTGGGAGTATATGATGACGTCGTCGATATATGCAGCCGTGTATTCAGCATGGGGTGCCAAAACCTGATCCATCAATCATTGGAACATTGCCACCGCTCCATGTAGCTGAAGGGCATTCTGATGAATTCATATAGCTCCCATGGGGTACCGAATGCTGTCTTTGGTCGGTCTTCTGGGGCCACTAGAATTTGCCAATACCCCTTCACAAGATCCAGGGTCGATATGTACTTTGCCTCTCCTATCCTATCCTTTCTATCAACTCAGCTACCTGAGGTATGGGGAAAACATTGAAGACCGCTAGGGCATTTAGCCTCCTATAATCGACACAGAGTCTTAGCAACCCATTGGGTTTATGCACAGGAGCCAGCAGACTGCTCCAAGGGCTTCTTGAAGGCCTGACCACCGCTAGCTTAACATGGAGCTCACCTCCTCGTGTACAGCTTTTAGCAGATGGTGGGGAATAGGTCTCCACTTTTCCCTTACTATTGCCTCTGGCTGGGTTTTTATAGCATGAACCATGCCCCGAACCTATCCAGGCTCTTTGCAGAAAACGTCTTGGAACTCGTATATCAGCTCCAGCACTTCCCTTTTCTGTGACCTGGACAATTCCTCCCCAATTCTAATTAATGTCTCTACCTTCTTGGAGGGCACAACTCCTTTCCTTAATCCTGGGGTTCTAGATGCTCCTCATTGGCCTCTACAAAGGTGACCCACCCTGAGGTTTCTTGCCATTCCCGCAGCAGGTTCATGTGGAAAATCTGCTTCGCTCAGAGATGGCCGGGCCTATGTACTTTGTAGTCCACTGGCCTGACCAGTGGGAGTATCTCAAATGGCCCTTGCCACTTAATCAAGAACTTACTCGTCAATGTAGGGAGGAGTATTAGTAACTGCTGTCCTGGTTCAAACACCCGTTCCTTGGTATGGCTGTCGTATTTCTCTTTCTGGCGGGTCTTTCTGGCGGGTCCCTCAGATTTTCACAGAATGTGTCTTGTGCCATCCTTATCCTCTGCTGGAACTCCTGCCAACACACTGCTGGCTCTTGCAGAGGTCTACTGTCTTGTTCCCATTCCTCCCTCAGGACTTGTAACAGGCCTTGAGGGCGATGCCCTAAAGCCAGCTCAAATGGGGAAAATTTCAGGAGTCCTGAGGAGTGTCCCTAAGGGTAAACAGTACCAAGGGTAGAAGGAGATCCCACTTCCAGGGATCCCCTTGAATGCAGTGTCTCAATACCCACTTTATGGTGCCATTCAGGCGTTCTACCAAGCCATTGGTCTGAGGGTGGTAGACTGAGGTTCAGATCTGCCTTATTTGCAGTGTCTGGCAAACCACCCTCGGGACGCCGGACATAAAATCCCTTCCCTGGTCAGTTAGAATTTCCCGGGGGACCCCCATCCTTGCTATCCATTCTACCAATTCCTCAGCCACACGGGGGATGGTTACTGCCCGTAAGGGAATGGCCTCTGGATAACGAGTTGCGTAGTCCACCATGACCAAAATGTACTGGTGGTCGGAACTACTACAGGGCAGTAGTACCAAGACACCTAGGGTTATCCTCGAAAAGGGGGTGTCTATAATAGGCATGGGTTGGAGTGGAGCCCTGGTGGGGCACTCAGTCTGGGTCCTCTGACGTTCTGGGCAAGCTGCGCACTGCCAGGCTACTTCCTCCCCGATCCCAGGCCAAAAGAACCACCAGCTCACTTTTGCCATGGTCTTGTCTCGCCCTATATGCCTTCCCACAGGGCTTGCATGGGCCAATTGCCAGATGACCTGGTGGAACTGGGTAGGCACTACCAGTTGCGCTTCCGTGGAACCCTCCTGTCTATGTCCCGGTATACGGTAAAGGAGATGATTCCTTATCTCAAAGCAGGGTTGTTCTTCTGACGGCGACCCAGATCCATCCCTGCAGTCCTGGGCTCATTCCCAGAGCACCCCAAGCTCCTGGTCCTCTCCTTGTGCTTCCCGAAACTGCATGCTGCTGGTGAAGTCATTAAGGTCGAGACCTTCAGCCTCCTCAGCTGACTCGTGGTCCTCCTCCAATTCACCCAACCATCCTTCACAGATCCACATCTTTTTGCATGCCTGTTCTGTGTCTCTCACTCGATCTAGCATGTCATAAATGGGCTTCCAGTCCCGGCCCAGCAGCATTTCGCATGCCAGCTTGGGTACTATTCCCACCAGGAGTACCCCCTGGTGCTCTATTATGCGCAGCTAGATCCATTGCCGCCCTACATGCTCAGCTTCACCATGGAAGCAGGCCACCGTCACAGCTGGGGCTTTCCTTCCCACTTGCGGGTGTACTACATCGGCCCTTACCGTGGACTGGGCACATCCCGAGTCGAGGGTTGCCTACACAGGGTGTCTGTCCACGCAGGCCTTGATGACTGGGCGGCTCCATATCGCATTCCCCTCACCGACTGCATAACTACAGTCCATCAGCTCACTGGTCTCTGGACCATGGCGCCAATCAACAGAGCCTCTTGGCCTGTCGGCCAAAATCCAATGCTCAGTGGACTGGCTAGGGCACTCCCGCGAGAAGTGCCCGTTTTGTCCGCACCGAAAACACATGGTGTCCTGAGCACCGCCCCCGGGTGGTAGGACACCATCATTCAGGTTCCTTTGGGGGCACCGTTACAGGCCTTGGGCTCCTCCTCTCCCTAGGATAGCTCGCTTCCACAGCCACAAAAGCCTCGGCCAGTTTTAGAGCCTCTTCGCAGGTCTGCAGGGAGTGCTGCTGAACCCAGCAATATGTCCTTTCCTCCAAATCATTCTGAAATTGCTCGAGGAGGACTTGATCCACCAGGTCCTCTTTGTCTGACCCCGCTGGGCTTACCCATTTATTGAGGAGGTCCCGCAGCAGCTGCAGCAGCACTGAGGGATGTCTTTCGTCAGGCCCCGTCTTGGCACATAACAGGTGGTAATAGTGATCTGGGCTGATCTCCAATTGGTAGAGAATAGCCTGTTTCACGCGCTTGTAATCTCTGGCTTCATCCCTTGGGAGGGCCCAGTAGGTGGCCTGTGCCTTACTTACCACCAGAGTACCCAAGTGGCTGGCCCAGTACTCCTGGTTGAGACCGGTCATAAGGGCGTGGCACTCAAAGGCCTCAATGTAGGCCTCCGGATTATCGTCCTTCATCATCTTGGGCATCCTGAAAGACATCAGGCTATGTCGGAGCCAGTCTTGCTGGCAGTCTAGCATCTGTTGTTGGGAATCCAGAATGTGTGTGGTCCGCAAGGACCTCAGACCTGGTCCCTCCAATAAGACTCCCTATCATTCTATTCTTCATCACCCTGTGATGCGATGTGCCTATCCCACCACCGAGATAACCGAGGCCCCTAAACTACTGGGCCAGGAGGCCGGCAAGGGTGCCTCTGGCTTCTGGGCGGTGTGGATTGCCCTGTGCTCAGGTTCCACCACCCCAGCGGCTCATCCGTAGGGGTGTAGAATCCCCGCCTCTTCCTAAGGCTGCTGTGGGCCATGAAGGTCCACTGTCCAACCCCACTTCAGGTCCTGGTCCGCCCTCTGGTGTGGCCCAACGAGGGCCTGCTTGACTCGCCCCACTCTCTTCTCTGTGTCTCCCGTGCAGACTCGCTCCTAGGTCTCAGCGCTGGTCTACCCCGATGCTGCTCTCTCAGCTCCTTCCTCCGGTCCCTCCGTGGGTGATGCCACTGGCTCTGCTGCAGATGCAACTGCTAGATTGCCCGTCGGCATTGCTCCCACCTTCACTCCCACCTCTGAGACTGATGTCACTGCCGGCTTTCCAGCTGACTCTGCCGCTGGCATTACAACCAGCTTCTCTTCCAGTGTTACAACCAGCTTCTCTGCCAGCTCTGCTATGATGTTGCAGCCGGCCTTCCTGCTGGCTCTGCTATCAACGCTGCAGCCAGCTTCCCTGCCGGCTTTGCTGTCGGCATCACTGCCGACTCTCTCAGAGCCTCTCCTAGCTTCGCCCCAGCTTTCCACGCCGCTGGGCACGGCAGCTGATCCCCTCCATGTGAGGGCTCCTCACTCCAGCCTCCGCTCATTAGCCGCCCCGCCACCTTGTCGGGGCCGCTTTTTATCTCTCCCGGGCGGAGTCTCTCGCCCATGCTGCTTGGCCGTAGCTGTATGTACACGCAGCTAATCACCTTCACCGGTGGTTTCGCTGCGTGCCTCTCCTCCAGCTCTTCAGGCTCTACGAGAGGTAAGTGGGGCTCTCTTTTGGCCTGGGGCTCTCCTGTCACCCCAGCTTCCCTGGGACAACATGTTTCTATTAATCAAAGTGATGCATAGGCTGGAAATTCTCTGCAGAATATATCTGATTGAACAGTACAATAAACAGGAAAACATTTTTAGTTAGATTTTTTTTTGCAAAGAAAATAAAAATAATTTTAAAAAATCATAGGGAAAGCTCAACCCAATTCAAAATCTTCAATATATCAATGGATGTACACCCCAATATTTAGGCTAAAATACATCAATAATAAACATTTTAACAGTATCTAAAAATGACTCACAGATGATTCTTTAAAAGGTAGGTAAATATTATGTTTGTGGAAAAACTATTTTGAAAGAGAATAAAATAAAAGCTTAAAGTACAGACACTATAGATGTTAATATTAAACATTGGTAAAACAATAAATATAAAGATAAAGGGGGTAATAAACACTGGGCACATCTACACAAGATGCTATGTTGGTGTAGTGACAAACTATAGCATCATAGCTTGTCACAACAGTGACGTAGCATCAGCGGGCATGAACTGTGATGCCACTGCTACTGCACAGCAAGGTTCCCTCTAAGGTGCGTGTGTGCATGGCTGTGCACAACTAAAAGTGTGGTCACCCACATCTTTTTCAAGGCTTTCTCTGCATCAGACCCATGGAGTGCAGCACTTCCCCAGAGCTGGTGGAGCCCACACCAGCCTCCATCCCTGCCTTGCCTCACCTCAGGGAGGAGCCACTGCCTGCCCTAGTGAGGCTCTGCTGGCTCTGGGACACTGCTCTGCTCCCCGGCCCTGATGTCATGTGCCTCCTTGCTCTCCAAGGCCATGCAGGGCAGCGGAGTGGTGTCTCAGAGTCAGCAGAGCCTCGTTGGGGCAGGCAGCAGCTCCTCCCTAAGGTGAGGCAAGGCAGGAATGGAGGCTGGTGCGGGTTCCACCAGCTCTGGTGTGGGGGAGCAGAGCACTCCCGTGAGCTGGTGGAGCCCACTCCCAGTCCCTAGGTCCAGCCCTTGGCCCTCAGCCCCGGCCCCTAGCTCCAGCCTCTGGCCCCCAGCCTCCAACTCTGAGCCTCTTGGCTCCAGCCTCCAGACCCCGGCCCCTAGCCTCCAGTCCCAGTCTCTCGGCTCTAGCCCCCAGCTCCAGCCTCCAGCCCCCAGTCTGCAGCCTTCAGGCCCCAGCCTCCTTCCTCCAGCCCCCTTCGATAAGTGTCCCATGCCGGACTGAAGTGACACACTCACAGACCACTACTCCTTAGTAGGGAACATTGCTACTGCACATAGCTCATTGTTACTGTACAGTAGGATTGGAAATGACCTGTGCAGTACCAGTGGATACGGCAAGTATTAAATGACTGCACAGTACCAACTGCACAGTGGGGCACACTTGTAGATGTGCCCACAGAGTAGTAATTACATGTCAGAAATACCACTAAACAATTGAAGACTATGAAAAGGAATTTAAAAAATATATATAGTACTGAAAATGAAGGTATTTCAGTAACAGGCATGCTAAATGCTGGCAGAATCACTTATCCTTGTAAATTTTTAGTAGTGCTTGTAAACTGATGTATATCATATATTAATTTTTACACTACTTAAAATATTATGGCATTATGGTTCCTCATATAAAGCATCAATGGCTTGATGTAATATTTCCCCCCATCCCCTTTCAAAAGCTGGTGTTGCCTTTTGTGCAGATCTTTCCATATGATGATCACAAAGGAAGTTGAGAAGGATGAAACACGAAAGACAACTCTAGTAAGGCCACAGTAAGCCTAGAAGGTCGGGACACATTATGAAGAGTACTGGTGTCTTTGATGCTGATGGTAGTGAGCACTATGCTCCATAGTGTTTTCAGGATCAAACACTTTGTCTTCCATCTTGCAGTTGGTACAAGACTTATGTTCCTATGCATATTCTATCTGAAAACAAAGGGGCTCTCTCTTGACTCAGGGAGTTGCAGGGCAGTAATCCAAGATGGACTGGAGCCTTTATCTGTAAGCTGTTTACAACAGGAACCTTTGCCCCAATTCTGTCCTCCAATACACCTGTCTAAAGCAGGAGGTACGCATACCCCTAAGGGTACTTTGAAAGGTCCTGGCAGGTACGCAGGGATGGGCAGGGATGGAGTGCTGCCACCCTACGCTGCTGTCTCACAGGAAAAGGGCCAGGGTTAGGCGAAAGCAGAGCCACACAGACACTGTGCTGCCACTGCTCACCACCCACCTGCTCCGCATGCAGCCGCTTACCACCCCCTGCCTAGCTCGGCATCTGATTGCTCACCTCTTCCCCCAACTTGGTGTTTGGCCACTTACCACCTCCCCGGGGTACACTTATTAAATAGGGGGATGCCAAGGTTGAAAAACCCTGGTCTAAAGCATAAGAGAACAAACCCCTTGTCTTCATATTTACCAGCAAAGCATTGGTATGCTCTTAGCTCTTCATACATGATGATATCAGTAATAAATCTAAGCTCAGCTGGTATCAAATTATACAAGCCCATGCGCATTCACACACACATTATAGCAACCATATAAACAACATTTCTGATAAATAGGACCTTTAGAGATTCAGATCAGAAGACACAGTGATTATATGTTACTATTAATGTGTGACAGGAAATAAATGGTTTTCTGGAGGGGAATAATTTAATAAGTGAATCAAAGAATACAATTATATTCCTACAAAGGGAGGACAGAAAGATTTTTTTTTTTTTAATATAATTTTTGCTTTTTTACATGCACCTTATTTTTGGTAGATAAATTGATACTAATTTTGACAAAAATATAAATTATGCCTTTGATGGTTAATCAAGAGAGTGGTATCTGTAAACTTAAAGATATTTGTTTCAACTGAGAATATTTGGAACATACTTAGTTAATTACAGAATTTCTGTTAAAAATTATGTAACACTTGGCGTGTGATGCTACCCCATGTGCTCCCCTATGTCTTCCTGATGTATTGCCATTGAACTCCACCGTCATTTGCTTCAGCAGTGGCTAAACCTACGCAGAGCAAATCCAATGAAAGCTTGACCAGGACTAGTATTTATAGCTTTGTTTGTAACTGCTTTTTTTGCTAGCTAGTGCTTCAATGTAGTCCTGGTTGTGTTGCAGCTGAGGTAGACCAGTCCTTTAAAAAAGTGGCCAGCAGTCCTTGGTGGAGTGACCAAAGTCACCAAATTGGTTCCATAGGTACTTGTCGGGAAACTTCAAACAAGGGGTCTGGACACTATAAGGGGGGCATGGAAGGAAGCAAAATGCAGAGCAACCTAGAGTTAGTCACAAGGGGATTTCTTCACACAGCCAGGGTGGGGCACAGGAAAGAGCTGCTAGCAGGTCATCCAGGAGGTACAGGGAGGGGGGCATCTCCCACCACTGTGCGCACCCCTGAAGAAGGCACAGGGGGCATGTGCTCCCCAGATCTGTGCATGGGGTAAAGAGAGGCTGCGGTCTGTGGGCTCAGGGCCAGAGGCTGTGCTGGCCTCTTCCCGGGGGTGGGACTGGGCCAGGGTTGTGCTTGGGGCAGATGGCAGCATTGCTGAGAGGGGTGGCTGTGGGGACATTTAGGGGTCCATAGCCCACCCTGCAGCCCACCCTTCCAGTGTCACCGCCACCCACCCCAAGCACAGCCCTGGCCCAGCTGCCCCACCAGGAAGAGGCCAGTGCAGCCTCTGGCTGAGCCTGTAGCTGGCAGCCCACTTTTGCCCCATCCTCAAATCCAGGGAGCACGTGCCTTCCCGAGGGGTGCACGCAGTGGGGTGGAGCTGCCACCACTCCCCACCTTCTTGTGCCCCCTAGATGAGCTGCCTGTGGCTCCGTCCCATGCTCTGCCTCACCACAGCTGGTCAGCACCCACTCTTCCCCACTCACAGACTTACCAGCAGCATGCTGGTCTCCAAGCTGCTGGGCTGCATATCGGCTATCAGATTGGTATCGGCTGATATGGCTTGTTAATAATCGGCCATCAGTATTGGCCAATAAAATCTGTGCAGCCCTACTAGCCTGGGGACCTAATGACCTGCCTTATAACTAGCTTCTATAACATGAAAAAATGTTTAGAATTGATATTGCCACAGCTGTAGCTTACGTAGGTAAGACTCAATGTTCACAATGAATACCAAACATTCAAGAGCATTATACAGTACTAATAGAGGAGCAAGAAAACAGCATGTGTTTACAAAGTGTGGTTCTCATTGCTGTGATGTTATCTGCACGAGCTGTGTTAACAAAGGATTATGCAGTTGGAAAAGTATAAATAGGTTTTGTATTCTCATTTATTTCTCTATTTATTTTCTCTTTAATGTGTGATGCCAGTCTTTTAATGGAAACACAATTTATACAGAAAATAGAGCTCTTAAACTTTAAGCAACCAAAGGCCCACTCTTGTTTCCATTTAAGTTTGTGGTAAAAATGTCACTGCCTTCAGTGACAGCAGGACAAGACCTTGTTCTTTGACAGCATTATACTCTTTTCCAAACCAAAATTTATTAAGAAAAAAATTGCCTGGTTTTTATCTAACATGACTCTGTCCACTGCATTCAAGATCTAAAGGTGATTTTCTTTTGGCAGCTTTTGGTTGCATTAAAAAAGCAGTTAGATACTGCAATATAGACAGGTCCTTAAATATTGTAAGATTGTATTCAGTCACAAAAGGAATCAATTTGCTTTAGTTTAATGCTTCAGCTTTTGAAGAGAGGTCAAGTGACAGGCTATTTGGCTCACTACAAGAGTAGAAATTAGACTGAAGTTGCAAACCTGAGAAGGTTTGTTTGAGAAGGAACCGGGAAGAAAAAAATCTGAAAAATAAGTTTAAAATCTCACATATTTCTGAGACTGAGGCAAATAGGATGGTACTTAAACCAAGGCATTTGCCTCTGATGATAGAACTGATTACAGTGGAACCAGATCATGCATATCTGGGTGGTTCTCAACCTGCTTTCTTTGCAGTTGGTTGCTGAATTAAGAATGAGCTGCTCAGGTGTTTGCTGCAGTTTTTTCTTCAAATAGCATCTTTTTTTCATTCAGTTGGAACTCATCAGTGGCTTCAAGCAGATGATCAAAGAAGTGACACACTGTAATAAAAGCTTCAGCAAAAATCTAATGGTCCTGTGTAGCTGTTTGCTTTGTCATTGTATCCCTCAGTTATTTTACAAACTTTCATCTTCACATGGTGGAGGGTTAAGAATCTAACTCTATAAAGTATTCAGGATCTACTGTATTTCTTGTTTTGGAAATGTTCATATTAAGTGTTTGGTCTGGACAGAACTGGTAACAGAACCCTATCATCTTTTATTGCTTGAGTTTTAGAGGATGACAGAGACTAGAGCTGCTGGGGTCTGTTGGGCTTGTGAGTTTTGACATGGATGCTTCTGGGCCACTAATCCTGTTGGAATTGCTTGTCCTTATGTTTGCGGGAGGATATGATTCCCGCTTCTCTTACAGAAGCAGTTGGTAGATCCTCAAGCAATCATCTCTTTACACTCAAAGTTATCACGTTCTCTTAAAACATCATTAACATGCAGAAAAGCTGCTTTGTACTAGGGTATTTGGTACAGCAAACCCACTCTCAGCTGGGCCTCCTTCCACAGACTTGCGCACAGGATACACATACTGTTTTCAGTCCGCATTGGTGGCAGAAGACCTCTCATATTTTTGCCCGAATCTAGTTGGAAGAGTGGCATTCTTTGCCTTGTACTGCATTGAAATGCACAATACCAATTATGCCACAAATGGTAGAGCAATATTATAGAACCAGGTTTCAGCAGCATTTACATGAACTAGCTTAAGGTTGTAAAAAATCTTAGTGTCCTTTCACTCAGCATATAGAATCCTAACATCAGTTCTAAATTTTAAGGGGGAAAGGTTCAGGGAATATGAAAAGAAGGAGAACCGAAGGAATTATTTGGGCTGCTCTTCATTTTAATTTGCAGATTTAGGAAATTTTCCTGCTCTATTAAGATATTAACATGTATGGTATATCAGTTATTCGTAGAATTTCCTCCCCTTTTCACTCAAATCTATTTTTTTCTTTAAAAACATTTTTGATTAAATGTAGGAGCTTGCATTACTATTTTTCTGAAAGAACAATAATGAAATGTTTTGATGTGTTTACCAAGGCCTATCTTCTATTTTTGAAGGATATATATATAAGATGTCTGTAAAATTCACATTGTGTGATTGCATGTAATATATAACTGTGATAAGACTTCTGAGCCAGAGTTTCTTATCTTCATTTATTTGATCAGCACTCTCTAGATTGAGGTGAAAATAATGTGAGAAGGAAAATGTAGCATATTTTGATATTGTACTTTCCTGTATGTAATAAAACATAAAAAAAATTCCTCGCAGGGAGGCTGTATGTGCACCACAACACACTAAAATAAGCAGATATTTGAAAAGTACTTGGGTATTATGGTAGCAAATGGAGTATTTATGTTATGTTGCACAAAAAATCAGACGGATTAAAGGAAACAGACTGTTCTGTTTGTTTACTTTCTGTTTCATAGCATCCTCAACCCTCCTAGTTGATGCCATGAGACCTGTCTTTCACTAACCTTATTTGCCTGACTAACTCACAAGCCTGTATACTTTGTGATGTTACTCTACTGATGCTGTCGCTGCCCATCTGTTTTTCTTCCTTGGGACTTGCCCCTTAAGAAACACCTCAACTAGACTGCCATCCTGCTTCAGTGAGACATGATCAAAACACCACTACTTGTCTGAAAGAACTGTCTAATAAACATCCATTACATTCCCAAACTGCTCAAGCACCCACTCCTCTCATCTTTTCTGCATGAAATGAAAAACAGACATGGGTAACTTAATGTAAAGAGTAGATGTCTTTGTTTCATCGAGCATATCATTTTGACGTGCTGGGCTGCATATACCTTATGATACGCAATACTTGTTAAGGAAATAAATCAATAAAATACTACATTTTCCACCATCCTCTCTCTGTCCCAACAAACAAATACATACATCATATACTGCAATTTAAGGGAGCCTTTCTAAACATGTACTACAATGTACATGTACATCCAAAGGTGCATTTCAAGCTGGTCCAAAGAGGTGATCCCCCTCTATGTGACTTTGGTCAGGCTGCAGTTGGAGTACTGCGTCCAGTCTTGGGTGCTGCACTTCAAAAGGGATGTGGCCAGCCTGGAGAGGGTTCAGAGGAGGGCCACCTGCTTTGTGAGAGGGCAGCACGACAGGCCCTACGAGGAGAGACTGAGGGACCTGAACCTGTTCAGCCTGAGCTAGAGGAGGCTGAGGGGGGACCTAATGGCTGCCTACAAACTCATCAGGAGGATCAACAGCAAATAGGTAGAGCCCTTTTCTCCCCAGCACCACCTGGGGTGATGAGGAACAATGGTGATAAGCTGATGGAGAATAGGTTTAGTTAGAGATCAGAAGGCAGTATATTACAGTTAGGGTGGCCAAAATCTGTAACCAACTTCCCAGGGAAGTGGTCCTCACCCCTACCTTCCCCCCTCCACTATAGAGCTTGCTGCTCTATCTCATCTGTGCTTCCCTTACTTCAGAGGGGTAAGATATCTGCAGTAAGAATAATGCAGGCAGCTGGCTGCTGTAGGGGCAGCCCCTGTTCTCAAAAGGCTGCTGACCCCTGGTCTAAATGGATGAGTTGCCTGCTCAGTCTCAACTCCAAACTGTTTAATAAATGGAGTTTGTACTAAAGCCAAAAACAACATAAATTGTTCCAAAGATAATTAATTGTTTTAAGGTTCCAGTACAAACACCTTAAAAGAAACAATAAACATTCCCCTGAACTGTCTGCCTAGAGTGTGGGTGGCTGTAACAAGGAACCCTAGCTGTGTTACCAGAAAGCAGGTCAGCCTCTTCAAGACCAGAACTTTCTGGGCACAGCCTGCTGGCAGAGTAGGGGTTAAAAGCAGAGCCCTGCCAGCTGGTCAGGTGACAGGAAGGGCGCAGGCCAGAACTATAAAAACTCTGGACTGAGCCAGCCAAAGAGGCTAGGTTGCAGGGAGGGTGGACTCCTGGTGACTCCCAGAGAAGCAGCAGCAGCCCTACAACAAGGAGCACAGCAGATGGTGGAAAGCATAAGCACAGAGCCATGGAATATGAGCTAGCAGATGGCCTACCTTAACTTTATGGTGCTGGCTCCTACCCTGGGGGTCTTTAAGAAGAGGCTTGATGCCTACCTGGCTGGGGTCATTTGAGCCCAGTTTTCCTTCTGCCCAGGCAGGGGGTTGGACTTGAAGATCTACAAGTTTCCTTCCAACCCTACTTCTATGATTCTATGATTAGCACTGCGGGGTGCAATCACAAAGGGTCAAAGAGCCCGATGCACTAGCGGGTGCAGCTGTAGAGGGTCAGGGGCCCGGAGCTGACTGTGGGAAGACAATTTAACTTTTCAAATTGTCTTTTATGAAATTAGCAAGACAACTAAAGCTTACAAGAACACAGACTAAACTACTTACAGGAACACAGACTACACTTGGATTTGCAACCACATGTTGCAGCAATCATCCACTTCATCCTTCTTTACATCAACTTCATTTTCAACAATGAACACTTCCTGCAAACTATGTGTGCAGCTATTGGCACAAAGATGACCCCTCAATATTTCAACCTCTTCATGAGCCACCTGGAAGAAGAACTTAGAAAATGGCCATCAAATCTGCACTCTGTCTAAATTACATAAACCAGGAGTGCTCAAACTTTCAGCTCTGGAGCCAGATTTGACCTTGTACTAAATTGAGCATGCAGGGCAGTAATGCAGGCAGTGTGGGGCCTGATCCTGGTGGGCAGTGGTGGCACAGGGCCCAATCCTGGTGAGTGGGATCTGGTCCAGCCTATGAATTGACTCCATGCCCCTCATCTGACATGCAGGGCCAAAAAGTTGAGCTCCAGTCATACAGACAAGATTTTCATCATTTAGACTGAACAACTCAACTCACTTACTGACTTCCACTACACATTGAACAACTATCATCCCTTGATCAAACTTCCTCTGTAATATTCCTACATTAACATCAACTTTCCAGATACCATGATCCACATCTAGGTGACACCCTACAAACCATTGTATAAAACACCCTGCAAACCACCACACTTGTGTCCACAAAACCAGCAATCATCCCAGACATACCAAAACAGCTGTAATCTACAATTAGGCTTCGGATACTACCACATCTGCTCTGAGGAGAATAGGCATGACAAGCACCTAGCCAGCCTGAAATCTGCCTTTATACAACAAGGATGCTCCATCAGAGAAAAGAATCACCCCCAAATCCTGCCCATGACTGCAGAAACTTGATGGCCACAAACCACCACCCCACACTGAAACCAACTAAAATAATCGTTGAACAATTAGTCTATACTCAGCAAATATCAGACCTTAAGAGAAATACTTCTAGCCCCTCCACTTCTGACTTTCAAACAACCCCCTTGCTTTGTCCAACTCATCATCAGAAGCAAACTCCCTACTGTTTGACAGACATCAAATGGGATGCAACCTTATGTTAAAGATGTAAAACCTGGCAACACCTCTCTGCTTCTACAACAACCAACACCTCCCACAATGAACCCATCAGAATTCATGAATCCCATACATGACTTGATCAAAATGTGATATATCTGATCTAATGCACCAAATGCCCTCGTGGAAACGATGTGGGTGAAACTAGACAGAAACTATGCACCAGAATGAACTCTCACAGGAAAAATGTAAAGGACAGAGACACACAAATGCTAGGTAAGTGCACATTTTCCACAGAACAGCCACTCCCTTTCTGACTTCACTATCCTTGTGCTCAAGGGAAATTTGCAGAACACCTTTCAACGGTGAGCTTAAGAAGAAAAAATATCATAAGCTGGCTGGACACACGGAACACTGATATCAACTTTATGGCATACTCTAATTGACCTATGAAATTCTTTCATACTACAGGTGATAATGGCTTTCTTTCCCTTTGATAGGCCTTGATCTTCCATTAATCAAGCTTTTTTTTTCAATTGTTTGTCCGTTACCTCTGGGAACCTCTCTTTCTTGCAATTTCACAGCTCTTTACTCTGTTTTTAATCATCACTGTGCCTCCTGCTTTCCTCAAATCTGATGAAGAATGCCTTGTATTCTTGTTTTGTTTGTCTATCTTTACACACATACAATACAAACAAAGAGAACATGTCTTATTTGAGGAGCTTATAATTGAAGGGCCAGCTGCTGCTGCTGCTTGTTATTATTAATATCTCTATTATAATAGTGCCTAGAAGCTCAAGTCAAGAACTAGTACCCTATCATGCTATTTATCACAAAATACAATACAAGAAGACAGTCTACTGAAAATTCTTTGGGTCACAAAAGGACAAAATAAGAGACACCAGACTGACACTGACAGATGGGGCATGCAGGGAAATGATGATACATTACTGATTATCATAAATAACAGTGTCCAGTAGGCTCCATACATGCTGCAGCCTGGTGCGCAGAGCACAGTGTAAATTTTGTCAAGTTTTTTTTAGAAAGGTGAGGATTTTGGGGGGGTGATATATTTTGACCAGCGTTGTTTGTTCCCACATGGACTACCACTAACAGATGGTAATCGGTGGGCCTAATAATCTTCCGGACGCTCTCCGTGACATCCTGAACCTGCGTTCTAGGCAGGCAGCAGACCTCTCGGGCCAAGGGATCAGGACGGCAGATGAGACCCTCCCTGCCCCTCAGGATGGAGTCCCCGATGACCAGGATTCAACGCTTTTTCCTCCTTTGGGACCGCTTCTTCCTCTCCGCTCGTGATGAAGGTGCACAATCATCACTGCAATGGGGGTGCTTCTCAGCAGTCTCCTCCAGGATGGCAAGGGCCACATACCTGTTCCCAAGTGGCACCTTAGGTACAGGTCCCGCAGCAGCACGGGCTGCCCTGGATCCAAGGGGAATTTGCTGCCACCGTCAGGTTGCTCCTATGGATCTGGGGGGGCTCCTCATTCTCCTCAGTAGGTTTCTGGCCCTGCAGAGAACAGAAGTACATATCAATTTCGTTCTCTGCCGCCCAGATCCCCCGGAGCCTGCTCACCTATGTCAATAGATAATTACAAATATTGGGAGAAAATGAATGGGATAATGAAGGTAATAGCAAGAATTTGTGTCTAATGAAAATTACCTGATAAAGAACCTGATTGCAATAAAAATTCAGCACTAACCCTATTCAGTTACAGAATTGTTATGTGGTGTTATTAATGACACCAAGGGAAAATGAATCCTGAACCCAAACTTTGCTGTTAAGATCAACTTTTTAAGGATTTAAATTTTGAAAAGATTTGACAGAAAGGCCGGACATTTCAGGTCTTATGAGTAATAGGCTTTGTTTCTGTTCTACATTTGTTTTTTGGGTATGATTAAAGTAACTTTGTTCATCTCAGAGTCTCACAGAAGAGGCTCTGATGCAGTGAGAAAGTGACCAGCAGCTGGTATTGTGTAGGTAGATAGGTAGACAACTGCTACTGAGATAAGACTTACAGAACAGAGCTATCTTGAATTCATGCCTCCTTTTCTCAGTCAAGATTTATCATAATGTTTTTACAGTGAAAGGCTTCTGGGTGCCTCCTGTCTTTGACATGGCCATTCTGTAATTACCCTCTGTTGTAGACAAGAAGATTGTCATGGCCAAAGAGACCTGATTTTCTTTAGAGACTGAACAACTGCAACTTGCTGTCTGAAATAGGATGAAGGCATAACACCCAAGCCCCTTATTTCCAACCTTTGTATCTGAGATCTGTTATATATATCAGGGAGTGTGAGAAAGACGAGTGTCCCATTCTGCCTGTGACATATCCATGGGTGGATCTAGGATTTTGAAAAGAGGGATACAGATGATGGGGTATATAATCACACATAACACAATACATATTTTTCTCCAATTTAAGAAAACCAGAAACTTTTCTAGAAAGCTAGGGGCTTAAGGCTATATTATTCAGTTTAAGGTCAAACAAATATAATTTTATTGGAATGTACATTAATTTGCTATATTACACATAATGTATAAAAACACAACAAACTAAGCAAAAATACTTAAAAGATGTTGTTTTATTAGTCCTGTAATCATTAGAAATAAACATACATCTCTTTGACAGATTCATAAGACAAAATCTAGCCTTCTGAGCATCTTGACAAAGCATCCAATGCTTCACTGAAAGTTATTTCCACATCTAAGTTAATGTTCACCTAAGTTAAAGGTTTTCAGACCTGAGTTAATGTTTAAGCTTAAATTAAAAACAGTCTGCAAGGCTATGAAATAGGAGCTACATGACTAGGAGCAGCTAACAGATAGTAGAACTGTAAAAGAAAAGCTTGATTATAGCTGGGCTTGATTTAATTAAATGTTAAGAGCATTTAAAAAAAAAAGAGAAGGAATTGTTAACAACTGTAGAACGAAGCATTTAGAAAGAATCAGGTAAATTATAATGAGCCATGAAATCATTTGACTCCTTCACTGTTGTCTGACTAGAAATGTTGTTGCTGCCATTGCAGGCAGTTGGTTTTAAACTTTGAGTGGAACAGGAATCAAAGGAGGGATGCAACTGCACCAGTGTACCTCCCTGGATCTACCCTTGGATGTTTCTTATTGTGGCAAATTCAAATCTTACAAATATATAAAATGCATAGTGCAAATGCAAATGATACAGAGCTTATGCTGCAAGTATTTACAATGATTTTGGACCTTTCTCCATCTGTAAGGAAATGGTATTATAATATATATATGCACATAGGGTCAGAATTAATGTCCTTATCCTGGAAATACTTGCATTAACTAAAGTGAATGGGACTTCAAATATACATGTAAGTGTATTTAATGTTAAGGTTGCAGAATTCTGGTATTCTCTAACTTTTAAATGCTTGACTTGGCATTCTATGAATATAGCTTGATCTGTAAGTAATAGATATATAGGGGGTTTAATTTTTTTTCAGGACTATTTTCCGGTATGTGTATCGCATAAACAAGCCAAGATGAATCACAATTTATAATCCGTCACTTAGAAAGGGCCATGTGTCATCAAGGACAAGAAGACATGTCTTAATTCATCATGGAAACATTCCACAGCAGCACTTAACTGCAGTGGACTTTGTAGCAGTCTAAACTTTATTATTTCAGACTATTATTGTTAGGGACTATTGCTACTAGGTTCCAGCTCTTTGTAATTTAAACCGTCAAAGACATCTGATTCAATCATTCCCCCTCTGTACCATACAATAGAATACTAGTAAAAAGAGCAGAGATCACTCAAAAAGGTGCTTGCTGTAATGGTATAGTTAGAGTGGAAGCTGGAACAATTCCATATGGGAAAATGTTTGAAGAAGGTCAGCATGCCTACTACCAATGGCGTTGTTTTGATGAGTAATAAAAGAGTTTGGTGTTTGGATTCAGAAAGGTAGGTCATGACTTTACACAGTCTGCTCACTGACAGGAGAAAAATCCTTTAGATCTAAAATGTCTTATTGTTATTTTTGTATTCATAAATGATTGAAGGTTAAGAACATGTTTATTTTCTGACTTCATTACAGTTTGTTTTTCTTTTCTCTGATTCTTTCAAATAAAGCCATATTTGAGGCTTTCTTTAAACTAAAAATGATATTTAGTTTGAAGGTAACTTGCAAAAGTACTACTGTGTCTTCAGCTGAATTGCTATTGTGTAACTCCCTTTACAAACGGTCTTTACTGAACCACAAAGAAATGTATGCTTCTTGAAACATTAGTGCATTCAGAGGAATACCTCACCCCACCTTTTCTTCAGCAATGTGAAAGCATGACTGACATGGAGATCAGGATGCTCACTCTTTCAATGGATTGTGCACTTAAAGTAAAGACCTTAAAAGAATCACTGAAATGCTCAGATAATTGAATGACCTAATGTGCTGAATGTGACCCGCTGTACTAAATATTCCAGGGCACTTTTTATATAGTTGTGCTACTGTCAGGGCTATATGGACATTTTCATTCTAAACTATTATTTTCATCTGTTTATAACTTTATTACTAACAATGATCTATCAGGATGATTTTCTTTCATTTTTGTGTAGATTTAGTTCTTGGTAAAGATGATAAACTGAGAACACTTTCACCACAGAACAGGTATAGCTTTGGCAGTAAGTGCATAGCTTTCCACACTGCCCCATCAATATCTTTGCACTTCTTGGAACAAGGGGACAGTATAGGGTTCCAGTATTCTTAGTGGCTCTGCAAAAGCTTGTACAGCAATAAAAGAAAAGGATATTTTGGCAGGGCATTCTCTGTGAAGGCTCTTCTTTCCATCTCTAGTTCTTTATTAATTTGGCAGCATCAAAACACTTAATGGTGGGGAAGGGGCCCAAATCTGTTTTTAATTATGGCTAGTAGTCTGTAATACAAGTTTGAGGCTTCCACCTACCTCCTTTCAAAGCAATGTCTCACTGAGATCTGTGTGTGGCATACATAAGGAATAAGGGTAGAATATGGTTTCTATATTGTAATTAAACTTTTGGTTAGTAAGAGAAAAGATGAAAAATGAGTGTTACTTCTCTATGAAAGAACAAGGGGACATGGTATCGCTGTCCATGGTACCAGTATAGCACTGTCACTGCTGTTAAAGTTGAGAACCAATCTGCTTAAAGGTAGATTTTTCTCCATGTTCTACAATCCATGAGCTTTGGCTTGCCATGAAATTTGGCATGCATGCAAAGAATCCAGGGTAGAACTAATAAGCCATATTACTGTTATCTGAGCTAAAGATTTCTGAAATACAATTTTCCTGGTGACGGGAGAATGGCTTTTTTTCCCCCCTGTCAAAAAGGTTGATGAATTCTACCCGTGTGTTTTATACACACCTAGGAAATCAAAGTATGGCAGTAATTATACCCCAAATGGCCATGATTGCTCAAAACTTATCCCAGATAGTTCTTACTGGAACTCACCTTTTTCAGAAAAGTACAATTTTATACAGTATGCAAAAGGACTCAGCTCTCTACAGAGGCATGCATCTAGTGGATTACACTGCATCCATGAACAGTGTGTCCAGGAGGGTTCGTAGCCTATCAGTATTTGTAACAGGAAACCCTAACCCTGTTGCTTGAAGGAAGATCAAGGTTTCAAAAAGACTCCAGATGAAAGAGAAGAGAGGGGTGTGTGTAACAGGAAACCCTAGCCCTGTCATCAGGAGACAGGTCTGCCCCTTTAAGGCCAGAACTTTCTGGGCACAAAATGTTGGTAAGGAAGGGGTTAAATACCGAACCTAGCCAGCTAGTAAGCTGACCGGAAAGGGCAGGCCAAGGCTATAAAAACCTTAGGGACAGCAGCAGTAAGGGCCAGCAGCTGAAGCAGAAGGAGTGCCTACCAGAGCTCCGTGGAGAGGCCTGGTAATTGTCCAAAGGCTGAAAGAGAGGACTACGGAAGCCCTGAGAGATGGCAGCTGCCTCAGAAGCCGACGGTGGGGAGCCAAAGCACAAATCCGGTGTAAATGTAAGCTGGCATGCAGCTTTCTTTGATCACAGTTTTTTTTTTCCTTGGGGGCAGTTATTGCCCTTGGATGGGACTGTCCATATTTCTTTTGGTTATTGAATAATACCAGTGGTTTGGGTAATGCTATTAGGGGAAGGAGAACGCCTCATTTGATAGCCCACTACAGAATGGGGACCCCAGTGCCAGTGAGGGTGTGGCTTTTTGGGGGTACATAGGCTCTGGCACCAGTAAGGGTGCAGAATTTTGGGGTGCTCTGACCTGGCACCAGAAGGCTTGATCTTAAAAGACCAGGGTGATCTTGTGCACCTGACGGTCAATTTTGGTCTTTTTTGTGGGACTGGTTGGGGCCATCCCCTGGCCTTGAACTTGCGCTGGCCTGGCTGTGGGACCAGGGCTGGACCGCTGGGCCAGGCTCCAGATTGGAGCAGGAAAGAGGGCCATGAGCCTCAAGACAGCAAAAAAAAAGGCTAGAGCCTCAAAGTCAGACATTGTTTGGTGGGTTTAGAAAGGGAGGCCTACCTAGAGAAAGACTGAAGTCAAGGCTTGTGGAGGTTAAAGACCCCAATATAGGAAATACAATAGGCAGTCTCCCACTTTCAGGAACATTAGCATACTAATTTCCATCAAGACATGGCAGGCGAGAGGGAGAGAGTGGGACATAGGAAACTTTACAGGGGACTCCAAGAGCGCCCCACATAGGGTGTGGATAACAGGGAAGATGGTGCTGGGGAAGGCAACCTATTACAGTATTCCTAAGACGTGGGTGTAATCTCAGTACAGCAGTTTTTTCATAGATTCACATATTGTAGAGTCAGAAGGGACCACAATGGATCATCATGTCCAATCCCCTGTCCCTGGCAGAAAAGAGGACTGAGGTCAGATGACCCCAGCCAGGTGGCTGTCTACCTCCTTGGAAGCCCATTCCAGATCCTGGCCACCCTTACTGTGAAAAATTTCTTCCTAATATCTAACTTAAATCCACTCTCAACTAGTTTACACTTGTTATTCCTAGTCGCTCCCTGGGGCGCCTTAGTAAACAACACTTCCCCTATTCCCTGTTGACCTCCCCTAATAAATTTATAGGTGGCCACAAGATCTCCCCTCAGCCGTCTCTTGTGAAGGCTGAAGAGATTCAGCTCTCTCAGCTCCCACATAGGGTCTATCACGAAGGCCGCTAATCATGCGACTGGCCCTCCTCTGGACCCTCTCAATATTCCCTGCATCCCTCTTGAAGTGCGGTGCCCAAAACTAGACACAGCACTCCAACCGCGACCTGACCAGTGCTGTATAGAGGGGAAGCATCACCTCCTTTGTTCTATTTGTCATGTACCTGCCAATGCATGACAAGGTGCGATTGGCCTTGTTGATGGCCTTGTTACAGTGCTGGCTTATGTTCATCTTGGAGTCTTTATGACTCCAAGATCCCTTTCTGCCTTCGAGCTGCTGAGGACAATCCCCAATCTATAGGTGTGCTGGGGGTTCCTCCTTCCCAGGTGGAGTACCTTACATTTATCTTTATTAAATTGCATCCTATTTCTCTCTGCCCATTGATCCAATCTGTCCAAGTTAGCCTGAATCTGCTCCCTGCCCTCCGGTGTACTACCTTTACCCCATAACTTGGTATCATCAGCGAACTTGGAGAGGGTGCTCTTCACGCCCTTGTCCAAATTGCTGATGAAGATATTAAATAATATCGGTCCAAGGACCAAACCCTGTGGGACTCCACTGCCCACCTCCCTCCAGGCGGAGAAAGAACCATCCACCACCATTCTCTGGGTGCGGTCCCAAAGCCAGTTGGCCACCCACCTGACCGTGTAGGCATCCACTCCACAGTCTGCTAGCTTCCCAATGAAGATAGGGTGTGAAACTGTGTTGAAGGTCTTCCTAAAGTCCAGGAAGATGACATCAGCCTTGACTTCTGTGTCCAGGTAGTGTGTGACCTGGTCATAGAAGGCTACAAGGTTTGTCAGGCAATTACCCGTGACAAACCCGTGCTGGTTTCCCCTCAGTATCATTTCCCTTGCTGGGCCTGCACAAATGTGTTCTTTGATTATTTTCTCTAGCATTTTCCCAAGAATAAGGGTAAGACTGACTGGTCTAAAGTTACCGGGCTCATCCCTTCTCCCTTTCTTGAAAATGGGCACCACATTGGCCCTTCTCCAGTCCTCAGGGACCTGGCCAGAGCACCATGAGTGCTCAAACAGCTGTGTCAGTGGCTCAGCTATGACACTGGCCAATTCTTTCAGCAGCTGTGGATGGAGGTCATCTGGGTTTGCTGACTTGTACCCATTCAGCTCCTCCAGGAGCTCCTTAACTGTTTCAGAACTAACCATAGGCAGACTGGTGCCATGTGGACATCCATCAGTGATCGAGGTGGGGGAATTGGCTTGGTCGGTACTTAAAAATACTGAAGTGAAGAACTCATTGAAGAGCTCTGCTTATTTCCCCATGTCAACCACCAACTGTCCTGAATTGTCTTGCAGGGGCTCTATGTTGCTCTGAGCTTTCCTTTTGCCCGCTATACACCTGAAGAAGGACTTTTTATTGTCCTTGATTGTTGAAGCCAGCCTGAGCTCAAGAAGCCCCGCCTTGGCCTGTCTAACTGATTCCCTGCAATAGCATGCCAGGGAGATATATTCCTCCTTGGTGTCTGCTCCCTGCTTCCATTGCCTATACAGCTCTTTCTTTGCCCCCAGACTCTCCTGGAGTTCCCCGTTCAGCCGGAGAAGGGAGGGGGTTGCCCCCTTACCTCCCTTCTTACGTAATGGGATAGAATCCTTTTGAGCCCCAAGGATCACTCCCTTGAGATACCTCCAACCCTCCTGGACCCCCATATGTTCTATGTTCTTGAGTTGTATCCCCTCACTAACTAGCCTTCTAAGCTTGCTAAAGTTGGCCCTTCTGAAGTCCAACACCTTAGCCCCACTAGTTACTTTACCCA
>JAGPOW010000261.1:215304111-215333159 GCA_030014935.1 Caiman crocodilus | reverse complement strand
CAACTTGGTTTAACAAAATGCAAACAGTACAATATTGTGCAATATAAACCTTAATAAGACAACATCATCCAAATCCTGACAACCTGGGAGGGGTCACAATTTTAAACTATTTTATGACAGGAGGCTGCTTTCAGATGCCCACATCTTGGCTTTTGGTGCCTTGTCCCACCCTGCCCATCATTAATCTGTGAATCAGCTCATTGTAACTAGGGTGACCATCACAGAGAACAGTCTGGTTGTCCTCTGTTGATAGAAAACCAGATGCCTTTCTTGAAGAGAGAAATAGAGGACATAATGGCATGGGGTTTCATATCAAAAGAGGACAGAGTAGCAGAAAACCAGAATGTCCTCTATGATGGCCACTCTATCCCTAAACCCTGGCAGGGCTCTCTCCTTCTCCCTTTTAGCCCTAGCTACCCACCAGGTCCCTAACCCTAGCAGGACTTTCATTAGGGTTTAGTACCTCACAATATCGGGGGTTCTCTGGAGCACTCCCTCTGTGACCTCATCTCTCTTGTCCTCAGATTCAACTATCTGTGCCTGACCATCTGCCCCTGGCCCCAGGCACAGGCCCCCTCTCCCCCCCAACCCCAGCCCAATGCCTAGCTGCTTGACCATGGGCATTGGCCTCTCAGCTGCTTTTGTACCTGACTGTCAGCCCCTTGGCTCCTAAGGCACATGTCCCTTTAGGTCCCCTTCTTGCTGGCAGTCCTAGACAGGCCATCCTTCAGAAAGCCTCATTGCGCTCCTTCCTGGGCCTTGGCCCTCTTGGCCTCAGCCCAACTTTCTTTGCTTGCCCCTTTTGCAGGGCTCAAAGCCCAGGTTGCCCCAGGCACCCTGCCCAGTGATTTTCTTTTCCCCTACAGCCAGAACCCATTCCTGCAGTCTAACACAAACAACAACTAAAACATAAAACTTGCTTCCCACCTATGCAGCTTGCCTGTTGGGCTCCTATAGTGAGGGTCTGAGTTAATCTAATACTTGTGCTCCAGGCTCAGGCTTATATGGCACTTGCTCCTCTATCTTCTGGTCCCCTGACCTGGCTTGCTATAGGGACCAGCTGCTGATCATTCCCTATTCAAAAGGAAAGTGTGCTCATCTGTCTGCAATCTGAATCCTGGAGCCTTCTCAACAAAGCTTCTTGCAGGCTACACCCACTCTGTTCTCCCTTCGTCCAAGTAAGAGGGGGAAAGGTTCCATGCTGCAGAGTGAAAGAATAGGAATGGAACAACTTGTCAGTCTCACATTCTCCCTTTCTAGGTGTATCCTGAAATCTGATGGACCCTGTTCCTTTTCAGAGTCTAACTTGGGTCAGCAACTCCTGGCATGCTGGGAGACACACAAAGAAATTGTTTTTTGTTTTTTTCTTAAGTTGCTGCTCTGGGCTGTCCTGTGCAGCTACAAGTCCCAGCACCGTGGCAGGCACTGGGGCAGAGCCAGAAGAACGCAGGCAAGGATGCTGTCTGTGCTCTACTGCCCCTGCTCTTTGATCCCAGGCTGTGCCCTCCAGCCTGGCTGACCCCTGGAGGGAGCTTCCCAGGCAGGCACACACCCTGTGCCACCCAGGGCAGCACTGAGGTGCCAAGTGCTAGGGCCAGGTGGTGGGGACAGGGTCTGGGTAGCGTGGGGGGAGGTGCTGTGGGCAAGCCAGCCTGATTGGGCCCTTAGGAAGGCAGGGTCTGGGCAGGAAGTGGGGGCTGCCCTGGGGCTCTGCAGGCTCAAGCTGTGGTGGGGTGCCCTGTGGCACCTGCGGTGGGGCCTGTCCCGGCCTGCATAGCTCCGCAGGGATGGGCCACAGTCACCCTGCTCATTAGGATGCTGCCTGGCTGGGGCAGGACACTGGGATCAGGGGGCTTCCCTCTCCGGGATTGGCCTCCTGAACACTGGGAACAGCACAAGCAAGGCAAAGCCATGCCTGCTGCAGAGGCCTGGCTGCGGGAGCCCCCTGGAGCCTGGGAACAGCCTTGGTAGCTGCCTCAGTTTGCCCGGGTCCTGGCCTTGTCCACCTACAGCTCCCCTCAAGGGGCCAGGGCTGGGGCAGGCACTGCACAGAGTTGCTGTGGTGCAGGCTCCCGGTTGCCTCGAACCTAAGCACTGTCTGCGGCGGTTGTTCCCAGAGCCCGGGGAACAGTTTGCAGCTGCAGCTCCCACTCACAATGTACCCAGCTGGCACAGAGACCAAGCAGGGAGTTCCCTGAGCCCGGCGTCCTGCCCCAGCCAGGCAGTATCCCTTCGTGGGCAGGGTGGTTGCGCCCCATCCCCATTGTAGGTGGCTGGGCCCCACCTCCGGTGCTGCTGGCTCCTCCGCTGTGGCCCGAGTAGCGGAGCCCTGGGGCAGCCCTGCTCCTACCTGACACCAGCGCTCCTCCAGCTGCAGCCTTCTCATGTGCCTGGTCAGGCCAGCCTGTCCACAGTAACTCCCCCAGTGCCTGCTGCTCCCTGCTCCTCTCTCCCTCTTTCCCCTCATCACAACATGCTGAACAACAACAAAAAATCACAAGTACAAAGCAGTACATGAAGTTTTATTTATTGTCATCAGGTTTTTGTTTTGTTTTTACAGTAAATATCAGGCTTTCTAAAAATTCAAAAAGGCAACATTAATGATTATTAACTGTATTAAAAACACAGCGCATCCTGCCATGTACCCCCTCTACTCCAGTTTTGTTTTTGTGGCGTACCGGCACTCTGACACCTTACAAGGTAGACATTGTGGTTTTTTTCAGCACTCTGGCCAAAAAACATTGCCTATCCCTGGTCTAACTCTCTCTGTTTCCAATTTAAGAGATCTAGGTAGGGCCTTTTTACCTTGGTGATTAGGCCCCTCTCCCTGCCCCAGAGAGGGAATCTACCATATTTACTCAAATTAAAGATGAGTTCCCCCTTTCAACATGGTGGGGGGACAGCCACTTGGCTTGGATTTGAGTACAAGGCTGGGAAGCCAGATTGTTACTGTGACTCTGGGCCTGACCTGGAATCAGCTGCTTTTCCCCACAGGCTCAGCCCCTCCCTGCTCCCTTTTTTTGCCTCCTGCTCCCCTCCCACCACTTGTCTCCCCCTCTTCCTGCTGCCGCCACTTATCCTTATTTGCAGATCTAGCCCTGCTCTAGGCCAGGGGTACAGAGCATATGGTGACTATGGACTCAGCTCCTGGCCAGGCCACAGTCCCATGTATTGAATCTAATTATTAGGAGGTCAGCTGAAATTTGAAGCTGTCTTGGATTCAGGTAAATACCATAGTTTGTGAGGGACTGCACTCTGTGCTGGCATTGGGGAGTATTGGAAGAAGGTCTGTAACCCTCTCCCTGCTTCGTAGGTGAGCAAAAATGTAGTGGGCTTTGTATCCCTGAAGAGACTGAAGCCTCTCTCTCTGACTTGGTGTTAGTTAGATAAGCGCTGAAGGTCATGAAAAATTCAACTTCTAAAACCAGGGAGTTAAGGTACGTATGGATACTCCACAGCTTCCTGTGTGGTAGAACTGGCCAGAATGGAGAAGAATGGCTGAGCCTGGGGCACAGCTGAAGATGTCTGGCCAAAACAGGTACAGGAAGTTCAATGGCAGAGAGTTACAGGACCTTTGTAAGCCAGATGTGCAGCCCTCCAGTAAGCCAAAGCCCATGAGGTGTGTCTGCAGTAATATTGCACATCAAGGAATATTTTTGTGCACTGGTGTCTAAATTAGGTGGTAAATAATAAGCTGGAAATACAGGCAGAGAGCCAGGCTACCTGCTACCGGAAATGGAGAATGAGAGTACTTCTTTTTTCTCATATCTGTAAAGGTTCTGAGACCACCATGCAATGAAACTTCAAAACTTTGTGACATAACCAATGTTTGTGATTTCTCACTGGCTCTGTTATCAACTATACATGCCAGACACTCCAAAGCACAACCACCCAAGTCCTTATTCTAGTGCATAGGAAAGAAAAAGAGCATGGTTAACCTAGTGGAGATAATTCAGACAGGGACTTACAAATAGGGACTTCTGTTCCTGGTTGAGTGATTGGGCTCTCAAGTTGACCTTGCAAGCCCTCTCATGTCTCTGTATCTGCCATTGTCAAATGTGGATAATGAAGCTATCTCTTGGAGAGCTACTGATCTACCAGTGTCCTAATGCACATCTGTATGACAACTACTTAAATGACCTGTAAAAACATGTTTTCAGCAACAAAGAGGAAATTCACTCACAAGGGCAGTTTCAGTTTTCTTTCTGGAGGCTTAGATAACTAGATTTGATCAGCTAAGCCCCCTCTACACAGGCGGGTAAGGGTGTGATGGGATCTAATGTGATCTACACAAGTGCCCCTCTTACCATGCCACACATGCATAGCAGGAGGTGTGATTGTGGGATCTCACATTAAATCCCATCATGTCTGATGCTGGTGTAGGCATAAAGAAGCAAAAAGCAGCTCTGGCAGCTGGGACCCCTTCAATTGGCTGTGTCATCAACTACACATGCCAAATATTATCAACTGATGGGGCTCCCAGCCACAGGGGCATTGTGCACAAAACCCCTGGGCCCTGGGGATTGTGGCTGCCTCAATCCCTAGGGCTCAGGGGTTTGGAAAACCCTTGGGGCTGAGGGATTGCATCTGTCTCGATTCCCCAGGGCTCAGCAGCTTCACTCTGGGCATGGTGCACGCCTGAGGCTGAGAGCCCCTGCTACACATGCAAATTAAAACGGGATAGCAACCAGCTATAAAGTTAGTACACGTTTCCAAGGTCTAACTTTATAGCTGGTTGGATCTTTTTATGGCATGATGGCTACTTTGCATTTATAGCTGGTCTTAAGGTGATTGTGCGATTAACCAGTTACCTATGCAATGCCTGTAATGTGTAGAGGGGCCCCAAGTCCCCAAATGCCACTTATGCAAGGGTTGGCATTTTATTTCTGGGCGTGGGACTAGAGAAGCAAGCAGAGGGGCACCTGTGCACGGAGGCCTAAGGCGTGGGGCTGCCACGTTGCTTCAGCAAGGCTGTCCTGGTGCCTGGCAGACAAGGAGACAAGTCAGTCCCAGAGCTGGGGAGTGACCCGTCTTGCCAGCTATATCACGGGTCTCTCTCTCAACACGCGCTTTCTTTTATCTCCAGCTCCTGGATTCACGGGCCCGGCTGGGAGCTCCGCGTTAGCCCCGGGCGGAGCAGGTAGCTCCGGTAAAGAAGCAGGTTGGGCGCAGCAGAGCGCCCCCTGCCCCTCGGGCAGCAGCGCCCCACCCAGACCCGACCCTGGGCAGGAAAAGGGCAGCAGCACCGCAGCAGCTTCACTCTCTTACTGCACAGGCGTGAGACTCGCGCAGACCGGGGGGGGCACTCGCGCAGGCGCAGCAGCTTCGCCGGCCCCGGCTCGCGGGCCGGGATCTGCATCCGGGGCACAGCTCTGCCCATTGTCTGGGTTCCCGGGCCCGGCGCCGGCGGGGCCTGCGGTGTTGCCGCCGCTGCCGGGGCCTGGACCGTGGCCCCGCCGCCGCCCGGGCCGCTGCCGGCTCCAGTAAGTGGCTCCTGTCCCCGGCCGCGACCCGGGGCCGCCTTCCTGCCGGGCTCGGGGCTCTGGTCCCTGCCAGCCCCGGGGGTCCCCGCATGCTCCCCCCGCCCCCCACGTGCGGGCGGTGGTGGGAGCCGCCTGGCCCGGGCTAACGTGCGCGCCGTGTTTTTCTCCCCACAGTGGACCGCAGCTCGAAGAGGCGGCAAGTGAAGCCCTTGGCAGCTTCGCTGCTGGAAGCTTTAGATTATGATAGCTCAGATGACAGTGACTTTAAAGTGGGCGATGCCTCAGGTAAATGCCTCCCTTGTCTCCTCCTCCTCCTCCTTCTCCTCCCAGCCCAGCTCTCGCTTCCCTCTTTTTGTTGCGCTCTCTCCCTCCGGCCCAGCCGGGTTGGCTAGCTGCAGGCTGCCCCCTCTGCTTGCCACTGGGGTGATGAACCAGACTGGGACAGTGTTACCTGCAGCCCTGTCATCATCTGATTGGCAAATTAGTAATCCCAATGGGAGCGGGGAGGGGGGTAATAGAACCCTTGGGTGAAAAATAAGACTGTTCCCAAAGTACTAGACCCCCTGTTACAACTTTCAAAGGTCCAATTTTATATAGATATATCAAGGTTTGGTAATTGACAGATCAAGTTTCTGTCACTGAAATAAGGAATGATATGGAGAGAGTCCAGTGGAGAGCAGCGAAAATGGTTTGGGGGCTGGGGTACATAATGTATGAGGAGAGGCTGAGGGAACTGGGATGATTTGTAGAGAAAAGGAGACTAAAGCAGGATTCAATAGCAACCTTCAGCTGCCTGAAGCAGGGTTCGAAAGAGACTGGACCTCAGCTGTTCTCAGTGGTGGCAGATGACAGAACAAGGAGCAACAGTCTCAAGTTGCAGCAGGGGAAGTTTAGGTTGGATATTAAGAATAACTTTCTCACTAGGAGGGTAGTAAAGCACTGGAATGGGTTACCCAGAGGGGTGGTAGAGTCTCCATTCTTGCAGGTTTTGAAGACCTGGCTAGACAGAGTCTTGGGTGGGATGATCTACTTGGGCCTGGGACGACTTTGGGCAGGGGGTTGGACTAGATGACCTCAGGTCCCTTCCAACCCTAATTTTCTATCATTCTATGTTGACAGTTGATTTTCCTGATGGGTATGGTTCCTTTCTTGTGGCAAAAGGCTGTTATGGAAGTATACGTTAGTTATACTTGGGGTGTAGGCCATTACCATTAGGCCATCATTTTATTCTGTATTCTGAAGACTTCTTCATTCATTAAATTCTCCAAAGTGGTTCTTTTCTGGACTAATTTCTAAAGCCTGGCTCCAGCAAAAGATTGGGCTACTTGGGAGGAAAACAGTCTATTCAGATTGTAGATTTTTATGACAGTAGCCAAATGCAGAGGCCTGATACGGAGCAGAGCCCTATTGTTCTATCATCTGTATGAACTTCATGGTAAAAGGCATTCCCTTCCTCAAAGTATCTACCATCTAAAGCCTGAACCCTGCAATCCAATGCAGATGGCTTGACCCCAGGACCTGTGTGGAACCTCCATTTATATCTGACATAAATCCAAACTCAGTAACCAATGTAAGAAACAAATAGAGGAGAGGGAAGGAAGAAGGTACAAGTGGCAAAATACATAATTTGGGCCAGTGAGTCTCAACCAAGGTGTTGTGGCTCATTGGAGTGCTGTGAGATCCTTTTAATGGTGCTGTGGGGTACTGCACTGCTACGTGTGCAAATACCTACACAAACAGATTTCAACTAGCAGTCTATAATGTCAAAAACATTCTGACGTGGATTTTCTGAGTTCATTGTGATAGATGAAATGCTCTAGAATTATTAAAAGCTGAAAGCAGGGATTTTCCTTGGGGTACTCGCATCTGAAAAGTTTGAGAACCAGTGGACTAAGCATTTCAGAGTGCACATAGGTCATTGTCAGCTTTCCAGCATAGGTGTTGAAACTGGATATGGTATTGCAAATATACTGTTTCCCCCTTACTTTGTGCCCAATTTTAAAGATGCTGGTATGGAAAGTTGTAAGATAGAACAGCCCAGATGCTTCTCTTGTGAGTTTCTTTGCTAAGCTTCTTTGGAAGCAAGCACATTTCATCTTACAGAAACACTTGCTGTAGTAGGAGTTGAAGTAGAAGTGAAGCTTAACTATATTATCAGTTTCCACTATTAAATCATTTTTAATTCTTATTCAGTAGCATAAGGCAGGATTTGGGGGAAGATGAATATAAACAGTACGAAGATAGTGTGAGGACCCAAGTATTTGAAGAGAGAACTGGGGAAGGGATGAGGAAAGAGAAATTAAACCCTAATTTTAGGGTAATCATAACTTCAGTCACTAAAAGAAATTCAGAAATCAAGTTTTCCATCTAAAATATTGATATTGGAACTTGGGTTTGATCTTGCTGGGCTATGGATGTTGTACATATGGAGATGTAGAGCTTGCTGTAAGTAACATACAATTGTTTAAATCTCTACTTCAACATAAGGAGCATGAATGGGGATTCCCTCAAGATGCTTCTTTGAAATTGAAGCAGTTTGTGATCTGTTATGGTGATGAAGAATCATATTATGCAGTCAAATATTCTGAATATTTTTGCATTCAAGTGACTTGGATAACTGTTCTAAAACTTCAGAATTTGTGTTTAATTGAACGGGGAATGCTTGCTTGGTTAAAACTGGAAAATAATTATACTTGAAATAACAAAGTTGTTAAGGTTTGGGGTGGGGAAAGGACACTTCTTAACACACAGCTTGGCCTCTTAAAAAAACTACGAACTGGAAGGGTAATATAATAAATACTGCTTCCCATGTTTCATTATAAAAAATAGACAGTAGCCAGATGCTTGTATAAGGTTGGCTGCTCTAGTTTGAATGTGACTGGTAATACTTAGCTTTCAGTTCAGGTTGTTGTAGGTCTGATCTTTTTTTTGATGGAAGAACTACAAAGCTAAATGGACTCAGTGGGACATGTGCATTATTCATGAGAGAGAGATACTAGTTTATTATTGTCTAAAGTGGATTCCCCATTTGATTCCTTATAGTGTTGATCCTTCAGTGTATAGCGCATGGATATTCATGCACTGGACCATTAAATTCAGCGCGACTTGGACCACAGGGGATCAGTCTGTGTACTGCCTGTTGCAGATTAGGGCCTGTGCATAAAGACTTGAAATTCTGAATCCCAAAAGTTCTATGACACAACTTCTGGTAGAAGTGGATTTATCACAAATGTAGTTAATCAGATGGCTAAATGTAAATAGAGACTAGTCTTTCTGTTTTATGTATCAAAGAAATTCAAAAGTTTTTTTGGGTGGCTCTTGTATGTAAGGCTAAAGGTTGTTAAGAGCTATGTAGTATAAGATGTTAGATGCAGCCAGAAGAACCTGTTTGATTTCCAAACCCTTATTGGTACTCACAGTCTCACTAAAATCAGTGGAAGTATGTGTTTCAGTAAGGGTTTGTGAGCTTGGACTTGTTTCAGGGCAATATTTTAACTTCTGAATCTTGGAGTTCTGTACCTTTGATATCTTTTCTTTAATGAAAAAACAAAAAAAAATCCTTTTGTGTTTCAGTAGGTGCCCATAGTGGTTTCATTTATAGCAGCGTCTGTTACCTTGTTTGTAGGTTTCGCAGCGGGTATAACCCACACATTAGTTAAGGTAAGATGATAGAGCCTTTTCTGTTTAGCTTTAAATGATTTTGAAACTGTTGGGAATTTGTAGGTATTCCCATTAAACCCATAAACTTAATCTTCAGCCTTAATGTTGCATTTGCTTGGTTTTTTGTGATAAATGAAATAATTACCTTACCCTACATGGTTATTACCCCAACTAGTGCCTCATAGTATTGTTTTAAATATTTCATTTATTATTCAAGTCCATGTTTGTTTATTACATATAATTAAAAAATTGTTCCTGGCTGAAAGTTGGCATATTGAGGTCTTAGCTTGAAAACAATTTTAAGAAGAGTTGCTTTGGCCTTTTTATGTTATCGATAGAAAAGAACAAACAGTCTTATAATTTGATGATTTTTTTTTTTTGTACTTCATGCCACCTTCAATTGAAGCTTTGCACTTGAGAGGTGATTTTTGAGTTTTGCTTTAAAAAGTAGCTAGAATATATTCTTATTTTTTAGTCTGAACTGTTGATGCATCCTAAGGAACGTTGATATCTAGACAGTGTTTATATGTTTTTCTCTAGATGCACATACTTTATATGTGTATTACAATTATTCTTCAGAATTTCAAACCAAATGAGCTTTGTGGATGTGGGAGAGTCACGTGCCACTGAAAACAAGCTGAGGGTTTGAGCCCAACACAACTCTTTGCATCAGGACTAGTGAAAAATAAATGTTGGGAAGAATGTTACTTTTTTTCTATTGCACTTATGAGGAGAATTCTGAAACTAGATTTAACCATCTACTTCAGAATTCATGACAACATGTTTAACATTCTTAGATATTCTAATCTATTTTTCTATAAAATTTCTAAACTGATACTAATGGAGAATTACAGCATTGGCAGGAACTTACTGTGTCATATTATCCAACCCTCTGCGCATCTGCGCAGATTGGGCTACCCTATTTCTGAACCATTTCCAGTAGATGTCTGTCTAGCTTCTTCTTGGAAAAACTTCATGGAAAGAGGTTCTGCAATTTCCCTAGGCAACTTGTTCTGTTGTCCTATGGTTATAACAATCATTAATCCTGAGATTTAATTAAAATATGCTTTGATGCAGTTTAAAGTCATTGTCTTTTGTCCTGTTTTTGTGGTGAAGGGGAACATATTATTTTGCAATATCTTTGTGGCAGTCTTTCAAATAGCTGAAAACTATTGTCTTGTTTCCTTCCCACCCCCGTCCGGGTCTTCTTTCCTCCAAACTAAATTCCATCAATCTTTCTTCATGTTGCTTGCTTTCTAACAAGTAACAAGTCAGTAACATGGGGCATATCAAGGATAGTATGGATCCCTTACTGAACAAGGGAGGCAATCTAGTGACTGAGAATGCAGAAAAAAGGTTAAAGTGCTCAATGCTTTTTTCACCTCAGTCTTCACAGACAAGGTCAACTCCCAAACTACTGCACCTGGCAGCACAGTTTGGGGAGGAGGTCAGCAGCCAACTGTGGCAAAAGAACAGGTTATGGACTATTTAGAAAAGCTGGATATGTACAAGTCCATGGGGCTGGAGCGGATGCACCTGAGAGTAGAGGGAGCTTACTCATGTGATTGCAGAGCCACTGGCCATCATCTTTGAAAACTCATGGCGATTTGGAAAGATCCTGGACAACTAGAAAAGGACAAAAATTTAGTGCCCATATTTGTGAAAGGGAAAAAGGAGGATCAGGGAACTCTACAGACTGGTCAGCCTTACCTCAGTCGCTGGAAAAAACATGGAGCAGGTCCTCAAGGAATTCATCTCTGAGCACTTGGAGGAGAAGGGATTGATTAGGAACAATCAACATGGATTTACTAAGGGCAAATCATGCCTAACCAACCTGATTGCCTTCTGTGATGAGATGACTGGTTCTGTGGATGTGAGAAGACAAGTGGATGTGATATAACTTGACTTTAGCAAGGCTTTTGATTTGGTCTCGTACAACATTATTGCAGGCAAGTTAAGGAAATACAAGTTGAATGACTGGACTACAAGGTGGATAGAAAACTGGCAGATCATCAGGCTCAGGGTAGTAATTAATGGCTTGTTGTTTTGTTGGCAGTAGGTATCAAGTGGAGTGCTCGAGGGGTCAGTCCTCAGGCTGGTTTTGCTCAATATCTTCCTCAGTCTGGAAGATGAGATGGAGTGCACTTTCATAAGGTTTGCAGTTGATACTAAGCTGCGGGGAATAGGTGATATGCTGGAGGGTAGAGTTAGGATTCAGTGTGACCTAGACAAATTGGAGGTTTGGGTCAAAAGAAATCTCATGAGGTTCAGTAAGGGTAAATACGAAGTCCTGCACTTAAGATGAAACAATCCCATGCACCAAAACAGGCTGGGGGCTGACTGGTTGAGCAGCAGCTCTGCAGAACAAGACCTGGGGGTTACAGTGGGCAGTAAACTGAATGTGAGCCAGCAGTGTGTCTTTGTTGCCAAGAAGGCTACTGGCATAATGGGCTGCATTGGTAGGAGTGTTGCCAACTCTATTCCGCATTGGTGAGACCACATTTGGAGCACCATGACCAGTTTTGGGCTCCCCACTACGGATGGGATGTAGTCAAATTGGAAAGAGTCCAGTAGAGGGCAAGGAAAGTGATTAGGGGGCTAAGGCACATGACTCACAAGGAGAGATTGAGGGAACTGGGCTTATTTAGACTACAGAAGAGCAGAAGGGGGTTTGGGGGGAGCGGATTTAATAGCATCCTTCAGCTACCTGAAGGGTGGCTCCAGAGAGGATGGAGTTAGACTTTGATGACAGAACAAGAAGCAATGGTCTCAAGTTGCAGCAAGGAAAGTTTAGGCTAGATATTAGGAAAAAACTTTCTTACTAGGAACGTTGTAAAACACTAGAACAGGTTACCCAGAGAGGTGCTGGAATCTCCATCCTTGGAGGTTTTTAAGACCCAGCTAGTTAAAGCCTTGGCTAGGATGGTCTAGTTGGGGATGGTCCTGCTTTGATCAAGGAGTGCTCTGGATGATCTCCTGAGGGTCCCTTTCAACCCTAATTTTCTATGATTCTAAACTTTATCATCTATGGCCACAAAGAGGCATTATATTTGTATAAAAAGAGTGCACAACTGTTCAAGGGCTTATTGCAGAAGAAAACTTGTTCTTCTGAAAGAAGTTAGATCAGTTACTTATGAAGAAAGATTGCCCTCCTCCTGATCTAAATCTAATTGCTGTTTGCTTTCTTCAGGTGTGGAAAACACATGGTATCCAACAGTTGTGTACTGTCCCAAAAGACTGAGAGGAAGGGAGAGCATTGGGTCCCTAACAGCCCACCAAGGAGAAAGCTGTCAGGGATCCCTGTGGGCATACTGCATGGGAACCCCCCTCTTTCCCTTTCCCACTAATAAGCTAATTAGTGAGGGGGGCATTCTTCTCTGGTGGGAACCTTTCTGGAGCCCCAGGAGGGTTGCTGCTGGGGAGACTGGTCCTGTGCCACTCTAGGGAGCAACAGGTAACTGTACTGTGATGGCAGCTCCCCCAGGGCTTCAGGAGGGTTGCCTCCAAGGGAGAATGGTCTTCTGTCCCTGCATATCTCCTGTTGCATTAGGAGGCTGGAGGGAGAGGGGCAGGATACAGCTGTGCCATGGCTGCAAGGATCTCCAGGCTTAGGCTTTCCCCACACTATTTTGGGTCAGCCCAATGCAAGGAATGAGAGCTATTCTCCAGTTCACGCCATTATCCTGAGTTCCCACCACAGGGTAATGGTCCCCTGTCCCACCAATCAGCTGATTGGCAGGGTGGTGGGGGTACAGTCCTCTGGGCTGACACCCTCTCTGGGCTGTCTGACAGCTGCTTCTCTTCAGCAGCTGCAACTCCCAGCAGGGAAGAGGACAAGTTGTCAATTAAAGGCTTCCTAAAAGCAGGGGTGGCCAAGAGAACCATCTTCTAATGTCCTGTGGCTGGAAAGCTGTAGGGTCTGGAATGAATGTATGTCCTTGCTCTTGGACTATTTTTCTAGAAACACCTCTCCATGCCTCTATGTCACTTGCCTTTGTCTTTAGTTCCTGCATGTCCTTCAAATATAGTGGCCAAAACTGGACACAGTATACTCGAACTGAAATCTGAGCAGTACTGAGCAAAGTACTACTTTCTGTAGCATGCATACAATGCTGCTGTTAATGCAATCCAGATTATGGTGACAGAATTGCATAACTGAGTGGTTGAATTTGTGATCCACTGAAACTCTTTTCAGCAGTATTGCTGTCAAGTCCACTACCTCTCATCCTTTTTTGTGCATTTCATTTTTAACCTATGTGTAGCAGTGTGTATTTATCTTAGAACTACATTTTGTTGTCTGTAGGGTCAAAAACTGCAAAAATGCTTCGTCTTCCAAAATGACTTCTCTCAGTTTTGAGTTGTCTGTACATTGGACTGTTATATTCTCTACTAGGTCAAGTGTAGTTTGCTTGCTAAATTTTAACTGCTGTTTCCTTCATACCTGCACTGAGCAATATTAGGGCAAACCTAGGGGTGCACTCATAGAGCATTTTGTGGCCGTTTTTTTTTTTCGGGGGACAGATCAAGGCCCCTGTGGTGAGGGAGGGGCTGGGCCTGGGGCTGGGGCAAGCGCTACCCAGCTGGGGCAGGACAAGTGTGGCACAGAGCCATGGGTGGCTCATCTGGGGGGGCATGGGAGGGGAAAGCGGCCTCTGCCAGGGGGTACCCCCCCAGTGAGCAGTGAAAGCAGCGGCAGGAGCCGCCAAATGAGCAGGCAAATGCTGGATGAGCCACTGGACCAGCAGCCCCTGGATGGAGTGGCGTACAGCAGCCGGAGCTGCTCCTCCAGGAAGAGTTCCATGCTGTGCCTGCCCTACCCCAACTAGGCGGTGCGTGCCCCAGCCCCACACCCTCCCTCATCATGGGAGCCTTAATCTGCCCTCCTTTCCTCCCCACTCCCCTTCCACCACACCAGACTTACCAGCTGGAGGCAGCTCTCTAAGCTGCCAGGCTGCACTCCTCGCTGCCTGTGCTGTGTTGCAGCTGCATGCATGCACGGGCCATTTATCGGCCAAATTATTGGCCTGATATGGCCGGTTTCCAATGTAGTATACATTGTCCGATATAAAAAAATATATATTTGTGCACCTCTAGTCAAAGCAGTTATGCACAGCAGAGGCTGATATGATATGTTGTCCATTGGTTGCTACAATTGGTGAACCTCTTAGTGGTAGTCCAGTGGAAGGCCTGCAGTTTGTCACTTGCTCGTGCAGGGGGAGCCTGGTGATTGTGGAATCTGGCACATGATCCCATAATCAGCACCTCCTGCCGTGCGTAATTTAATTTTAAATCACATGCATAGTTCTCTTATTGCCATGCTTATCATTCTATTCACAACAACTGTTACAAGAATATCATCAAGACTGCAGAATCACTCATTGGAAAGTTGGGAAATGTCAGGAAGGCTTCCTTTTGGTATATGTTGTATGATATGTGTAGTAATTACAGGTGCACATATTGCTTTTTCCACTTCACATGCCTCATTTAGTGTGCACTGGGGAGGGGATTGTGTACTGAAGGAGGTTTTTTGTCTGGAGCCCTACTACACCATTGCAGAATTTGGAAGGCATGAAGGTGGGATTCTAGGAAGAGAGGCTTGCATCATGGTTATGGTGACTGAAAGCTGTTCTGTAGAATTGGGTTCTAGACCTACCTGTGCCTCAGAGATCCTGTCAGATTCTAGGAAAGTTCAAAGCCAGACTTTTGATGAACTCTAATTCTGGGTTTCTAATTTTCTGTTTGCCAAATTTGAGGCCCTAGTTGCAGAAATGCTAAGTATTTACAGCTGCAATTGAAATCAAAGGGTGCCTTGTTCTGAGCATATAAAGTGTTGTGTTATCTTAAGTACTTTGACATATCTGGCCCTATGTATAGCCAAAATTAGCAGACTTTTTTTATCTGTATCCTTATCACCTTCCCATCTTTGAGTGGCATGCTACCACTTTCACCTCAGGAGGGTGTTATGAAGATTAATATTTGTGAAACACTTAAAAACTATATTGTATTTCCTATAAATGCCATGGGAAAATCAGAGAAAATTAATACTTCTGTGTTCAAAACCGAGTTTGAATCACATGATATAGTAAAGACTTGGGATTAGAAGTGCACCTTGAGTAGGAAAAAACACTGAATAGCTTCTCATTAAGCAGAGAATGTCAGTTCTGCTCATGGAATTGAGGTAGGAGCCCTTTGTGGGGAAGAAAATATGTGAACATATAATTAAAGGCTGTATCCATAATGCATGTGCACAAAAAAGCAAAATTGCATAGTAGAAGTAGCCTTACTACATTTCCTTATGTTTCAGTGCTTGACTTCACAACTCATCACAATTTTTAACAGGGGGTTTTGGTGTAATTTCCTGTTGTTGTTTGTTTTTTAAGTAAACTGAAAAAATTCTACCATGGAACAGTATATTGTTATCCCCATGTTTGTCATCAGGATTGGATCCTTTATATCCATAGACTAGACCTCTGCTACTGGAGCTAATGGAGTAAATGATAACATTAGATTGTCATCTATTACTGAGGTCACTAGGGCTTTTTTTTTTTTAAATTACTGAGGTTGATACAGCTTTTTAAGTAGTCAACAGAATATTTTAATATCAAATATGTATTTTTCTTTTGCCAAATTCTCAGAAACTTAAAAAAATCAGTCTGGGGTATATGTGCAGCATATGATGCTTCTGTGCAACTGATTAACATTTTCAAATTGGTAAGAGCTGAAAACAGGGTCATACATTGGGAAGCATCAGGCAGACTTACTAGTTGGTACACCAGCTCCACCTTTAATGTTAAACACATTAATGCTGTAACAGCACTTGATAACTAGTCAGAATTGGTATCTTGTTGTGCTTGACATGGTATAGTCAGGAATAAATCACCCCCCCTGCTTAGGATTCAAGGTTGTTTACATAGTGGTAGCCCTGAAGAAACAATGTCCATTTACAAAATTATTAGTACTTCTGTTGCTCTTAGCATCCTCGTAGTGACTAGACTAGATGCTCTTTATTTGACGGTTACAAAGGTAGGACTCTGGTTCAGTTATCACAGTTGCATTTTATGGCCTGCCCAAATCTGTATCTGCATTTGATAAAGGTCCTCAGATAATTCACGTACTGGCATTGGATGACAAAGTACTGCTTGTAATTAGTACAGTAATATTTTCTTGAGTTTTTGTTATACATCAACTATGTGTCTTTTGGGTGGCAGCATTTTTTAAAACGAAGTGTAAAATATTATATTACTTATTCGTGACACCTTCAAATTGTGCAGATAAAGTACAGGAAGTAATTATGGCTATAAATAAAACTGGTATTAGTCATTTAAAACTACATCTGTAGTAGAAGGTTGCATAATAAAGAATACCATTTCTTTCATAGTCATTTAAGATTGATTTACCCACTGTTATAACCAATATGCATAATTACAGATTGTGTCCTTATCTAATAGCAAAAAAGTGAACAAGGATTTGCTTCTAAAAAAACATAAGTTACAATGACTTGAAAGTTTCTACTTTTCATATATTCGTATTGAAGCATACTTCTTTATCCTGGTTTGAACAACAAGCCATTGAAATGGTAGATTTCTAGTTCATTAAAAAAATATTTCTTTAGGGTATTTCTAAAATTGTCCTTTAAAAAGAAAAAAAAAAAAAGTGTGTGGAGGGGAAGAGGCACGGGGGAGCAGATTGAGGCCTCCATGGTGAGGGAGGAGGATGGGGCTGGGGGCACTGAATGGGGTAATGGGGCGGGGAGCAGGATAGAACCACGACATGGGATCTGTGACCCCTCAGATTTGTGTGTGGGGTGGATGTGGGCTGCCTGCTGTGAGCTCAGGGCTTTCTGCCCTGTTGCCTTTGCCCTGGGAGCCATGCACTGGCTGTACATTCCCTGCCCATCAGGTAGTGGTGGGGGTGATGAGTTGTCTTCTGCTGCTGGGCAGGATGGGGATGCATGGCCAGTGTGTGACTCCCAAGGCAAAGGTAGCAGAGTGGAGAGCTGCAAGCCTGCAGCAGGCAGCCTGTCTCCGCCCTCATCCCAGTCAGCTCAGCTCTGGTTAAAAGCATCTTTGCACTTAAAAATGATGGTGGTAGTTCAAGCAATGCCACCACCATATTTAAGCACCGGGACACTGATGCCCTGGATGAACTGCCTGTGGCTCTGTCCCACTCCCCGCCCTGGCCCCAGGGCTCCATTCACTGTCCTGGCTGGGCAGTGCCCCCAGCCTCTGCCCCTGCCCCACTCTCTTCCTCACTGTTGGGGCTTCCATCTGCCCCCCTCACACCACGTTCCTCTCTTGTGCCCCTTCCCTTCCAGTAACTTACTTGCAAGGTTCTGCTCTGCATGATGCTGGGCTATCCTCCTATAAACCTATTATTGCATCGGTATTTGCCAATATGCCTGGTGAATAGTTTGCTATTAGCCATGGAAAATATCTATTAGCAATGGGAGGTGTGGTGGAGTGGCTCCCCACTGCTGCACATGCCCCTGGGGCAGGCATGGATGGTATGTTGCCCCCCAGATTTGTGCACAGGGCAAGGATAGGCTACTTGGGAACAGGGGTTGCACTGGCCTCTTCCTAGCATAGTGGCTGGACCAGGGCTGTTCTTTGATTGGACGGGTATGGGGCAGGCTCAGGTGCCACAGAGCATATGCCCTGAGCGGGGGCATTGCTGGGGGAGTCTTGGGGGACTGTAGCCACCCCTTCCAGCACTGCCACCCACACTGAGTGCAGCCCCATTTCAACCTCTCCCTACCAGAAAGAGACTAGCGTATCTCCTGGCCCTGAGTCCACAGTGGGCAACCCGCCTTTGCCCCATGCACAAATCTAGAGGGCTGCACAGCAGCAGGGAGCTGCTACCTGTGACTGTCCCATTCCCTGCCCTGGCTGGGCAGCGCCTGCCTTTGCCCTATTCCCTCCCTTACCGTGGAGGACCTGCCATGCCCCTTCCCCCCAACAGACTTACTGGCTGGATGCTGCTCTCCAGACCTGCTGGGTTGCATTCCTGGCCTCATGCATGCTGTTGCTCTGCACATGCACGCAGCATTGGTCGGTGACATTGGCCAAAAAAAGTTGATTGCTGATAATGTTAATTTTCCTGTTATTGGTGCCAAGCCGATATGCCACTGATATATTGGTGCAGTTCTACGTAAAACTCTATTTAAGCACCATCAGTATTAACTTGTTATGAATGTGTGTTTTATTATCATTGTAAATTGCAGGCACAGTATAGTACAGCCTCAGCATTGCTTAGTTTTAGTAGTGTTTTAAAAATTGCTTTCGTGAAACTGGGACTGTATGAAACTATGATGATAGATTCTTTTTTCTTTCATAATTATGGTGGCTGTTGTTCCTTTAAGGGAAGGACTTGGTATATCTCAGGTCTTAAGTGGTCATTTTTTTCCCTTGCTATATTCTCAGTTCAAATTGCCGTGTATGTAAGGCATGCTTAAACTTGAATCCTGGAAAGACTTCTCTCCATGCTTCATTTAAAGCAGGGGTGTCAAACTTGTCCAGCCCCTTGTCTGGATCCAGATTGCAGGACTCCTTCTGGGCCCGATCTAGGCTGTGGGACTAGTGGTGGTAGGAACCCTGCAGGCCAGATCCAACCTATGGGATGCATCTTTGACATTCCTCACTTAAAACATGTGAACAATTCTTGACAGAATTAGGGGTTTATAAACTGTATTTAGCTGCATACTGCCCATGCTGTTTTCCCTTGGACCATCCCTCCAAACTTGGGGTGCATATTTTAGGTAGTGAAGCTCATTTTTTGTTCTTTAGTGGAATAGAAGCATGCAGACACTGTATGTTAATGGCGGCCAAGGCGGCCACTTCTCTTTGGCCCCAGCAAACAGAAAAGACAGAGTCATATGTTAACCCTCTCACAGATGCTAAGGCATTTGCAGTAGCTATTGGCAAGGGAGCTGCTGCTTACAAATTGTAGTATCTTGATGAGGCTTGTGTGTAACATCACTTTTTTATTTATGGAAACTTTTATATAAAGAACTATTTATAGTGAAGAAATAACAGTTTTGCCACTGCCCTTGAAAGTGTCTGGTGCCTAGAACTTGTGGCTGTCTTGCCATATCAGAAAGTTCCTGCTGCTTCACCCAGACTGTCTCCTGTGATGCTACACCTCTTGGAAACTGTTTCCAGGAGGACTTACTCCATGCCATGCAGTTGGCCATGACTCTGGAAAAAACTATTTTTCTACGTTCTGCCTTCCAGTAATAAGGTGCGTGTCTTATTTTCTTGCATACCAGACATCCTTAAATATGGTAGGTAAAGAAACTCTCCTGAATGCCTTTGACAGCTCTCTTCTGTTTATCTTAAGCTTGATATGAATTGCTGTCTATAAGAAATTTATCCCAAAATGGAGTCTTTGGATTTATATTTTTAGACAGTCTGTCAAAGAACAACCAACTACAAATAAACAAAAGGTAATTATGAATTTCTTACTCTACAGTTAAGCTGAAAACACAATTCAGCCCCCAAATTGAGATTCAATTCTGTTAGTAAGGAAAGAACAGCATGTATGCTGCAAAATAACAGTATTCTGAAGATTGTATGATTTTTTTTGAGAACTTTAAAAGTCTATAAGTGTTGTGATGTGTTGAACATGTAAGGACTCATTTAAAATTTAATGTTAAGAAATATAACTTCTGATGTTAGCCTTTTCTCTGACGTAATGATTTTAATAAGATAATATTAGGTACTTCACACTTTTTGTATTAACACTCATTGAAATCTTGTGCACACAATGAATTTGTAGAAACTTGTAGATTATTAATCACTTTTTCTACTAATTTTTATCACAAAGTTTTTCCTTCAGATTGAGCGATGATCTTTTGTTTCGGACAATTCTACAAAGCCCATATCAAATTCATTGCTATACCCCATTGTGTCGGGGACTGAAACCACAGGCTGTACTGAGATAAATGACACGCTTCACAAAATATTTATTTCTCATACATGTTTGTCAACAAGTCTATATGTTGCTCAGTGGATTCTGATAGCATATGTGGTCAGCATCTTTTCTGAAATCAGCTTGACTTCTGTGCCATAGGGAACAAGAGAAAATGGTGTAATTCTTCATGAGCTTCTTTGAAGGAGAAGATTTTATGCATAGCTTCTACTGACAGAAATTTTCACTTATGAAAAATAATGCCAAAAATGGCTATTAACCCTAAATACTTTATAAAAGGCACCTATGGTATCAGATCTTTTCAACAGACAAGACTGAAAAGGAAACTTGCAAGCATTTCAGAAATACAAAAATATTTTGGCTTGATAAACACTTTTAATTTTTGTCTAATACTTGCATTTATTACAAGATGCTAAGTATTAAAATCAATATAGTTCAATATGTAAGAGGAAGAATGTCAAGAGTTAGAGGAAGACCAAAGAAACCGTGGATCCCTTATAGAATACAGAAGGGAATCTAGATCCAGATGATGCAGAAAAGATAGGTGTATGTCAGTGGTTGTCAACTGTGGGTACAGGTATCCCTAAGGCTACTTAAAAAGATCCTAGGGGATACACAGACCTAATGTGGCTAATAAATGCCATGTATTAAGGCCACGCGATGCTTCGGTAGCTGATTCAGTTAGGAGGAGATTCAACTCAATTTGGTGGCCGAATCTCTGAAGTTGAATCTAATTGGGAGACCAGTTAAAAGGTCTGAATTGAATCGGAAGCCTCCGAATTGATTTGGAAAAGATGCAGCACCACTTCAGATATTTGGCCATAGGCTAAACAGGCAGCAGTCCTTACCATGCTGGACACAGCTGCCTCTAGCTAATAAGTCTGTGATTGGGGTATGAGGGGTGCAGATTAACACTCCCACAATGAGGGAGGGATTGGGGCTGGGACAAGGTGCTCAGTTGGGGTGGCGGGGGCATGGGACTCGGGGAGGTGGGTAGGAAATGGTACAGGATGTGGACACGGCAGTACTGGGAGCAGGGGCCTGCCCAGTGCAGATCCAGGGGCACATGCCCAGTTGCATGCCCTCCCAGATGGGTGGCACGCAGTGGTATGAAGTGGTGGGAGCTCCCCTACCCATGTCCCATGCTCCCCTGCCCCAGCTGGGCAGTTTGTTCCAGTCCCGATCGCTCCCTTGCTGTGGGGATATTTCATCTGCCCCTCCCCGTTCTGCTCACCACAACAGGCTTACCAGCTGGAGGCAGCTGTGTCCAGCATGGTGAGAACTGCTGCCTGTTTAGTCAATGGCCAAATCTCCAAAGCGGAGCTGAATCTTCATATCCAATTCAGTTGCATCGAATCAGGACAGTGATTTGAATCGCTGTCCCTCTGAATCGACTGAATCTGAATCCAAAGTGAATACTTGCTGCTTTGCACAGGCCTACTGTGTATGTGCGTATAGCTGCAGCATAGCATGCAGGTGGCCAGGAGAGCAGCTGGTAAGCATGTTGTGAGCTAAGGGCCCGGGGGAGGTGGCGGGGCAGATTGAGGCCTCAGCAGTTGGGGTGGGAGTAGGGCTGGAGCAGGAGTTGCTCAGCTGAGGCAGGGTACAGGACTGAGCTGCTCCCACCACTGTGCACACCTTGGGAGGGCATGAGGGTGTGTACCCTGGATCTGCAGACAAGGTGGGCTACGGCAGGGGCTAGGTTGGGCTGTGCTCAGGGCAGGCAGTGGCTGCACTGCGAGGAGCAGCTACAGGAGGGGCTGCAGCCACTCCAGAATTTGCCGTAGCCTCCTCCATAGCCCTCTCTCAGCATCACTACTGCCCGCCCCAAGTATAGCCGGGACCAGTCCCCCCACCGCCAGTCTTAGCCCACAGTGGCAGCCCGCCTTTCCTCATGTGCAGATCTAGGGGCACATGCCTTGTGTCGTCCTGGAGTGCGTGCACTGGTGCGAGGCGGCGCCCGCACCCCCCCGGGCAAGCTGCTCACAGCTCCATCCTGCTCTCTGCCTCGGCTCTGCCGCCCCAGCTCCACTCCCTCCCTCACTGTGAAAGAGGCACATAAGCTGGAACTTTGGGAGAGAAGGGGTACACTTGTTAAAAAAAAGGTTGAAAACCCCTGATATATGTGATGCCTGTTTGTTTACTTCAGTCTTCATGAATAGCTACTGGATAAGAGTTGGCAGCAAAGAAGGAGAAGGAGCCAAACAGACTCGACTAGTGGAAGAACAGGTTAGGGATGCCTTAAGGAAGCCAAATCATTTCAGATAGGGCTGTATGGTTTTTGTACCCTTGGGTATTGAAGGAGTTGGTTAAAGTAATTTTGGAGCCTTTGGCTATCATCTTTTGAGAACTTATGGCAGTTGGAGAAGCTCCCAGATGATTAGAAAAAGGGCAAACAAAGTGTCTATCTTTAAGAAAAGGAAGAAGGAGAATCTGAGGAGTTACAGAATAGTCAGTCTGACCTTGATTCCTGGAAAAGTCGTGGAGCAGGTCCTCAAGGAATCTAGAGACCAAAATGATCATGAAGAGCCAGCATGGTTTTGCTAAGTCATGCCTAACCAACCTGTTTCCTTCTGTAATAAGGTGACAGGCTGTGTGAATGGGGGCAGACCAGTAGATGTGATATTTTCTTACTTTAACAAGGCTTTTGGAATGCCACTCGTGACATTCTCATTAACAAACTAAGGAAGTACAGACCAGATGAAAGTACAGTAAGGAGGATACATAACTTTTTGAATTATTGTTCTCAATGAGTTGGTCATCAATGGCTTAATGTCTAGTTAGGAGGAGGTATCAAGTGGGTTTCACCAGTGGTCTGCCAAGGGTCTGGTATTGTTTAATATCTTGGTTAATGATTTAGATGATGGGGTGATGTATGTTTAACAAATTTTCAGATGACACCAAGTTGGGTGGAATTGGAGACACTCTGAATGGTAGGGCTAGGTACCAGAATGACCTGGATAGACTGGAGAAATGGTCCACAGTCAACCAAATCTGATAACATTCTTCAGATACCTGAAGTGTGATTTTTAGAGAGGATGACAAGTAGCTTTTCCTTTATGAAGAAAACAAATAGCTTGAGGCCATTGCTCCAGCAGGGGAAATTTAGGCTGGAGATTAGGAGGAACTTCTTGACTTTGAGGGTAGTCAAGAATTTTTGGAACAGGCTACCTAGGAAAGCTGTGGAATCTCCATCTTTGGAAGTTTTCAAGAGTAGGTTGGATATACATTTAGCTGGGATGGTTTAGTCAGGGTTGATCCATCCTACCTTGACCAGGGGACTGGGCTAGATAATCTTGTGATGTGAGGTTCCTTCCAACCCTACTTTTTTGTGATGTTATCTCAATATAGGGGCCATCTGTCAGACAACCTGTTACTTAATACATGGTAAAGGGCACACGTATTGAATAAATAGGAAATTCACTCAACAGCGTAGCACAGGCCTGTCTGAGCTCCTGTCTAACCACCTCTCCCTATGTTGCTGTGGCTGCCAGGAGGGTTAGGCTTCCCCTTTCTACTTTGGATTACGTTTCTGGCTCCTGCACTGTGCGTTGGGGCAGCATAGCTAATAGCACAGAGCAGTGGGGGAGTTGAGGGTGGGTGCAAGTGGTACAGTGGTTGCTTGCACTCATTGAGCACTAGAGGGCTGCAGATACATACAGTGTGTGGGGCAAATGCTGCCTACAAGCCCATGACTTGCAGTAGTGTGGTCCCTGGGGGGTGTGGTCCATGTCTTATGTTGGCCTCCGACTGCTTAGCATGGCTGGTAATAGCACAGCATTGTTGGCACAAACAGTGCTTCCTAGCTAAACAGTGTTCTGGTATTAGCAGTCATATAACTAATGAGCTTCCATCATTTTGAAGACTTTTAAAGCATCTCCAGAACTCCAAAGGACCTTGAAAACAATGGGATCTAGTTGGTTTCAGATGGCAGTGAATGTAAACAGTGATTGGTAAACACACAGGCTTTTCTGTTCAGACGTTGTGGAGTTCTTTAACTTGTTAATAGGTTTGCCTAAGTTGAACATCCTTTCAGCCTCCCTAGATATTCTGAAAGGAATGATATTTTAAAATTGCAATTAAATGCAAGTCATGCTCATAAGTGGTAGTAGCGCTGTTATGTGTAGTAATGCCATTAAGTTGTTCGTTGCACTAGATTCTGTGCCAGGGCTTAGTCATGTTTTGGTTTCTTGCTTGGCTCATGTCTTGCCTAAGGGAGTATAATTGTTTCTTTAGTAGTTATATGCAGTCCCAAAGAGACTGTAGACTGAAAATAAGGGAGGCAAGATGTGGTGAGGGAGAATTCTCAGTTGGAGAAATATTGCTGATGTAAATCACCGACTAGATCAGACAGTCAATGACTGTGCTCAGTGTACTGTTAAACACTACTTCTAAAGTGAATATATAGTTTTTCTCTACCTATGTCTGGGTAACGTTGGTCACTAAATCTGCATAAGTGAATTATTGGTCACACCATATCCTTGCAAAATACTTAGGTACTTGATGTACATGAATTACTAGACCCCACCAGGGTACTGCTGGGAAGAACCATATTGTTTCCATTTATTAGGTCTTATAGAAGCATTGTAGTTACTGTGTGGCAAATAAAGTGCTTAAAGGCAGAGGAATATTTAAAAGAAAAAGATCTATAAAATAGGTTTTGTCTATTATATGCGGCTGAAACAAAACATGATGGTTAGTGTTTATTTGATGTCTGAATAAGTTAAATCACAACCTTTGCCTCTTTGGCTAAGGTGCACACCACAGGTGCCTTGCTTCTTTAATTACATGTGTAAACTTTGCTTCATGCAGATGCCAGTCTTAATTTTATTTTTAACCTAACCTATACTTCATATTGTGCAGGGTAGATGGTGAATGAAATAGTGGTCCAGGCCTTTGCTTTGTACAGATTGGACTGTGCATAACATTTGAGACAGGGAGCCACAGCTTGAAAATGAAAAGACAATTTGGTCACTTGCAGTGACCAACTTGCACACTGAAGAGCTTATTCACTGATAAAGAATAGTAAATTACATTGAAAATAAAAACTTTTAAAGTGCCTAAGTAACAGGTGTCAGAATTCAAGTTGTAGGAGCAACCTTACTTTGGAACTTGCTGACTTGTAATTGCATCATTTTCTAAGTTAAAGAACAATAAAATCTATTGTATTCTTGTTTTCAAGGCTTAGGAATTAACTCCTGTGGTTTTAAAAAGGACAGTTAGTCATGTATAATAACCTCCCATGAAGACTATATCTATTTCTTACTACTTAAAAAATTCTACAATTCAGTGGAATTTCTAGGTTTCATTAAATGTATTTTTACCTTTTTTGTTTTTTTGGGTTTTTTTCTATCATCTCACAACACACTCATATTCAACAAGTTCTCAACGGTGCTACTTGGAGTAGAAATATTTGGAGACTAACTGACAAATAGGTTGATGGGAGGAACATACATCATTCTTTAGTTTAACAGTTTGTTGTTTCAGCAAGTTTTGGGGTTTTTGGGTACATTTGTTTCAGAACACTTTTTTTAAATTTTCATATGCTCAACAGATTCTGAAGGAAGTGGTCATGGGAGTGAAGATGCATCAAAGGACAGTGGTGAAGGTTCCTGTACTGAATCAGAAGAAAATATTTTGGAGGAAGTAGCAGCAGAACAAGAGAAGGTGGAAGAACAGCCCAAAAGCTCTGCTGGAGAAGAGATACCAGCAACAGAGAAAGAGGTGATTAAGACAGAAAAGAAGGATCAGGAGGAAGAGGATGAGAAGCCAAAAAAGAAAAAAGAGAAAGAAAAAGCCACTGAATCTGATGCTGTTGCTGATGAACAATCAAATGAGCCAAAAAAGTGGAATTTGCGCCGCAATCGACCTCTTCTAGATTTTGTATCAATGGAAGAACTAAATGATATGGATGATTATGACAGTGAGGATGACAATGACTGGCGGCCTACTGCTGAAAAGAAGAAAGGAAAAAATGCATTGCGAAAGGAGGGAAGTGATGGAGATAATGAGGATGATGAAGACGATGGAAGTGGAAGTGATGATGATGATAATGATGAGGGCAATGAGGATGATAACAGCAGCACTGCTAGTGATGGTGCATCTAAGAAGAAAAAAAACAAAGTTCTTAACAGGAGTAATGCTGATGATGAGGAGCTGACAAATGATAGCCTGGCTCTTTCACAAAGCAAGAGTAATGAGGTAGAGCAATCAACTTTCTATAATCTCTCTGAAAAATGGAAAATTCTCTGCGGTGCTGGTTTTTTTTTTTTTTAAATGAGTAATTTAAAAACTTAAACTGACAAATTGTTTGGTGTTTTGATTAATGAAGAAGCTGCAAAACTATACTGAATGAAGTGAAAACAAATAAAGTAAACTGGCCTTGGCTTTATGGTCCAATCCAACCCCTACTGTAGTCGATGGGAAGTCTTTTGTCGGCTTTGGTGGGTTTTGGATTAGCTCTTTAGCAAGTAGGCTAATCCATAGTGGAAACAAACCAAAACATGAATTTAGTTCTCTTATAGCATATATGCTATTAAACACAAGTCAGATTTGAAGTTATGATATAGCCGTGACAGCCTAACAGGTATCAAAAAGATAACAAGCCTTGATCTACCCTTGGACTGTAGCAGATACCATATAGAACAAACGTTACATTCACTGCTAACAAAGTTCTTAATAGAAGGATGTGTATAGGGGTTCAGCTAGAATTGGAGCGGCAGGAGGAGAGGTTCCTTTCTTTTTCTTTAGGGGAATTGATTGTAGCTTTTGATGTGTAATGCTTTTTACATTGATTAAAAAGTGATCATGGGTGAGGATTAGTTATAGTAAATAACTTTGTCAGATCAGAATGCAAATGCAGATTGATATTACAGTGCTTCCCCAGACACTGTTCCACTGCTTTAAATAAGGTTTGCATCTGTGGAAGAATTGCTGTATCAGCTTGTTAAGATAGTTGGTTTGATGAAACCAACTATTTGCAAAACTGGAATAAAATCACTGGAAGCCTTTTTTTTCTTAAATATTTGTAAGTAAACTCAGTGTTATAACATGTCTATGACTTATCCAGAAATCATACTTATGTGGCACTATTTTAAGGTCTGCTGTTTCTCTTTCACCAATCTTTTCTGCTGATTTGCTTCTGTTGATTTTACTTAGTTCAATATAGTTTTTTTTTAATACAATGTTGGGCATTTTGGAATTTGGCAGAAATCTGTTTCTGGGTTATACGGCATCTTGCATTTATGGATTTATTTTCTAATACAGGGGAGTGAAATTCATCTGGCCCTGCGGGCCAGATATATGGCATGGGACTGGTCCATGGGCCAGATTTGGCCCATAGACTTTCTCCCTTTGCCCCCCCTCCCCTTTTCCCTGCCCTATGCTGGATCCAGTGTCTGTGGCTCCTACTCCAGGATGTGCACTACACAAGATTCCTCCCCTTGCTCTGGCCGGCCTGGCAGGGAGAATGCCACACAGGCTTGACCTTTGATAACCTGGTCTAATACATTGGATATGAGCTGTGAAGATATTATTAATGCTAATAGTGTCAAAAAAACAACTTGACAATTATAATCTATAGGTTTTACTCTCATGTGGGTTTTACCTGTTTTTTTTAAACCAAACAAGACAGCTTATTTGCTACATTATTTGCATTTTTATATGCTTAGTGCTCTGGTGCTTCAGGGACAGTTACATTCTGTGGTGAGAGAGACCAAAGGTGTATTTGGATGAATGTTTCGTTTGAAGCCCATTGAATCCAGAGGTGACTGTCTTACCACACTGCTGGTACAATACTTGCAGTGTCACTGCAGACTGATTTTTTTTTTGATCTTTAAGGATTGTCTTTATAAGTGAGAGGAGTCTATTTCCTATACATATTTAATCCTTTGTCTCTATATCATTATCTTACCTGATGATACCACCGTGCTTTTTATCAGTGCCTTTTGGTTGATGAACTTGGGTACAGATATTACAGATGTTAATTGACTGACCTCTCAGAACAATATTCTAGGATAGGTAAGTGTTTTACAGTAGTTTCCTGCATTACAAATGAGGAACATAAAGAACAGAGATTAAGGTCTTGTTGGTAAACTGTAACCTCAGTTTACAGTGATTTCAATGAGAATTGAAGGTACTCAGTATCTTTACCTTGCAAGATCTGTCTTTATGACTTACAGGGTGAGCCACAAAATCTGTGGCAGAGCTAGGACTAAAACTTGATCTCCTTGTTTCATGTTTCAGGCATTCACCATGAAAGGATCATTCCTCATTCTCAAAATTAAATATTGTAACTGATTAAAAATCATCCTAAGGATACTGTGCTTTAGAAACTAAGTATATTTTTTTTTAATTAAGCTACTTTTTTGTTTAGATCTTGGAGGAAAACCCAATATAAAGAAAGGTCATTGAATCTCTAAAAAGTGCCTTCATGGTTTTTAATTTTTTAAATCTAGTATTAACTTCTAAATTGACAATATACGAATCCATTTTCAGTTTTATGCTATTTGAAACCACCTGTTTTTTAAAAGTGCTTCTGGCAGCATCACTGTAATAATTTTTCACTTTTAGTAAAAAATAGTTCCTTTAGAGTATAGCAGAATCTCATTACAATGCAGAAGCTGATGTCCTAGCAATACTGACTTCACAGTGTTCGATGAAATGACAGTGTCTAAGCAATTAACTTTTAAGTAGCTGCTCCTGAGGTCCTAAAGTTGTTTGGGGTGGGGGGGAGGCAGTTGCTAGCTTTCAACCCTTTTTGCTCTTTTTTTTAACCCATTTTCATATTCCAAATATAGATTTCAAGACCTGATTATATAGTATTTGAACCTGTGTTGTAATGAGGTACCATATGCTGTTCTACTGTATTAAGCATAAGTAAACAAGCTTATGCTGTTACTGTTTGTCAAACATCATTAATAGATAAATGATGCTGCTAATTTTTTGTATTATTGCTAGTATTTCAAGGCGTTTTTTTTT
>JAGPOW010000261.1:215267707-215304011 GCA_030014935.1 Caiman crocodilus | reverse complement strand
GATATCAGATTTCCCCAAAGAACTTTGTCTTCCTAGTAGATGCATATGCATAGGTTGTGAGTTTCATTGCTTCCCACCCAAAGCTTGCATAACTAGATGGTGATGACCATGATGGCAGGTTGTTGACAAGATGTGGACTGGAACAGTAGTTCTTGCTTCTGCCTGAGGTTTCCTGGCCACCAGCTGAACCATAGCACAATGACCTCTATTAAACAAGCATCCTCTCCCCTCAATCCCCCACACCCAATAGAGAAAACCAAAGCCCCTAATCTTATTCAGCCAAATTTAACTCTTTTAACACTGATTGATTAATTGCTTTCTACCTGTGTACATGTACTTATTATGTATTGATAATGTCATATTAGTATAATTAATTTGCCCAGGGGATTTTTATTTGGATCCAAAAGTAACAACTTTTACAGTATTCCTTTTTATTTTAAAAATGCAATCTTTTGTTGAAGTAAAATATGCATGTTACTCTTAGACTTCCTTCAGCAAAGATAAATAATCCTAAATTAATGGTTTTAACCAAATTGCTAGCTTTTTGTAGAACCTGTCTGTTAGAAGTGCAGTTGTACTAGTACACAGTTAATTTACCTTACTTATGGATGTCTTTTTACTAACGTTTTCCTGTTTGTAATTTGGATGGGAAGCTAAAGGAATCTTTTTACTATTGATGGACTTTATTCATAGGAGAAGTGCTGTAGTTACACAATGTCCTTAAGTTAACTTTTTCAAGTAAGGTATTGGGAAAGAGTCTCACGAACCCTGTACTAATTAATACAGGAAAAACTTAATTTTCTTTTTTGTTTCTATATTTATTATTCATGTTTTCCTTTAAGTAAGCATAATACTTTACCTTTTAAAACAATTCTTTATTTTATCCCTAGACATGTGTTTGTTGTTACCTTATGGCTCCTGACCTCTTGATCGTGAGAAGATGGATAGGAAATATGTTCAGATACCTTATCTTCACTGTTGAAAAGACATATATTTTTCTTCTTCAGGGTGGGGGGATTGTTTTTTTGTTTATTTGTTTTAATATTTCAGAATATCTAATGCATTTGACCTATCTCAAGTGAAGGCATATCACTATATAGCAAAGTTAACCCTATACTTTTCTCCTGTAGCTGATTATGTTTAGTTTAATCAAAAGTGCCTTGCCTTCAATGTGTTTTAGTTTAGGATAGCTTGCATACGTTAAGTATTTCAAGGCAAAATAGAATGCACTTTTTTTTTCTTAAAGCAGTATTGGTGAGGTCTTTGGGGCAGTAGGATATAAGGCTCTGAAATTTGCCTTCTACCCTGCCTTTGTGACATTTTAAAATGCATGTTATGATTCTCTTGGGCAACAAGTATCAATAGTCTTTTTGTAGAAATGAGAGGTGCAGTTGCAAACAGTTTCTGATATGTAAAAACTTTGTTTGGATCCTCTCCTCTCTGTTCCTCTCCTGATTGAAAGTGTGATCGCCCATCCATAGAAAAGATAAAAGCATCAAAAAAGAACATCACCACATTTCTCCACCACGCCTAGACTTCTGTGGCCAGTTTTAGAGTTGAGAAGGTTATTATTTCTATGTGCCTTATTCCTTGGTCTGTCTGATCAGACCTCAAGTAGGTGCCTATGGTAATATTTTAATGCTATTGATACCTGCAGCAGGATTGAGACCTATGGCCACAATTCCATATATGCCACTGAACAGCCATCACAAAGCCATAAATTATGGTCACGACCAACCATGGACAGATTTAGACTTGTAAGCTAGAAGGGAGAAAGTTAATATATTTATGACCTTATTAACAGTCTCCATACCTGACCATTTTTTTTCTTGAACTTTACAAATGTAGCTGTCAAGTTTTCCATGTTTCACATACTGTTAGCAAACTATTCACCCCCAATTACATTTCATTTCTAACTTTTAATATACCATATTAGGTTTCTTTTTTAAAGGTGACTGAACTAGTCTTATTCCATGTACAGGTGTTCCATTTGTGCCAAGGGAAAAGCCTTCCTCCTGGCACAAACAGAACTTTATAGACAGTCAAGATTTCTTGCAGTTATGAAATGGATCTTCCACATGCAGTTACCTCAAGTACCCATGAGGAAGATTTTCCTTTTCCCGATCTAAATTGAATGTCTATACACTTCTTTCACTGAGGAGGACACATGATATACCATGGCCCTCTGCTCTCACTTCATCCCTCCAGAAGAGGGAGGAAAGAGCCCTGGCTCCATGATAGCAAGGCTGAGCTGTCAGGGAACCCTGTGGGGACTGCACTGAGGAATCGCTCTGCACCCTGCCAATCGATAGGGTGAAGCAGGCTGCCTTGACACTTTTCAGAGTATCCCTGCACCCTCCTGTACTCCTTGGCTGCGTCCAGACAAGCGCAGACGTTTGGTTCCCTGTGGACATCTAGCAGTGATGCACCTTATGCTGCCGCTAGTTGTTCCCAGGGAACACCTGTGCCACGTGCTCTCTGGTGCACAGCAGCAGGTTACTCTGGGTGGGGTAGGGGAGGCTGGGGCATGCGCTGGGCTGGCCCCAGCAGTCTTACCTGTGGTCCTAGGGACCTCCCAGAGCTGCAGCAATGACAGTCATGCCTCTTGGAGCTTGACCAGCAGGCACAGTGTGGCTCCAGCCAGCCAGGATCCAGTTTTAAGCAGTATTCTCTGCCCCCACATGTACCACTCTGCTTTTTTGCACAGATTTTTTAAACACCTAGATATTTTATAACAAAATGATGTAGTAAGTTGATTACTTTTGTGGAAGCCAGGATAGTTTACTTCTATGTAGATGTTACATGTAGAGCTTTTTATAAGTATAGTTGAATTATAAATTTAAATTGTTGTTTATTTCAAATCGCTCTATCTTGGTTCTAGCATAGTAATGATTAATCCTTTTCCTTCATTTCTATAACAATCTAATTTTCAAAAAGTTTGACATCTCCATGGCAGCTTTTTTGTCATAGACTTGTTGGCCTGGTGCTTAAAAAAATTATAGAAAGAGTAGGACTAGAATCCTCTAAAAATGAACTGCCATAGCAGATGGGAAATGTTGACTCCATGATATTACTCTCTTTCTAGTATTAAATTGCTTTTAATTATGGGTAATGTGATTTTTCAGTATGTGATGCAAGGGTGGCAACTGACCCTCAGGCATCAGGGAATTAAGCAGAAAAAACGATTCTCAGTCTGGTCCATGTACCATAACTGACCTGTGAAACTTTTTGGGGTGGGTAGCAGAAAAAACAAATACCTTGAGCCATGCTCCACAGGATTTGGAGACCCTGAGAAGACATAATGCATTCAGACCCTCTATTTAAAGTTGACATATTTTTCCTTTTCAAAAAAGAAACATTGTTTTTGTTAGCAGCAATGACAAACCAAGTCTCTAGGTGTTTAGGGTATTATAGTAGTAGTCAGTGTGCTAGAAGCGATATCTTTTATTAGACCAACTAGACAGTTGCAAAACATTCTTTTTCTTTATTTGAAGGCTTTCAAGCATATATGCCCTTCCTCAGGTATAGGAGAATGCAAGAATTGTAAAATTTCTCCAAAGTAGAAATGAAAATTCATATTTCACAGGAGAGCTGGACGATGGTATAAGATCTCCTGGCTGGGTAAACTAGCATGTGTTCATGACTTTCTTTAACCAAAAATGAAGGCTTGGGCCAGGAATAACATGTTTTGAAAGGGAGGATTCTGCCTCATTCATTTTTTTTTTTGTTGTTGCTGAAATGCACTGCTATAACATTTTGAGAGATGCTTAGCAAGCTAGTAGATTCATGTCAGGTGTGAATTGCCAACCTATATTCTAAAACTATTACAAGGGCTGTTTTAATCGGTCACTAGTGATTCTTTAATGCATCTAGTACCTCATGTTTCCATGTGCTTAGGCTTCATTGGTGAAGGCTGTCTAAGTTTTGTCATTCTGTAGAAAAATAAAAAAAATGCACTTAATACATCCACAAATATCTGCTGTCCAGAAACAGTGCAGGTTAGTCATTATGGAGGTAATTTAAAAAAAACATGCTAAATAGTAGCGCCACGATATTTATTCCTTGTGTATTTGAAGTGTAAATTTGAAGTGTAAATGGCTTCCTGTTTTCTTGATGAAAAATTATTTGGTAAATTAAACAAAAAAATATATCTATTTTACATGATGTAATTTTCTCTGCAGAATCTTAAAGCATTTTACAAGCTAAGTACTTGATTCTGCAAATCCTTACTCATATTAGTATTCAGAAGAGAAGAAATTAATACTGGACATATTTTTTATATATACTGCATTGTATAGAATAGTGGAGCTGGCAATTGCTCATAACCGTTCATTTCCAGGCCTAACAGTATGGGTTTTTGGAAGGGTGTAATGGTTGTCCAGTAGATGCTATATGATTTGTGGATGTTAGTAGGATTCCTGTAACACACAGGTTTTTTGGTAAATATTTGTGTATTTCTGGTGTTTCATCTTTCTTTTAAATAGCACCAGGAGTTTAAATCAGGTTGCTGTATAAAGTTTGCAGGAAGAGAGACTTGTCCTAGCATGTCTTACAGCTTGCCCGGGGTGTCTATGGTAAAGACTTTTTCAAGTCCTTAGGAGCAGAGGGGAAGGCTTTTATGAAAATGAAGCTCCTAAATGTTTTTGTATCCATAAAATTTTAAAGCACATATATATCTTTAATAAGGATAAATGGGTCTAAGGCTTAACTTATTTGGTTTCTTTCGTATGGTTAAAATAACCATTTTTAGTGTGGTTCTTGGCTTACTCAGTGCATCTTAATTTTTCAATGTTAGGACTCACTGATTCTTGAGAAGTCTCAGAACTGGAGTTCTCAGAAAATGGACCATATTCTGATTTGCTGTGTTTGTCTTGGGGATAACAGTGAAGATGCTGATGAAATAATCCAGTGTGACAATTGTGGAATAACAGTGCATGAAGGTAATTCAATCCCTTTTATTCTTTTTTCTTATTACCAGGAAGGAATATGTAAAACTTGTCATTATTTATTACTGTGAAGTGAAGAAATTGTTTGTTATGAATGGTCAACCCCAAAAGCCTGATTTTAGTTTAAAGGATCTTTTAGTATGCAGTAGTATTCTGAAATGGTGAAAAATTCACTGCAGCAGAACAAAGGTGGCATTTCAGTTTTTCATTAGGCATCCATTTTACACTTTTAGAGAAGAAAATTCAAAGACTAAAGCAAGTTGATCCAAGTAGCTTTAGCATGAATCTCATGTTGAAATTAAGTTTAGTATTTTCAAGTTCCCTTTTTGGAAGTTCTGGTTAAATGCTTCTGCTTCATAAATGAGGGCATGAAGTTTGTTTAACAGGATATTAAGTGGAAATTTGAATAGCAATAATGTGTGGAGCTGGTTGGGAAGTGAGAATACTTAGGGAAGGTAAGTATATGTGAAAGTTAGATTCCTTTTAGATACTCTGTGAGAATTAGTGAAATTATAAGGAATTTCAAACCTCTTCAAAGAGGGCAGTTTTAAAGCAGTAGTAGTAATATGTATATGGTACATCTTACTAAATGTTTAAAAAACTGTATAGGGCAGTCTTTTTGTACATTGTGATAAGTGAGGAGGGAGCTCGGACACGTTTCTCATAGACACAGTTTGGTAAAGTTTTGGTAGCTACTATGAACTGTCTGACACTGCCTACCTGTCTTGTGTAGTTCTTGAAAATTTGTGGAGCTCAAATACAGCTTACTGCTTAGTTTTCTCATTGGGAGTAATACTAGAATGGTTGTGTGGGTCTTTTTTGCTATGACTCGCAAGATTTTCAGAAATACATTCGTTGATTAAGTAAGCTTAAAGACAAACTTGTAAAAGGGAGAAAGTGTGCACTGTATTTGTTTTTCTTTCTAAAAACAGAACCTGATTTTTAAAACAAAGGGAAGTTGATTTCTTTTTCTCCCTATTTGGCCAAGAATGCCTCTTAGATTATTTGTCAGCCTTTACTGAAAGGGAGAGACTGTGGTCGATTTGCTTCCCACTTGCCCCCAAAAGTTAAAACAGCTGGGCATTAAGAAACAAAAGTTATAGAATTTTAAATAGTTTGATTTGAAAGCAAAAAAAAAAGGAGTATCTTATTTATTTATTTTCAGAGTGGAAATGTTAACTTGTAGAGTGTAACTTTTTCTTACAAACAGTGACTAGGAGCTCAAGAGAAAGTTAACTCCTTGGGGGTTTGTACTTTTTCTGATTAATTTTAAACTGTACTAGAAGCAAACTGATTAAGATGGTCTTAAGTACCTAAGGTCTAAGTTATTTAAATGAGATAAATCTCATTTGGTCCATAAAATAAGTTTATGCCAAATAAATAGCATGCCTTCTCTGTTTCCCCTGTGCTGGTAAGTAGCAAGCTGATGGGGCTCCAGCTGTGGAGGTGTGCCATGCATCCCTGCAGCTGGGAGTCCACAAGTGATGCGGGCTTCTAGCCTTTGGGGAAAACCAGGTGTCCCCATAGCTGGAAGCCCAGTGGTCTTCCAGCTATAGACTTGCCTGGAGTGCCCCCATAGCTGGGAGCCCACATCAACGGTGGGCTTCCAGGCTCATGGTGCATTTGGGCTCCTAGCCACAGGGGCCCCTGGTCATTCATTCAGTTAATGCTGTGATAAGCATAAGTCACAAAGTTATTACACATTTTATGGAATAACTTTGGCTTATTTCTCCTTTTGTCATGGCATTAATTGATTGAATGTTTGGCCAGGTGACACCATAAAATATGATTAACTGGTTATATTTAGGGATGCACTGATAGAGATTTTTGGGGTCGATAATGATATCTGATTTTTAAGGAGGCATATCAGGCAATACCAATCTGATTTCCGATACACAGCCCAGCAGCTTGAAGAGCAGTGTCCAGCTGGTAAGTCTGTAGTAGTGGAAGGGGGAAGGTGGGGGCAGATCTAGGCCCCTGCGGTGAAGGAGGGAGTGGGGCTGGGGCAGGTGCTGCTCAGCCGGGGTGGGGTGCAGAATGGAGCCGTGGCTCATCTGGGTGGTGCAGGGAGGTGGGGGACAAATCCCAATGCTGTGCATACCTGAGGAGAGCATGGCGGGTGTGTGCCCCCTGGATCTGGGTGGTCCAGGCTGCCGCTGAGGGCTGGGGCTGCTCTGGGCTATTCCTGGCGGGGGCTGGGCCAGGCTGCGCTTGGGGCAGGCAGTGGTGGTGCTGAAAGAGGGGCTATAGGGGGGCAGCTGCAGCTGTCCCAGAATTCGCCACCACCTGGACCAACCTCCTCTGGGAAGAGCCCAGTGCAAACCTGGCCTGCCCTGCCCTGATCCATTGGAGGCATGCCCCCCATGGGTGCACGCAGCATCAGGAGCTGCCCCATTCCACTCCAGCTGGGCAGCACCTGCCCCAGCCCCACTCCCTCCCTCACCACAGGGACCTTGATCTGCCCTCCCATGCCCCTTCCCTCCCAACTTCTCTTCTACTACAACAGACTTACCAGCTGCATGCAGCTCTTCATGCTGCTGGGCTGTGCTCCTTGCTGCCTATGTGCTGCACTGCACTTCGACTGCACACATGCGCAGGCCATTTATTGGTCGCATTGTTAGTCACATCAGACTGATTTCCAATACTGTCAATTTTCTTTATATAGGTATGAGTCCAATATAGGACAGCTATGTCAGTGCACCTCTAGTTACATTTTCACAGACATTGCTTTTTTCTTTCTTTTTCTTTGTCATTAATCACATCTTAAGTGTAACATGTGGCAGGGACTTCAGACAAATTCAGACACAGCACACCAAGTTGGAATGTTTGTGACACTGTAGATTCCTATTTGTAATCTCTTGGCTTATCTTGTGAATCATGTTTGCTCACTTAATGTTAACACTGAGTTGCACCCTTGAAAGGCTCTCAAGGAACCCCAGGATGTCATGACATTGTGGTTGAAAATTACTGGCTTACAAATTTTGGTACAGGAGGGATATGTCAGTCACTTTGAACCACAGTTAATTGGGTTATGGATTTCATAAATTTTCTACAAATGTTATAGAGTGAATTTCTATGCTGCCTGTCCAAAGATAAACTTTGGCAACACCAAAACATAACACACAATGCAAATGAGAGGCTAGTTTACTAATTCTCTCTGATATACAGTGGCTTCTGTTTTCATGTGTCTGTGAAAAATTGCAGTACAAGCTTAGATTGTTTTCAGGTCTATAGGCAAAATCTTTTTGTTAGTTCTTGTTTCAGTGGACAAAACTAAAAAAGAAATCCCCTTATTTTAGAAATGAGGGGGGAAAAACCCTGCTTATTAGACTTATAACTATGTAATTACTTTTCAAAGTGCTCATTTCTAGATGTGCATAAATCCTATTTCCTATTATAAAATCTTCTTTAGGCACTAATCTGTCACACTGGATAAAACCTTTTGTGCTAAGAGCTCCTAACTGGCTTGTAATAGCAGGGTACCCCCAACTGTGGTGTCAGTTTTTCTGATGTATTGATTGCAGTGTGTTTGAAGAAAAATGTCTGGTGCATGTCATATATGTGACATAGCTGTAGGTAGTACACTTGCCAGTTATTGCCTTTGGATTTAGTTGCTATGAATTAAATGAGATAACCTCTAGATTTTCCCAGATGCTGCTTTTTTTTTTTTTCTTTTTCATTACTTGGTTTTGCTACTTTGCTGTGATCCATGTAGCAGGGAACCAAACTTCTTAAGCTAAACACCGACATGTAGTCTTAAAGGCCTTTGGTATGTAGTTGGTAAATAATGTTAATGTTGGGGCTTTGATTTATTATCATTTTTTAATTTTTTTCCTAGTCTAGTGTTGGCTTTTTGCATAGAGTTTGCTTTAAGAAATTCTTCTTGTATTCATTTTCTGAAATAAAATAGGCATGCATTTGAATGTGTAGTAGGCCAATTGGTAGATAGGTATTCATGGGCAAAAAGAATAACATGATTTTAAGGAAAATCTTTTACAGATTAAGATGGCACAATCTCAGAATTTTTTGCACGTTCTAAGTTCACTTAAAAGATTTTTTTTATATCTGATGCATTTGTTGGACTAAAAGCAGATGTGTTAGTGTTCAGTTATAATGGCCGACCATGAACTGAACCCATGGTCGGCTTGGTGAAAGCTTCTTTCAAAATGAGACCGTCAAAGTGGGAATGAATATGAGAGCTTAATTAGAATTACTTCTGTGTTAGTGTTTTAAAACATATATCATTTTTTATTAAAAAAAAATTGTATGCAAAAACTATTAATATAATTTTATACAGTAAAGTCAGGAAATGAGAGAGTTCTTGTAAAACTTTAGCTATTGTATACATTAAACAGTCTAGCTGTAGTCAAAAAATTATGGGCATATAGTTAGTGAAAGAGTAAATGTTACTGAGAGAATGTTAACTTTTTATTTCCTGACCTTTGTATGCTTTTAAACCACAACCTAATAGTATAACATTTTATATAAGAAGCATTTAAGGATGCGCTGGGCATGGAACTGCTGTGTAATATTGTAAGAATGCTCAGATATATAGCAGTTCTGTGAGCACTGAAAGTAACCTAGTTGGTAGGTGAAATTATTGTTTATTATGGGTTAAGATATCTCTATTGATCTAGTTTAATAGGGAGAGATGAGAGAAAGAAGCAGGAAAGTAGCACAATAACATCAGAGAAGAAAAACTCCAAAAGAATACTGGGGAGCAATTACAGAACAATAGGCTGGAGTACAGAAACAGGCTCAGATGACACAGATGTTCCTGTATCTTTATATGCTGAAGTTGAAAGGATGCTAAGCAGCTAAGAAGCCCTCTTAGGAGCTGCTTGGTGATGTTGGTTGTCGGAAGCTCTTTGAGGGGGGTGGAGGCGGAAAGCTGACACAGAAGCTGTGAGTCTGAAGAAGTGGGGCCATCCAGTGGTAAGCCTTAAGAAGAGGTAAGCATGAATATAGACTGTTTTTAAGTTCTGTTTTCTTCCAAGTGTTTTGGCTTCAATTAAATATTTTGCTTTAAGGAGGCTTCTTATTTACTGGTTACTGTTTCTGGAGAGGAACAAAACTGTAGGATCTAAGCTTGGTGAGAGGTAACATCTGAAGATTAGGCCTACTAGCTAGTTCAGCATTTATCCTCTTGATTTCTAGGCACTCAATGTACTAAAAAAACTAGTCACTAGAGCCCAGAAATATGCCGTTGTCCTGTCATTGCCTTCTCTTCCCCCAGTGGTATTTGTGTTTGCATACAGCTATTATGTTGCTTCCCTGTTTGTTATTTCCACAAGTTAGATCAATACATTTATTCAGGAGAGTCTTCTATGATAACTTCACCTTGCCAATCAGATCACCTACAGTGTTCATAATATTTATTCTTTTTTACCATTCTTAAATTAATATGTGGCAGCTCCATGTCTTTCACAATTTTTTGTAAGACCAATAAGGGTATGGGCAAATGCATGCTTAGAATGATTTCAAAAGGGAAGGGGGAGAGCTACCTTTCCTACTGCACAGGAGCTATCACACTGTGATTGTTACATGTGCATATGAGCCTACAGTGATACTCTGGTGATCTGGGGAATATCCAATGTCATCCCTCTAGGGATGGGTAAAAGAAGAGACTTAAGAACACCTTGAAAGCCAGGCTGAAGAAATGCTATATCAATATCTGGGAGACTCAGGCACTGAATTATCCGCAATAGCACCATGATGTATGACAAGGCACGGACCATTTTGAACAATCTTGCCTCATTATGGAGGTGGATAGATGAGAGGACACAAAGGAAAAGAGCTGTGACCCAACGTTACCAGGATCTACTCCTTCCTCCCAGAGCTATTTGCCACATCTGTAACTGAACATGTGGATCAGTCTCCGCAGTCATCTATGGACTTGCTGATGACTTCCTATTTACTAGAGGACTGCCCTCCTTGCATTGAGGGACTGCTGACAATGATAGTGAAACAAGTTTAACAAAAACACTACAACTTAAACCCTGCTTCCTCTAGAATCAGTTTTACTCACTTGTATTGGTACAGGATCTTGCACATGTAACAGAGCACAGGTGTCAAACTCACCTGGTTCTCCAAGGGTGAGATCCAGAAAAGGCAGTGAGATGAGAGCGCTCATTTATGTTGCTTTTACTTTGCTTGCACCCTGCTGCCATTGCAGATCACCAGTGGATATTTATGCCTGGATTTTGGTGATAACGCCCTATCCAAAATTCCTGGCCTCTCCATGAGCCCCATAGGCTCCGTGGGCTGGATCGGTTCATAGGCCATAAGTTTGATACCCAAGAATTAGAGCATAAAAGGTAGCTTTGCCTTGGCATGCAGCAACTTAACCCTTTCCCCTCCCCGCAATGTTCCAAGCATGCTGTTGTCCATACCGTACGACAGCGGTTCTCAACCTTTTGTACCTTACATTCCACCAACCATTTTGTCAAAAAAACTCTGGTCCCACCATGATAAAAACAAAACCCCACAAAACTGCAGTGTTCAAGATGTCTATTGATTCATCTATTTGAAGTGCAAACAACTGATTTTTTTTCAGTCAGGCCATGTGTTGAAGCCCCACCTACACAATCTTCATCCCACTGGTTGAGAAACACTGCCCTAAGACAGTGATGTGCAACCTTTTTCCATGGTGGGCTGGATGAACAGTAGTTGGCCCAAATCCTGTTGGTGGTCCTGATCTGGCACCAAGACCAGTGTGGTGGGCACCATCTGGCCATAAGAAGAGGGGCATGGGGCAGCCCAAGCACAGTCTAGCTCCATGCAGGGAAAAAGGGGTTGTGGCTTGGCTTCACAGTGGGGAGGAGGTGTGACCCATCCCCAACTTGAGCCTGCAGGAGGAAATAGGGTATAGCTTGGCCCTGATCCATATGCAGGGGAGGGGGAGTGGGCTTGGCTGTGTCTGGCAGTGCAAGGCTTGGGGTTTTGGGATATTAGCCAGGGGAGGGTGACTGTATTAGTGGCCACCGGTCCCGCACTGCCAAATTTCTTGCCACATGGTGGGCCAATGCAGTGGCTCTGGGCTACATTTGGCTTGTAGGCTGAAGGTTGAGAACCCCTACTCTAGGAATTAAAATTTATGCTTTATCTTAATACAGATTTAACAGCCAAAAGTATTATCTCAATTTCTGGAAAGGGTGGAAAATTTTAGAATCCATGTTCTACACCTGACAAATTTATCAATACTCTTATCCTCACGTAAGCTTGTTTTTCAGACATTAGGATCCTATTGTTGGCCTGCCATAGAAAGCTTCTTTATAATACTCCCATTGTGAAATAGGAAGCTGACTTGGAGGGTCTTGATCATGGCTGTCAATGTTATTTGGCAGTTGAAATAAAATTCTAAACTATATATTTAGTTAAGTCAGCTTTTCTATTAGTGTGGTTGTGCTGAGACCTCATAGTATTTAGCCATTTCTGCTTGTACTAGGCAATTGCCCGTCAAGAATGATGGGGGGTGGGCGGGGATGGAACCCTATGCCCTCCCTCCTGGATCTGGGCCTGCTCCCTGCTTCCCTCCTGCTGCTTGGGGTCTGGGTCCCTCCCTCCCCTCCACACCACAGCTCCTGTGGCTTCGGCCCCTCTCCCTCCACTGCATCATCGCCACCTGCAAGAAGAAGATCGGGGGGTTAGGGTTAGGGTGTTGGCCTCACCTCCCCCTCTGTCCCGTTTCCCCACCATCATGGCAGTGCTCCACCATGCCACCAGCTCCTGTTGAGACGCTTGTTCGCACTTGGATTGGCTGTTTGTCAGCCAGTCAGAGCGCGAATAAAGCGTTACAGACAGACTTAGGCTTTTATAATATTAGAATGTTAGCTATGCACTTATTTTTCCACCGTGTTAAAATTTGATATGCACACAATGTTATATGAAGTATTGAATATTTAATTAATGTGATATTTGGGTTTCTAAGGTTTTCTTTTTGCGTTATCAGTTATAACGCTAACTGGTAGCAGTAAGAGGAAAAAAGAAAACGATATATAAGGGAAAAAATTGGAAGAGGATTGAGAAGCTACAAAAATGTAGTTCCCTTTTTAATATCAAATTTATTAGATGAATGGAATACTTCAGCACTGCAATTCAGGCACCCTCTACTTGGGAAGGTAAAGGTGCGATTGGATCCAATGCATGATCCACACAATCATGCCCCCTGCCATACCACACATGCGTGGCAAGAGGTGCAATTGTGGGTTCACACAGTAGACTAGATCCAATCCTATCTTATTGCCGATGTAGAGGGAGCCTGATCCTTGGGTCCCCCTGCGTTGACAAGAAGCGGGCACCCAAGGCAGCTGCAAACCTCAGGTCTCAGGGGTTGCATGCCTGTGGCTGGGAGGAGCGCTGTCAACTGATAGGCTGCCAGCTTCAGGGGAAACCCTGCTACTACTACATGTGCAAATTGTAGCTTGATAGCAACCAGCTTTAAAGTTAGTACACATTTTTTAAGTCTAACTTTTATAGCTGGTTGGAGTTTTTTGTGTGTAATAGCTACTTTGTACGTGTAGCTGGTCTCAAAGTAATTGCACAATTAAGCAGTTAATTGTTTGATATCTGTAATGTCTAGAGGGGACCTGTCATAATTTTCCTTTTCTTTCCAAAAAATGATAATAGTGAAATTTCACTCTGAAAGCAAGATAATGAGTGGGACTTGCTGCAAAACAAGAATTTGAATTGATGGAAAATGTTACATTCCTACCGTTTGCTTTTGTTTTGCTTGGGGATGAAATTGGGACCTTTTAGAAATACTTTGCAAGAAATGGGAGTGAACCCAGAATAGCTGCTAGTAAGTACTTAGGCCATTTGTTTCCCAGACGTAAGAGTACCAGATCGATGTTCCGATTTGACCTCATTTTCTCCCCTAACCACTGCCACTGGACTATAGCCTCTCTGTCTCTCTCTGTCTTCCTGTGTATATTTAAATTTATTGCTATAGAGTCCAGGAGCTTGTAGAAGGCTTGATAGACTCACTCCAGGTTAACCTTGCAGTTAGAGCATTTGCTTGGGTGATAGGAAAACCTTGTCCAGTACTCTGAACCAGGGATTTAACTTCTGCCTCCTACATCTCAGCTGAATGCCATATTCTCTGGGCTGTTCATTATTTCGGGTGTTCTTCCTCTTTTGTTACAACCAGATATTTCAATTCTGCATCTGAGAAAGCTAGTTCTTTGTGTAAATCTGGTCTAACTGGAGTGATTTCTGTAAAAAGTTTTTATTTCACCGAATTAGTTCTTTTACTGTCCCCCCAAAAAGATGAAACATTCTTAACTGACTGGACTGTTGACACAAGTCTAACATCTTGGTCTGATATTTTGTAAAAGTATTTTTTTCTCTTCTGTACCCTGTAAATCTCTTTGTTTCCCCTCTCTTCTCCTTTAGATGCATTTAGCTCTTTTCCTTAGATGTTGATAGAATGGTGATATTTGCCAGTGTAGATTATTTCAAATTGTTTGATTGTTTTGAGGAATAAAAACTTTTAATCGGTTGTCTGTTCGTGTTTCCCATTTTTGATTAAATATTTTTGTTGTCATCTTTTATTTGTCCCAAGTTTTCAGTTGGTTGTCTAGAAGTTTGTAAAGTTTAAAGGATACTGTGCATTCACTCCTATTAATTACAGTTACTTACAGTTCTTTGTTTCACTTTGTTATATATACAGCTAACAAGAATCCAAGTTTTCTACCACTCCTCTCATTTTAGCAACTTCAATTGGTATTTTTCAGTTTCAGTTTTGAGGTACTTCTAATTCTTAATAGTATTACTTGTCTGTAGATAGATGCTGCTTTTTTTGCTCTTTCTGTGACTTCTTAAAAAGGAATGATTTTTACCTTTAATTATCTTCCCTATAGGCATGAAGGTCAATACTACAAATAAGGTTATGCTAATCATTTTAAAAATTGCAGCTGAGGGGTATATTATGCATACAGTCATTAGAGGAGATTCTATTGTCTCAGCAAAGACTGACTCAGTGAAAGTTGTTCACTCCTAAATCCTCACAGGAATTAGAGGCAATAATAACTTAGGATGCTAAAGAGTTTATTTTTTCTAGGGAAGGTGCTATGACGACTCAGACAGGAAAAAGGGTTTCTAGAGTTTGCAAGCTGAACAAAAAGTATTCTTGGTAAATGGCTCTAGTTAATATCAAAATTCAGTCTTTTTACAAAGACGATATCAAATTGAATTTGAACTCTTGGGCATGGACTGCTGCGTTTTGAATAAACTGTTTTTCTGGCACCTTGCAAAATTACCCAGATGAAATTGGGCCCAAAATCTGTTGCAAAGTCTGCTGGTCCCTTGCATGTTAGTGCTAATTTCGGTCACAAATTCAAAAATGAAAATTCTCTAGTGATGTTAATTGATTGCAGATTTATTCCGAAACATATTTTAATTAAGCCAAATCATTATCCTTTCAAAATATGAGAAACTATCATTCCTCTATGAAGATACTACAAGCTGATATTTTCTGATCTTAACTGTTCCATTTTATTGAGGATTATCTTGGCCTAAATGAATTAAAAAGTGCTGCTGCAAGGACCAACCCTATATACAATATTTACCTGAATCCAGGCTGCTTTGAATTTAAAATGACCCCCTTCCATTTAGATTCTATACATGGAAAATGATAAATGTGCTATACTTTTCCATTGGTGAGGGGGTTGTCTGAAATTTAGGACCCAGGCAAAGCCCCAGCAGACTCCTGCAACAGCAGAGCCTGCTTGGCCCCGCCCCCACACTGGGGCTTCTGGCCTGGGACCATGTGGTTGCACCAATGCCAAAAACTCAGGTAAGGGTAGGGGAGGACAGGGGAGGACCCTGGGAAAAAACGGTCCCTCCCCCGCTCTGTGGATAGCACTCCCTGCTGCAGCCACTTGCAGTCCATGCAGGGCTGTCCTGAGCAGGCACAGGCAGCCCCAGGCGGGCTGTGAGTGGCAACAGTGCGGGGTACTGGCCACGGGTCAGGTGAGAGGTGGCTTTTCCCATGCTCAGCAACAGCTTGTAACCCACCCCTGCTGCCAGCCTGGGCCTTGCACCAGCTCTGGGCTTGCCCGTTGAGGCTGTGCGCAGCAGCAGCTGCTCAGTGCGGAGGCAAGTGGCCCCCCACACTTGCTGCACCAGGCAGTGTTTGCTGTTGCTGCACACCCGGAGTTTTTGCACTGGTCAGCACAGAGGTAGTAGCAGCAAACACTGGTCAGCGCGGCAAGTGTGGGGGCCGCTTTCCCCTGTGCCAAGTAGCTGGTTCCACTGCTGTCCTGATGGGTGAGCCCAGAGCTGGCGCAGGGCCCAGGTCAGCAGCAGGGGTGGATTATAAGCTGGTGCTGAGTGCAGGAAAAGCAGCCCCTCACCCGCCTTGTGGCCTGTGTGCCATGTTGCAGCCACTCGCAGCCCACATGGAGCTGTCTACCTGCTCAGGACAGCCCTGTGCGGGCTGCAAGTGGCTGTAGTGGAGAGTGCCAGCCATGGGGCTGGGGAGGGGGCCGCTTTTCCCCGTGCTTGTCACCAGCTCTTTCCCTGCTGGCGAGCAAGGGGTCAGGGCTTCACTCTGCCCCCTGCCTGTACGTGGGGCTAAGGGGGCACTGGGTGTGAGCAGCCGTGGGAGCCAGCGGGAATGTGGGGCATGCATTGGTGTCCCAGGACCAGTGCTGGCAGGGCCCAGGGCAGGGCGGCAGGAGTACAGCGTCCTGGCTGGTAGGAGCTCTGTGGAGCCAGGCCAGGACCCCCTTTCTTGCTGGTGCAGCCCAGCCCGGCTCCACAGCCCCTGCCAGCCTGCGCTCCACTCTGGGCCCTGCCAGTGCTGGCCCTGAGTCATCGGTCTCAAGACATTAGGACACTGGTCCCAAGACAGTGACCAGGGGGTGGGGCACTTGTCAAGGGGTGGGGCTAACCATGCAGCCCTTGACAGTTTGTCAAAACTGGGTAAGTGGCCCTGCACCTGAAATAATTGCCTGCTCTTTTCCTTTATAGGAAGCAGTGTCCTGCTAAGAGTTGAAATATAGCATCCTAGTAATATCTGGAGAAGTCCATTTGACCTTGTACTATTGCTTTATTTTCCAAAGTACACACAAACGTTAATGGCTGAATTACATTTTTGTGCATTGGCTTCCCCTCATTTGAACTCTTTTGTGAATGAGGTTTCTGTGGTGTATTTCTTTCTGGCTAGCAACTGCCCTTTTACTGATAGTATCAATATGCTGATCAGCTTTTGCAAACTTACAGTCAACAAAAAGGTTTAACACCTCCTTGTGGTTAATATATATTTTTTAATTATCAAAATGTATGAGAATATATCTTATTCATAAACAGCAACACATCTCTGATAATTGCATAGTGTATTTGCAGTGTTAAAACAATAAGTTTGGAGCCAGTACACATAATAGCAAAGGCAAGAACTATTAGAAATGCATGTTTAATTCTTGAGAGAGTTAGCAAAAGGACCCCAAGCAAATAGCCATTATTAAATTTAATCAGGTGAACCATTTCACAGTCAAACCAGGATGATACCAAGGAGGGCAGCTTGTTAATTCATTAAAAGACTATAGACAGGTTTGTTAGAAAAGTAAACATATAACTATGTTCTATTGCTGGAGAAATATTTAAATACTTGAAACATGCTGATTATAAAAGTCCATATGGCATCCCCACACAGCATTGAATAATAAATAAATCTAAGGACATCTTAATCTGCTCAGAGACATTTTCCAGGAAGAAAAAAGACTAAATTAATGAGTTCCAGTTAAGAGTTTATAGTGAGCTAACTATAATCGCTATGTTAAAGTTAGAGCCTGTAAATAATCTTCAACACTGTTGAACTGAATTCATATGGTATATTTAAAATCCTTTTTCCCCACAAGTTTTATTTATGGCTAGTGTCACATTTAAAAGGGTGGTAATGAAAAAAGTGCAGGTATAAGCCAAACTCCACCTTGGGTCAACCAAACTGTAAACATTAATTTGTTAAATTAAAAGAGCTCAACAGGGAACTCATGGACCTCCTATGTCTAAAGAGAGACGTATAATGGATGGAGCACAGGAAACACCATTAAGGAGGAGTATATTGCACTGGTCCGCACCTGCAGGGAGAGAAATAGAAAAGCCAAGGCTGCATCTGAACTCCATCTGACTACACAAATCAAGGACAATAAAAAGTCCTTCAGCTATGTGGGGAGTTGAAAGGAAAAAAAAGGCAACATTGGACCCCTGCTAAACCAGTTGGGGTAACTGACTACCGACACCCAGGAAAAAGCCAGTCTGCTTAATGATTGTTTTGTGTGGGTTTTTCACCAGCCCAAAGGGACCATCCTGCTTAATATGATGCAAGATGACCAGGGTAAAGATAAATATATGCCCACCATTGGCATGGAACTTGTGAGGGAGTATCTTGAGAGGCTGGACCCCTTATAAATCAGCTGGTGCAAATAGGTTGCACCCAAGAGTGCTAAAAGGGGGTGCAGATACCATAGGGTAGCCACTGGTGAGGATAGTCGAGAACTCGTGGCACTCAGGCGAAGCACCTGAAGGTTGGAAGAGGACCAGCGTGGTGCCCATATTCACGAAAGGGAGGAAACAAGACCCAGGAAACTACAGGTCAATCAGTTTGACCTCAATCCCTGGGAAGATTTTGGAAAAAAATATCAAAGAAACCGTTCTTGACAGGCTAACAGAAGGTAGCATTCTGAGCCTTCTGACTGACAGCCAGCATGGGTTTGTTGCAGGTAGGTCTTGCTTGACCAATCTCATCTCCTTCTATGACCAGATGATGTATCATCTGGACAAAAGGGAAGAGGTTGATGTTATATATTTGGACTTTAAAAAAGCTTTTGACCTCATTCCCCATGATGTCCTCATGGCAAAATTGGGCAACTATGGCCCCGACTACTTCATAATCAGATAGCTGAGGAACTGGCTCCAAGGTCAGTCCCAGAGAATGGTAATTGACCGAACTGAATCAGCATCGCACTCAGTGCCTAGTGGTGTCGTCCAAGACTCAGTTCTTGGATCTGTAGTCCTTTAATGTCTTCATAAATGATCTGGACACTGGTGTCAAAAGCAGACTGGCCAAGTTTGCTGATGACACCAAACTTTGGGCAAGAGCGTCCACACTTGAGGATAGGTTGGTGTTCCAGGCTGACCTCAATAGGCTTGCAAGGTGGGCGGATGAAAACCTGATGGTGTTCAGTACAGAGAAATGCAATGTGCTCCACCTTGGGAATAAAAGCTCACATCACACTTATAGGCTCGGCAATGATACACTTGCTAGCACCATGACCGAAAGAGACTTTGTGGTCATGATTGACCACAACACAAATATGAGCCACCAAAGCTATACCACAGCTGGCAAAGTGAACAGAACTCTGGCTTGCATCTACTGATACATCTTGAGCAAGACCCAGGATGTCATCCTCCCACTGCATCGGCCTTGGTGAGGCCACAGCTGAAGTACTGCATCCAATTCTGGGCTCTACAATTTTAGGAAGGATGTGGAGAAGCTTGAAAGAGTCCAGTAGAGAGCCACACGCATGATCGGAGGGCAAGAGAACAGGCCTTATTAAATGAGGCTGTGAGCTATGGGACTCTTCAGCCTGGAGAAGTGCAGGCTCAGGGGTGATTTGGTGGCAGCCTATAAGTACATAAAGGATGTGCATCAGGATCAACACCTGTTCACCAGAGCACCTCAGGGGATGCCAAGGTCCAATGATCACAAACTCCTGCAAGACCAGTTTTAGGCTGAACATAAGGAAAACTTTTTTACTGTCTGAGCCCCCGAGGCCTGGAACAAACTTCCTCCAGAGGTGGTACAAACACCTACTCTGACCATTTTCAAGAAACATTTGGACATTTATCTTGCTGAGATCCTTTGACTCTAGCTGACTCCGAGCCCCTTGGGCAGCTGGTAGACCTGATGATCTTACGAGGTCTGTTCCAGCCCTAATGTCTATTAAATCTGTGAAATTAGAGTGGTTCAATATGCTTTAGTTCAAATGCCCCCGCCGCCATTTTGAAGCACGAAGACACTGAATAGAAGTGATGGAAAGGCAGCTGGAGTGTGTTAACATGCTCCAGCAGACTTGATTAGTTGAGTGTGCTCCAATGTGTGCTAAATTGCACGTGTTGGAACAGACATCTGGCACATGTATAGGTGCCCTATGTGATCGTTTGGGATAAAGGACTAGAAGGCAGCCAGACATGATGCTAGCCATATTACTTCTTTGTGCTGTTGATTACAGGCCTTGAAGCATGTTAAGTGTGTTAGACTTATGGACAATCTAGGCTTAAGCAAGACTTTTTGAGCTTTTTTGACAATGCTATGCAGCAAATAGAGGTAGAACGTAATATTGTACAGCTACAGCGGATGCTATGTTGTTAATATAGTCTTGTAATGTACTTGGCCTTTGGTTCTTCAGTATTTTGGTTATAAAATACAATTTTAATAATTTTAAATTCTTTTTAAATTCCCTATTGATGAACCTAATGCTGGAATGGAGTGTTCCTATATTTCTTAAATAATTTCTATAACATTATCGCTTAGTGTCCTGAATTTAGTTTTAGTTTATTATGCAACATTTTACTTCTGTCACTAGAGGAGTTAGAGTCCTATGCTATTTTACACTAGTTAGTGGGTAATGAAGCACACTAACAAATTATGTTTCCATTTAATTGCAGAATTCAATAATTTAACTGCTCAGCAAGCAAAATTGTTGACTGACCATTTTATTTGAAAAATAGCTGAATTTATTTTTAATAAGTCCTCTGTTTAAATATTGTGTCATAGTAATGCATAATATAGTTTCTTACTGAATAATTGGTAAATTTTCAAAGATCAACTTATCACGTACAAATGCAGCATAGCCTTGAATTACTTTTGCTAGGCCAAACTTTCTTCCTAGTAGTAATATGTAAGTTGAAATAACTCCTTGGGTTTTTTTTCTTAAGTGGTGCTCACACTGTTCTAAAATTAAATTCTATATAAAAAAAAAACAAACCTTGTGACGCTAATTTAGCATATGTTTAGGATTATCGAATTTTTTGATTGGAGGTAGCTTTACTATAGATTGTATGAAAATCACTGTAACATTGGCAGATTCTTAGGATAACTATCATATTTACTGAATCCAAGATGCACACAAATTCAAGCTGACCCCCCTCCCCACCCTTCCAGTAATTGGATTCTGTACCTGGAAAATGTATAAATTTGTTGTAATTTTGCATGCATAGAATCTAAATATTGGAAGGCCATGTTAAATTCATCCCCACCCCACCAATGCAGTGGGGAAAGCAGTGGCAGGAGAGCAGGTGGTTAGCAGATGGTGCGGGTTGCTGTGGGGCAAGAGTTGAGAGGCGGGTAATGCAGGAACAAGAGTTGGGAGGCAGTGTGAGGGGAGATGGTAGGAGAGATAAGCAGCCTGACCCCTGCCACTTGCATCCTTATGTCTTGCCCCATGCCACCTGTTCTCTCCTTTCTTTTCCCCCCATCTCTGCACTCTCAGGCATCTGCCCTTTTTCCATCTGTCTCTTTTCTCTCCCTCTGGCCTCCACCTGCCACTTACTCTCCAGCTTTAGCAAGGCCTCACCCCACTCCAGCCCAGTTGCTCCAGTTTGATCCTGGCCTGGTAACAGTGGCAGCAGCTCTGGTCTAGACTCAGGCCTGACTGCAGCTTCTTTCACTGCAGTAGGTGTTAGTGGGCTGGGCAGGGGCAGGAGTGGGGCCAGAGCTAGGCTGGATCTGCAGGGTAAGTGTCAGTGGAAGGTGGGAACAGGTGGCTGTGGGGGCAAGGAAGAGCTGAGGCTGCTGATGGTGAGGGGGGATGGAGATGGAATAGCAGTGGGGGCAGGAAGCAGCTGAGGCTTCAGATCCAAATCTGGAGTTGCAGAAACTGCCTGCACTCACCACTGGTTTTATACTTGAACCCAAAATAAGTCATTCTTCTGCATGGTCAGTGGGGGTGGGGAGAGTGAGGACAGACCTCATCCTGGTTTAGAGTTAATATAGTAACTTGTTCAAAATAAGCCCAGTGATCTTCTCACAGTCTATACCAAAGTAACTTTTTACATTTCTATTTTCAGGGATTTTGATAGTCTGTTATAAAAACTGGTTTGGTTACATTTTTTATTATTTTTGTTTCTTAGTCGTGTCCAAAAGTCCATAGATAAGCATGGCATTCTTCAGTGGTATCTTAGTTATCATCCTATAGCTATTTTTGGAGGTACACTGATTTTTATGACCAGTTTATAGTTATGCTTTTTATGTTGAGAAGGTGCATCTACTGATTGACATGCAAATTGAAGACCTTCAATGAGCATATGATGGGAAACTCAAAATGGTATTGTGCACGGAAAGTAGACCTAGAGATTTGTTTTTCCCCCTCTAATGTTCCAATTGGAATCTTAAACGGTACAAAATGGAGATATTTAAGCGATAGCATCTTTTTTAAATGTAAATTTATTTTATGCCGAATGCTGCCCTTTTAAAAAAAACACAGCTTTTTGGGAATTTCTGTGCTTTTATTGATAAAAACAGAATGAAAAACTAAGTATTTTAATTGTGTATTGTAGTTTTCTTCTTCTAGTAGTTTTCTGGATTTTGTGTGTGTTAATTAGATATACTTGTCCAAAGTCGTTGGCAGGATGTGCAGAGGCTTTTTGTTTTTATAGTTGTAAACTCTCTTCTTTTCCTTTTTATCAAATTGTCTTGAGATATTCTAGGATTTCACCTGTTTTCTCAGATAAGAATTTACTCTTGCAAACAATTTGGACATACACGTAAGCTGTTCCATTGTTCTCAAACCTATATAAATGGGTGGGTTACATAAGAAAATACAGTAAGCTCTGCAAAACATTCCAAGTCATCCTTTGCCTACAGATACATTTAAATAAATTTCATTTATATATACAAGGAAATCTCTTTGATGCTGTTGAAAAACTTTAGGTAGTTTTGAAGCCCAACTGTTAACAACTTCAGATAAGACCTTTTGATTGCAAGCCAGTATTCTTAAGTGCTGTGTTTCAAGTTGCTTCTATCTAATTTCAGTGAAATAGAAACTTGCTTGAAATTCAAACTGCTGTAAGTAAACCAGCCATATTTCTCAACCTGCCTAAATCCAAATTTATGACAAAAACCAAAAATGAAAGACTTAATTCAGGAAGAAACAGGAAAATCCTGTGGAGTTTCTGTGGAGACTGACTCCAGCAGTGCTGGCAGGGTGTGCAGCAGGGCAGGGAGCTGCTTCAGAGCTGGGCTGGGACCTTGCAGTGGGGACAACATGGTCCGGAGCCAGGGCAGAGCCGTGATCTTCAGCCTTTGTATTCCTGGCAGGTGCGTGCAGGCAGCGGATCATGGCTCTGCCCCAGTTCCAGACCACACTGTTACTGTTGTAAGGAGCCAGGGTACAGCCACAATCCGCTGCCTGCACACTTCTGCCCAGAGCATTCAGCAGCTCTGCCCCAACTCCAGCACAACTAGTGCTGGGGTCTCCATAGAAATGGGCCCCAGCCATGTGGACAGGGGCTGCTGGGAAATGGAGTCTACTGCCAGCTGGATCCAGCCCATGGTCCAGATTTTGCCCTCCCCTGCCCTAGCTGCTGCTAAAGACTGGTCTGCATGGGCAGATCTGTGATTTTGAAAAGAGCCAGTCTTCAAGGTGGGAGCTGTTAGCAGAAAGCAAAATTGCTCTAAGAAAGGTTAGCTTGACAAGTAGAACATCAAGACCACTAAAATGGAGAGATGATTAACACCTCTGAAGTGAAGAGCAATTCAGTCAGTTGACTCCTTCACCTGCCCGAACACTAATGAACACAGATAACACAATGGTGGTTGCACTGGGGAGTAGGAATCAAAGCAGAGTGCTTCTATTCTAGGCAGAATACCAACTTCCTTGCTTAATGTATGCAGTCCAATTTTGAGGCTGTGAATTGTTGAGGGAAAAGGTGTGTATTGTATGCAAGAAAATATAGTGATTGGATGTCCTAACCCACTTTTTCTGTATAATGCATGACTTCAGCGGGTTTTTATCACTTTGCTAACATTTGCTGTCTGCTGAAGGAAGTGTAGGAATGTGTTCTGGTTGCCAGAACCTTAGTCTTTTTTGTATTATTGTCCTTAGGAGTGTTTGTAGCTGGCAGATTCTCTGTACTGAAGGGCTCTTGCTAATTTTAATTGTATTTTTTTTTATAGACTGGCCAAGGTTGAAATTGTTACAGTCAGAACTCTTGCAAGGAGCTTAGGGCACCATAGGGTGCTCTCTCACGTAGGAAATCAAATAATAAAGAACTTGTAGAGGACTTCGGGGCCACTCTTGCTGCAGACACTAAGTTTGTTACCAGACTATTCCAGTTCTAAAATTCAGTAGTTATAAATTCTTGCAACATTCCCTTAAGAGCTCTACAGATGTATTTTACTAGCCTATCTTTTTCTTCAGGTAATACATAGAAGTAGTTAATAATTTTATATACTGGTGCCTTAATAAAGATTTTTTTGGGCCGGTACTGATGGCAGATTATTAACAAGCCATATTGGTGGATACCGATCTGATTGCCTATATGCAGCCCTGCAGCTTGGAGAGCAGTGTCTGGACAGTAAATCTGTTGGAGGAAAAGGGTGTGGGGTGCAGATTGAAGCCCCTGCTGTGTGAAGGTGGGAGTAGGGCTGGGGCTGCAGCAGGCACTGCCCAGCCGGCAAAGGGCATAGGATAGAGCTTTGAGCAGCTTGTCTGTGGGATGCAGGCGAGGGTGGCTCTCTCCATTTGCACACACCCCAGGGAGGCAGGGGGCATGTGTCTCCAGATCTGTGCCCAAGGTGAAGGCAGGCTGCCACTGTGGGCTGGGACTAGTGGTGGTGCTGGGCTCTTCCTGGCAGGGGGTTTGGGCCAGGACTGCACTTGGGGCGGGTGGTGGCAACACTGGGAGGGGAGCTATGGCAGGACTCCAGCAAATTTTGGGGTGGCTGTAGCCCATTCCCATAGGTTCCCTTGCCAGCAGTGGCACTGCCCTCAAGCCCACGGCTGCAGCCTGTCCTTACCCTGCACACAGATCCAGGGGAAATGTGCCCCCCTGCTTTCCCCAGTGTGCACGCAGCAATGAGAGCTGCCCTCCCCACACCCCCAGATGACCCACTCTGGCTGGGCAGCCCCAGCCTCCTTTTCTCCCTCCCTCCTTCACTGCTGGGGCATTTATCTATTCTTCCCTTCTCCCACACTCATTCTCCTCCAGCAGACTTACCAGTCGCTCGCTGCTCTTCAAGCTGCCAGGCTGAGCACATACATGCTGTACCTGCGTGCATGCACATGGCGCTTCCTGCCGATACATGTGCACCTCTAATCTTATACTAAGGAGGGATCATCTAGAATATAAATGCAGTGTCCTGGGATTATTACCCTGGAAAAGTATTTTTTACCCATTAGCTTTACTGTGTTTTGCTGCTAAGGATGAGGGCACAGCTTCTGCGTATTGAGTACAAACACTAAGAAATTTAGTGAGACAAGGTTCCTTGGGTGATCCCTTGGGTGATCTTTTGTTAGACCAACCCAAATAGTTGGAGAATAGTTATTAAATTCACCCAAGGAACCTTGTCTGCCTGTGTCCTTAGACCAATATGGCTACAACCTACACCCCTGTAAGAAATTTAGAAGCACTCAATACAAAAATCTAGAGGTCTTACTGAGTCCATCCTAATCTAATCAAATAAGATGCTGACACGGGGGGGGAAAAAAAACAAAACAAAATCGTGTATTAGTAGAAGCAGCAGTGTGTTGGTTCCACCTGGCTATGCAGGGTAGAGGGCCACTTAGAGAGTTTTGGCAAGCCATTGAGGGCTGCATGACAGGCAGCCAGGGGCAGATAAATATTAATTTTCTAAATTTCTTAGGGGCCCCACAAGCCGGATAGAATGGCCTGGCGGGTTGCATCTGACCTGTGGGCTGCATTTTACCCACTTCTGAACTAACATGATGTATCTTCTGGGCATGTGCCAGGCTTGGTGTGAGGTGTGTTGAGTTTAAAGTGAAGCACCCTTTTTTTTTTTTTTTTTAAGTCTGGAAGCTGTGATAGTGTCCACCTATTGAAGTAGTACAAAGGAAGCCTTGTAATTAAACCAGTCACTGACAGTTGGGGAGAAGAACTGCGGTTGTTGTTTCTTTGGTGTATTCTTACAATGAGGCTAGCACATTTTCCTGGGTCTTCTCTGCACCTAACTTATCTGACTGTTATACATTGTTGGCTAAGTCGTTCTGATCTAATTGGGAGGGCAGGGGGGTGGGGAAAAGGTCAGAAGCTGAATTGAGTGCTTTGCTGATTGGGAGATCCTTGCTGGCTCTAGCCAGGATATACTCCTAAAGTTCCCAGTGAGCTACCTAAGCAATATCTTGTTTCCTCTTGCCAGCTGTCTACCATGCTGGGTCATGGGTGGCCACATTTGGGGGTTACCTCAGGGTCAGGAGAAGCCAGGAGATCTGTCCAGAGAACCAAGTCAGAGATTTAGAGGGTTAGGTAGAGCGGGAGGTCAGGAGGCTAGCCAAATCAGATATCTAGGTGGTCAAGCCAGAGTCAGTTCAGTCATCTAGAGGGTCAGGCAGAATGTGAGGTCAGGAGGCTAGCCGGGTAAGGTGTCCAGAGAATCTGTCAGTCAGCAGCACAATCCAAGTGTACGGCAGCCTAGGTACAAGGTTGTACCTTGTTGTCTGGATACTTCCCCTTCCGGGTCAGGAGCTTATATGGAAAGAGGTAAGAGATCAGCTCACCTTAGCTGGTGAGCAGAGTGAGCACGTGCCTAGACCCAGATACAGATGCATGTGGCCAGAACACTCTCCCTGCATTCTGTCGGGATGCTGGCAGGCTGGGGCGAGCTGCTGTGTTGGGCAAACAAAAGCCCTGGGTTCAAGGCTGGGGCCTGAAACTGTCAATAAAACCAGCTGAATGTCACATTATTCCTTTTGGCTTTGAATATAATCATATCTGGTAATTATGGAGTTTGTATCTGCTTCTGGGGCAGGACAAGGGGATGGTCTTTACATGGGTTGTTTTGTAGGATTCAGATTACACTGCCTTTCTAGTTCTGAAAAATCATGGAGCACGTCCTCAAGGAATCCATTTCTAAGCACTTGGTGGAAAAGGTGATTAGTCAGCATGGATTCACCAAGGCCAAGTCATGCCTGCCAAAACTGATTGCCTTCTATAATGATATGACTGGCTCTGTGGAAGAGGGAAGTGCAGTAGACATGATATACCTCAGCTTTAGCAAGACTTTTGATATGGTCTCCCACAACATTCTTACAAGCAAGCTAAAGGAGTATGGGTTGGATGAATGGACTGTAAGGTGGATAGAAAACTGCCTGGATCATTGGGCTCAGAGTGTAGTAATCAATGGCTTGACGTCTAGTTGCAGCTAGTATCAAGTGGAGTGCCCCAGGGGTTGGTCCTGGGGCTGGCTGTATTCAGGATCTTCATTAATGTCCTGGAACATGGGATGAAGTATACTCTCAGCAAGTTTGCAGATGTCACCGTGCTGCAGGGAGTAGTAGATACACTGAAGGGGGTAGGGTTAGGATTCAGTGACCTAGACAAATTGGAGGATTGAGCCAAAAGAAATCTCATGAGGTTCAATAAGGACCAGTGCAAACTCCTACACTTCAGACAGAATGGCTAGGGACTGACTGGCTCAGCAGCAGCTCTACAGAAAAGAAGCTGGGGGATTAAAGTGGATAATAAGCTGAATATGAGCCAACAGTGCCCTTGTTGTAAAGAAAGCTAACAGCATACTGGGAGTGTTGCCAGCAGATTGAAGGAAGTGATTCTTCCTGACTGTTCAGCACTGGTGAAGTCTCATCTGGAGTACTGTGTCCCTCACTACACGAGTGTTGTGTTCAGATTGGAGAGTCCAGAAGAGGGCAACCAAAATGGTTAGGGGGTAGAGCACATGACTTGGGAGGAAAGGCTAAGGGAACTGGACTTATTAAATCTGGACAAAAGAAGACTGAGGAGGGATGTAATATCAGCCTTCACCTATGTGAAGGATGGTTCCAAAGAGGATGGAGTGAGACTGTTCTCAGTGGTGGCAGATAAGAGGACAGACCAATAATCTCAAGGTGTTGCAAGGGAAGTTTAGGTTAGCGGTTAGGAGAAACTTTTTCACTAGGAGGGGGTAATAAAGCACTGGAATAGGTTACCCAGAGGGGTTGTGCAATCTCCATGTTTGGAGATTTTGAAGACCCGGCTAGACTCTTGTCTGGGATGTTCGGTTTGGGTCCTGCTTTGAACAAGGGGCTGGACTAGATAACCTTCTGAAGTGTCTTCCAACCCTAATTTTCTATTACTGTTTTCCCTTCTATTCTTTATACTCTGGCAGCCTCCCTCTTGACATAATTATATTCTATTAAACACTTCATCTGGGAGCCAAAAAGTCAGGACTGGAGAAGGGAAAGATCTCCTCCAGCCAATTCTTCCCCTCATGCTGATGCATTGCTCTTTGTCCCAGTTGCTTCACTCGAGAGACTAGCTAGAGAGCCCCAGTCTCAGATTTTAGATATTCTGTTTGAAGCACTCTGAACCGTGATGGTGTAAACATTTGTGACCAGAGTGCTTCAGAAATAAGCCATAAAAAAGAGGTCCATCTTTGAAGCACTTTGTTATAAAATGAAGTGAAATGTCTTCTGGTATCCTGCAATACTGCGCTCCCCTTTTACCACCTCGTTGATTCTTCAGAACTTCTGGAAACTGAAGGCCAAGAGGCAAACACTCTCCAAGTGTTTCAAATGCAAGTCTGTCTATATTCTCAAACAAGCACCCACAGGCAAACTAAGCACCTGATCCATGGCTATTCTAACGACTTTATTCTGGCCTTAATTTTGGTTGTGGAGTTAGACTTCGATTATCCCGTGAGTGCAACTTATATGTAAAAAATTTCCTTTCTGCAGAATTTCAGAGGTTGTTGTGTAATCCAGTTCATGAGGTTGAATCTTCCAGGCCCATCACTTCTGTGACATTTACTGTGACTGAACCAGAAGAAGTCATAGTTATAGTCTGTATTGGAACAATCTTATTATTTGTGGTCTTTCTCTAAGCTTGACAGATTCCAACAGTAGAAGTTTTTCAAAATGTCATGGACTGGACCCGATGATCTGCGAGGAATATTTCTGTTTTAACATTATAATGTTATGCATCTCAGTTTCTCTGACTAACTTATAAAAGTGGGAAAATATGGGGCTGTCTGTCAGGCTGATGTTCTACCTGGTAGAAGATGCATCCTTCCACAAGGATTTGAATATACTTGCTGAAATATCAACAGCAGAGTAGGAGGTGATGCCCAGGAGGTTTCCAGGGAAACTGGAGGAAATAAGCATCACAGTGGGCGGAGCAGCTGGAAAAAAGATGAACTGATGAGCTGGAGAATCTGAAGGAAGTCGAGAGAGGAAGTCAACTGCCAAGTTCATTTAAAGGCACTTGGAGACTGTGGGGACTGGAGGGAGAACAGCCGAGCTAAATTTGGTGTGCTCAGAGTTGTGCAGGCTGGACTTGCACTTACTTGGAGAGGGCAGAGTGTTTTTGCTCTGGCCTTTGCCCCAATATCCATCTTTATTGAAGAGAAACCGTTTGCTTTGCTGCTTGCATTTGGGGCATACTCCTTTCCTCTAGTGGGTATGGGGTCAGGGACCGAAACACCAACATCTCAGAGTTGGAAGAAGTCCAGCTGGCTTCAGGGCATACTCGGGCAAGGTGGGAGAGGTGTGGAGTAACCATCCCTTGCGGGTATCAGTGACATGTAGCTGATTTAATTTAATTTAATTTGTAATAATTTAATTTAATTTAATTTAATTGTAGTATTCTTTTTTTTTTAATGTTAGAAGTTACTCAGTACAAACTCTGCAACTTCTGTAATATAACTGAATAGCAGGCATCCTCCATACATTCTCTTAACTCTGAGAAAACATTTATTTTTTTCCCCCCATAGCATATGCCTTCCTTGTGAGGTTTATGATGTCTTTAAATGACTCCTTAACTGTCCTGGCATCAAGCACTGAAATGTCACTATGCCATGATGTACTTCAGGGGTAGCTAAAAATTGTGCCATGACTAGATTTTACTGACTTTAAAAATATTTTAGGATAACTTTAGGAAATTATATTATTCTTTTATGTGTTTTAATTAAAATTTCTGTGAGAATTTTGAGCAGATCTTATCTTGTAAGAAAAACATTGTATTCTTCATGAAAAAGAGGTTGTTGGGGAGCAGAAGAAAAATACAATACTGGCTTACTGAATGATTGGGGAGAATGATAAGATACCATTGCGTAATTACTATGTAGGCAGAAAACAGAAAAAGCTTTCTGTATGGAAAATTAGAGGTGGATTGGAAAAAGCCAAAGAGCTCTGTTTAGATTTTTTAGTGATTGGCACAAGAAGTTAAGAGTTTCAAAGGGTGAGAATACAATATAGTTCTCTTTGCGTTTTGCACTTTGATAAGATTTTTGTTTTGTTTTATTTTCTTGCAGTGGTGATTTAATGTTGTGGCTTTCTTCTTTTAACACGTGTTCGTTTCTTGGTGATAGGATAGAAGGGAACACTCCCATAACCTAGGTGCTTCTAAATGTGTGTAGAAAGGTGGATGTAGACTAGGAAGACTACACCAAAAAATCCATCCTCTGTCCTGCTTAGGACTCATGACAGAACTCAGTATCATCCTTATTGCAACTTTTTAAATCCTGATTGAAAGAATTGTTGGCCCAATTATACTTCGGGAATATTATAAACAGTTATATTTGTGTTCTCCGATGTCATTTTAAAGGAAAGGGGGAAAATCTGCTTGTGCCCCTTCATTTATTTTTTGGTCTCTAATGATGCAGGACTATCTAGGACCTGACATTTTTTTAATTGTTTTGGTTTTTATACTAACATTCTGCCAGGAAAACTATATAGAACTGAGACTAATGCAATGTGACCAGCAAACCAGAGTAGTGATTTTTTTTTTTTAAGTACAGTCTCTTAGGTATTTTTAAGAAACCAGGGAGAACCCAACTTGACAGTTCCCGATTAAAAATAGACAAATAAAACATCCTTTTTTTTTAAATTTTTTTTAAACTATGCTTTTAGACCTCCTTGTTGAACTTTAAGAAGAAGTGGGTTTAAAATGCACACAACTCCTGCCCCCAATATTGCAAGTCACAGTTAAAAACCAAGAAACTTGCCTTGTTTGTGTGGGTCTAATTTGGTCTCTAATTTGTGCTTACAGCTGTTTGCACCTGTTAAAAGCCTGTGTAGGATTAGTTGAAAACCTTTCCCTTAAAATTTCAAAACTCATTTTATCTTCTTATATTTAATTGTTTCCTATATCTTTAGGTTGCTATGGAGTTGATGGAGAGAGTGACTCTATTATGAGTTCAGCTTCAGAAAACTCCACTGAACCTTGGTTTTGTGATGCCTGTAAATGTGGTGTCACACCTAGCTGTGAACTATGTCCTAACCAAGATGGAATCTTCAAAGAGACTGATGCTGGCAGGTAAGATGTTAGAAATGATAATGTGAATACTGAATTCAAATTATCTTAAATGTATAAGTTAAATGTGTTTAAAAGGTGATTCCAGACCTATTCCTGTGTATTTCAGTAGGTGACAGGAACTTTGGCCCTGGCACATGCTAAGTTTCTACCAGAAAAGTTGTTGCTTTCCCTTTAGAATCTACAAGTTTACAAGTGTTCCTTCAATTTCTTCCAAGGGAAACATGACCTCTTTAGGTAGAAACATCTTCTAGATGTTAACATAGATTTCTCTTGAAAGAGAAACCTATGAAAGAATGCTTGTATGCTTCCCTCCCAGCTTGCTTGGGGAGGGGAGTAGAACAGTGGGTCAAAAACCCTTGTCCTTCGCTGAGACTGGGGAGTTGGTGAGGAGCTTTGGCTGCTCCAGTTGCCTCTGGGACTAGCCTGGGAGAGGAACGGAACACCTGCTTCTTGTCCCTTGCCTGCTCCTCAGACAGTGGTCCACAGTCTGGGGATCAGACATGGGTTTTGTCTACTGCTACCTCAGTATGCTCCTGGTGACAAGAGCAGAATGGAGGAGAAGCTGCTCCTTACTACCCTCATCTGTTTCCCAGACTGGGCTGATTAGTCTGGAGAGCTAATGGGGATTTGCCTTGTTGCTTCATGTGGGAATTGGTGGTTAGGTGGGCTGACGGTGTGCCCTCTGTCCCTGGTGGCCTCAGGTTCCCCTCTCAGAGACCCTTTTCTGCTCTTAAATCTCTGTGTTCCTATTCTTTATCCCCTTTGACTCTTCATTCCTGGACATCGTTAATTGGTTTCCCTGTGGTTGTCATACTGTTCATATTTTGTCCTGTTGGCATATTCCTTTGTTCCAACGTTTGCACATGTACACATCTTAATTTGGTTATTTACCAGTCCTCCTAATTTGGTCTGGTCACCAAAGCCGGAAATCCCAAGGGCTCTGCAGTTTGACCTGGCGCCAGTGTTACAGAGTCCCTTATCTCTGTTTGGGTACACATTGTTCATGTTATAGAACAGTGTGGTACATGTCATCAATTTCCCAGCCTGTGTATGCTGGTTTCAGATACAGTGGACCTTGAAGCAAAGTGTCTCAGAGAGGCTTTTAGAAATCAATTAACCCTTGCCATTTCCCTGGATCATTGTTCTAATGCAATATTTACTTTACCTACAAGCCAGTTTCCAAAAGCAAATCTCTAAATACCACTTTCTAGCTATCACTTCAGTCTCCTCCTGAAATATTTCTTGCACCTTCCTGGTCTGAGGGAATGGATGCAGGTCTGTATGCATCCTTTCCTGACAAGATTTTTAGTGATGGAAACTTCTCTGAAATTTCCACAGCCAGAAATGAACAACTGTTTGAGGGCATGCATGAAATTTCATTAGTTGATCCCTTCTTGTTTTGATTTAAAAGAGTGTTTGTATTGTCTAATCTGACATTCAACTTTTGTGTACTCTTTTAACATCCTTCATATCGTATATATTAAGAAGATATTGACTTTTATGCGTTTGAATATCAGGATTTATGGACCTGTGTGCTAAAGATTGACAGAGGAACACAAAGGCAAGTATTTCCCTAGGGGATGATAAATCTTGATTACTAATATAGGAAGTCAACGTACAGAGAGAGATTCTGAAGGTCTTAATTGGATATGCTGGGAACTCTTTTCTTCATAGCCCTAAACTGCTTGCTTGATGCAACTCTTTGTAAAAGCTAATATTCTAAAGGGGAAATGAAGTTAAAGGTTCAGAAAGCAATTTGCTCCTTTTAAAAAAAAAAATGTATTTCAAGCTTTTCAACTAGGTTTACCACTAAGGCATCTGGAGAGAAGTTCACATTAAGATGTGCATTTCCCATGTACAGGAAGATAATATTAATGACTTAAAAAAGAAGCAGTAAAAAATTTAAATGACAGAAGAAGATTAAATGAGGAGGATTAAATGGTCAGCTGGCCAACTGTTCCTGACAACAATAGACAAAAATAGTGTTGCTTCATGAACCTAGTCTTGGTTAATTTCTTGTGGCATTGAAGTTTAAGGGAAAGGTTCTGCAACTTGGTTCCTTGAACCTCAGCCCCATAGTAATTCATCTCAGCTATTTTTGGGAAACATTTTTTATGGCAGGCTGGAAGGGTCTTTCAGTAGCTGAAATAAAGAGAATTATTATCTGGATATTAACTAACACCTCGAATTTTACTTGCTAACTACAACAGTGTATTTTGGAACCATTTTTGTGCCCTGCCCATCTTCTTCTCCTCTCTAGTATTTTTGCTTTGTATGCATGGCAGCTTGATATTGAAGATCATCTTGACAGTTGACAAGCATATACTCTCATTTGAGGGATTGGTCAAAGATCTTATAATTTCTTCTGTGTATGACCTCAGTTTTTTACAGACTGCTAGCTTTCATTATCATCCTGATCACTTCCAAATATCAAATATAGGAGGGCAAAGAAATATTTCAGTCTAAAAGTCTGAGAAGCAGGTAACTAAGTAAGCTGGGTACCATCAGCCTCTTGAAATATTGTATCTCTGTCTTCTCCCAGTGGTTTTACGTGTTGTTAAGTGCAGTAACAAAATTTAACTAAAGTTGGATCTTGATCCTGACAGTGTTCAGACAAGCATAGAAGTTTCTTGTCAGTACTCTTGAGTCTTTGACAGGAATGAGCAGAACCATTCTAAAATGATTCCTTCCATCCCCATCAGATTCTACTAATAGATTAAGACACTGAATGGTTATGGTAATGAATTTTCTCTTTAAAAAAATAGGATTAGTCTGACTTCTTTATAATACCATTGAGATATCTTTCACTGTATGCTTATACAAATCTGAAACTTCTCATAGCCAAAAAAACAGGTAGGTTTTCATATTGCTGGGCATGTCATTAAATTTTCATCAAACTTCCTGGCAGAGACAGCCGTTACAAATAGTTTGTTTGATGTTACATTACACAAGTTTCTGTCTCCAGTAAAGTAAATATAAGGTTAACAGTGGCACTGATATTTTTAATTCTGGCAGGTGAAATTGTGCTAGTGTTTTGAGTTAGGGGTATTTTCTTCTTTAACCTTTTGATATTAACCTCACAGCTGTAGCTATTGGCTGAGCACTGTAGTTTGTGCTTGAAATGGCAAGTGAGCTGTTGGTAATATCCTGATGAGGCTTATAATGTGGAAACAACATTTAATTTACAGAAACTTACAGTGAGCTGTTTTCCATAAGGAATTAATAGGCTTGTTACTGCCCCTGCAAGCATGTGGATCTAACCAAGTGTGACAGAGAACATAAAAATGTAAGACGTACCATATTGGGTCTACCATTTGTCTATTTAGTCTGGTATGCCTTCTCCAATAATGGCAGCATGGATGCTATAGAGCGCCGGGGGCAGTGGGGGGAGGGATACGTGTATAATATGGCCTGCAGTCCAGATCTGGCCTACCAATTGATTCTGTGTAACCTGCTGCGGGTTCCTTGGCCCCATCTGTCCTAGGCTTGGGGAGGGCAGCCTAGCCATGGCATGTGTGGCTAGTCTCATCGGCCCCCCGGTGTTGAAATCCTGCCTGGTGCAAAATGCCAGTTCTTGGGCATGCCAGGAACTGTATTCCACAGGGCTGGACAGTGAGGTGGCACAGTGGCTAGACTTGGTTTCTTGGTAGCCCCTGTACCAGCAGTTTGTTCTGCCCTCACACTTCCGGCTGCTGCTGCCAGGCTGTCCCCCAGCCCCGGACCTGCTGTCCATACACTGCACACCCATTGTGGGCGAGTAGGGTCTCCATGGAGACCTGCCTGGCACCCCCAGGGACAGGGTGTGCTCATCCAGGTGAATGGAATAGGGCTGCAGGTGGGCAGAGTGGTGTCTGGGAGTTGAAGGGGTGAGTGGGACCAGAGTCAGGGCTGGGATTATAGGGTGGTAACAGCATAGTTCTGGGACCCATGACAGAGCTGCGATCCACTCCCTATACATCCCTGTGATGGGCTCTGGTTCCATGGGCAGGCTGCTGCCCATGCAACCAATGCCCAACTTAGGGATGTGGGTGGAATACGTCATGGCTCTGCCTCGGGCCCTGGCCCTGCCTCCTGCCCTAGTCCTATATATTGATCCCAGCCTGCTTGTGATCCCATCCCATCTACCTAACTGAGGGCTCCCTGCTCACAGGAGTTCCAGGCTGGTCTCTTTGGAGACCCCTCCCACCCACTAATTCCATCTGGGGTGCTGGGTGCAGGGATGATGAGCCTGGGGCTGGGATCAGTTGATATCTCTTTGCTTCCCCCAGGTGGTGTAAACAGCTGTGATAGAAGGCCAAGGGGTCATTAATGCCCTCCTCCCCCCAGAAATGTACCAAAACTCCTTAAATGGCTGTCTAGCCCAAATAATTCCCTCCACCCACCCCACTGTAGAGTAGAGCAAGGATGCTGAAGCTCCAGCTTTCAAACCAGATCCAACCTGTGGTAATGTTGTCAGGGCCACAGGTCTTTCCGCTGGTCCAGAAATGTGGAAGAAAGGGAGTAGTGGCACCCATGCCCTGCTGCCTGATCTTTGGATCTGTGAGGAGCCCTAGGTTCTCTGCACTGGATCCAGCACTCAATCCCAGTGTGCATGGCCAAGTGAGGGCAGTGATGTTCCCAGGACCAGTCCCAATGTGGGGACTGGTGGTGGGTGGTGGTGGCATCAAGCTTCCTGGACCCCAGTGGGAGGGGATATTACAGGCCCCCTAAAACGCAGTCATGTTGCTCAGGGCATTGGAGGGGTTGATACAACTCCCTGGGGCCCAGTCCTTGCATGGGAGTGAGTAGTACAGTCTCCCCCTTGGGACCTAATCCCAGTATGGGAGGGGGTGGTACTGGTCCCCCAGGACCTAATGCTGGGGCAAGTGGGG
>JAGPOW010000261.1:215235132-215267607 GCA_030014935.1 Caiman crocodilus | reverse complement strand
GGGGACAGTATTTGAATCCCAGGACCCAGTCCTGGTGTGGGAGGGGGCAATATCGGTCCCCCAGAAACTAATCTTGTCTGGGCCCCAGTCCTGGTGTGTGGTGGCAAGAGGGAGTGGTACTGGGCCACCAGGACCCAATTCTGGCACATGGCACCACCTCCTCCCACCCTCTAGCATGTAGGGGGGTGGGAGGGGTCGTGCCAGGCCCCCTGGCCTGAAGACAGATTCTATGTCACTCACCTGGCCTGATGATTGGTGCAAAAGGTTGAGCACTACTACTATAGAGGGAGTGCATTGAACTGGATATTTCTAGAGTAATCTCTTTCCTATTCAGTATCCTCTGTGGTATCCACCATTATTGGCTGAGAGATACTGGAGGAAGCATCTTGAACCATTATGTCCAATAACCATTAATAGGTTTATCATCCATGAATTTATCTAGCCCTGGGGTGAGTAGTTAGTTCAGGCAGAGGACTGAACTAACTAACCCCCCTCCCCCTTCCAGCCTGGTCTAGGACGCAGCACAGGGCTCTCAGCCGCTGGGCTGTTTCAGCATTCCCCCCATGCAGTCTTAGCTTACTTTGTGAGGCTGGAAGCTCCAGAGGCTTCTGGTTTGGGGCTGAGGGTTGGAGGGCTGACAGGCAGTGAGGGGCAGATAAAAAAAATTAATTTTCTAAAGTTTTTAGAGGCCCCACAGGCCAGATAGAATGGGCTAGGCAGGCTGTTTTGCCCGCTCTTGTGATAGATCTATCTGATAGTGAAAATTAAATATGCCATCTTTCATGTACCAGAATAGTGTTGTTCAATGGGGGGATATTTTCCATAGTACTGGTTCTTTATGTGGCAACATGAATAAGATTTTTCTTCCTGTTAGTAATTGTTCAAAGAAATGGACATTCCAGCTCAGAAAATGCATACCACGGCAATTATAAATCTATGCAGAATAGGTCTAGGGCATAAAATCTGAATAAAAATGGGTGCCTGAAACACTAATCTATTAGAAGCTGGAACAGGCTCCTGCAGACCAGTCTTTCAGATTTTTAAGGACTTATAGGGAGGGACTATTTTATTGTGCTTTTTTTAGTGCACTTCCTGATTGTGGCCTTAAGGCATTACCATAAAATAACTGTTAATAAAATCTTTTTTCTTCCACGCACTTGCACCTTTTAGAGGAACTCTAGCTTTGTCAGATATGTAGCAGTGTCAAAATTTGAAAATACATGACAAAATCTATTTGTTTTTTCTTCCAAATCACATCAGAATATTTTTTCTATTCCACCTACATGAAAGGTGAATAGTTATTCTATTGAAGTAGCTGTTTTCCAGAGAATCTTCTTTTGTGTTAACTGCTTAGTTTCACGAGCATAAATGTAAATTTATGAAACATTCTTTTCTTGAAGTGGCATTATTCTAGAATATGAATGTTGTCCTTTTTTTGTTTCATTTTTTCCCCTTCTTCCGTAATCGACATCTGTTTTAATTGCTCCAAGCAAAATGGAAGATAAAGTAACAAGCAAGATTATTCTTTTTGATTACCCAATTTGTCTTAATTACAAGGTTCTAAAACACGTTCAGCTAAAGAAATGAGCAGGAAAATATTTAGACCTGGTATTAAAAGCATTTGAAATTGCCTCAGCTGTGAACTTGACTGACTTCTGTATTTTTTTAATAAAGATTCAGGTTGGAGTTCGCGTATAGGTGGTTGAGGAAATGACACTTGTGTGCCAATCACACTGAAATGGCAGCTTAAATCTGTAATACTGTAATGCTTGCGTGACATGTACTAAAACATTTTGAGAAGGTCAGTATGAAGCAAGCAGCCAGCTGTTGGGTTTATCATAGATAAACTCCTACAGAGTGCAGCAGCATTTAATATACACCAGTGGAGCATGAAAAAACTGTGCAAATTAAATTGAGAGGCAGCTGCTTGTTGAAGATGTGTATCTTTATATTGAACTCTGCAGGGTGCATTTGGGAGGTTGTATTAAAACTTACTATCAAAAATCTTAAACCAAAACCTTGGATTTTTTTAAACAGTAATTGTGGCAATGTGTAACTATTTCTGCACATCCCTTGAAAAAAGTTGTTTTTAGTTTAACACATTTTCAGTCAGTAGAATATAAAAAAATGAAACCCACTGAATTCGGAATTTTTAGTAATGAAATTGAAGTTACTTTAAAAGAAATTCTAGGTTCTCGATCTTATTTTGCATATAGCCTTCTATTGAAAAATGTTACAAAGCTGAAATACTTGTGATGAACGTAACAATTTTGACATCTATACATTGGAAGTTTTTTGATCCTTTTAAGAGGACAGGAAACTTGCATGGATTGCACAATGCAATACAATTTTCAGATAAAATACTAGTTTAACTATGAGAATACTTTGGGCTAGATTGTGGCCGATCCTGTGCACTGGTACAAAGGAGTAGAGGGAAACATCAGGCGCTGCAGGCCTGCATTTAAATAATCTTGGAGAGACTCTCCCAGGCTTATTCTGTTGGTTAAAAAGAACACCCCCCACGAGCTGCACGTATAGTTGTACAGGTATTTTAATGCTATGGTCCCAAAGAGTGGAAAGCTTACAGCACTGACACTGTCCAGCCATGGGGGATGGGGCCCTGCATTCACATCCCGGTGTGCTTCCTTAGTTTGTTTGGTGCAGGCTTCCTTAGTTTGCCTGGTGACAGATAGCAACAGTGTATAGGGCAGCCCTGATTGACTGACCCACACTATCCATGATTAGCTTGTGTTTTAGTTCAGCACATTTTAGGGATTATGGAAGGGGCATGTTCTGCTCCATGTTGGAACAGTAGAGTCCAGCAAGTGACGCTCTCCTGTGGGGGAAAGGGGTGTATACTGGAGGACTATGTTCTTTTGTGAGAGAACACACATAGATATTAGGTCTCTTGGGTGAAACTCTTCTGAGAGTGACTTAACCTTGGTTGTCTCCATGTTATTTTTCTTTTGGTGCAGCCATTTTTATTCTGGAAGAAAAAGCCTGAAAGTCTTAACACTCATGGTTTCTCCTGGGAGAGCAGGGACTTCCCTGGAGAAACAGAATGTTTGTACAAAGCCAGTGGCTTCTGACTTCCTATCATAGTGCTGCTTCCTGTGGAGGGGAAGGAGATTTTATATGAATAGTTCCAGTTGCTTTCCCAACGGGGAGTAAGAAGATACTTGATTTTTGTATACCACCTGGCATTCAGCTATATAGTTATCCCGGTACATTGGGCTATTTGCACTGTGATGAATAATCCTGTGCAAATTTACACTTTTTATGGAGCAGTGGGAAAACTGGAAGGAACATCTGAGAGACCTGAATTTGTTTTAATCCTGGCTGCAACAGGGACAGCATGACAACGCACTGTCTGCTGCTGTGGCCAAGATCATAAGCACCGTAATTAAAAGACAGCATTAGAGCTGACCCTGATCAAGTTTTCAGTTTGCATTGGGCCTGTACATTAATTATAGTTGATACAAAAAATCATGTAATCCAACTCCCATTTGTATGTACAGTGGGAGATAGAAACAATGGAAAAACACTTAGCTCACCAGAAAATGCATTCACGTGTAATTATTTATCAATTTTAAAACCAGATTTACTCATATTTTAAAGTTAACTTCTCAATTAAATTTAAGTAGCAGGAATGGTTTCTGATCTGCTGTCAAGTAAAACTTTTCTAATTAATTACTGGTCTGTGTTAATTTTGTTTGGCAAACTGAGTGATCTGTAAACATTCTGCTTTTCACTATTATCTCTTAGTACAATTTCTACCTGATGCAAATATGACTATAAAAATATATTGAATAGCGAGTGAGAAGTGATTAATATACTGTCTGGTAATCTACTTTTTACAATGCATGTTCACTGAACTTGAATTGTAAAAAAGATTTTAATTTACTTCTGCCTCAGGTTTCCAAGCCCCACACTCAACATGATGGCATTTTCCTGTATGGCTGTAATATGATAAATTTAGAACACCCAAGTCCAAAATTTAGTAAATGTTCTAAGCATTATTGGGCCATTCCCTATTGATCTTGGGTAAATGAGAAAGAGGGACTCATGGAGCTCCTGATGTAAGACTAATTTGTAGTCCAAATTCTGTGTCAGTGATTCTCAATATTTTTAGATTCAAGGCATCCACCAAAAAGTGTCAGAACTTGGAAAGACGACAGCAAATAAGAATGTTTTAAACACTTTGATTTTGTATCTGAAATCCCAGGGTTTATCTTATGAATCATGTGACCATGCCCAACAATGCCAACAGCTTAAACTCCGCCGTAGGATAGTACTTGTAAATACCAGTACTATTCTGGTGGCGGAGTTCTTTAGAGCACAACAACTCATATGTAGACATTGATGGGGCTGGCTGGGGCATAAAGGTGATTTATTGCAGGGACTGCCTGCTGGCTAGCCCTGCATACAAGCACTCTTGTGCCCCAGCCTGCCCCTCTGTAGCACGTTGAGCTGGGTCAGAGCAGCCCTGGGCTGGTGGGCTCCCTCCACCCCCTCCCCCCCTCCACTTCCAGTTCATTGCATGTGTAAAAATGTCCACTTGTTCATAGATTAGAGCAGGACTGTCCAACTTGTAATGCGTTGGGGATAAATTGCAACCCCTGGGCTCCTGCGTGGCTCCTGCTCCCCCACATTGTTCTGGCTACAACAGCAGCTAGAGCCTCCAGATTTGCACTCCTTCCTCAGGCTGTTGCTTCCTACCTCTGATCAAGTTTTCAGTTTCCACTGGGCCTGTCCATAATAATAGTTGGGGGAAGTGCAGCATTGTGTGCAGGAGCTGAGGATGTCTGGTGCTATGTGCACTGGGGGAGAGAACAGTCATATGTGGGGGATTGTGCCTGCATAATGAGGTGGTGGGGGATGGATGCATTGATTGGGCATGCAGTGGGTGAGTGGAGGGAATGTCTGTGTGGCATGTGGCCCACTGGCATGTGCTTCACCTTGTGCAGCCCATGTAGTATGTAGTCTGTAGGTTCCCCATGTGCTTGGAAGTTGGACAGCCCTAGGTTAGGGAACTAGTTGATGACAGCCATTCACACTCTCATCCCAACTCTGTATAGGTCACAGCTGAATTTAAATTGACCTGTTGGATGAAAGGGGGAAAAATGTAAGGATGAGTTTGAAGATGTCCCTAGCATGGTATAATTGGGGCAAAGTGACTTGCTGGTCAATAGAGTGAGAGATGGAAACAAGTCTCTGAAAATAAAAGGTGTGGCAAGGTGACGCACAGGGTATTTATGACACAGCCTGGATGAATCAAAGATAATCTTTGTGTGTGCAATGTACTTGGCCTACAAAGAAAAATCATTGATCAATGAAATTTGTCACTTGCACCAGTGATATACTTTGCAACATGTAATTTTAACTATGGGGCAAATTGATGTGGTGGACTAATGATATTAAGGGCCCAAATGCAGAAGAAAAGTCCAGCTCCAACATTTACAGTGATTAACTGCATCTGTATGATGTGCCATTTAGGACCCAATAAGTCAGAATTGATATCTAAAACTCTTTAAGGAAGCAAAAGATTTTGGAAGTTTTTATATCAGATGAAGAGATGTTGCTTAAAAAGAAGGCTGTTGTTTGCTGCAATAGTTCTGTTTTGGAATTGACTTAAGGTAGGTACTTAGCAGAATACATTATAGTAGTTCAGACTTGTGAGACAGAGGCATGTAAAAGTTGATAGTAAGGGTCCACAGTTTAGAGCCTGTCACACTGATGCAGGTAGAAAATTGTCCTGTGCATCTCTGCTGTATTATGTTCTAGCACGTGGGTGGTCACAGTACATTATGAATTTGTCTGACAATTACTGATATAGCCCTTCAGTCAGACAGCCTGACAGCATTACCATAGCCTCAGGTTACGCTATATTTGAGTCACTGCCAGATAATAAGAATATGTCTTCACTGTTGTGAATGTGGCTTGTATAGATCTATATAAGTTAGCTTAACAATAGTTAATCTGGGTGCTGCTGCCTATGTAGTAAAAGTTCAGTATAGGCTTGTGAAGCCTGTCTGAGAAACTGGTTGAAGTTTTTTGGCATTTAGTCTGAGCTGAACTTTATTGCTCTGATTATACTGTTGGCATCAGTATCCAAACTTGTTAGTTCAGTGCTCACATGAGTCAGTCTGCGATTGCCACAGGGCATTTTTACACATGTTCCTGATGCAGCGCTGGGCACTTTTAATTAGCAAGCTGTGTTGGATGCAGGTGTATAAGCAGTGCAGCATGCATCAGTGCTGAGAAAATGGTGGCGGTGTGCTTTGAGCTAAAGCACATTGAATGTGTTTTGGTTCAAAACACACTGCCTGCCATTTTCTCAGTGCTGATGTGTGCTGCCTTGCTTATACACCTGCACATGATGCAACACCAGGTGCATCAATTACGTGCTCCAGCAGACTCAGTTAATCAAGTCTTTTCTGATGCGCTGGATTTCCAGCTCACATGGGTCAGTTTGTGATTGCCATGTAAGTGCCTCAAGGCTCCCAGTGTAATCAGGGGCAGATAAAATTGTGACTTAAATCCTACTTCTCTAGAGGCCTACTTAAGGCCTGGAAGAGGTGCTGCATACATGTTCAAATGATCTGGAAGAATGCTCCCTGTTTTGTCTCTCTCTCTCTTTTTTTTTTTTTTTTTTTACCAGTAGAAAACCTTACACAGAGATGTCTAAACAGATATTTGAATCTGGAGTCCTTGGAGAGCAGAGAGCTTGCAGTGCTGATGTTGTGCATCCTGAGGGCCCCTGCTCATGCATCTCATCATGCTTTCTAGGCTCCCTTAGTCTACTTAGGGACTATGAAAGAAAAAAGACCCAGACTGCTCAGAATCAGCCTGTTTCCCTGCAGCATAGTGCAGGGATTGTGAAGGTGGTGTGTTCTGTTCCCAGCTCAGCTGGAGTGGTAGAATCTAGTGAGTAACACACCCTGGAAGGCAGGGTGTGGGAGCAAAATCCCCTGGGATATTGGAAGACTGTGCTGTGGCTTCTCTCAGGAGAGAACACACATAGACGTTCACTCTCCTCAGAGTGATTTGATTCCGGTTGTTTTTTGGGTTATTTTTCTCTTCAACTAGCTGCTTTTGCTCTGGGAGAAATATCCTGAACACATGTACATGCAGGACTTCTCCTGTTAAAGCAGCCATTCTCCCAAGAGGAAGAATGTCTGTATGGGACGCAGAATTCTTTCTTGTGGCATTTGTCACTTTAACCTGATGAACGAGGTGTGTGGCCTGCCTCTGGTAGTTTGATGTTTAGAAAAAATCAGCTCTTAGCTTTCACTTGATGTTCGACTACAGAAAAGTAATAGACAAATTCTTTTGTTGCAGAGAATTTAGAAATACCACAACAAGTTGGAATGTTTTAAACAGCATGGCTTCCATTTGAAAGCTCTGGACTTATCTTGCAAATCATGTTTGCACTCCTAACAGTGCTAACACTGCATGGTACCTACCAGCATCCCTGGAAGGGTCTTAAGGCACCCTAGGGTGCTGTGGTACTCTTGTTGAATGTCATTAGCTTAGAAACAGGATTTCAGTGTTTGACAGTTGAGGGTTCAAACCAACTGCTCTCATCTCTCAGGGGACAACATGTCCCTATCGTCTATAGCCCAAGCAATAGACTATTTTGGGATTGAGTCACTCTCTATCTGTTCTCTTGTTGTTTGTTGGTTTTTCCACTTTGTAATAAAAGAATTCAAGATTTGCTGAGGTAAAGAGAGGGGAGTATTACTTTAACTTAGTAATTAGGACATTCATATAAGAGCTGAGATCTGGATTTTGATCTCTCTCTCCCCAGGACTGTTTAATGTAAAAATAAATTCTCGAACTGTAGGAAACCATCATGTGCCATTTATATAATAATACCATACTTACCCAAATCCAAGATGTTTTAAAATATAAAATGATTCTCTGCATGTAAAACTATAATTTTGTTATGATTTTCCATATATAGAATCTAATTGATGGAGGATTGTCTTAAATTCACACCCCACTGCTGTGGCAGTAGTGAGGGGCCAGAGCCCTGTTGTTTGAGGGTAAAATACTCCATCTTGGATTTGGCTGAATACAGTGTATGTGAAATGATTTTCATTATATTTCTTTAATAGTCTGTATCAGGAAAGGTGTTCTATACTTTAATAAAAGATTTGATAAGTTGGAATGTACCAGCTCTGAGAATATAGTTTCCTCTTGAATATATAAATATTTCTTTCAATTTGATATAATTTTATTTAAAAAAATATATATAGCTATATTTTTTTCTGGGTCTTGTTCATTAAGCATTGTTTTCCAAAATTCAGATAACTTTAGGCTTAGTACTTCTACTTTCTCCTCCTGCTAATCTTCCCTTTCATAAAGGAATAGGACCCCTGAGCCCTGGGATGTGTGTTATGTTTGTAGCAAATTGAGTAAAAATATACTATGTGGTGTTGCCTGTATCGTTATTTGCTCAGTATTGTTGCTCTTGGGTCAGCAAATTTTGGGTACCATTCATTGGAGGAAGGGAAGAGGAAGATAGGGACCCCGTTGGTACTTTGAATACCTGATAAAATAACCCGTTTCTTTTTTTTTTCTCATTTTCTTTCATAGTTCCTTTCCTACACTGCTTACCAGAGTCAGCCTAAAACCTGTGCAGTGTTTGAAGTGAACAGAATTAGAGAGAGTGGGAGAGATTTATTTTACTTAGCCAAACAATGGATGAAAGACAATGTTGCCAGGACTTGTGTGAAGTGGTCAGAAAAAAAATCGATAGGAGAGAAGTGCATGAGTGCACAATGGACCTCTACCTCTTGCTTGCCTTATGCGTAAAATGTGGATGGTGTTTTCACTTCCTTCTAAAGCTGGGAGCTGTAAATGAGGAACTTAGTGTAAGAGCAAAGCATTGTTGATATTTGTGATAGCCAAATTTGATCTGCTGTTGTAGGTGGGTCCATATCGTTTGTGCCCTCTATGTTCCAGGAGTGGCATTTGGAGACATTGACAAACTGCGGCCAGTAACACTGACAGAAATGAATTATTCTAAATATGGTGCCAAGGTAAGATTAGAAAAGATATTCTATGCATGGATAATTGTTCTTTCTTTACATATTATATTTTCTTGCTTTTTGTAATTCTGTTGTTACAAATATAGTGGAATCCAGAATGAGAAATGCAATAAGTTATGTGTGTTGCTGCCTTTCTTCCCCTTCCTTCCTCCTCTTACTTTTCACTTGCTTGCCCCAGTTCCCTTGTTCTTTCTGAATATGCTAATTGCCTTTTTAAAAAATGTTTGTTTGTGGCAGTCTGCCAACATGTGAATGTAAGGAAAAGAGGTTTGTATGGGAATCAGAATAGTGAAGTGGAAAATGATGCGTAAGAAGAAAGGGGACAGATGTACATTCAGTGAGAACTATTTTAGGTTCTCTGGAATCCTAAATTAACAATGAATTTTCAAAAGGATTGCTGCAAAGCACATTTTAGACAAAAATTGAAGGATATCGGGGCCCCACCTTGAACTGAACAACAGCCCCTTTTTTCTAAAATAGTCTTTTATGTGAAATGTAATTGTTCTTAGTCCAGTTCATAAGTGAGCACATGTGCAAATCACACAATGTACCATCACAATTGGCATAAAATGGTACTCAGCAGATAACAAAGAATTGCTATGTAGATGGCCTATTCATTTTCCTACACTTGGGGAAGATTGTGGTGCTGCTGCTGTCTTTTCAGTGTTATGTATGGAGATATTCTCAAGTGTCAGGTAACAAGCAGGAACTTAAAAAAAAAAACAGCCCCCTTCCCCCCAACACCCCCTCCAGTGTTTTGTGGTAGGCTGATATATAAAATAGTTTTATGCATTATAAGTGGTTCTCTAATGAGCTTATAGGGACCTGATTAACGAGAACAGAAGTAGGAATTTGGGCATGTTCTAAGGGTATAAAAAGGACTGTAGAATTAAGTAGCCCAGAGTTATTAGCATTGTTATTGGCTTAAAGCAGCACAGTATATTGACAGGATGGAATATTAACTATAGTACAAATATTTTTGGGGTCTCGCATGCAAATTCTGATACGGGTAATTTATATTTTGCGAAAGTTTCCTTTGCAGCTTCAGTAAATCACATGTTAAATGTATTGCCTAAGCATACTCTGTCAATCTTTGACTGTATCAGTGTGCTGGGCACGGGTCCCTGTATTTCTTGTAGTTCTACTACCATGGAATATACTATGGAATTTTTTCTTTAACTTCTTCTCAATAAAGCTCTTCAGTCTGTTCTTAGTCACTTAATTATTGCAGTGGAATTACTCTATAACAACAAGTATGTTACTCTCTAACAACATATGTCACTCTATAACAACAAATATAAGGCAGTTTCAGGTGAATTCTGACTTCATCTGAATAAGTCCTAAAGTTGCTGAAACTGTTGGATAATTTTCTAAATGAGTTATTGGACTTCATATGATTTATTGTGATGTTATTAGTTTTTCTGATTCTAAAATGCAAAATACTTGGTCCCCATATAGTCATTTGTTGGAAATGTAGTGCATCAATTTTCCCCTTAATTTGGAAAGGTATACTTAGTCACAAAGCAAAGTGACATGAGTATAATTTTGAACTTACCAAGGCAAAGATAAGGAAAAGAATAGCATTCCTGGAAAATTCCATTTGATAGATAATGAGCTTGTGTTCTACAAACTAATTTCTGTCTACATATTGCTGTAGAAGTTGTGCAAGATGTTGTATTTTAAGTAGCTCTTTGTAATACCTGGGCATGAGATTTTGAGTTATAGTTTAAAAACAATATCCTGACATGAATTTTAAATCAGACTAGCTTGCTCATCTCCTATCTGTCATGTCTTACTCTTCCCTCTGTGTACCTAGTGTAGTCTAATTTTAAATGACTGCAGCGATCAAGACTTTCATCATTTATTGTAGAAGACTATTTTGCAATGCTTGGGAACTTTTTCTTATGCTTAAGCTAAATTTCTTTTACTCTGTTTCATTGACAAAGATGACATCTTGAAGATTCAGTTGATGACGATCATAAACCTGTCTGCAGGGACCCCACAGAGTCCCCAAGTTTGTCTTCCCTGTACTTCCACTTGCCTGCAGGAACATACTGAGGTTGCTCTGGGATAGCTTCCTACCCCAGCAAGCCTCAGCTTTGCTTTCTTAACAGCAGACCCTGCAGGTGGTGAGGAACTTTCTGCTAGCTCCAGGTGGCCACACTTTTGGGTTATGAAAGAAATTATAGATCCCCCTAGCCTGGAGTTTCTCTTGCCCACAAACCACTCCTACAGGCAGGCAGTAAGGAGACAAAACTGCAAAAGCATTTATTTTATAGGATAAAAGATTTTCACAAGCAAAATTCACTATATATTTGGAGCCAGAAAAGCAAAAGAAGTAACATTTCTTATCCTCTCAACTAGCTATATCTTATCTTCTGAGAGATGTTCCAGTATTTCCAGAAATCTGCTTTCCTACAGATTCTGCCAGCTTGGATTTCTGGGGTCATTGAGCCCCCAAAGCTTGAGATTCAAAGAGCTCTATTCTATCCTAACTAGCTTTTAACCTGCAAGCCAGCACCCTCTTCGGCATTATTCTAATTGTCCGTGAATCGTCAGAACTCTTCACAAGTTTCTGGCCTCCCTGGCTACCTAGTATTCCTCTGGCAGGATAGGCCATCCTCTCAGATGCCTTTGCTTATAGAGATTGATTTCTCCATTACAGGCAGGCAGTGCCTTGGGACCTGTCTCTGGGTCTTGGAGTGCCAATTCTTCTTGCTCTAGGGTCACAATAGAGATTTAGCATTTCCATCCATTCCCTTCCCTTGACAAGGGGAACCCCCATATCCAAAATTATAAAGATACATACAAGCAGCATAACATAATCTATACAGTGATAACAGTTACATAAATGGATATAGCATAACGTGGGCTTTCCAGTGAGACTACACATGCTGTAGTCTGTTTACTGTGAATACAGTAAAACACAAGAAAACATTTTTGCCACCCTGTGAACTTCACCTCCCTCTGCCCCCTCCAGAAACGTAATAGGGTTTGTGACGATGACATCTCTGTTTATAACTTTGAGGACACCACATCTGATCAATATAAACATTTCAAGGAATACTCTTTGTATTAGTGACTCAAGTCTGCTCATTCTCATGCAAATTGAGACTCCAGAAAAATGATTGAGATGAAAAAAAATAGAGAACCCATACAATGCTTGGTGCTTCGGACAAAAGAATTTCCTTGTTGCAGACTCCAAACATCTGAGGTAGTAATTTACCGTGCTGTCCCTTTATGGGGACATTTTCTGTAAGGCTCTATCAGAAATGAGAGGGCATAACAGAACACCTGCAGGAAGCTATGAAGCATGTGGCCTATCATCTTAATGCTTGTTATTCATTGATCCATGACTTTTATGTGTTCTCAGTGCTAATATGTTTCAATTACTCCTTGATAGTTTGGGCACATCCTCACTCCTTATTTGTCATTTAACTAAGAAGATGTAGATTTAAATTTTTTTTTAACATTATAGTATTCTATAATGTTACATACTACACTGCTTGCTTATTTTTTCTTCTCTGAATTTTCTCTAGTTTGCAGGAGGTAACCAGTAACTCAACATTGTCTCAAACAAGTTTAGGTCCTTGATGTGTTGACAGTGCAGTATGCATCAAGTACTGTTTCTGTTAAATAGTTAGGATGAAGAGGAGAGTGGGGCACAGTATCTGTTTGAAACTTGCCTCTACATAACTCATAAGACTAAACTCATCCATCAATAAAATTTAATACAAGTTTTGCCTGTGAAGGAATCATCTACATTGTTTGCTTTATGCCAAATAGAAAGTAAAATTATATTTGAGATCTTTACTGTACTGTTTACTCTGTACTTAAGTTTAGCTTTATTTTGTTCTAGGAATGCAGTTTCTGTGAAGATCCTCGCTTTGCTAGAACTGGTGTTTGTATTAGTTGTGATGCTGGGATGTGTAGAGCTTATTTTCACGTGACTTGTGCTCAGAAGGAAGGATTGTTGTCAGAAGCAGCAGCAGAGGAGGTAGGTTTATGTTGTACCTGTTATGGAAAAATATAAAATGTAAGCATCATAACAAGTTTGGGTGGGAAATTTAAAACTGCATTATTTTGGTTTCCAGGAGCTGATGCAGGGTTATCAACCCAGTAATTTTAGTGACAACCATCCTTTTTAATGATGCCCATCTTTACTAATATGGTTTACATAATGTAAATGTAATACTGCCAGCTGCTGGATGGCATTAAAAAGGTTGCAATTTAAATTTAAGGCTATAATACTAGAAAGTTTTAGATGTCAGTAAATTTGCAGGTTGTCAGTAAAAAATAAAAATAAAAGAAATTCTTGGGTTGGCTGCCCCGATTCTGACATGACCAACTGCAGATGCTATCCCCACTCTAGTCTACCCCCCAGCAGAGGCATATCAAGCTTTTTCATTGTCTGAGGATGGCAGGGTGATCACTGAAGTGTGAGCAAGGGAAGGAGAGAGGAAGAGAGGATTTTTACCCGCCAGGGGTCTCCTCCATTCTTTACTCCAAAGGCAGCTGCAGATGCTGCCATAACAGCAGGAACTTATGCTGCTGCTACTGAGTCAGAGCTCTCTGAGAGCTGTTTCTGGTGTCCTATTTGCAAAGTCTTCCAGGTCAATGAGGGGTGTCACTCCACACCCCGCTCCCCCTGCTTCCTAGGTACACTATGCGCCTTGTCTCTGTGCAGGGCTTTTAGGGCTGGGCATCCCTAGCTGGCAGCTATGTTCAGGTCATACCTTATTCCTCCCTGTACTTTTTTAATGCAAGTGACTGTTAGAGATGTGGGATGGAAAATGGGACCCAGTGGCAGCACGTGGCTCATGCTGGGGGAAGTGTCAATGCTGGCTCCATTGAGCTGCAAAATGCTGAGAAGAGTTCCATGCAGGGCACTGGGTTGCCTTCAGACATCAAGGGGGGCTGCTGTGCTCCGTCTTTTCACATTGCCTACGTTTTTTCCCCTGGGACAGAACTTAAAGTTCCAGTCGCTCTGGATGTGGAAGGCTGTTATTTCTTTCTTTCTTTTATTTTTTTAACAGATTTTCATGGACAGGTGTTTTTAGGATGTTATCTTGTGGTGTCCATAAATTTACTGTCATTTGGTAACCCTGGTCTGATGAACATTTATTTTAAGATGCTGCTATGAGAATAGAAGTGAAAGGCTTTTTTGGTAGTGTGAGAGTATTACTAGAAATTTTGCCAGATTTCTTCTGTTTAGTTTGACCAGGAAAAGGTTTCAACCCGTCAAGCTCCCGATTTTAGGCTTGACATCTAGCTATGGTTTTAAAGAAACCATACACCAGCTGAGGCAGGGGAAATCCATTTGTGTATCTTTTTCATTTTGTCCCTCTCTTTCTGGAAATGCATCTGTATCAGGGATGAGAGAGTTTGACAGTTTCATTGCAATTTGGAAGTCCCCTCTGCTTCATTGAATTTTCCAGTTTCAGCCAGATTCTATCCCTTTGTGTTGTTTAAATGATATGAACAGCATCAAGCTGGGCCTGAGAATCTGACCATGTTTCTATTCTAATATTTTGTGTATAAGTTTGTCAGTGTAATATTTATAAGTGGCTAATTTTCATTGTCATATAGTGATTTCTAACTTTCCTTTAGATTCTACTTTTCTAAATTAGCAATAATTTCATCCAGTTAAGGTACTGAAACTCCATTCTCTCAACATGCATTTATTCTTATTAGTTTTCTTCTTAATAATAAGAAAGCAGTCCATATGACAATATTCTACTATATGATTTGTTCATTTGAAATATTTTTTTCTGTCGAGTGTTCTGACCATAGCTTTGATATAGCAGTTCACATTCTTATTTATATAATATACACAACAGAAAATAAATTATGTATGAATGAGTGAGACGTAAACATGCATATACAGGCCTCTTTGCCATTCATTATCTACAATGGAATCTCTGCTTTTTATTTTTGGAAGAGCTGACCACTCAGATCATAATTTGCTTTCCATCAGAACTATTCACTAAAATAACTGGTTCTTGCAAGATGATGTTCTGGAAAGATAAATGCTGTGCTTTGAGCTAAAATGTGTTGAGACTAATGGACTGGGTTTAACATTAAAGAAACCAATTGTGTGAATTCCCACCAGTTGTATGCCTTTCGCATTTTTTCACATACAAAAAATAGTATGTCTTTAAATAGCTAATTATAAACAAGTATACTTTGTTGAGGTTAATCTGAGAGAGCTGTTAGTTTTCCTCCACAGAAATTTAAATTATGTTACTTATTATCCTATCTCTGAAATCTAAATATACAGATATATACATTTAAAACAAAGTGAAATATTGTATTTGTCTGTAATGACTAAGTAGGTGTTTCCTGACAAGCAAGAATAGTATTTTGTTTGTTTACTATTGTAGAAATGGAGAATTAGCAAGGGTGTGTGGGGGGCAGAGGCAGACAGGCATGGGACCTAGTGCCAGATTTAGTAAACCACAGTGACAAGTTTCTACCTTCAAAATAGCCTGAGAAGAAAGACTTTGGCATAAACTTTGAAGTTGCAGTCCATCTAAGTTTCAGACAGTCTTAGTCTGCTCTTGTAATTTTCAGGCACTTAGGCCAGACAAAAAACATTTGAAGAAATCGAGAGAAAAATGAAACTGAAATAAAAATAAGTTATTTCCTTATACCTATAACAAAGTTATAGATTTTTACATAATGCCACTTGGAAATATCAGTATCTGGGTAGTGATCATCTTCTGTTCGGTATTTCTTCAGGAGAAGTTTTATAGAGAGATTGTGCATCCATGCACGTGTGTGTGAAAGAAATATAGCTAAGGGTTTCCTTACAGGACTTTTTTTTTTAAATGATCAAATATTCTGTTAAGCAGTTTGGGCACCAGAGTAGTCAATAGTTCTTGGAATTGATCAAACAGCAAGTAAGAACACTTCAGAAGGAAAGAAGATGTTTTTACATCAATCTTTAGTATTTAAAATATACCGGTAAACATATTTTTATGAATTGCTTCAAGGGAAAAAAATCTGACATTAGATCTGAATGCCTAATCTTCATCAATTTCAGTACAGGAAATCGACTCCGTTTTCTAATCTCATCTTTATGACTAGTGAAATCGTAATGCCATAAATGCTTTTTTGTGTGCTGATTTATGTTGCTGTTTGAATTGCCGATAAAGCCTTTTGCATAGAAGATTGTTCTGTTTTTTCTCGTTAACTTGCAGAATTGTGGAACAGTGAAGTGCCTTGAATGTTGGTAATCAAAACTCATAGCAGAGATGATATCTTTTATTAGACTAACAAGATTTTTGGGGAAAAAAAATTCTTTAATTAAGATTTTTTTGGCAAAAATTTTGTTGGTCTAATAAAAGATATCATCTCTGCTACAAGTCCTGATTGCCTTTTCCTCTAAACCAATACAGCTACAATCTGAATACCTGATGCATTGAATGTTGGTAGGATCTTTCTGTTCTCTGTAACTGTAAGGATTTAAACAACTTTTTCAAAAATTACATATGCAGTGACCATGTTCCTAGAATAAATTTTGTATAGAATTGATATTTGAATAGTATTTTAATGTTTTTTCACCTAACCTATCAATTGAGAGTATTTTATTTAAATAAGTCTGTCTTTTAAAGTTAGACTTTTGAAGTTGACATTTGACTTTTTAAGAACTGAGCAATCATTTTTTGTCCCTAGCAGTTTAATAAGCATACCTTTTGTGTGTGAAAACAAAGTAAAGTTTAAACTATATAGTTTATGAATTTGAGAAGAAAACTAAAATTGTGTAATAAATTGTGGTGTTTCATAAACTGTGGAGAAGTCTAAGAAGGAAGTAATGAGCTTAAATAACAGTTCATTTAAACTAGTGCAGCTCTCTCGCCTGCATACTCTTAAACTAATTTAAGTCTGGCTTATATTAACTTAATTTGATTCCTTGATAAATTATGTAAAACCAGTATGCCCATTTAAAAATCTGAATGTCTGTATGGGGGTTGCATCAGTTGAATTCAATTGTTAAACAATAAAAGAAAAATTAACACAACTGATTACAAGTTTGTGTAGGCAAGACCTAAAAATACTTATTTCTATGAAACTTATCTACTTGAATATGTGAAATGGTGTGCATGAATGATGGCTATATATTATATCATACCCTTTTTTTCTAACTAGAATTATTTTCTTTCATCTCTCTCTTTGTTACTGAAACAGGATATAGCAGATCCCTTTTTTGCTTATTGTAAACAGCATGCAGACAGGCTAGACAGAAAATGGAAACGGAAGAACTATTTGGCTTTACAGTCTTATTGTAAAATGTCCTTACAGGAAAGAGAGAAACAGCTCTCGCCAGAAGCACAGGTACTGTATTAATTCCAGAACTGCACATGTACAAATCTTCCATGTTAAATAAGAAGGGGGAGAGGAGAAGGGTGGAATTGTTGTAATTAAAAATGAAATTTGGAATACGCTAGTGGGTGGGATATGGTTAATGTGGAAGTAAATTATCTTTAGGTTGTACACTCAAAGAATTAATTCCTGCAAAATGTAATAGTTGAAAGGACTTTCATGTAAGCATCTGAATTGAAATAATCCTGACTAGTTTATTGTAGTAGAACAATTTCTAATTCTCCTTTAATTCTGTAGTATTTTTTAAGGAATCCTAAAATAAAAATTAGAAGAAATAAGTAAAAGCAGGAAGCAGTTTGATATTTTACAATGTGCACGTTAAAGAAAATTCTTCTGTTTTTGTAGGTGGTAGCATAAATACACTTAAGGTTGCAGAACACTTTCTGTTGTAAGCCTGTTTTCACTTGCTGCAGAACTAGGTACAATTGTACTTGTGATTTCCTTACCTAGTATCCAGGGCACGCTGTGGGGCTTGGCTCAAAAATTCAGAAGAAAGAAACTGTCTGGCTCTGTTCTAAGGTGGGGATGGGAAAGGCAGATTTCTGGCAGAGGGACAGCTGAGATAAACTGCAGGGGAGAGTAGGGATGTTTGGAGAAAGAGAAGTTAGAGACGTATGTAATAAAGTCGCACACATTCGGAGCCTATAACCACTAGAAAATAGTGCCTCATAATCTGGAACAGAATCTAAGATCCTGAGCCTTAATACTGTATGTTTTCAACTGCAAGTTGACCAGCATGTGTTAAGTCAGCCCTGTTTTCTGATACAATTTTAGGAAAAAGGTTTTTTGTTTTTTCCTCCAAATATAAAGCATTAACTGAAGATAATTGTGAAGTCCTGTTGTTATTACAAAATCCCACAAGTGTCAGTTAACTGGGGGAAGAACCAAAACGTTGTGGCCCTTCCTTGCATGACCCGAACCGTTGTTGCTACCATCATAGCAGAGAAGATGACCCTGTATGGCATCTTTAGGGCCAGGCAGTGTGCCATGTAGGGTCATCTCCTCTGTATAGTATAGTTCCAGTTATAGGTTGACAGCCCTTTGAGCGTGATCTTTATGTCCCTCTTTGGGAAATAAGTCTACTTAGAATCGGCAAAATGGTATTTACTGTGCTGAGTAGCAAATTGCTGTGAAGCTCACTGGTAAAATGGTAAAGTGGTATTTTTTTGGTGGGTTCAGGTAATGAGTATCAACCTACTACACCTATGAGTAGCTTCATGAGCAAAGTTGATGCAAATCTGTATCTGAAGATCCTTGTGGGAACTGGTATACCTTTCATGTGATAACTTCTGAGTTTTTTAGTTGTTTTCTAAAGACCTAGGAAATTATACTGAAGTTAAGCCCTCAAAAACTAGAATATGTCAGAATTCATATTCCTTGTTCAGTCTTAGTTTGGCTGCATTGTACATGTACAGTGTAATCCAGTGCTTAATTAGATGATTCCACATAGTATTTTTGGGTGCATCACATCATGCAGTCCATAGGGTGGGCTCTGATTTAGGAATGAATAAGGGCTGCAGAAGTTGGAAGAAGTTTAATGAGTGAGGTTGGATTATAGCGAGAAAAAGGATAGTTTTATTGTTAAGGCAGTGAATGCTGTCCTGAAAAATTGGATTCAGCACCTGTCTTTCCCACAGAGTTTCTATCTGAAGTTTGGCAGGCAAATCATTAAAACTGAACTTTTCTTAGCTGGTCATTAATTGTGTTTTCCTGACATTTTCATTCAAATTTGCAGAAGATCTGAGCACCAACAAGCGTGCTTGAAGTCAACAGGAGTGATTCACTATATAAGTAGCCAAAAGTGCTTGACTTTTCAGAATAAGTAGTATCAGATACCTTAAGATGGGCAAATTTAGTGGATGCTTTTTGACCTTTTTATTTAAATCGCTCTGTGCATCAATTGCCTGTCTGTAAAACAGGTTATAAATTTCAGGAGTCTTGAAATAATAAATATACCAGTGCACACAAAACAACCATGTTATGCTGGTGAGTGTCATACAAATTGCTTTTAAAAAATCCTGTATTCCAAATTCATTATTTGGAAGGCATACAGTAAATAGTATTTCGGGGCTAGGGACCATACAGACTGAATGAAGATCACAGAAGTGTGTGCTCACTGGGGCACAGGTCCTTTGGAAAAAAAAAAGGTGTGCGATCATATGATTATGCTAACATATGCACACAAGTGAGCAGAGTGAGGGTTCAATGGACAGTTTTAATTCTGACACTTCCTAATTTTTGAGTAATAGACTTTAGCTTAACCTTAGTTTTCATTTACTTCAGGGTTTTAAATATAATTTAACATTACTATAAACCAGGGGTGTGCAACTGGAAGCTTGTGAGCCTGCATTGGCAAGTAAAGGGTTAACACCAGCCCACAGACTCTCTGCAAGCTGCCACTGCCTTTATTTTTTTTTCTGCTGCTTCAGCAGCCAGGGTCTCTGCGTGGGGCAGGGCAGCATGGCAGAAGGGGGCCAGGGGAGCCCATGCCTGCAGAGCAGGAGACCTGCATGGCAGTAGGGTGATGTTGCATTGCCTGTGCAGCGGAGGGTTTGGGGACCCTGTTCAGTTGGAGGTCTCTGTGCTCAGATTTGGGCAGCCCTACTACAAATAACAGCCTGCAATTTTTGTTATGAATTAAAATGAAATTGCTTTATAACTTTTTGTAACCCTTTTTAGAAATTTCTAACCCCCTTTAAAAGGAAATGTGTGGCTTTATAAGAACAGATCTTTTGAAACTATTGAATAATTGAAGAAAATCATATTTAATATAGCAAGTAGCCATGGGAAGTTTGTGTCAAAACCACTTAGAGATATGCTCAGAACTAAAGGGGTGGGTAGGGCTCGTTGGAAGTGTCCACACGTAGAGCTGGTACAGTAGTTAGTGTACTGTAAATTTACTCCCTAGCTTCCTTTAGGTTATTCTCTATGTAGACAAGTTGTAATCCAGTAAAGTTTTTTGGCTACTGTAGTTTTCTTGGTAGATTTTAACATTTAAAACATTTTCAAACTAAGATTATTGAGCTGGGAAAGGAATGAATTTCCTTGACTTATTCCCAGAATTCAAAGTCTCAGTCTGCATTGGATATGTATACATTTTTGCATTGATAAAGATGCCCTGATGCAGTACTTCCTTCACTTTTCCCTTTTCTCCCACTGTGGAGTAAATCTAAGAGACATTGTGGTAAATATTATAATAAATGAGAGTTAAGGGACCAAGGCAACAGAAAACAAATCAGTCTCCTGTAGGTATAACTTCTCACATACATAATTTGATTCCAATTCAGTAACTTCTTTAAAAATTGGCAGTCTTCACTGACTTTCTTCCTACCTATTATTAGTTAATAAATTTCTAACTGTAGAATGTACCCCTTCTAACTGGTGAAACTATCGCATTTGAAGTTGAAGTGTAATAAATATAAATGTATTGATGACGTGTTCTTCTGTCATGTACATCCCTCCATGTTCAGTGAGCACTTTCCTTTCTTTTTAATTCTTTTTACCCACTAACCCATTTGGAACTTGACCACCTCCTTTTTATCCCTCTCTTGGAAGTAATCTTCCCTTCCTTTTCTTGCCTCTCTCTGTCCTTCTCTCACTCTTTAATGTGATCTCTGCTTTTGGTTCCTGCTTCCTCTTTTTTCTTTTCTACTGCAATATCCTTGCAGCTGCAGATAGATCCATTTATTTATTGCACAGGGTGTTGTGGACTGTAGAAAAGGTTTGTAGTGCCAGGTCCTATCTGAAAGCCATGTGTTTGACATGCTCTAGATTTTGATGTACAGAAACTAGGCATGCATCGATAAAGATTTTTTGGGCCAATGCTGATGGCAGATTATTGACCAGCCATATCAGCTGACACTGATCTGATTGCTGATGTGCATCCTGGCAGTATGGAGAACAACATCCAGCTGGTAAGTCTATTTGGAGGGGAAGGGGCGTGGGGAAGGACAGGGGCATGGGCGGACAGATTGAGGCCCCCATGGTCAAGAAGGGCTTGGGGCTGGGATGGGGTCCAGGGTGGGGTTAGGTATGGGATGGACCCATGGCATAGCTTGTCCAGAGGGCAAGGGGGGCGGCTCCCACCACTGCACACCCAGGAGGGAGGCTTTTTCTGGTGGGGAGGCTGGGCTGGGGCTGCACTTGGAGCAGGGAGGGTGGCACTGTTGCTGGGGGGCGGGTGTTGGGGCTATAAGGTGGGCTATAGCCACCCAAAAATTTGCCATAGCTCCCCTGTAGTCTTTCCTTCCAGTGCAGCCGCCCACCCCAGCCTCCTCCGAGCCTAGCCCCAGCCCTCCGGCTGGGAAGAGGCTGGCGCAGTCCCCAGCCCTGAGCCTGCAGCAGCAGCCTGCCCTTGTCCCACACACACAGATCCAGGGGCCACATGGCCCCCATGCCTCCCTCAGGGTTGCATGCAGTGGTGGGAACTGCCCTGTACCCCCTGGACGAGTTGTCTATGGCTGTCTTGTGCCCCAGCCCCACTCCCTCCCGCATCGTGGGGGCCTTGAATGGTGTCCCCCCCCACACACACCCCTCCCCCATGCTCCTTTCCCCCCAACTTACTAAGCTGCCGAGCTGTCCCTGTGCATGCTGCTGCTGCTGCTTACGACATTTATTGGCGACATTATCGGCCACATAAGCCAAACAAGGCTGCTTGCTAATAATGTCAATTTTCCTTGGTGCCAATACGATATGGACTGATTTATCGTTATACCTCTAACAGAAACTAATGAGTCTGTCTACAGATTCAACTGTATCTGTAATGTTACTACCAACAATGATGCATGTAATTAAAGATGTGTGTCACATGTAACCATATAACTATTTACCTGAATTGAAGATGTCTTTGAATTTAAGATGACTCCCCAATAATTTGATTTTATACATAGAAAATTATAAATTTGTCATTATTTTTCATGTAGAGAATCTGATTACTGGAGAGTCATCTTAAATTTGTTCCCACAACCACTGCAGTAGGGAAAGTAGCAGGGGAGGGAGGGGTTCACCCCCCGCAATGCTTGCCCTCCCTGCCAGTTATCCTTCCTGCTGCTTGCTCCTCCCCCAGTCTGCCCCCTCCCCCAACATTTGTCCTTCTCCCTCATGCCCCCATTCCCTGTGCTGCTTTCCCTCCTACCACCTGCCTGCCACTCTTTCGGGTGCCTCTTTTCTTGGTTGTGTGCCTCAATGAGTGGATTCCTGCCGCCTCTTCTGTTTTTTCACTTGTTACTTCATTCTCAAATCAGGTTTTGTTTTCCCGTTGAACAGGGAAAGAGAACCTCATATTGGAGTTGAGTAAATATGGTATCTGAATACTGTTGCTTTTCTTTCATGGGTATCTTGTACCATGTGGTGTAGCAATTGGATTAACGCTCTTTAGTCTAGTTTCCTTTTTATATGGGCATGTACTCAAAAATGCAACTGGTATTCAGCTGGATTTATCCCTTTGAAAGTTTGTATGCCAGTGTCATTTTCTGCCAAAATTGCCACTACACAGTATTCCTGCAGACAGTATTTCTGATTACGTGTTACAATTTGATCTTTTGGGATTGGTCTCCCAAATGGTCACAGATACATAGATGCCATCTGCAATATTTGCACTGTGCTTCTATTGTCATTCCTGCTTTTGTTGAAATTGTCTTTGTGGCACATTATTATCAGCTAGTATACTAATTTATAAAGCAGTATGGCACTGTGGAAGGAGTTTTTTTTAATGAAAGAACTGGGCAAAGGTGTCAGTATATATGCTGTGCAATATGTATATCTGTTTTCTGAAGCACAAGCAACAGATTTTATCCACTTGTGAGCATAATACCATTTAACATACATATGACTGTTGCTACAGGTGATTGTTGGGGAGCTGGCAGATTTATATTAATACTTTTGTTGAAGGCAGAGAGCTGTGACTGCTAACAATTCTCTTACTGAGAATGAATTTTTAACCTGAGTTTAAGAAAATATCCTGCAGCTGAACTGCAAAGTTTGGAAGTAAAATCAAATATATATCCATTTGTGTCTTTCCCTCTTGAGTATCACATCCTAAAATGAGGAAAATACTGATTAGACTGTGATATTTCATATTAAAAGTAATGTCTATGGTATACTTATTTCCAAGGGAGATTATATTTGCTGGCATAAATGACTTTGTTTTCTATTGCATTTTGATTTATGGGATTTTGATTATAGGCTCGAATCAATGCTAGACTACAGCAGTATCGTGCTAAGGCAGAACTGGCTCGCACCACGAGGCCTCAGGCTTGGGTTCCAAGGGAGAAGTTGCCACGACCGCTCACTAGCAGCGCCTCGGCCATACGTAAACTGATGCGTAAAGCTGAATTAATGGGCATCAGTACAGATATTTTTCCTGTGGACACTTCAGATACCAGTTCCAGTGTGGATGGAAGGAGGAAACATAAGCAGCCAGCTCTCACTGCTGATTTTGTGAATTATTATCTTGGTAAGGAGGAGAACCTAATAGTCACATTTCTAAAATTATATAGGAAGTTCTGTACATATGCTTTGGGCTTTATGAAATTGATTTTTAAGAAAATATTTGATGAAAGAAAAATAGGAAGGCTTCAGTTATAACAATCAGCTTTACATTTATGCATATATTCTAATTCTTTTTTCTTTTCTCACTGAAGAAAAAGCTAACTGATTTTGTATTCAAATGACTACAGAGTTCAGCATTTTCAAAGAATAAAAATGTTTGACTTCTTAACTTTTTTTTTTTTTGGTAACACAAATGCCTTCAAATGTAGAGAAGAGAATGGGAACTCTGTTTTTGTTGGAGTGGAAGGTAGCTAGTTGGCATCTTTCTCTTTCTTCTTTGTACATGCTTTTCCTCTTGACCTTAAGTCCTCTCTCAAGAGCAAAGGCTTTAGGAGCTCCCTTATATAGGTCTAAACACTTTCTTCCAGTGTTTTGTCTCAGACCAATGTGGACTATAAACTTCCCCATGCATCAAAAGGACAGGCTGAACTGTATTTTTGTTTTATTTCATTCCTAGGGTAATAAGCTTGTGGGTTGTCATTTGACTACCTCTGTATTTGTATTATAATGATTTTTCATTTTAACTTTCTTTTCTTAACACTTTAATATGTAGCACTTCTTTTAACAAATGTATAATCCTTAAAAATCCAATTGACGCTAGAGACTATTGGATTTTGTTTGTGATAGAGCGAAATATGCGCATGATTCAGATCCAGGAAAATATGACTGAACAAAAGAATATTAAAGATAAATTGGAAAATGAGCAAGAAAAACTTCACGTGGAATATAATAAGGTAAGTCTAATGCATACAACAGTGTATTGAATGTTGTTTACTGATAGTGTTTTGCTACCCAGAGGGCTTTTTTTTAAATGTAACGTACAAAAATTGTTGAAAAGTGAAATAGGGTAAAAATTTATACTTCAAGCATCTTCCTTATATCTCATATGTAACTATAATTAAAACATTAAAAAAAATGCTGACTTGCTCCCTGATCCTTTAAATGGTTTTATAGCTCTACTAGGATCCTGAATGGGTATAGACTTTTTGCATGGAACCACTTCCAGGGTTTGAGGCCTCTTTTATTGTAGTTTATTTTTGTTTGTGCCTTTTTTTGGTTATTATAACTTGATTTGTCTCATTCCTGATCTTGTTTTTGAGTAATTGTACTTTCTCTTCTTAGCGAAAATAGTTGTATTTCATTCTTTTGGTATGGAATGTGAATTTACCTAAGTTTGAGGGCCCGTTGTTTACTTCATGCTCTGAAACTGAAACAGTTATAATTTTTCAGTGGACTATATCCATTTTTACAGAATGATCTAATACTTATGGTCTCTGTATTAAGCGGGTTAAAATTTATGAAACCATGCCATTTAAATCATGTTTTAAAAAGAAACAAATTGTGTAAAGGTAATACCTGTTTGAGGAATGCAGTTAATTTATAAAGTGATACAGTATTATAACCAAGAATTACTTCTAAAACTACTCCTTTCTCCTAACATTGCCCTTTTTTTAAGATTGCATTTATTTTGGAAGTAGAGGAAGGGACCAAACTTGATTTCCGGTATTGAAAAACTTGTCATAAATTTGCAGCCAGAAGTAGTATATTCAACTTGTATGAGGCATTAGCATATTTTAATCATGCTTTCTGATTGTACTTGTAGAAACTTATGCTGAATTACTTCAATCTGCTTTCTCAAAACAGATGGCTGCTCAGGTTTTCTTTGTAGTGCTGTTAAATGGCTGAATAATTCCATTGATCTCAGTGATATTGACATGACTATTGAGTTCTATTTTTTTTAATTGTCTAATTCATAAAAGTTACAGGTAAAACACCTCCTGTAGATAGTAAATGTTGAGTAACTTCAGTGAAAAAACTTTAACCAGAGGGCTGCTTACATTTCAGCTGTGCGAGTCTTTGGAAGAACTACAAAATATGAATGGAAAGCTACGAAATGAAGGACAAGGAATCTGGGCTCTATTGGGTAGAATCATTGGCCAGGTTTGTTTTTTCTCTTTTTCTTTTTTCACTTTACAGGCAGCCATGATATTCTGAGAATAGATTTTTCTGTTTGTATCTGTCACTTTTTGCAATTGAGAAAAATCAGTTTGATCAAATCCAAGCATACTCAAGGGATAATGATTCCTGATTGAAATATATCTAGAGCTCTACAAGGCACCCACTGGGAACCCGTGACTTAATTTTGTTGTTGTAATAGCTATCTTGTTTGCAAAATTCTTTCATTTTCTGTAACTGATTGACCTGTCATTTGTGATGAAGCTAAACTTGAAGCATGAGTTAATCTTACCATATTTTTTTTCACTTCTTTAGTAACTGTAGGTTTCAACCAGTATGATTGCTTGGGTTTGTAGTGACTGTTTATGAACACTTTATAAAGTGTACATGCCTAAAACTGCACATCATTTGCAACAGTGTTTAATTGTGTAGAGAAAAAGATTTACTACTTATTTTTAGACATGAATGCACAATATAAGTGCTATGAGAAGGTTTTGATTATTTCAGCAATGTTTGCACATTTCAGCATACACTTTCATAGGCCTATGGGATTACAAAAACCAAAACCATACAGATTCTTTGAACGTGTTTTTTTGAAAGTCACTTAAGTTCAGCATGCAATATGGCAATGGACATTTACTCAGTCAAAGATATAACTATTCCCATCATGGTTTTAAAGAAGGTTGAAAGACCTCCTCCGTACCTATATTGTTTTTACTCTGAGAATGTATTCATCAGTATGTAGATGGCTGGGTTTTTTGTTTATTTTTGGGGTTTGTTTTTTTTTTTTAAAGAAAGGTTTAATAGGTCTCTATATTAGTACCTCCCACACCCCCTGGGAAGTACCCAGATAACAGCCATTTTCAAGAAATACTACATTGGAAATTGACATGCTATTGCTTTCCTGGGAATTGTGGAGAATAAATATTGTGAGGAATCAACAATTTTACAGGATATGAATAAAAGGGCATCATACACCATATTTACTTGAATCCAAGACAAGGTTTTTTCCCCCCAGTAAGCATGGGAGTGGGGGAGAAGTCTTGTCTTGGATTTAAGTACTGCCCAGAGGCAGGGAGTGGCTCAGCTCCAGCTTTGGCCCCAGGCCCAGGGATGAAGCTGAAGCTGTGCCATTGCCTGCCTTAGGCCAGGATGACTGTTTTGGTTGGGGAGGAAACTTGTAGCTGGCAGAGCATGGGGGAGACTGCAGGTTGTGTTCTCTTCCTCTGCCCCCTTCACTCCTCCCCCTTTACCTTCTGTTTTTCCCCCTTACCTTCTGCTTTGGCTCTGGTCCAGCCTGGCTGAGAGTTGCCTCTTCTTTTCCCAGGCCAGGCTGGGGTTGCTACAGCTTACTGCCCTTGAGCCAGAGGAGAGCTGCAGTAGAAGGTGGTGGGGAGGAGTTGCATAGGAGGGGCAGCCAACAGGGGTCAGGCACAGGCATGGGAGGGCAGGGGGGCAAGGATACAAGTTGAACTGGGATGGAGGACAGGAAGCAGAAGGTGAGTACTAGCACTTGGGGGGCAGACACCAAGGGGATCAAGTTGTGGGGATGTAGTCACAGGGGGGGCAAGCAAGGCAGGTAGGCAGGCAGGGCAAGGGGTGGGGATATGGCCCCTTGCCTTCTATTGCTGCTTTTTCTACCACAACAGTGCTGGAGGTGGCGGGGGGGAAAGAGTAGAAGAGATGTATTCAGGATGACCTTCCACTAGTTAGATTCTTTACATAGTAACAACACATTCATAATTTTCCATGTATATAGAATCTAATTAAGGGGAGGGAAGGTCATCCTAAATTCTAAGCATCTTGGATTGAGGTAAATACAGTAGTTGAATCTTATAGCCAACAATTTTTTTTATAGGCTTTGGTACTGCTTTTCTTGTACTGTTGTGCTTAACATGAAATTTAGCATTGAAATCCACTTGTGGTGTGTTTGTAGCTTAATTCTATTGGCTCTTCAGGCTGATTTCTGCGCCCCCCCCCCCCAGTTCTACTTATAAGCTTGTCGTTTACAAAAAATAATAAAAAAAACCCACATAAAAAACAAAAACTCTCTTCATAAGTTGAACCTGATTTGTCAGAAACAATCTTTTTACTTTTTTAAAATACTTCTTTTAAAAAGGAAAAGTTCAAAATGCATTTCCCAGTGTAAACATTACTAAATTAAAATAAAAAAGAAGCAAAAGTAAAAGTAGAATTCATCTGCACAGCTTGCATGACACTCTTTTTTCCAGTTGGTTGAACAGATGCAGGCCCACAGGGCCGCCGAGAAATGACTTTGATAGATGGTTGCTGTCTGAGAAGCTAGCATACTGCAGATTAGTAGAAACCCGAAGAGAATCTCGTCTGCTTTGTGGAGAGTTTGGTCCAATAAGATAATTTTTCTAATTAACCTACGGAGCACCAGTGTAGCAGGGATGCTGAGGAAAATAAACTGCCTCAATATTCTTTTGTCAAATGCAGTGGGTTTTTTCTTTTTTCTTTCTTTTAGCTTTCTAAACCAACTTGTCCTTGTCTGTTTCTTAAAGCTTGGGAGGAAAAGTGAAAATGCCGGCACTTTACCGTTTGCATTTTTTTTTCAGTCTACATTGAAAAATGTTAGTATGATTTTTGTTTTCTTGACATTAGTTTTGAAACAAAATTCTTGTCTGCAAAAATAGCTGGCTAAGCAGTTGTTTTTTTTTCTTGTAATCCTAACATCCTCCGTGTGGCCAAACTTAACTGATTGTGAAGTGGTACATGAGGGGATGGTGTATACTGTAATCATCCTCCCTAAAACACAGATAAAACTGCATTTGTTCATATCCAATAGAAATTGAACATACCAGCAATTTTGCGAGCACCCAAGGAGAGGAAACCAAGTAAAAAAGAAGGAGGAACACAAAAGGCATCTGCACTTCCAGCAGTTCTTTATAGGCAAGTAGAATGGAGGGTCTGTATAATAGAATTAGGTTAACTCTGCAATATAAATGGGTTAACTCTTATAATTGAAATGTACGTTTCATAGAAATTGAGTAAAATATGCTTCACCTTCACGTCCAGTTTGGGTTGGTGATAACCGAGATATACTACAATAATTTCCAGGCTAGGAAGCCAAGTCAGTTCTTTATTTTGGCTCACATATTTGCAGTTCTTTCTCTTAATTGACAGCGGTGCTTTAAAGGAGAAGTGAGCCTCTATAGCTCATTTATCAGATCTGTTATATATGATATGGAAATTTAAAATCCAAGTTCTGGTCCTTAGAACTTAGCAGCCTATATAGCTGTGGTGAGTTTGCTACCAGTGTTTTTGTACGTTCTTAACTGACCTGGTATACAAAATACTGTTTGAAGATTTTCACTCCTCATCCTTATGACAGATCTTCAAGCTACTGTGAACAGACCTATTTTTATTTTTCTCTACCTATATATTTTTGTTTCTTTACATTATGTGATTGATTAATACAAATCTGATATGTTTGAAACAGCCAGACTAAGATGACAGTACAGGGACAGTAGCTCAATTTAAAAAACCCTCAAAACCTCTATTTGTACATTGTCCAGTATAATGGGCATGTGACGATATTTATGGTACTTTAGTGTTACTGAAATACATAAATGGTTAATAGTAGTGGTAACATTTTCTGCATTACTATCCAGAATGGAGTTAGTTTCTTTAGTTCCTTTTCCCTCATGTGCTTGGTGTTGGGGGGGTCTCTGGATTCTAGCACCAAAAGGGTAACTGCAATCCTATTTTACTTGAATATAAATTTTAAAGAGAATGGTAGATGTCGAGAAAAGAACATCATATTTAAAAGGTCATTGATGTGCCATTAATATTTTTAGGATGCTCAGTTATAAGCTTCTTAAAATGCAATCTTGAAGTTAAATTAATGTAAACTGTAAAAACTGTGCATCATCATTAACAACTGCATTCCCTGCACTTCTGTTGTAACTAAGAAATACAGTAATGTATAGTTTATGCCTCTTCATCTGAAATGTAATTTCATTACTTTTTTGCAATGTTGATTCAAAGTTGTGGAATTTGCAAGAAGAACCATGATCAGCATCTCCTGTTACTGTGCGATACTTGTAAACTCCATTACCATCTTGGTTGCCTGGACCCTCCTCTTACAAGGATGCCAAGGAAGACCAAGAACAGTTATTGGTAGGAACATTGTATAATATATAATTTTCTGCTACTGCTCTGCATAGCAAGTAAGGCATGTAAAAACAGTCGTGAATTTTGAGTATTTAGACATGGGTAATATTGTGTAAATTAGGTTGTTTAACTTCAAGGTTGTTAACAATAGGGACCAAAAATTAAGTTTGGAATTAAGATCTCATTTTTGCTCCATTTTCATCGCGTCTTTCCATAGAAAAGTAAAGGGAATTGGGCTCATCCCTTCACACAAGACTCATATTTCATTCAGTTTCAGAGATCTGTTAACTCATTTATTGAAGACCATTCATGATATTTTTTTTTCAATCCCAAATATGTATTTTTAAAGAGAATTCAAACTAAACAGATAATTCTCTTTGAAACAGAGAAAATAATCATTTGACTATAGATTTTACTAAGTGTGTAGCTGAAATTCTTGTATTGAACAAAGTGTATTGGAGCTGTTATCTGTATTTGTGTAAAATATCATTTCTCAAAGTACCAAGTCTAGTAATTTGTAAAATTTTAATCACCTGGCCATGGTCTCCAAAGGCTTTTAGCTTGAGTTCTAAAGCATGGGAGACCCATTCCTAATATTTACAGTGCTTCGTATTGGTTTAATCTCAAATGCAGGGCTATTTTAATGGAGGAGGGGAAAACATATGGTTAGCATTGATACAGATAATAGTTTAAGTATTTTTCAAAGTTAGTGTAACACCAGGGGCGGGAAAGGGGATCAGATTTCAGTAATCAGAGTTGGATGGATTCCGTTGTTAGAACCTGGAAGTGTTGTATCATTGTAATTGCATATGCACTGGGATTCAGTAGGGAGATAGATGAATGATATTTGCAAATACCCATTGCTAGCTCCTATGTTACCAGTAATATTAAAGAATTACTTTTATTAGAAATATTCTCTCTTAAATTAATCTAATTAATTACAGTAGAGCAGTCTGACTCGTACCCTTTCCCTCCCAAAGTGCTTCTACCTGGGCATCACTTCCTTCACAGATCTTTGATCACTGTACCCCCTCACTTCTCTGGCTGCTACCTCTGGCCTAGTCTCCTAGTTCCCCCTCCCTCCTTCAGTTTCTAGTTCCTGCCTTAGACTCTGGGGGCAGGGTAAGGTGGTATGTCCTGCATGGCACAAGGACCCCATGGCTCTAACAACATGGGAGACTGCAGAGTTCTTGTTCCTTTTTTCCCCCTTCCATTTTCCCTTTACCTTTTGCTTTTGCATTCTTTCCTTTTACGTATGCTAGATTGTTAGGTCTGACTTTTTTGGCAGGTATGCCACAAATTAAGCCTTGTGCCCTGTCTGAGTGCCACTCAAATCCCTTTTCCCTGTCTGATCTGCTGCTTTCCTTTCTGTTCCTGTGATGTGCTCCCTGCCCTATCTGCTGCTCTGCTTTTTGCTACCTGTCCCCTCCCCAAGTTGGCACATGCCGCACAGAGACTGCCCATGCCAGTTTACCACCCTACTTTAGATGTTTGCTGTGAACTTTCTGCAATACATGTAATCTAGATTGAAAGTTATTTTCTTAGATGTACCTCCCCTTTAGCAAAATATTTTAGTCTGATACACTTGTAGGCAGTATATTAATTTACTTCACTTAGAAAGTCAATTGAGTTTACTTCATTCTTATGGCTAAAATCAGAAAATATTTATGCATGTAAATAAATTTACTTATTGGAATTAAATTAAATCTCTGTTGAATTAAAAATATTTTTGTGTCAGTGTAGTGGAACAAAAGGGAGTGATGCTGTGGGGAAAATGGGCCCACGGATATATGTGCTGAGTGCTATATTGCAAAATGCTCTGAAAAAAATCTACTAATAATTTAATTATTTTTACGTGTTTCTCTTGTAAGAGTCTAATGTTAGAGTGTCCCTCGGCAAGAGCTCTGAACATCTCAGGTTGAACCCTAATGCATCACATTAGAGTATTGCAAGAACTGTTTCTGAATATAGATTTGCCCATTTGGCTCACATGATGGAAATGGCAATCCATCTTTTCCTTGCATGTCATGCTTAATAGTTCTTTCTGTAACTTTTTGGAAAGAGTTGTTAGGTCTTAATATAATTCTTTTTAAATATGTATTTAAGAGATTGTGTGTTCCTTTTTTCTACTAGAAAATCTTGATAATTCTTTATTCAGCAGAATAGTATCATAGAGTGATAGAGAAGTAGGGCTGGATGGAACCTCCAGAGGTCACCTAGTCCCACCCGCTGCCCTAAGTAGGATTATCTCTATTCGAACCATCCTACACAATTATTCTAAACTTTGCCAGACTACCATCAATCCTGGCACAACTTCTATTATATATAAACACGGAAGTAATTTAGTGTTTATTCTTGGTCAGATCTTTAGTGATTAAAATCTGTTTTTTTT
>JAGPOW010000261.1:215208367-215219562 GCA_030014935.1 Caiman crocodilus | reverse complement strand
TTTTTTTAATCTATAATTTATTAAAATTCTATCTAGTGAAAGATTGTGTGTGCTGCCCTCAACAGTTCACCAGAACTTAAGTGGCTCTCCAGCTGAAATAATTGTCCACCCCTGGTTTAGATTCTGCCTCCTAATTTTCTTTTCTTCAATGCCTCTGTGCTCTCAGGGCATGGAGAGGGGAGGCTGTTGCCTCAAACTAACCCTAGTTGAAACAGCTTCCCTTTCCCATGGTTAAAGTTGGAGCAGTTTTTTGCTCCATTTGTATTGTTTCCGACATGTGTAACTGGTAATAGCTGCTGTGTGCTCCTGAGCAGGAACTCTCTCTTTGAAACTGCTCCAAATGTACATTTGTCTAGTGTACTCAGATTTCACTAATTATTTTTGATAAATCTTAAATAAGACATCTTTAATGAATATAGATAGCTATTTCAGCTGCAAATGAGGACTTTGCTGACTTGCATCAGTGACATTCGCCATGCTGGAGAAGCCCAGAGCTCTTACTCAGAACTAGCACTGGAACACCTTCTATATCATCAGAGTTGCTTTGGGTATATGTTTGCTTACTTGCTCTTCCCCCCTTCCCCAATCACTCTTACATTGTCTTGTACCCTGCATTCTAAGATTAAGTAAATTATTTGAAAGTAGTGATATAAATATGAAAAAGTATAGGATTTGAGTTGGGGAGGCTTGCTTTCTGTTCCTAGCTTTTGCAGATGTCAGATCACTCAGTTGCTCTTGCTTAGTTTTCAGAGCTGAAAAATGTGACTAAGACATTTATTCCTGATGATAAACAACATTTAATTAGCAATTGTGGGGCAATTTGTGAATCTGAGTTTGAAAAATCTAAATAAAGGAGGATTGTATTATATATTTTTCATTATTAATTAGCATCTCTTATTTTCATTTCCTGTCTTCGTATCTTGATTATTTTCAGTGATATTTCAACACAGTTGCTATTCAAATTAAACATCATTTTTTCAGTTAAATTCCTTGCTCTTTATTAAACATGTAATTTGTTTGCCTGACCAGCCAAACTTGTTGTACATAGACTATTCCCTGTTGTTGCGATTTATTACATTTTTCTGGACAGAATAAAATAATGGACTTAAATTGCAACACCAGAGTCGTAGTTTAAATATTAGTAAAATGTTTCTAGCTGTAAGAGTAGAATTTGAGGAACCAATTGCCCAAAAAGTTTATGAAATATCCATAATTAGAAGTTTTTAAGTACAGGTTAGAGATATTTGTTTAGAACAGGCATGATCCTGTTTTGAGAAGTGAGTTGGATTAGATCAGGGCTGTTGAACTCAGACTGCAAGGGGTTAATTTGCAAACCTCAAGTTGGTGACTTGACACCATTCTCCACACTTCTTCAGAGGCTGCTGTCCCCAGGTTGCCCCCCCTCCCTCCTTCAACTTCTTGTTCCTACCTCTTGGGGTGGGGCAATGTGGCCACAAGTCCCAGTGCCCTCACACAGTGATGGCAGGGAAGGCACCTGCATAGAGTGGTACAAAGGGAGGAGGGCAAACTGGCAGTGTGACTTAACAGGGGAGGGGCATTAGCAATGTGACAGGCGACCCCCGGCACTCCAAGGTGGGACAGCTGGGCTAAGTACAGATGGTCAAAAAGCCCAAAGCTGAATTGATTCAATCTTTGCAGGTTAGTCTAAACTGCATAGATTGAACCAATAAGCAAGTGAACAGACATTTATTTTGATTCCAGAAATGCACCCACCTGCCGTGATGCCATAGCTCAGGCCGGAAGGTGGTGGGTGGTAGAGCACGCCTCCCTGCTTGCCTGGAGTAGACGGCTTGATCCAAACCTAGCCTGCTCACCCTTCAAGGGGAGGGGAGGGGGAGGTTGCTAGGGAGGTGCAAAGCATCCTGGAATACTGGGAGTTTGTGAGTTAACTTAAATCTGCAGGGGATCTGGGACAGAAGTTCAATAAACCAATTTAACCTAAATCAGTTAAGTCTTACATCCATCCAGGTTTATTCTAAGCCTGTTTCAGCCATTTTGAAAGTGTTTTATGTGCCCAGGACTTTGTTGCGTTACATATCTGAACCAGTTTCTGATCACTTATATTGGTTTATATGCAACTTCTGTCTCTAGTCCTTAAGGTGATCTCTTGTGTTTCCTTCTAGCCTTATTTTTCTGTGACTCTGTGAACTATAAAAATATACTGCTTATATTATTGCATTATGTTTGCAAGCAGAGAAGAAGTAAGCATGTGGTAGGAAGCTGAAAAAAAATTATATTCAATTCCTTTTTTGTCCTTTTTTACAGAAAACCTCTAAAATACAGGGCACAATTTGCATCAGCTTTCTAAGGGTAAAATAGCTACTTTTATCTACATTTCCCAGATCCCATTTCTGTCTTTCTTCTGCTTAATTCCATTTTTTTGTTAAATGTATATTTAGACTTTTCTTTAAAATTATTTGAGATTTTTCTCTTCATGTGATAGATTTAGACAAGTATATGTCTGAAATTCTTTATATTAAATCTAGCAATTTACATGTAGAGCATGGGAGGAAAAATCTAGCCTGTTTTTTGATTTTCCTTCCAACTAGTTGATTCCAACACTGTCACTCTTTTAAGGTTCATAAAAATGATCTAACTATCTCAAGTCTGATTTTTATTCCTCTTATTTTGCACAGTTATTTCACTTCATCTTGAGGCAAGAAATTTGTCATTATTGACCTTGGATGTTACTTGGATGTTTAAGAAATGCTGTTCTGTGATGCATTTAGTGTCTTTCACCACATGGCCAGTTTCACTATTTTGTAATCTCTTCGTTTTAAGACTTAATTGTTTCCCTTTTTCACACCTTTGGAGATGCCAATAATTCAGTAGCTTTTACTCCTACTCTGCTTTTGCTAATCTTCAGCTTTATCTCTCAGCACTTTCAGGTCTTTGAGTGCAGATTGTAATTTCTGATGCATGTCGACCCAATTCTTGGCCTCAGTGATTTGATCTTTAACTTATATCCTTTTGGATAAACTTTCTAGGGAGTCTAGTAAAGTGGAGACTGTCTTAAACTGAATCTGTGATTGTTGTGGAAGTGAATGCAAGATGTATGTATGCCTTTACCTTTTAAAATATAAGTCCCCAGACATCTCAGCCATCAAGGATGACTTTGTTTCCTTTAATAAAGAATAAAAGGATGCTTTCTTTCATCACGGAGGAGGTGTATGTTGAAAAACGTCTTTTAAATAAGGTCAATCAATTCTGTTATGTCAATATTTTATGCTTTCCCATGTTTGTTCATTTTAACTAATTTTAAGTGAGACTTACAAAAGAAGTAGAAGTATCTGATTATGATGATTTATTAGATTAATATTTGCTGGAATTGAAGTGGAATTTCTTCTTATCTAATTAGATATAATTCTTAAACTATTTGACAAATCATAAATAATGTACTTCATAATCCTCCCATCTCTTATTTTCCTTTTTCAGTCTGGTTTGTTTGGCTGTTTGAGAAATAACTGAAAGCCTCTCTTCCCACTCTGTAGATGCAACAGGGAACTTAAATAACTATATGATCGGCCTACAACAATTATAAAGGTGTTAAATTGTGTCTCCATAAGTGGATCTCCTTTTGTGTTAACTGGAGTTGATCATAGACAGTTGGGGGTAAAAAAGACTTTTTACCATGTAGACAAGACCAAAAGGAGGTTAATATTGAAATGTATGTGATTAGATTTCACTGTAATGATTCATCAAAATTATCTCATTAATTAACTCTCTCTTTAGGTTCTCAGTGGTTGTAACAATGTTTTCCAACAAAAAAAAAAATCAACTGTTAAGTTCTATACATTGGAAATATGCTATATTGGTGGATGGGCTAGTCTGCCAGCCTAATGCAGCACAAGGTTAGTGCGCAGGGTCAGTCTACAGATGTGGTCTAATGCACTGGCCCAGCCCCATCTGGATCTGGTAAACCCCAGCTGCTGGTGTGATCCAAGGTGCACGGCCATGTCATTCAGCCTCTGGAGCTTCTCACAGAAATTTGGCAGCATGGATAACTGCATAACATGATGCCTAGTCCAATTTTCCCAGCAACTGTTTGTTAGGGCTGTGTAAAGCTTTGATAGCTGATTTGATTCGGAGGAGATTCAGCAGCAAAATCTCCGAATCAAATTGGTGGACCAATTAAAAGATCTATATCGTATCAGAAGCCTCCAAATTGATTCAGACAAGATTCAACCATAGACTAAACAGGCTGCAGTCCTCACTGTGCTGGACATACCTGCCTCCAGCTAGTAAGTCTATTGTGGTGGACAGAGGGGGAAGGGATTGGGGTTGGGACTGGGACAAGCTGTCCAGCTGAAACAGGGGGGCGCTGGACTCAGGGAATGGCAAGGGGGGGATGGGATGCAGGCATGGCATGGCAGGGATGGGAGGGGGGGCTATGCCCTGCTTCTGCTTGCCCAGCCAGGGCAGGAGGTAGGGGAACACAATTATTGCTTTCTTACAGGTTGCTATTTAATATAGCATTGTTAAAAAGTTGTTGGTTTTGGTTGTTTTTTTTTTATAATATTAAAAGGACATCTGTAGTAAATTATGCTCATTAGGTTACGTTAGGAAGAGAATTTTAAATTTTAATTTTTACATTTTAAATTAAAAGTGGTACTTTGCTCGATTATTTTTATCTCCTTTTGTTATGTACAACTTAGAATATTGTTATAATTGGAAAATTAAAAGGGGTTTTTTTTGTATTCTTTCAGTAAATTTAAATTTGTACCTTGTGACTGCAGTTTTTTATATATGGTATGTATTTTATGTTGTTTAACTGCTCCCTTCATATACTCAGACAACTTTGCCTGTCAACTTGTGTGCTCCACATAGCAACAATGATTGAAAAATTACCAAAAAAATGGACAAAAGGCTCCAGAGCCACATGTAGTATTTGATACTACTTGTAACTTATTTGCAAACACAAAGGGGAGTAGCCATTGAACTTGCTGAATTGCTCATGGCTCTGATTCAGAAAAACATCTGTAATTAGGAAGGATGCTTAACAAATGCATTAAATCCTGACCTTACAATAAACACATGCACAAATATTACCTTCAGTAAGGGTTGCATTTTAATCCTTTGAATTAGGGTCCATACAAGTAAAGCTATTCATGAGTATAAGTGTGTAGCAGGTTGGACCCTTAGTTTGTAAGCAGTTGTGGAAAGGGGTGCATCATGTAGTGCCCAGAGCCTAACACATTGTTTATGCTATTGCAATTGAAATATTACTTAATATTTTTTGGAAAGTTTAAGTTTGTGTCCTTTTTGTACTATTTGGAATACTCTAGAGCTCACTCATTTTCTAAACTTAGGAAATGGAAGTAATAGTGGCCACAAATACAAGTGAGCTTTGCTTCTTGTACCTGCTGGTAATTTCCTTAAAAATAGAGGGAAATAGTTATAGTAAATATGTATATGTTGGAACAATTTAAATGGAAAAATATTTAGGCTGTATTTTACCTAATTATATTTGCTGCTCAGCCATGTTTGACAGATTTGTTTTTCCTGGAAACCTTCATGATAAATGTTCAAAACACCATAACATTTTATATTTCTTTGTTGAAAGACATCCATTTAGGTGAAGATGGCTAATTCTTTGACAGATTTAATAAAAAAAAAACTCCTCAAATTGAACACATCTAAAATAGTAATCTTTTTTTTCTTACTATTTGATCATTCTCACTAAACTTAAATTATTCCTAGACTATAGAAAGTCTGTTCAGTAAGGTAATTCTATTAATCTGTTCTGTTTTTCTGAAAATAAACTCTTTAAAATATAATTATTTATATGAATAGCAGGAAAGCATGGAACATTCTTTGTTCATCATATACTCTAATTACCTGGAAATGTAAAGTTGAAATGAAGAAGACGCTTACTTTGAATAATAATAATTAAGTCATACTTTCTAAACAGTGGTTTTATGCTATGGGCTCAGAACTTGTCTCGAGGAGAACTTCAGAGAAAATTTATATGCTGTAGGAAGTGGGTGAATGAGTTGGTGATACTTTTTCCCTGTCAGTCAGCATACCTCTCCATACTGTGAAGAGATTAGCAACTGTGCTATTGGACATACAGTTTTGAAGTAAGCATTCTGGGCAGTTTTCCTGCATCCACACCAATCATTTTGTGGGTTCACAACTTAGGTTCATGAATTCATTTTACAATCATTGTTTCTGATGCATTTCACTGGAAAGAAACCATCCATCCTGTATTTAAGGAAAACGTTGATTGAAATAATTTGACAATTTAAAAATTTGTTGAATATTTTAGATGAAAGATCAAATAATATATCATCACAATGAGATGATACTGGGTGTTTCTACATGTGCACCCAACTGTGCAGTTGTTACTTTAGGAAGTACTAAATTACTGCAGCGGTTATTGTGCAGTCATGGCAATGCATGGGTTGTTTCCAACCCTACTGTGAAGTAGCAATGAGCTGCTACTGCACAGTAGAGTCCACACCATGGTTTGTGCCCACTGATGCCATGTCACTGTAGCTCGTTGCTACGGGAACATAGCATCTCGTGTAGATGTGCCCACTGTTTACAAATGAAAACCAGATAATTTATAGAGTTGTAGACATTAGGGGTGGAAGGGACCTTGGAAGATCATTAAGTCCAGCCCCCTGCCCCAGGGTCAGGAAGGTCAGCAGGGTCATAGGATCCCAGCAAGATAAACATCCAAATTTTTCTTGAAGGTGTTCAAAGTACGTTCTTGAACCATCTCCAATGGCAGGCTATTCCAGACCTTGGGGGGCTCAGACAATAAAGACGTTCTTCCTTATGTCTAGCCTGAAATAGTCATGGAGGAGTTTGTGACTGTTCGACTTTGTCATCCCTTGGGGTAGTCTGGTGAACAGACGTTCCCCTGGATCCTGGTGGTAACTCCTGATAAATTTATAAGTTGCCACCTGAGCCTGTGCTTTTCTAGGCTGAAGAGTCTCATGGTTCTCAGCTTCTCTTCATAAGGTCTGTTTTCCTGACCTTTGATCTTGCACATGGTTCTCCTCTGGACTCTCTCAAGCTTCTCTACATCCTTTTTGAGTTGTGTAGCCCAAAACTGGACACATTACTTCAGCTGCAGCCTCACCAAGGCCAAGTACAAGGGGAGAATGATGTATCAGAATTTGCTTAAGAAGCATCTATGGATGCAAGCCAGCATTTTGCTCTCTCTTCTTTTTATGTACTTGAATTCTGTAAAATCTCAGTAAAAAGATAGCACTTAAAAAAAAAAAAAAAAAGTCTGTTTCTTAAAAGAAAGCAAATTATTTTGTGAGTGCTGGGCATTTGTTAGGACATGAGGAGGGAAATCTTTGCCTCTGGAGGTCTACAGACTTAAGTAATTCAATTTAAAAAATAACTAGACAAAATACCTGAGATCCATGTGTTGTATTAATCACAGGAAGCGTGGGTGGGTGAGCAGGTCATTGTTTGTGGGTTTCAAATAAATACAGTTTTTCACATTTTCACATGATATCTTTTCCTTTTGTTTGGTTTGTACAATAAAAAAGACAAAGGAGGAAAAGTAATTTCTTAAAGGATAAACTGGATTGTTATCTTGGTTCTTGTGGTATTTAACTGAAGTATTTCAAGCAAAATTCTTTCCACATATCCATTGTGTAACTTTATTATGTAATATCTATTATTTCTGAATAAACTAAATAATTAAGGAAGGAAACAAGTAAATCAGACTTCTTATAAATATAGGAATCAGTGCTTCTTGAATCCCTGGGGCCAGTAATTCTTAAACATGTATCATTTGTTTTTAATTATTGATTTTCATATTTATCAATTATATATGATAAAACTAAAAATAGCCTTCATAAAATATTCAGGGTAATGGGCCACTTCATTTAAATTGTTTTTGAATGAATATCTCAGACCAGTGGTGGCTAACCTGTGTCACCATGCATGCAAGAAGTGACACAAAGCAGATCCAGCAGGAGACAAAGAGAACTGTGACAGATAGGGCAGGGAAAACCAAGGGATGCAACAGACAGTGCAGGGAGGAGATAGCAGAGCAACAGCTCAGGCAGGTGTAGATGTTTGGACTGGTACTCGCAGAGGAGGTTGGGTCTTGCTCTGTGACATGCAGAAGGGTTGGCTTCCTCAGTCTTAAAAGTATGAACAGAAACTGCATTTGTGCTGGAAGAAAGCCTGTTCTGAAATCTTACAAATTAACATATCCACTGTACCATTTCAAGTCCCTCTGAAACTTGACAAATAAAATGTAGTAACATTTTCCTGGGATATCCTGCTGTACATCTCTATAGTTATTGTGCTTCATCCATGGACAAACCTGTCATACTGTGCACTGCAACTTGGAAAGACAACACTGTCTGTCTGGTCAAACGAGATGTCTGTTTACAGCCTCAAAACCTTTAGTATAACTTTTGAATAGTTATTTGTGTTTTTCTACTTTCTTTTTAATATTTGGTTGTTTAACAACTGACAGTACAATTCTGAGTAAAAATAATCAGCAGTATTTCAAAACTCAAAGGTTGTGGTTATTAATGCTAATTATGAGGTTGTTGTAAGGGACCACACCTGATCTGTGGATTCTTCTTTCCTCTTCCCTTTCACTATCGGAACTATGATCATATGGGAAATAGAGACATTTTGAGGATTGATAGTACTCCATCCTTAAAGCTTGTGAACAGCTGCTCTAAAACTTAGCAAGTTATTTAAGTATAAAAAACATGTTTAAAGATTTGTTCATTTTTAGACAGTGAATAAGATGTATCATGTATTATATTAGCTGGATCTATCTTTTTTTGATACAGTATGAGGTCTGGATAACCTGGGAGAGAAGTAAAAATTAAGGTTTGCTTCTTTTCTAGTGACTAATGATGATGGTATTATTAAAAGATATAACATGATGATTTGTAACATGGTTTCTTTTGCTTTTATTATAGGCAGAAGCATAAAGAGAAAAAAAAAGTTGAAGTCAATCAGTGAAATTCATATAGAAGTAAAAATGTATGGAATGCATTAAGGGAAAAAGGCAGACAAAGTTCCTTGGGTGAATTTGATATCTTTTATTAGACCAGCCCAAACAGTCGGAGAGTAGTTATTAAGCAAACTTTCAGATTCAAAAACCCTTCGTCAGGCTAAAGAAATTTCAGCAGTTAGTGTGTGCTTTTCCTGTATGGAAGGGAAAAAAGCATTATTATGCTGTGAAAGTCTTCTTAAAATAATCATCCCTTTACCAACTCCTGAAAACTGCTTTTCTTCAGTGGTTTTGATTTTCCTCTTTCTGCATTTTGCAAATCTGGATCCTCTGGAGATCTTTTTTTTAAATCTTTGTGGACCTCAAAAATAATTTATTTTAATTGTCTGTAAATAAGCAAGAGATTATTTTATTACTTGATTACTGAAAATATCTAAACCTTACAATTTTGGGCAAAGGCAGTCTTCTAAAAATATACTTAATTATACAATTTTCAAGGGGCATACTTGGAAAATTGACTTTCTTTACAGGGCACACAAACCAGCATCTGCAGCAAATGTCACTAGTGGTTTAAAGGCAGCAAATCTAGCGTATTAAAATCCTCTGCTACTGGTTCACAAAAGAAAAGTTTAAGAATCTTAGAACTCTAGACATATAAAAATGTTTCCAGTTAACACTGAGCTAGATTTCTGTAATTAGTCCTGCTTAGTATTATGTTAGGAAAAATAACTCGTGTATTTCATTAAAGGGGCTTGGTTATAAACAAATTCACACTGACCAGGGTTGGGAGGGGTTAATTTGTGGCCCTTGGGTTTCTTCCTCCCATCTCCTCCCCCCCATGGGGGCAGGACAAGGCAGTGAGGTTCAGTGCAGCCTGCAGTGATGGGAGCCCACAGTTAAGAGCATAATGAAGACAGCTGGCCAGCTCTCTGCCCACTGTGCAGTGGCAGGTGGTGCAGTGGGTGTCTGCCCACCCATGTGCATGATGCAGCGGTAGGAGGGAGCTTGCAGCTGAGGAGGTAAGGGGGAGGGGATGTAGTTCTTGCTGCTTAGGTGTACAGCCCTGTAGAGATGTATGATGGAATAGTGAAAGAAGATTACAAAACTAATTTTGCTTCTCCGCAAAGCCAGAATCCTCAAGTGGAAGAAACCAGAAAAAGTTCTGGGGACTGTCATTCTCTATAATTAAACTTTATGGCCCACTTGTTTTTCTTCCTAATCATATTTTGATGTCATTACATTTGCTGGCATTTCTTTTTTTCTGGCACTTTCCTCTTTATTGATGATTGCTTTCTGGAAAATTAAAGAATTATTCTGGAGCCTTATTTTGAATAGTACTGCTGGGTATGTGGGTATATATTTTGATCAACAGCAAAGTAATATGTTGTTTTTTATCAGTACTGAACAAGTATGCCACCTGGTGTCTGCACTGCTGTCTTGCCTTCTCTTATAATACTTCCGTTCTTTTATGTTCACATTGGTAGAATATCTTTTTATCTTTAAACAGAATGAAATTTAATTTTTTTTCTTAGGTCTGTTGAGATGGCCTCGTGGTTATAATCTGTTTGCCCTGAAAATAAACAGTTCTAGTATTGAAATTATGAATGAGAAATTTTCATATTCTAATGCCATAATAATTTAGTAGTAAGCACTTCAAATTTAAGGGAAGGGAAAGCACTCTACTTATATTATTTGCAAAATGCCAGCTGTATCTGATTCTTCTCAGGCTTTTGAAAGCATGTAGTTTACTATGAGCATACTTAAGTGTGTAACACTATTATTAGCATAGTCACTCCTTTGGTAGTATTTGATTTTTTTGTACCTTGTTCTACGATCTTTATATAAAATTCAGAACTACTTTTGAATTGAGTCCCTGGTATTTAACCATGTTATTGATTTATCACTGTTATATTCTGACATTGTACCAATCTGATATCTTATTTATCTGCAACAGTATAAGGGTATTCAGACTGGTGCACCCTATATATTACATAGCAGTCACTAGCTTACATGTATAATTCTGCCTGAAAAAAGTAACAAAAGCTCACCATTTGTCCTGTTATGGCATTACTGTCTGTGAGAGTCTGCTTTACATTTTTCAATTTGTGGTTGAGAAAGTATTTTGAGTTTAGGTCTTTGTAGACTCCAAGCTTTTATCTCATCCTCTCTCCCGCTGTACATTTTATGGTAATATTTTTTTTATAATCGTACTTTTATGATAAAA
>JAGPOW010000261.1:215191048-215201538 GCA_030014935.1 Caiman crocodilus | reverse complement strand
TTTTTTTTCTTTTTATTCCTTTTTTTTCTCAGATACATTTGCCTTTAGAAAGACTCTCACAAATGGGAAAAATGAAGACCCCAATACTAAAATGTTGACATACACATGAATAACTTCACACAGCTATGTAGCCTTGCTTCCAGTTTGGGACTGTTTACCAGCCTACAGTTACCAAAGTGCATACGTGTCTGAAGTAAACAGGACCTCAGTGACTTGAAATAAAAAGCTATGAAACTGTTAACCACTAAAGTGTTGTCATATCAGTAAAGTAAATAAACTGGAGAAATATTTTTCTCCTACTTTCTGATTTATATTAGAAAGTTGTTAAGAGTTCAGTCCTTTAAAATTATAGATGAATTTTGTGAGGTTTCATAGAAATACAAAGCATTTATCAAATTCAGAAGTTGGCTTTCCTGGGTTCAACTTTCTGTTTTTCTCTGAAGTATTTGAAAGATTTGACTAACTCTTATTCTTAGAGTTATGCACCCAAGTAGTTAAGGTTCGGAGTTATTTTTAAACTGATTTATGCTCACCACAGTTGTTTTCTGTTATCTTCATGTTTTGTAAATCACCACAAGTATGAAAGGGCCCTTTTTCAAATTTACCTACTTTAGGCAACTGAAATTAAATCTAGTCTGCAATCCAGTTAGCTCCTGCTAATGAGCTCCAAAAAAAGAAAAAAAAATGGCTCAGGTCTGTAAGTGAGTTGCTTCTGCTATGTGAACACTTCATCAAATCGATCTGCACAGCTGAGTTTGATTGCTAATGGAATAGATAAGTGACAGCAACTAACCTTTTTAAACCAACTTTTGTTTTGCTGTTTCTTAACAAGGATTAGGTAGATATACTTTAGAAGTAAATTATAGGTAAATTATAAAAGATAAAGTCAAACTGAAGCACTTTCCTTTGAGAAGCAATATCATTGTAGGATCTGGTGGTAAATATAGTGCGGTCAGAAAAAATGACCAACCTAATGGACATGTGGTAATAGCAAAAGCAGTTTCCTAGCAGAAATATGTAGCTACCACACTGTCTGATTTTCCATATTCAAGGTTTATCATAAGTATTAAGGTCCATCCGTTAGAGCTATTTTAAACATTTTGTTTCAATTCACTTGTCAAACCAAAAATAAGTGTTTAGGTTTTGTAATTAGACTGGGGATGTCAGTTAAAGGATATCAACAGTTTTTAGCAGGATGGTTCAAAGAAGGCATTTATATGGATGGCGAGATTCATGCAGGTTTATAATAGTTAATGCAAACAAGAATTTGGAAGGAATTAAAAAAAAAGTTTTTAAAGGTTTAAAGCAATATTTGCCTTTAGAAAGGTGCATGGGTTGTGTCCCTCTGGGAAGGTTCTTTGGCTTGTGTCTACCTTGGTATCCTTGCAGCAGCTTCTCAAGCAAATTTGGTTCTGGCAACTGCCAGAAAAAAGGATATTTGTATTAGGTGAACAAAATCTGACTCAGCATTAGTAAAAAATAAACCTGTTCTGATACCAGTGCCTGCTGTTGCTTTTCAGACAATCTGTCATGGAATACTTGAGTTATAAATTATGTTAAGCCAGAAGAAAATATGGAAAAATATTATTTTCTCACTAAGTCTAAGCAAAGTAATTCCTTCCTCTACAAAATAAAGTGTTTCAAATCAAATGTTAATATAAAGAATTTGGTTAATATTGATTAGCATTGGTTAATGTAAGAAGTCTGCATTTGCTTACCTACACTAAACTGTACTTCAATGCCAAGAAGAGATTCTGTGAAATGTCATTGTGCTGGTTTCCTAATTCCATTTCATTGTAAACTACATTTTTACAAATAAAAATCTTTCCCCTGAGGCTAAGTAGAGACTGGCAAAAAGTCTGAGGCTGAATCAATTCATTAGTCACAGGTTAGTTGAAACTGTGTAGATTGAATCGATAAGCAAGTTGAATAGACATTCCTTTTTGATTCTGGGAATGCAGTCACGTGCTTGCAATGGTCCAGGCCAAAGACTGGGGGATACTAGAGTATACCTCCCTATTTGGCTATAGCAGACAGCTTGGGCCAAGGCTAGCCTGACCACCCTGCTAGGGGAGGTTTGCATGCAAGGTGCAAAGCATCTTGGGATGCTGGGAGATTGTGAGTTAATTTGAATCTGGAGAGTATCTGGGAAAGAAGTTGAATAAACAAATTTAACCTACATCAGTTAAATCTGATCTATCCAGGGTTATCTTAAACTGGCTTTAGCCATTTTGAAAGCTGTTTATGTGCATAGAAATTCTGGGCTAAGTACAGACATTCAAAAAAGCAGCAGTTAGTCTAACCTGTGTAGATAGAACTGATAAGTGAACACACATTCACTTTTGATACTGAAAATGTAGTCATATGCTGTCAGTGGCCTAGGCCACAAGCCAAGGGGTGCCAGAACTTGTCCCCCTGCTCTGCTGGAGCAGACAGGTTGGGCCAAACCTAGCTGGCCCACCCTGTGAGTTAGGATTTGCAGGGGAGGTGGGACTGTGAGTTAACTTGAATCTGGAGAGGATCTGGGAAAGAAGTTCAATAAACAAATTTAACCTACATCAGTTAAATCTGATAGGACGTCCATTCAGGCTTATCTTAAACCAGTTTCAGCCATTTTGAAAGTGTTTTATGTGCACTGAACTCTGTTGTACTACAGATCTGAATTGGTTTCTGATCACTTATACCAATGTATATGCAACTTCTCTCCCTAGCCCTGTAGTGTTATAGATTTGAACTGGTTCCAGTCACTTATACTGCTTTGTGTAATTTCTGTCCCTAGCCTATATCACCTCTTCTGCTCTCCCCCCCCCCACCAAAAAAAGTGTTTCTGTATATGGGAAATATATAAATTGTTATAATTTTCCAGGTATAAAATCTAAGTATTGGAGATTAGCCTTGAATTTGTCCCCTTCCCACTTCTACAGCAAATAAAATAAATCTGAGGTGGGGTGGGGGGACAGGGTCAGGTGGCTCCTTGCCTTTTACCCCCTGTAACTTCTCCCCTCTTCCATTTCATCCCCTTCCTCATCCTGGTTACTGTTTCATAGTTTCATAGTGTCTAGAGTCGGAAGGGACCTGGGCAGATCATCTAGTCCGACCCCCTGCCTTGGCAGGAAAGAGCACCGGGGTCAGATCCTGGTCTCCCTGAGCACATGAAAGTGAGAAGCAAATTTTAAAATGCTGATTTTGAAATAAACACGCCTGTATTTTTGCATATAGGCAAATTATTTTGAGTACTCATAGACTTAGTTCATCCAGAACTGATGTTGTTTACTTTTTTTTAAATTACTGCTGTGTTTAGCACAGGTGCCCTATAAACAAACTTGTATGCAGCACATTTGTATATATTTACTTATAGTACAAATTGTGCATGATATTAGTTCAAAGCCAAAAGGCTCATGATTTAGCATATGGTTTATTGAGCTGGGCCCCAGCAGAGTCAACAGCATTTCAAAATTTCAAAACATGGTGACTCCACAACTCAGCACTCCTTAATATACATGTGTGTGCGCACGTGCATGCACCAGATGACTTCTCTCCCTCCCCTCCAAGAATCCTTGTGGTAGTTAGCCACCCACTCCTGACTGGAACCAGGTGTTGTCATGAGCCCTAGGATCCTCCAAAATGTATATGCAGGTGAGGTTTATGGCATGCTGGTCTGGGTTTACCTCCTGAAAGGCAGGACCATACTAATCATGGGCAACAGGTGGTGAGAGGGGGTGACAGGGAAATTTGGGTGAACTGTTTGAATGATGCCAGTGATTTAAGATTCGTAAAGAAACAGTGATACTTGGAAATGGGAAAGAAAGGCACAGCTCAGATGCCAGTATGAAGGAGAAGTAAAATGTATTAATTGCAGAGGCTCACTAAGACTTGAAAAAGAGTCAGCACTGAGGGGGATTGTGTGCAATGAGCAATACCATGCATCATATTAAGATGGGCTGTGCTAATCTAACCTTGTGGCAGGTTTTCATCAGTATGTTTGCCCAATCTGGTCCATGTGTTTTATAGTAATACTTATTGTTGGCTTCATTTAATAAACTTCATGGTTGGGTTCCATTCCTGAGTTGCTGATTTTTGGCAGTAGTTTAATGATAAATAATTGATTTAATGAGGTATGTGAATGTAAGATGAAAAGCTTCCTCCCCATGCTGATAGGGGAAAAAAAACCTCATCTTATATTTGAGTATATATGGTACGTAGCTGAAAAGAAATCAAGCATGAGATCAGAAAATGAAACAGATCTTTCCATCCATGTACATTCTTACTAGTAAAATTCTGCAGGACATATTTACCATAGCATGTCCAGTTAGGCCTTTAATGATGCCACTGTCTTCAGTGAGCTTTGACAATAGTAACTTATTGAATTTTAACACTTCAGGGGATGCACAAGTGGGCTAATATTTTAATTTCACATAGTATTAACCCTGTTTGCTACTGTAGGCACAGTAGACGTACAAAAAGGCATTAAAAACTTATTTGTCAATAAAGTGAGCAGAGCCAACTCTATACACACCTAGTGAATTATATCTTATTTTCCCATACCAGTTAAACATCCTTACATATTCAACTCTAGCTCTTATAATTTTTTCATATAAATGTCAGGTTCTGGGTTTCTTTTTTTTTTTAAATCCTGCTGTGCATAGTAGCAAAACAGTTGCACTTGGGATGCTTCAGGAAGAAAATATTTATCAGTTTGTCTTCCCAACCTATTATTCTTAAATCACCAAACCAACTTTCCAAAAATAGCTGCACTTTTGGACTAAGACAAAGCATGAAGGTTTACAATGAAAAAGGTTTCTAATCCAGTTATGAGCAACTGAAACTGACATTAGCTTGAAAATGCTATACCAAGCTTAACCATTTCATTGTTTTCTATGTTTGGTTGTTTGGGAAGTGCTGGTGGATTCTCAAATTCTAGTCTGTATTTTTTTTTCAGCATTGATATACAACTCATGAACCAAGTGTGACTGCAGCTAACCAGCAGTGTGTTGGGACATTCTCCATAATGTTAGTCAAGTTATTGCTGATTAGTAGAATGATCACCACACTCAACTTCATGTTCTCTCCTTATATGGGTTTTAATTATTGCTACTATATGGGAAATAAAAAGGCTGTGACTCAACTTGACTTTCCTATGTGGCTTACTTGCATGAAAACCTTAAATAATACATTTTTGTTCCTGAAAATCTCTTATTTTTCATTCATGTTTTTCCCCTTGTCACAGTTACAAACTAAATTAAATGCATCAAATTCTTCAGCCAGTTGGCAGTGCTGAATAGTTTTCACTTTTGATGATAACCATTCCATCTGTTATGTGTTAGTAGCCAATGAAAACAGATGGCATTAAATTCACGCTTTGCTTAAATATATTGCATGCACTTCTTTTTATATATTTGAGAGCTGGAGTTTGATTTGTCTTCTGTATTTTCTTTCTTAATTTAAAGATGTCATCTTAGTCTTTCCATATGTATTTATTTATGTTGATATATAGTTTAATCCTTCAGTGTTACAAATATCTTCCAAATAGCTATTGGCATCACTTCTTCCATGCTCTTCAGTCTACATAAATCTAAAATGAGTAACTTCACAAAAGGTTTTAAGGGTTTGACTTAATTCAAACTATTCCATGTTAACTAGGACAATTTTTTTGCTGCAGAAGCATTTTCTTCACTTTGATATGTGTTGGATTAGGAGAGAAAAATGTAAAGTATATGATTTACCTGTTAATATTTTCATAGTTAATTTGTTAAAATGTTAATTTAGTCTAGATGGGAGAAAATGCATATGCATAACATCATTAGTAGACTTTTTATTCCCTATTCAGATCTAGAGTATTAAACTATAATATCTTTGAAGTGGGGGGGAGAAAAAGATTAAAAAAAGCAAAACAAAACCCAGGTATAATACACTTGCATGTAGTACATGATGTTATATGGGTTTATATATATAACAAAAGGAAAAAAAACTAAGTACTTATGGAACAAAATTTTATTATCGCTTGCCATGCATAAAATATGTAGAATGTAAGAGTGAAGTCAAGCTTAAAAAAAAGAAAAGTCAAAGATAGACTCTTAAAATTACTTGAAGAAACATAATTGCTTATTTCTTTGCTAAACTAGCCTCACTGGGTTATCTCTGGAAAGTAAGTTTTCACACAGGACTTAAGAAGGTGTCCAGACAAGCATGCATGTGCATTTTCCTGGGGACAAATAGCAGTGGCACATAGTTTTGCCACTGCTAATTGTCCCTGGGGAGCACCTGTACATGCATGCTCTGGTGCCTGGCAAGTTGTCCCAGGGTGGGTAGGGGAGGCTGGGGCCAGTACCTGGGTTAGCTCCAGCAGCCTTACCTGGGGTTCTGGGGGCCTCCCAGGGCTCCAGTGGCAGTAATCCAGGTATGCAGAGCCTAGCTGGCAGCTGGAGTGTGGCTCCAGCTGACCAGGCTCCATTTTTGGGGGTGCACGCTTTCTTTTGGCATGGGTTTTTTTGACATTGGGACTTCCCAATGTCAAAAAACCCCACCCTGCTGCAAATTAACAGCTCATGTTGTTTGTGGTGCTACAAACCACACGTGTGTTTATCTGGATGTGCTCTTAGAGTCCTATTTAGCCTCTTATTTTTTTAAATCTTGGCCAAAACTTTTATATTCCATTATTGATTTATTGGGTTTGGATCAAGGCGTGGCTGTTTAGCTGTTCAGCTATTCCTGAAAAACTTCATATGTAGACAACTGTGTGCCCTATTCCTGTTTAGCTCCATCCCTTTGGAAAGTGGGAGTACAGGGTTATGAGAATAGGCAGTTTTACTATGATGGGACATAAGTCCACTAGCATTAGGAAGTGCCACATTGTGAAAAAGTGGCTGTTTAGCTGTTCACAAAACTTCATGGTTGTTTCAGAAACAGTGTTTCCAGTTTTCTAGCATGTTAGGATGTGGATGCTATAAAATTATCATGGAGACTGGTCAATTAGGTTAGCAAATGTGTTAATCTTGGTTGTGCTTAAAGTGGTATTGACCAACATCACAGAATTTCTTCTCACCAAATAATGCAGAAGGGACATTTTTCTAAAGTGCTGTGAGATTCTAGGATGGATTTAAAGGACTCTGAGCATAACAAGCAGCAATGATTTCAGTGAGTGGTGGCCAGCCTGTGACATGTATCCAAAAGTGGCATAAGCAGCTTCTGTGTATGGCACCCAACAGACCAGGGGAGAAAAGCACAGCAGCAGATAGGGCAGTAAGCAGAAGGCAGAGCAGTAGAATGGATAAGGAGCAGAAAGAACAGCTGATCAGGCAGCAAGAAGATCAGATAGGCACTTGCAGAGGCTATGGGGCTAATTTATAGCACACCTATCGACAGAGTTAGTCTCCACTGATTTAAGTAAGTAGATATGGTCATAATCCTTGTTGGCATAGTGCTTGCATATATGTTTTAGGAATCTGACTCTTACAGGTATTTTTCCTGTAGATGTGTAAATTTGTATTCTTTGCTTAATTAAAGTTATAAGTCTTATAGAATTTTGTATATCCTTTTTTAAAAATGTGTTGGACGTTATAATCATTGTGCTTTATTTCACTGGAATAAGCATCCATCCTCTCCATGCAAAAAATTAAAGGCATACATATGCATAATTTTAGGCTATAGCTATCTACAATATGATGTCTAAAGTGATGTTTATAACAGTTATAATTACAATTGTACTGGTTCCATAGTTGTTTTAACACATTTCCTCAGGTATGTTGTTCCTCTTACGAACAAAAGATAAATAGCAAAGACTTTGTGTTTCATAAAATTGATTTTTAAATGTATTTTCTTTTAGAGAACTAGAGGACGGAAAAGAAGCTTTGTTCCTGAAGAAGAAAAACCTGAGGTTGGGATAATAGCCTTTTTATTGTTCTGTTTGTTTGTTTAATTTTTTAATCTAAGTTTAAACTCTAGGTGTGAAATGTTACCTTCAGTACTGTAATTGAAAATATTTGCTTTCCCCACCCCCTTTCTTTTGCTGCTTCTCTGATAGGAACGTATTCCTAGAGAAAGAAGGCAAAGGCAGTCTGTTCTACAAAAGAAGCCCAAATCAGAGGATTTAAGAACTGAATGTGCTACATGCAAGGGGACTGGAGACAATGAAAACCTAGTGAGGTAGGTTTAAGGATGTGACCTTTTCCACATGGAATTAAAGTTCCATCTTCATTACTTTCTCATCATGGTTATAATGAAGAAAATCACAATACAGAATGATTTAAAAGAATCTGATTTAGGGGAAACATTACTTTGGAAACATAGATTTGATTCAGTTATTGACCTGCTACACACATTTACACTGTGGATTTAGATGTAAAATAAGCAAGATAATCTGTTTTTCTAACACAAGAGAATTAATTTTCTCTTGTCAGGGAGAATTGTCAATGCTTTATAACAACAGGTCAGAAAGATAAACAAACCAACAATTTGATAAGGGTATTTAAATACTAAAGTTATAGTACTCCCCCATATAAAATCTGTTAAATTAATTAGCTATGTTAAAATTATTTTGAAATGAAGTGTATGTTATCTAGGAGAAATACAATTAAAACTGTCAATAATACCTTTCTCAGTGCACCTATAATAATGGTTCTAATATGAAACAAAGATTAAAAATGCTACCCTTTGCATGCGATTTGGCAGGCACAGTATTGTAATCGGGAGTCTAGACAATGTGGAAAATGATCTAACATTACAAGATAGCCATTACTGACTGTCCACAAGGATGTGTTGACTTTGACTTTATATCTGGCATTTTGCCTTCATTGCCAAGCTGTGAAGACTGCATAGCACTATTGTCTTGGGACAGAAATAATGGAGCTCAACTTGATATTAACTTTGTTTTAGTGAAATCAAGGGAAAACTCATTAAAATATCTCTTGGTAAACATAAATAAAAATAAGAACTCTTTAGTCTTACAACTTTAAATTGGGTCTTGTAGCATAAAACTTTCATCAGCTTAGGCACAATTGGTGAACTTTTATGGGAATAAGAAAACAGAAGACTGACTGGTTTTGTAAGGAAATAGTTTAATTAATCTGGGAATAAACACTACATTTAGTCTAAACTTTTTGCATTGTTTTGGAATCAAATTTTAGTCTAGATATAGTTTTTACCTGACTAATATTTGTTTATTGCTCATTTAATTTGAATTTTGATACCTGAACTAGAGCATATTGTTTACATTAGTATATATAATGTTTATAATGTTGAGGTGATGTTGTGGCCATGATGGTCCAGAAAAAGCAAGCATTCGTGTGAGTGATCTTTTATTGGATCAACTACATGGTTTGGACAGACATAGGCAAGCTTCCACGCGTCACAGTTCCCTTCCTCAGGACTCTCTCATATATTTAGGCTTCAGTTAAACTTATGATTCCACATTTCATCACATTCAAGATGCACTTGGTAGAAATCCAGTACAAAAACCAGTGATGGGGATAACAATGGTCAAAAATCAGCCAGCCAGAAGACTGACTAGATTTAGGAAGGTTAATTATTGTGGAAAGAATCCTGGGGACCAGGATTGTGCTCAGCAGGGAGAAAGACAATGAACAGATTTGTTTTGTATCTTCCAGATTCTGCATAAAGGTATGGAATTGATATATAAACAGTCTTCATTAAAGATTTAAACCCTACGTTTTGGGGGAACAAGATTAAAAAAAATTATATAAAAGAAATATACTTTTGGTCAAACAGTTATAAATATAGTAGAGAATATATGGCATGCTTTATAAAGGGCATGAGAGAATCTGAAACCATAGTTATATATCAGCTTGCAATAAAACCCAATACAAACAATTCTCTGAAAACTGATTGAACAGTTAACTAGCAACATCGATGGTAAATGGTGAGATAAGATTGACAAGATGCTTGAGGCCTTAGTTTTATTATTCTATTAAATCTTCACTAATAAACTTCTGTTGCATTTCTGGGATTGGTTTTTACCAAAAGATCCAAGTAATATGTCTTGTACAGTTTGGATTATAGGGGTAAGCTGAAATATGGAAGATGCTACATCTTAAGTCTGGAAGTAGTATGCTTATATTTTGAGAGAGACCTCATTTGTTGCTGTCTGATGTATCTGACCAGGAGAGTGAAAGCAAATGAATTTTTCAAAATATAACTAAAACTAGTTGCTCCTGTCCTTTCTCAGCCCCAGTCACCAATAAAAGATTTCACATGTTTGAGAGCTTTACTTCAGATATTTTTCTAAATGTACAAACCGGATCTTCAAGTGAAAGAGAAAACCTATTAAGTTAAACAGAAACAGGCCTATGCAAAGCAGCTAGTATTTGCTTTGGATTTGGATTCTGTCGAATCAGGGCACAGTGATTCGATTAGGTAATTTGAGTCAGTGTCCCGAATTGATTCAGCCAAATTTGATTCAGAGATTCGGCTGCTGCTGAATCAGCCAAATCTCCAAATCAGACAGGCCCCATCCCCTACCCAGCCCCAGCATCCTG
>JAGPOW010000261.1:215178850-215190948 GCA_030014935.1 Caiman crocodilus | reverse complement strand
AAATAAAATAAACCCTGCACTCTCTGGCTCCTGCCAGGCAGAGGAGCAATACCCGCTGCTACCCATTGCCCTGCGCTGCGTGGGGGGCTCTGCCACAAGTCCTTAGAAGCCCTGATGGCCACTGTAATATCCAGTGAGTGTGGGGCTTTTTTTTACATGCCAGGATGCTCGGGCCAGGCAGGCAGGGTAGCTATGGAGAAGCTGACGAGCAGGGGCCTGGGGGAGCAGGCAGGGGATGAGGCCTAGCAGGACCTCATGTTCCCTTCCTCCCTCTTCCAGCCGCTCCCTCCACCCCTTTCTTAGCGGCACAGAGCCCAGGTCCAGCTCCCTGCAGCAGTGAGTGGGGACTGCCCAAATCTCCAAAGCTTTTTCATATCTCCAAACTGATTCAGAGGCTTCAAATTGCTTCAGTCCTTTTTATTGGTCTCCTGATTGGATTCAGAGATTCAGCTGCTGAATCGGGCCAAATCTCCTCTGAATCGTATTGGCAACCGAAGTTTAGCACAGCCCTAGAAACAAATGACCACTGAAACTGCAGAATTCAGTGGTGGAAATTCTTGAGGCTTTTGTTAGGTTTCTTTATCAGACATTTGTCTCACATGGAGCAGTTTCTAGTTCTTTACAGAAGTTTAGGTTGTCTTTTGCTTTTTGTGACTCTCCCATTGACTCATGAAAGACAGCCAACTGGAGGAGAAATACAGAAAAACACAGACACATTTCTCAAGGTTAGACAATGCAACAGTGTGTAATCTGAGGGTCTGTGGCTCATATCAGACATCTAGGTTGTCATGTATGGAAAAGTTTTGAACCTCCGTCCACTCTGTAGCATTCAATTTAGTGTCAAGCATCAGCTTTTCATCAATAGCAGCATTCAGAAGATCTTTACTGGTTGAAGTGATACAAATAAATGGGTTAATTGTGGAAACTTGTTTTTCTTTCTCTTTTGATCCTTTAATTTCTAAGGTGTCATCCTGCCTTTTGTCCTAGATCAGCGGTTCTCAGCTTTTTAGACTCAGGGCACTCATAGTTGGATCCAAGGCACTGTTCCTTAACTTTTGTGAATTGAGCAGTACCCCATTTATAAAATGGACTTATTTATTAAAGTAGCTGCCAGCTTTCTGAGGAGCCAGCCAGATAGGGAGCCTCTCCTTATTGACACTCTTCACACTTCACTGACCTTCTCACATTTCCTATGGCATTCTTCAAATGATCTTCTGGCACCCCAGGGTGGCCTGGCACCCTGTTTGAGAATCACTACCCTAGACTTTACATGTATTGCCATTAGACTCTTGAGTTTCTCTAAATTATGCAAAGGTACAGGCTCAACTTATGTTCTATCTAGCATTTTAATTTGTTCCATTTGGTAACATAATATCATAGTAAAATAGAGCTGGAAGGGACCTCTCCAGGTTATCCAGGCCAACCTTCTGCTCAAGGCAGCTTCACTACAGGCAAGTGTCTATCTAACTTCCTCTTGAAACTGTTCAGGGACAGATTCCACAGCCTCTCTGGGAAATCTGTTTAAAAGCTTAACTATACCTTCATAATGATAAAGTGCTTCTTATTCTCCAACTTAAATTTCCTCTGCTGCAGTTTAAAGCCATAGTTCCTAGTCCTACCCCCTGTAGCCGTAGAAAATAGTCTATCTCTGCCTTGTTTTATAATCACCCTTTAGGTATCTGAAAGCTGTTATCAAAGCCCCTCTCAGTCTTCTCTTCTACAGACTAAATAATCATAGTTTTTTTCAGTCTTTCCTCACAAGTCATGCTTTCTAGAACCCCTCTCAGATGAACTCTTTCCAGAGTGTCCCCATCCTTCTTGAAGTGTATGGTCCAAAACTGGACACAGTATTCCAAGCAAGGCCTTACCAGTTGAATAGAGCAAAAGAAGATTCCCCATGATTCCCTCCTGTTACTACAACCCAGTATACTCCTGCTTTTTGAAGGGGAATAGGGGAGCGGGGAGAGGAGGAGTTTGTTTTGTTGTGTTTTTTTGCAGCAAGACTACCCTGTGGTCTTGTAAGCTTATATAATGAGTTTATGGTTCTAGTAACCCACAGTTTGTTCTCTAAAGTACTGCAGCCTAAGTCATTTGACTGTTTGGCTGTATTTGTGAACATATTTATTCTGTCCTTAGCTTATGACTTTGTACTTGTCTTAGCTGATTTCATTTGGTTGATTTCAGACCATTCTCCAGTTTATCTAGGTCATTCCGAATCCTCTGCTGTCCAGAATGTCTGCAATTCCACTGAACTTGTCATCCAGAAATTTATGTGTATACTTAGTCCATTCTCCAAACCATTAATAAAGATGTTAAACAATCATGGACCCCAGGTACCAAAGTCAAACAGACCTATCTGTAATTCCCCAGATCCCTCTTCTTCCCTTTCTTAAAGGTAAGTATTGTATTTGCCCTTTTCCAGTCATCTGGGACTTCACCTGACCTCCATGAGTTCCCAAAGCCAGTGGCTCTGACATTACAGCAGCCAGTTCTTTCAGTACTCCAGGGTGTACTTCTCTGGCCCTGCCTACTTGGAAACATGTGGCTTCACCAAGTAATCCATAACTTGTTTTTTCACTACCCTAGGGTTGTATGACTCCTTCCCTATCTGTCCTGCCAATTGTACTCATCATCTGGTACCTGACTTTATTTGCAAGGACTAAATTTTAAGAAAGCATTCAATTCTTCAGTCTTCCCTGCATCATCAAAAGATTGCCTTTTGCCTTCTGTATGGTTTCTTTTTCTTACTTTTGATGTACTTGTAGTGTCCTTCCCTTATCTCAAGTCAGTCATTTTGTGGTTGCTATCATCTAAGTTATTTTTAATCTTTATATGCTCAATAAAATCTTCCCTGTTTGTGTGCAGGAAATCAAAAATAGCTTCTACTCCCATAGACCCCTCCACCACTTGTGCAAAAGAGTTATCCTTAGCATACTCCAAGTACTTGTGGTATTTCCTCTTCACTACTGTTTCCCTCCCTTGAGAGGGAAAAGTACCCCATAAGAACCATATATTGTTATTTTGAAGCTTCTGTTAATTGTTTAAACAGGGGCTTATCCATTTCTTCCTCCGGGTTCAGTGACCCATAACAGATGACCAGTGTGACATCATCCCTACTACTCTTTTCCCTGACATCTACCCAGAGTCTTTCAACAGGCCTACCCTCCTGCTTTATATTGTATGTCAGAATGCATACACAGGATCTTTATACAAGGCAACACCTCCTCCTTTCTCCCCCTACCTGTTCTTCCTAAACAAGGTATGCCCATCTGTTATCCCAATTACAACACAAGTCTGTGATTGAACTAGGATGTCTAATTTTTATTCCCTGTGCTTCTTGCATCAGTATATAAAGATTTATCGAATGATGACTTGGTTGTAATTTCTTCCTGAGAACATTCTAACATTACCTCTACTTTACATCTGCTTGCTAGGCTCTTATCCAGATCTTCTGGTTCACAGTATCATAGAAGATTAGACTTGGAAGAGACCTCAGGAGGTCATATAGTCCAACCTCCAGCTCAAAGCAGGATCACCCCCAACTATATCATCCCAGCTAAGGCTTTATCTATCTGGGTCTTCAAAACCTCCAAGGATGAATATTCCACAAGCTCTCTAGGTAGCCTGTTCTAGTGCTTTACTACTCTCCTAGTGTAAGAATTTTTGATCTCTAACCCACACTTCCCTTGCTGGAACTTGAGACCATTGCTTCTTGTTTTGTTATCTGCCACCACTGAGAACAGTTTAGCTTCATCCTCTTTGGAACCACCTTTCATATAGTTACAGCTGCTGTTAACTCCCTATCCCTCCCCAGTCTTCCCTTCTCCAAACTAAAGCCCAGTTCCTTCAGCCTTTTATCATAAGTCGTGCGCCCCAGCCTTTAGCCATTTTTGTTGCCCTCTGCTGGACCTTCTCTAATTTGTTCACAATCTTTCTGTTGTGGGTGCCAAATACTGGATTTGGACTCCAAATGTTGCCTCACTAGTGTCGAATGGAAGGTAATAATCTCTTCCCTCGATCTGCTGGTAATTCTTTTTCTAATGCAGCCCAGTATGCTGTTAGCCTGCTTGGCAACAAGAGCACACTGTTAATTCATATTGAGCTTATTGCCACTGTAACCACAGGTCCTTTTCTGCAGAGCTGCAGTTTAGCCAGTTGGTCCCCAGCCTGTTGTGCATGGGATTGTTTTGTCCTGAGTACAGGACTTTGCAATTGTCCTTATTAAACCACCTGTGATTTCTTTCAGTCCAATCCTCCAGTTAGTTGAGGTCTCTCTGAATCCTAACTCTACCCTCTAGCATTTCTGTTGCTCCCTTCAGCTTGGTATAATCTGTAAATTTCCAGAGGGTGTACTCCATCCCATCTTCCAGGTTGCTGATGAAGATATCGAATAAAACTGGCTCTAGAGCACCCCCTGGGACACTCCGTTTTATACCAGCTGCTGGTTAGACATCAAGGCATTCTAATCATCTGGGACCTCTCCCGTTCTCCGCAGGTTTTCAAAGCTAATGACCAGTTGCAATGCGATCACATCAGCTAACATACTCAGCAACCTTGAGTGCATCATGTCCAGCCCTATGGACTTATACATATCCAGCTTCTCTAAATAGCTCCTAATCTTTTCTTTTGCCACTGTCAGTTACTCACCCCCTCCCCAACTGTGCTGCCAGGTGCAGTAGTCTGGGTGTTAACCTTGCCTGTGAAGACTAAGGTAAAAAGTCATTCAGTATTTCGTCTTTTCCTATTATCTCTCGCTAGGTTACCCCTCCCATTCATTAATGGACCCTTACCTTCCCTGATCTTCCTCTTACTGTTGTCCTTCATGTCCTTTGCTGGCTGCAGTTTCAGTTGTGCTTTGGTCTTTCTAATTTCATCCCATGCATGCCCAAGGAATACTTTTATAGTTCTTCCTAGTTGTTTGCTCAAGTTTCCACTTCTGGCAAGCTTCTTTTTTGTATTAGCTCATTGAAGAGTTTCCTGCTAAGTAGGGGTGCACTGATAAAGACTTCTTGAGCTGATACCAATGGCCGATTATTGACTAGCCATATCAGCTGATAATGATCCAATTGCCAAAATGCAGCCTGGCAGCGTGGAGAGCAGCATCTGGCTGGTAAGTGGGGTGCCAGTGGTGGGCAGGGGGAACCAGGGAAGGGTGGTTGAGGCACCTTTTATCAGTACTGATATGATATGTGCAGATCTATCAGTGAACCTCTACTGCTAAGATAAGCTGATCTTTGCCATATTTTTTTAGTCTACCTGTGCATTGGAATGGTTCATTCCTGCATTCTCAGTAAGGTTTCTTTAAAGTACAGCCAGCTCTCCTGGACTCTTCCCCCTCAGACTGGCCTCCCAGGGCCTCCCATCAGTTCCCTGAATGAGCCAAATTCTGCTTTTCTGAAGTCCAGGGCCCTTACTTATTCTTTACTTATCTTTCCTATATGTTTTTTGGAAGCATTTGTCCTTTCTAGAAAATGAATCCTTTAAAGATATGCAAATGAAACTTTAAGATGAATAGAATGAGTATGAGTGATGACTTTACTGTCCCAGTTAGTATTCCTTTTCGCAAACTAACAAGGCAGGTATGTGAGTTGTTACTGAACTTGGTGTTTGCTAGCAGTCTTCTAGGCACTAATAATGAATGCGTCGTTTTACAAATTACAAACCAGATACTGTCCTATACAGAAGTATAGTGAAGCAATCAATATGCAGTTATAGAAAAACAATGTGAAGAAAAATAAACTGCAATTACTACACATAGTAGGAATTGGCTTTCTTGGCTTCTTTTCCAGCCTGTATGTAAGCTTGGACAAATTTCCTAAGTGCTTCGTCTCAGCTTACTCATCTATATAAAGGGTATTCTGCTTAATTTTTATGGATTTTAAGCTTTGCAGATTAGGTTGTAAAATGCAGTGCTTTGAAGTACTTTATACTAATATACTAAAATGAAATGTTATGATAGAAAGTTGCATCTCTAAAATGTATCTTAATTATTATTTTGTATGAAAAAATGTAATAAAATAGCAGAAAACTTGTAATTAATAGCTTTGTTTAAGGTAACATTTTGATGAAGCAGCACTCTCTCTTTAATAGGTATGCTAGTATTGTATGTATATACTGGTTGTATGCATGTGCTATGACCTTTTTTGACTTCATTTATTACTGTTGTCAGATTGTATAGATAGATGGCTTTGTTGTATGTTGCATTATCACTGAGAGGTTTCAGTGTTACTCTAATATCGCTAGTCATGTTTAGTATCTCTGTGTTTAGTCCTTTCATATTTCTGGACTTCAGTTGTTTAAGAAGAATAGGAAAAGATTTCATAAATATGTTGATAGATAAAAATGCTTATGCAATTAAGTAAAAGACTGTGTATACCATTATAATACTTTTAAATTAAGAAAATATGTTCATTGGTTAAATTGAAGTAATGCTTTATAATAGCAATTCATTTTGGCAATGAGTGGTTCTGAGCAAAATAACATTTTAAGTATAAACTTATTTTATTGTAAAGCAATAGATGTTTTGAGCAATTTAAAAGAAGTAAAAATTAAGAGGATTTTTAAAATTCATAAATCTTGATAAAAAGACACAAGTTGTTCTTAAACTCCAAAAGAATGTTAACAGGAGTAAAAGGGAAATTTGAGAGAGACAGGATGATTTTTATTTATTTATTTATTAAGAAATCATTGCTAAGTTTTATAACAAATTCTAAAGGACAAAGTACATTATACTGAATTATATTCTTTAAGTGTTTCTTATGTTTGTGTACTATTTATAAAAGTTAAAGTGTATCTTAAGAAGCTTGCTACCGTCTAGTAATACTTCATCATGAACTTATATGAATGGCTAAGTCATGGATCCTGCCAAGGAATTGCGTGATTCATAACTGTGTCCTTACCTTTTTATGAGGTCATAACTCACTAATGCACGTATTTAAAAAGTTCATCTCACCACAGTGTATAATAGCTGTCTTGGGGATTTAACCATATCTTGTTGAAATGTGAGTATAGATAAATTGAAGTATCCTTAAGTGGCTTAGTAAGCAATAAGAAAGTGCCTTCAGTTCAGCACAGTAGTCCAGAACCAATTACTACCAGCTTGTTAAGAGTATTCAGTGCAATACATATAAGTGCTTTGATCCAACACAATATTGCTATCTCTTCTGATTAAAACCAAAAATCTCAGTGAACTATACATTTAATTTGAGTACATGTAACTAAGACTTTTTAAGAAAATTGTCCGTGATACTCAAACATTAAACAATTAAAGCTAGGTTTCTAAATGACTAGTAAAATAAATGGCCTGATTTTGAGAATTACTGAGCACCCAGCTGTTCTTATAGTATTACCTAATATTAGTATGGCGTATATTGGCTAACAAGATTGAAAGAAATAATACATTAGACAATAGAGTGAAGGGTAAGATAGCAGCAGTGTTGCAGTTGGAAAATAGGGCATTTATACACATATGTATTTTAGTCCAAAAGCACACCGCCATTTTCTCGGCACTGGTGCACATTTTGCCCTTTATACAAATGTATGTGCAAGCATGTGTACAAATGCCCATAATTGTTATTTAGTAAGAGAAAGCAATATGACATTGGTTATATCATGTCAGTAAATAATTCTAGGTCTTCATAATCATTACCTGGTTTCTTTAAAGCACACATTTCAGAGCTAATCTATTGTATAAAATGTAGTAAAATTGCATTTGTTTTATGGTTTATTTTATCTTATCTAATGTTTATTAGTTACCAAGGTATATTAAGTGGTACAAAAAAACTGTGGAAACATCAGAATTAAAGATTAATTGACAAATTGTAAACTTCTGTTTATAAATACAAAATGCAAAGGAATCTAGATTATATATTTTTCAGCAGCATAGAATATCAGTTTTAAAAGCAAATTATATATCACTAGGTTTTGGAATAAGTTATTTATATTGTATGTAGTATTTATTTCTAACAGTAGCGTCTTGCTCTTATGGTTACCAAGAGAGGATATCTGAAAATAGTTGTTGAATCCGAACCAAATAAGACAAGTCTCAAACCAGTGTCACTTTCAGTTCATGAGTCAAGCAGCCATGTGGGATGGAAAAAAAGGCAGAAGAAAAGATGTTTTGGTAGGCACATTTTCATGGTTATTAAGGGGAAAAATGTTGGAATACAGTTGTTGTTTCAGTTATAGTCCAGACAGGCTGCTATGATGCATCTTTCATCTTGTGATCATTGTTTACCCCATTTTTTTCCTTATTTCCTTTCTTAGATTCATTTTACATTGGTTTTCCTTGCATCTGCTGTAGGAGGTGAGACTCCTGTCTTCTCATTGAGGATTTGGACTCCATCTGTTTTCCATCTGCTGGGAATGAGCAATCCCACTGTTGTACTGTAGTTTAAATTTCTTCAGAAAACAAAAAGCAATCAAATTAGACTCCTTGATATACATCTCATCAAAATTAACTGTCCAGCACAGTATACAAAATCCAGTTTTTCTTAATAGATTTTGAAATTGTATCTAGGAGGTGCTAACAGAATAAGCATTAATTATATTGTTACAAGAAAAAATTAACATTTCAGCCAATATTTTTGTGAAACTAATGTGTTATAGAAGATTACAATAATATTTTAATGATGTTAAGTATGTAAGGGAGATTTAATGATCAGTAATGTAATTAATTTTCAGTATATAATTTTCTAGGACTCGTACTTTATCTTTCAATAGGTTTTCTACTGACAGAGTTTACCTAATATAGCTGTAATTTTATCTCATTTAACTGGGTGTAAAACATGCATCTCCTCTTCATATAGAGTAAGTATAGAATTAGATACAAAATTAGATACAAAATTTTGTATTTGTAGAATATTTCCTTCAAATTTGAAGAGTTTTTTTCTTCATAGCTATCAAGTAACTGAAAGATACTTTTCAAATAGATTAGCACTGATGGTAATGTGCTAAATTCTAGGACAAGATGCTTTGCTTTGGAAAATTTTGCTTTGCAACAGGTCCTTTGATTTTATTTTTTTTTAAATTAACTATAGTGCTTGGTTCTAAATTGTTTGGTAGAACTATATCAAAATTGAGCCTGAGACAAACTCAGTATGTGGCTATTAAGCTATAGCATGAATAGGAGAGCTTTTAGAATCCATATTGTCAGAATTGGAAAAACTATGTAGAGAGGTTTTTTTAAAGGGTATTTCTAGCTGAAGACAGTGTTTATTAATCTTTCTTTTTGGCAAGTAAAATAAGTGGCACTATCATGGTGGCTTTCTTCAGGACATTTTATGATCCATTCCAGGTATAACTAAGGAAAGATCAGTTTTGGTTTTCTGGGGTAAGGCAGTATGCTTCCTCAACCAGAAGACTTTAACGTGGACTTCGGATATTTTCATTTATTAAGAACAAGTGTGTACTCAGCAAGTTTTTGCTAAAAATGTGTATTGTTGTTGCACATTTGCCTTGGATGTAAGATTCATTCTTGAATAACTCTTCACACTGATGTTTCATCAACTGCAAGCTTTCCTCAGGCTTAAAGCTTAAAAGATGCTTCAGGTTGTAACAGATGATCAAAAACATCATGCCATTGGTTAATTTAAGTTCATTTTGTTTGTCCTCCTTTTTCTTCTACTTTGCTGCAGTTTTTACTTTTACTGTTTGGCTCTTTCCTGATTTCCCCTCCCCCCCGTTGATCTTCAAGCCAAATTCTGTGTGGAATTTGCATAAAGATTGTGTCAGAAATCCTGAAATCTTCAATAAAGCAGCGTACATTGGTTCTGTCTAAATATCTGGCCCAGTCTATAGGAGTTTTTCAACTCGTTTAAACTTTTTCATACAGACAGAAACATTTGAAGTTGTTTGTTTCAAAATATTTCCTGAGAAATGTAGGATAAAACTGGGGTTAAAAACGTAACAAAATAGTCTATTAACCTTTTAAATCAGTTGTAGAACTAAATAGCTTCATAATGGTATTTAAATGCATTATTAAAACCAATGGGGGTCAGCCTTTTTGAAAGGTATGCCACAAATTAAGCCCTGGGCTCTTCCTGAGTACCATTGTGATCTGCTTCCTCTAGCTGATCTCATTTGCTTTGTGCTACCTACCCCCTCCCCAATCTGCTATGTATGTGCCAAACACAAACACTGCCCATGCCACTTGTGGCAAGTGTGCTGCAGTTTGGCCATCACTGATCTTAAGCAAAATAAGCAGGTTCAGTTGTTTTGCAAGACCTGAAGGGGAGATAGTACATCCCCTCAGGAGCACGTGCTGTTTATAAACGTGAACTTCATTGAAGGATTCACATGTTTAGTAATATTCCCTGATCATTTGTCTGTATAATATGCATGTTTCAGGTCGTCACATGATTTCACTCTTGACATTGCAACATATAGGTGGCCATGTCCAAACACAGGTTGTAGTAGATAAACGCCTACTCTGTCAAGTGTTTGACCTTAGCTATTGTTTTGATTGTTGTTGCAAAAGTTACTCTGATAGGAAATTGCCTCTTGCATATCTTAAAGGTAGAGCTATATGTCATGGACATAATGTGACTCTCTTAGCAAAAGAACATATTGTACAGTACCTTTCCTGTTACCACTTCTAAGTCTATAATGTTCTCTTAAAATCTTTTTACAATACATCTTGTGTCATTGATTAAGCCAATTTTCAGATTTGTATTTTGCGACAGAATCACAGTCGTTCTCACCTTCACCGTGAGCTTGTGGGGAGGTAAGCCACTTAGTGACAAACTGAGGAAGTCAGTCAGTTATTGGTTATTCTCATTACTATGTTTGTTGTCTATACCAATGAGGCCGTGGTAGGCATACCAGTAATTAACCCTAAACCCTCCCCGAGGGCCACGCCAATCTCTTTCCTTTACCTGATATGCTGCTTGGCTTCTGCTCCCTATCCTATCTGCCACTGTGCTGACTGAGTTGCTGCTCTGATTTGTTTCCTGCTCTATCTGCCACTGTGCTTCTTCTCCTCTTGCCAGTCTGCTTCATGCCAAAATGCAAAGGCCACTTATGCCACTTGTAGTACCCACGGAGGTTGGCCAACCATGATCTAAACTGTCAATGCTTAAGTATACTTCTTCTTCTCCAGGACTTCTGGCAATTAAATCGTCATTTATAGCACCACAGTGTTGATTTTTGGAGCACAGAATTTGAATTGCAGTGAATGACATCCTTTGAAAACTCACTACCATGGACCAACTCCAGTTGCTCTCTTTTCAAATACAGCTTTCTGATACTCTGATAATGTCAGAGAAATCTTCATGTGTAGATTTAGCCCCTCTCTGATCCTTTTGAAATAAGCAGCAAATTCATCTGTTCCAGTCATTGGTTTAATGTTATAGTTAAGTTTCAATATTTTAAAATACTTCCATGTTGGTTGGCTCTTAAGATGATAGTTCTCAAATTATAGATGTGGGTAAGCCGCAAGGAACAACAGGTAAATCCCCTTCTAAAGGTCCGAATTTTCCTCCAAATGGAATTTCAGTGTTTATGTCATGCAAAAGTCAGTCAGTACATTGTGATATGAGAGCAGGAGCCACTGGAACCTTGTCCCAGAAGATGAGTTTACATTGACAGGTAATGTTCACCTCTATGCTTTGGACTGTGGTCAGGAAACGGGGGTGGTGATTAACCCCTAGTTCCGAGCAGGCTGGGGACGAAAGGGTTATGGAACGCTATTTTCCCTTTTCCTCTAGTTTTCCCGTTCAAAAAGAGTCCGAAGGCAATATAACAAGTAAACACTTTACTTACAAACTGCAGTACAGAGACTCGCATCGATGCACACAATGTAGGCACGCTCCGTAAAGTTACGCTGTGAAGCACATAAATGCTTTGTTTGCACTTCTGCGCTGGCAGTTCCCCTTACAATAATTCCGAAAGTAAAACCATAGGGAACTCAAGAGCTCTTCGCACGTCTAACTGATGCAATTATCCGAGGTGGGAGCATCCAGGGGGAAGGGAGCCGTGGACGCAGGACCTCCGGTGAGGGTGATCAGGCCTCTCCGATGTTGTATGGGTCCCGCTTTCTTTTCCGCAGGCTTTGCTTTTATACTGCCTTAACAGCCAATGGAATTGGGTCTTTTTTCGCG
>JAGPOW010000261.1:215155892-215174355 GCA_030014935.1 Caiman crocodilus | reverse complement strand
TTTTTTTTTAAGGCAGGTTTGTGGTATTGGTAGGTGACTACCAGGGGTATATAGTCATGGGGGCTGTTTCTTTTTGTATTGTAGAAGCTTATTGCAGTATATCTGGATGGGTCTTTCAAAGATAGTCTATTTACTGGAATGTACTTGTTGTATAAAGGCATATTTCAGTCTGCCCAAGTAGGCATCACAGGTTCTCAGAGGAGATGGGACAGTACTGAAGGCCTGGCTGTAGATTACAGCTTTTTTGGAGTGCTTGGAGTGACTGCTGGTTTGTGAACATATAGGTACTGTGGTCTGTGTGTTTCTTGTATATGGTGATTTATAAGGTGCCATCCCAGATGTGGTTTGTGGTGTCTAGAAACTTAACGTTAGTATAGGAGTTATTCCATGGGTATTTTGGTCAAGGGATCATAGTTGTTAAAGTTGTGATGGAAGTCAGTTAGTAAGTCCAGATGTTCCATCTAGATGGTGAAATGCAGGGATAATGTAGGTTTGATGGTGCAGTTTTCTAGAAATTCCTCTTCTGGGCAGGAAATTCCTCTTCTAGCATATTGACAAGCCATGTTTGTTTCCATATGTGAGCCAGTGGTTTGGAGGTATTTTTTAATATTCATGTCCTTCATCCTATTTTAATGAGCTTTGGTGACAAGGTTTTTTCATATTTGAGGGGGGTTTTATCATTAATAAATTAAACTTTAGTTCTTACCTAAGAAGGCATGAGGATTCTAAATTTTATTTGATAGAATGTCAATGTTTTCTAGATTGTTTTATCAATTGGAAGGATATGTAATATATCTGATTTTCAGCATAACATTTAAAATTTCAAAGACAGAAGTGCATGTTAAAGAGGAACCAAGTATTACTTAATATACTTAAGGTGGCAAAACTTTTCCTAACAGAAACTTGTTTTTCTCATTCATGAACTTTCAAGGCTGTCTATACGTTTTCTGTATTTGTTCTCCAATTAACATTTTCTTTTTTTTTTTTTTTTAATGTGAACAAGTTCTCTTCTGGTATTTTGGTATTGGAAGATGGGTTTCAGCTAAAATGTTTAACTTTTCACTTAGTGGGTGCTATCAGGGACTTGACTTTACGCTTGTGTTTTCAGGAAGAGAGTGACTGTGAAGGAGAGGAAGTCCAATACACATGACTTCGAATTATTCTCATAGCAAAGATTTTTAGCAGAATCTAATATCAACCTGTTCCCTTTGTTATATGAACATGATATTGCAAGCAGTTATGAGTAAATTAATTTAGATTCTTTAAACCCACTGGCTGCAGCTTTATTATATTTTTTTTATTTCAAAGTTGATTCTTCAAGGCAAGTAGTATCCACCTGAGAGATGGGAAAAACTGTAGCTCATATGACCTTGCTATTGTGGTTCCTCCCAAAATGTTCCTTCAGATGGAGCGATTGTAGGCTAGTATTCTTGATTCTTAATGCGTTGCTTTTTTTAAAAAAAGAAGACCTTTTCCTTCAAAGATTATTTTAGACCTGATTTTTAATATATGTTAAATGAGAAGATCATCTCTCCCCTCCAACCTCCCACAAAACCCCTGAACCACTAAACCATCATAAACCAAGATTATGGTTCCAGTGTTGTTTCCTGTTTGTGTTTGGATAGCATGTTCCACCTGAGGAGGAACCTCTTGGTACACCTAGAATTTAAAAAGTAATGGAAATATTTAAAAGAAAAAAATTCCCACCTCCCGCATTTCACTGTTTGTCTTTGATATTAGTTTGTACATAGTCAGTTCCACTATTCTGTCTGTCATTTCGTGGCTTATGGACAATTCAGGCAGGAGAAGTGAAACATTTTGAAATGCAATTGAAAACCACAAAAATGGTGTGAAGCACCTGAAAATGTATTTAATCTCCCTCCCTCTCTATGTCCCCAGAAGTTGACAAATTTCTTTCTCACAGTATTCTAGTTAGGTGCCAAATTATAAGAAGTAGCTTGACAACTTTTTTTTAATGTTGATAGGGTCATGTCTTGTTACAAACTTGTCATAATTTTCAGCTATATTAAAACAACATCATTAGTTTTTGAAACAGACTTACTTTCATTGGAGGTCTAGAGACAAAGGTTTTTTCTCCAATTCCAAGTGACTTTGAGATCTGATGTAATGGCATCTTAGGGAAATATATAATAAAGAACAAAGTTGACATTGTAAGATGGTATAGTAACTGACTTTTACCATTGCACATAAACAGAGCAGTTATTCTAAATCATATTATCACTTTCAGCCAGATAACCACTAAAATCACTGCACTGTGGTTTCCTGAAAATGCCATAATCCTTCAAATGCCACATTAAGCCCAGAGAGAACAACCATCAGTAGTGCCTGCACAGTTATATAGAGGGATGAGCCCTGAACCAAGTGAAAAGATGTTCTGGAAGAAAAGTAACCTTTCCCATGATGTGTGCATTTTCCATTACGTTTCTGACACAAAATGCTGTGAAATGATTTAATGGTGACATTTTGTTTTGCTGACTTTCCTTTTTCTCATTAAAAAGAAACAAAAGTTAGGTTAGGAAAGTAGAGGAAGAGTGACCAAGCATTTTCATTTATTACAGAAATTTCCATTCTTAAAAAGGAAAAAAAAGGGGAGGGGTGGGAGGAGGGAAAAAAAGCTTTTTTTAAAAGGCAAATTATTTTCTGTGTTGAGCTTTACCTTTTTTCATTATTTAAATATCTACGTACCCCCCAGTGACAGTTTCAAGCAACTGTTATCTTAAGGTTAATTTATGTTGTTTCTTTGTAGTAATTACAGCAACAAGTATGATAAATCTGGAGAGTATTTTTTCTAATTAGCAGTCACTGAGACTTTACACATCAGATATACGAGAGCACAGATTGTACCCCATTTCTGCTTGTCATTTCTGATGTATATTACTGGATGCAGTTGTGAAAGGAAACAAAGTATAAGTAGACACTGTACCCTGAAAGGTCACAGCTTGTCACTTGGAAGAAGATTAATTTTTATGGAGAGCGAAGACATAAAGCTTCTGCACATTAATATAGTATAGAAGCTTGTCTACATCTAAAGTAATGCATTTAGGAGTGGTTGGACAGAAAAATTACTTAGCTAAAATGTGGTGTATGTATCCCTTGGCAGTATTAGATTTTCTGTTTCAGAGCTAATGGAGAGCTTTGGTGTTTGTAGCACACTTGACAATTTTATCCTTTGAAAATACAGTCAGTTGTTTTAGGAGATGTATGGAGCACTCCTTGATATCTAATTTAATGGTTCTCTTCTCCCCCTCCCCCTACCACCCCCATTCCCCACCTTTTAATTGCATTGGATGATATTTCTTGTCTCTGGTAACCAATATGTTTTGCCAGAGAGAATATGTAAATATGAAGAATTGTTATATAGTTATAATTTGGAGTAATTGAGCTAAATTACGGCTTCGTTGTTCAGTAATATGCTGAGAGAGATGGAAATCTCACCCTTCCAGCCTATAGAGAAGACTGAATGGAGTCATCAAACCCCATGAGTGCAGGGAGTTTGGGATTCATGTTTGGCCCCTGAATAATGCCTTGTTTGTCAAATAAAATTGTAGGTTGTCCTTTGTTTACAAATCAGAATATTCTTTTATTTCTGGACTCAAGAATCTTACTGTGTACAATTAATATCAAAATGAGATGATAATGTCTGTGACTGAAAATGTTATCTATTTATTTGAAAGTTAAACAAGGATAAACGACCAAACTTCCCGCCTCTTCCCTAAAAGCTCGTTCAAGCAATTGCAAATTTCTGGGTGCTGAGTATGATAATGAAGACAATGTGGTATCTGCTAGATTTAATAAATATAAGGTAGATGCTTCTACTCTTTTTGGCTATTCAGAAACTCCAGTGAAATGTAAATGCTTCTCCACTGTTTTGTTTCTATCATTAAAGAAACAATTTAACACGTTGCAATGTTCAGTATAGTGCAGTGATCAAGTTTTAGTGAACAAGATAGCTTTATAAAATATACAGTATAATTCAATTTTAGCTACAATACACACATGCAGAGATTGTAGTGCCATGATAGCCAACTTCATAAACTGTGTTCCAATAAAAGCTTAAAATAATTGAAATCCGAATGGCAGTAACCCAAATGACACAAATTGTTGACTTTTATTTGCCTATAATATATAAACAATGACTCCAAAGCAGTTTCTTACAAAAGGCTATTAAAAATGAAATAGGTGTGGTGAAATTGGTTTGGCAACCTTTAGCTGCTTGCTAACAATTTAATACAGCAATAAAAGCCAACAGTATCAGCACCAAAATTGCATAGCTGCAACCTTGATTATAATTTGGTAGGAAAATAGTGTGCAAATAAAAGATGTGTGTTCTAGTAACTTCATCCAAGCTTTATTCTTGTATTTAAAAATGCTGTAAATCTGGTTAGCTTTTAATGCATTCATATAGCTAAACGTCACAAAGAACCAGATTGTGCCTGGCTCTAACACGGCCATCCAGGGTAATAAGGGGGAGGTATTAAATCCTCTGCAGATTGCACCTGCAAGCCTGGATGACATCTCTCTGCTTTGGTTGAAGGTGAGGAGAGATGGGAAGAACAGGAAGTCAGTACTGCTGTCATACAAAGGCATCTGGAATTCCCTACATGAACAAATTAGTAAGGAGAGAGCAAAAGGGAACACTCAGTGGAAAGAATCATGATGAGATGCCCAATATTTTAGTCAGTATACCTGAACGAGTGCAAAAAGATGCACTGAGTTCAGTATCCAGTAAAAAGCTATGGATCATTATCTCTCACTACTGCCTTTCAAAAGGAGGAAGGAAGAACCTGGAAACAAACTCTGAATCTTGGTCACAAGTCCTCTCTAGGGTGTTTTTTTCTGTGGGGGGAGGGGATGAAGCTAGACCAGATCTGGCCCATGACACTGTCATCCAGCCCATGGAAATTTGGTGGGGCACTAGGCATCACTTCCTTGCTGCCATATTTTCAGACCTTTTTGGAGTCCCAAACCCTGGACAAGGCATCAGAGGCCCTATCCCAGGGCACAGGACTAGGCAAAGGCAGGGCCAGACCCAAAGGCACTGGAAGAAGTTGTGCTGAGTGTCCCAGGACCTGGCCCTGGTAGGAGGGGCTGGTCCTGAGCCCCAGGGCATAATTCAGATGTAGCAACTCTCCTAGGAAAAACTGAATGTTTTTACATGGCCTAAAGCTGAGGGAGAGCAGAGTCATGTGGCTTACAGAGGAGGCAGATTATAGCTAATATTTTTGACAGTGGGACTACAAAAAGGGTGGATGGGTTTAGAAAATTAATTAAAGGAATAACTTGTAGAAATCAGTATCAGCAACCCTAAAATCTGTGCATATAAAATTTGTTTGCTTGAGTAATAAAGATACTTTTGGTGGCAAACGAAGGGAAGGATGACAAATTTTAGGTTTATCTGTCTTGATGAGGACTAAATAGTAATTTGTCAAGCATTATGAGTATCTGAGAAGTTAAGTAATAGCAAATATAGAGAGACCTTATCCAGTTCAGTATTTTATTTTTTTTCTATTTGTAGCTTTTAATATAATACGTGATTACACAATACATACCCTGTTATAAATGCGTATTTTTTTATGTCATTAAAATGTACATGAATAGAATATAATCCAGATGGATAGGAATCAATCTAATACTAGTTTAATATTCCTATACATTTTGGAGAGAATATATAAGTAATATAAATTCGGATATTCATGTGGGTAGGAAAAATCTTCACCATAACTATAGGATAGGTGGCAGCCCACTGGCTGGCACAGCATCTGAACAGGATCTGGGGTTACAGTCAACCAGAGGACGAATATGAGCCAACAGTGCAATGAAGTCACCAGCAGGGCAAATAGAACTCTGGTTTGCATCAGCCAATGTGTTGCCAACAGATCCGGGGAGGTGCTCCTCCCTCTCTACTCAGCGTTGGTGAAGCTTCAGCTGGAGTATTTGCCCAGTTTTGGGTGCTGCACTTCAAGAAGGATGCAGACAAGCTCAAGAGGGTGCAGAGAAAGGCCACCCACAACATGATTAGGGGCCTGGAGGATAGGCCCTACCAGGAGAGACTGTGGGAACTAGGCTTGTTCCAGCTGAGTAAGAGGAGTCTGAGAGGTGACTTGATAGCTGCCTACAAGTGTGTCAAGGGAGTGCACTAAGGTCTGGGAGCAGTTCTCCCAGACCAATGGACCCAAACTAACAGAGGGAACATTTAGACTGGACATAAGAGAGAACTTCTCCATAACCAGAACCTGGAACATACTCCCAGCAGAGGTGGTGCGGCTGCCATCCTTGGAGGTGACCAAGCTTGGCTGGATAACTTGAATTGGCTGCAATTCATTGAGCTAGTTTGAGCTCACTAGCCTGCCTATGGCAGGGGACCAGAATTGATGATCTTGCAGGTTCCTTCCATTCCATTGACTGTTGTGATTTACATTTCTATAGAAATAAAACAGTAGCTAAGCAACTGCTTTTAATACCTTAATATATCTACAAAACAAAGGGGGGAGGGGCACTATGTGTTATTTAGAAGTTTGTCTTTTAAATTTAGAAAATATTTACTTAAGAACAGCATGTCCTCTGCTAGTATTCATAAATGTTTCATGTAATTATTTGCTGTGAAAGAGAGGTATCTTTTTCCAACGATAAAGACTCCATAACTGACACATTATAAGTACAGCCCAAGTTTTACCCATTTGAAACAAAGTTTCCATTTCTCTTCCTCAGTAGATTTTTATGGGCATTTAAGAACAATGGAAACTTTGTTTCAAATAGCTAAAATTTGGGCTGCGCTACAATGTGCAAGTTATGGAGTCTCCATCCTTGGAAATTTCCACAAGTATGCTGGAATAGTTTAGTCTGGGTTGAGCAGGATGACCTCATGAGGGACCTTCCAGCCCTAATTTCCTATGATCCCACTCACCTATATTTAAATTTAAATTTTAAGTCATACACACAAGGTTAAAAATTCAGTTTATGGTTGAAACTGATAAAGAATATAGGCAGCACAGTTATTTTCACCCTAAATAGTTCTTTAATAAAATATTTAATATGCATTTTCTAATGTTACTTTATTTGCAGAAGATTGTTCTGAAGCAATCCTTACCTTATAGGCTAATATTTCATATGTAAGTGATAAGGTTTGAAGTATTTTTTTTACCTAATTAAGCTAAATCCATCAATTTAAAATGCATTAAATGCATTAACTTAATGTATTGTTTGAAAGAAAGCAAAGGCAACACTATTACTAAATACTACAATTTTGAGGCTGAGGAGGGACCTGGTGGCTGCCTGTAAGCTGCTGAGGAATTTCCTGTGACCCCAGCACTTGTTCCTGCCATTGGCAGGGGGTCAGACTAGATGGCCTGCTCTAGGCCCCTTCTGACCCTAGTTACTATGAAACTATGAATTTTCACATTTTACAGTATCTTCACTTGTACTGTTGTGTTCTGTGCAATTCCCCAAACATTTTTTAAGACTGATTATTTTTAATTTTGTTGAGATGAACCAAAGAAAACATTATTGCTGTAGACACCAAAAAATATTGTTTGATTAAAGTTTTCTGAATTTTTACTATGCCATGAAAAGATACAATTCTGCTCAGAAACCTTAAAAAGTCTTGGTAGGTTTTCTCCAAGAATGCCTGTTCCAGTCCTCACCCTACCTATTTCTGAAAAAGGGTTCTGTTTCCTCAAGAATCCTGAGGAATCTGGAGTGCATTACTATATAGATGTCAAACTCAGTGCAACCTTCTGGGCTGTATTTGGACCTCAGAGAGCTTAACAGTCTGGATCTGCCACTACTGAAATACATCCCTGGAGAGGCTTTGTACCCTGGAATTCAGTGGCAGGTTCTACCCCTGCATTCCTGGCTCCTCCAGGAGACCCATGGGCCATAAGGCACAGCTAGAAGTTTGACCCCTGCTGTATGCTAATGAACTGGGGTTGGGGGACTTGACTTGCTTTTATATAGCACAAAAAATATACATGTACTTGCACGTGCAAGTATTGAATTAAAACATTGCAATATATACTTTATCTGGAGGTACGTGCTCACTAACAGTAGCAGTAAATTCAGGTAGGTGAAAGCACCATCTGTCAATAAGCGCTGGTATTACAAAACCAGACATCCAGTTTCTTATGCTTTGTCATGTTTAGCTATTAGGACAGAAAATCTCCATGCTATATCTGACAATGACTGAATATTCTGGGGAAATTTTCAGCAAAAAATAGTTCAGCTGGTTCTGAGGGTATGGCAAGCACATCATTTTCCCATGTTTTAAGCATTCTGGTTATCCTTTCTATTTGAAGCTTTGGGGTTGCCTTGCTTTTGAGAAGGAAATTGGGCAGGGAGAATGTCTCTTGTCATTCTGCCCAAAATTCTATCCACATTTTCCATTAGCCTTTGAAAAAACATAATTAGCACATATTTACTAGGGACTTAACCTGCTGTTGTGTTACAGTCATAGAAACCTTGTTTGCCATGTGAGAGACCTGGGTTTGATTCCCAGATGTGCACATAACTACAGGTGCTGAACATCTGGATTTGGTCTGGCCTTTGGATACTGTCTCAGTGGTCTAAAGGAAAGATGGCAGGTCTGGGCACCCTCCACTCCTCCATACTCCTGCCTGTCTATGTGTCAAAGGTCCTGGTGACGTCTCGTGTACACATGAACCAGAAGGATTGATGGTTACCTACTGTAGAGCTAACTTCCCTGATGGTTTTTGTGTATGAAGTACAGTTCAGCCTTGGGCTGAAGAGGGCATTTCCTGGAATTGTAGTTAGCTTTCATGAATCGGGTTGCATTGTGAAGAAGACTGATAACCATACCTCATTTGCTGTAAACATTGAAAGATGTGTAGGGAATGAGTCAGTGAATGAGCATAGGAAAAGAAAGGATGGTTTGATGTCCAGGGCAATTGAATATTTCTCTGTAGAATTTGAATTCTATCAGTGGCTTTGTCACTGACTTCATGCATCATTTTAAGCAAGTCATAATCCAAGCTTTGCATAGATTATAAATAGGAGTCTACCTAAATCACAGCGAGTGAAAGGGATTTTTGCAGGCTCCTTGTGGTGCACAGAGCTGATTTAGTGGCCTTTTTGCAGTAAGCCCATCCCTCACTGATGATTGGTCTAGGGCCCTGGTGGCCCCACCCCTTGCCACTGATTGGCAGAGATGGGTGGAACTGCATGATGGGAAGCCCTCTCAGTCAATCAGCAGCATTTGGGGTGCATCTTTGTTGTTCCACTTTGCATGGGTGTCTTTTTCCTCCCTCCTTACCCCCACAGGCTGTGAGGCTGGGCTGCAGTGACTATGAGAACTGCTGGCTCCCACTGGGAAGCCAGAATTTTATTTTTAGTAAGCTTTTTTAATTTTGCGCATTTTATGGACAATGTCCAATGCTGTGGACAATATACAATTTTTCAGTTTTTGTGAATTGATTATGTCCCTAATTATAAATAATGTTGCACTGATTTTGGTTATGTCTGATATAAGAACCCATGGTTTGAGTTTTCACACTTTTTTTCATTTTCATCCACAAATAAAATGTGTAGGATCTGTTCTCTGAATTTATAGTGTTAACTAATGCCAGGTCGTCTAAATAATCATGTCCTGGTTGTTTCAAATTTGGCAAGCAAAGTTAGTAGAAACGGTTAACCTTTGCTCATAGCTCTGAAAATTAATTTTTCTGAAACTTTTGTATGTTATGGGGATGAGTGTCATGAACCCAGAAAAATTTGAAGTATTTGTGGATGTCATGCATGTTTTCTTGAGTCTTACTGTTACAACATGTGTATTCTTGTCCGAAAGCCAGTGTTATGTTGTATTTATTTATGTTACTGTATGATTTGTGGATTATGCTGCGCTGTCTATATGTATCTTTATGCTTTTGGACATGGTTTAGTTGGAGGAACTGAGGTACGTAGGTAAGGAAAAGGGAATAGGTTAAATGACTTGCCATTGTATTACAAGGGCATGAACAATTGCTATGCCCAAACAGAGGCAAAAGAGGCTAAGACTAGTGGGATGGGGAGCCAGGCTATTGTGTGCCTGAAATGGGAACATTAAGTGTACAATAGCAAAGGCATCTCAGAGAAATGGACCACTAACTAGAGGAATTTTAGCTGGGTCAGGAGGAAAAGAAATTTCTGGAGGATTCTAAGATTCATCAGTTGGGATAATGCTAATGGGGGTGACAGGTGGCTTCAAGGTATTTAGGCGCTATCTATGAGAGAAGATCTTTGGATTATCCCAGGCTTTGCAGGAGTCCACATTTGTAGCAGCCAGGCCTTGCAGGATCAGCAGGAAAGGTGATCTCTGAAAATACTGGCATGGCTCTGAGGAGCTAAATTGTAGCTGAATGATAGAGGAGGAAAGTTCAGTTGTCTTTTTATTCTGTCTCCAAACTATATGGATAGTCTTTCTTATCTAATTCTTTTCTTCTATAGAATAAATCCTTTTATTGTTTTGTCATATTATTGATTACTTGTGTTTAAAGCATGATCTTGGGGCAAGTGATAGCCCATGCTATGAAAAGGGAGGCCAACAACATTTTTTGCAACCAAAGGAAAAGCTACCTGCAGCTGAGTGGTCTGGTATAAGGGCAGTGGATCTAAGGCTTGTGGAGAAAAGGAATTATTCCAGGGCAAACCTTAGTCTGTTCCTTGGGAGAAGTAGCAGCATAACACAGAAAAACTTGGGGCTCCGGGGTTACCCCACAGATAGGTTTGTGACGGTGAGCAACATAAAAAAACATCTGAGGAAACTGGTAATTTCATCTAAGGAGCAGGGTTTGAATAGCCTGCAACAAATTGAACACATTGAATAGTAAGGATAGAACAGAATATTGAATACCATATTTTCCTGCTTACAACACACTTCCTCCTCCCCCCCCAACCAGCAGCTGCAAATTTTGGTATGCATTATATGCAAGAAAAATGGTAAGAACAGTATTTGCTGGTAATGGGTAAAAATGAAAGTAAAGTCTGCATATTACATGCAGGGAACAGAACAATGAGATGGCTCATCCATATCTGCTGCTACTCAGTTACAGGTTAAAAGGAAAGAACTTTTTTTCCTTGTTTTGCTTTTAAATATAAATTGTGAATTAAATTCTGGGGCATGTTGTATGGAAGAAAATATGGTAATTTCCCATTAAGCAGAAATGTATCTATTTTGTTCATTAAACTGGGTGCAAGAAATGTAGCATATGACTGTAAATAAAGACTATATCATAATGCTTCTGCAAAGGGAGCTGAAACTGAGTTTCTTAATTCTGGCATTTCTGAACTTTTGAATCCTTGACACCACAACCTTAATAATGCTCCATTATTGTAGTTCTGTGTATGCACAGTGTGTATTTTGGTATACTCAGTAAAATGTTAAGAGACTTCAGAAGACTATTATTACTTGTTGAAATTTAGTAGTCTTAAGGACATTGAAAGTTTGTGTTTTAGTGAGTCACTTGAGAGAGAATATTTCAAACACATCTGCTATGAATAGGAGTTAAGATAGAAGTAGGATGTTAAAACATAATGTCTGTTTTTTGATTGGAATGGACATATTCCCCAAATAAGACATGAACATAAGGGTTGCTGGGTGCTTTAATAGGCTATGATCAAATGAATTTAAAACAAGGGGTAGATTTAGTAAATTTGCATATAAGCAATTCATAAATTGGCATATAAGCAATTTGGAAAACCCTTCAAAATCAAAATTTCACCTCCCTTTCTACAAGTTTATATGCTTACCTTACAAAATAATTCTGTTCTTCAGTCTGAGAAGCTCACCTATTGATAGTACCCTAAACTGATTACGTTCCATAGTTCTGCATATGTAAAGGACTGGTCAATGATAGTGCAAAAATGTTGACCAGGCTCTTCCCTAATAGGCTGAGCTGAATTATTTCTAACATTATTGATCTGGGATAAACAGGATTTATTCTGTACTTCAGTAATGGGTCAATTAATTGATTGCACCAATAACAAAATGTTATGTGGGCTGCTTATAATATTTCTCTGGATATTGAGAAAACATTTGCGTTTGTATACCTGTTATTTATGTTGGAAGTCCTGGAGAGATTTGCACCTGGGGATACATTTATCATCAACTGTAGTCACAGTCAGTTATCCCCACACATCATTACTTACCATCATAAATATTCTCAAGGGACTCTTCTCTTGTTAATACCTTTCTTTTAATGTAATCTGAATACCAACAATGCGTGCAGCAGTCTAAAAGATGCATTAAATAAAGACTCTGCTGTAACCCACTTTCCAGCTAAAAGAAAAGCACAAAAGACAAGCTCTACTGGGGACTCGGGAGAGGAAGTTAATCTGTATTTTTCATTTTGGCCCTTCTAGCATTATTGAAGTCTCCCATAATCAGCTTTGGGTGCTATCACTAAGCACCATGGTTTTGACTAATCTCGCTAACTAAATATGCTAATTACAACAACAACAAAAACACTGGAGAGGCTAAAGTGGACAAAATTATTTTTCATTTTTTTTAGCAAAATGGAATGCATTTAATAAATGAAATAAATAATAAAAAAATAAATCGTGATTGATAAAATAAATTTAAAAACAAATAATGGGCGATAGGAAGCAGAAAGGCACCTTCTACATAACTGATATTTTTTTTGTTGATCTGTTGATGTTTATTGATACAGTTTTATCAAGTTATTCAGTGCCTGAGCTCATAAATATGATATGCTGGAAATTTACCAAAAATTCTGGATATACCTCTTCTCACTAATTAAAATTATGTGTGGAAGAACTGTCCCTAAGCAGTTTTTTTGGTTTTTTTTGGTTGAGCTCATCAGATAGTATACTAACTTAATGTTGTTTGTTTATCTTTTTGTATGAAACAGTAATTGTTGAATTATTAGCAGTTGATTCCAGAATTCCAGGGAATGTTTTAGATGTCAGTGTTCAGAACTCCTGTGATTAAGGGGAAAATTAGACAATTAGAAGAGGGCCAGTGAGGGACATGTGGATCCCCTTACAGTTATCAGGACTGATTCAAACATCTCTGAAATTGCTTGTAGATTAAAGAACCATCCACTTATCCATTCTCCCAATAGACTTCTAACATGCTGACCTCCTGACTTTTCTTTTGAACAGAAAATAAATAATTATGGGATTGGAGTAGAAGAGCACAGAACTCATGTTTTGAATGGTGAAATTGATGGACCTTATTGGAGCAATTGGACAGGAGAGAGATTTAGGACTCCAGGGCACTGGGTAGAAGGGGAAAAGAGAGAGCTCCTAGCATGAGGCACAGGAAGTTGTAAATTGACACACAGGAGGTTTGTGGGAGTGCAGAATAGAGGAACAAGCTCAGGCTACAGAGACTGTGAAGTGTGTGACTTTCTTTAGGCATATTGCTTTAGAATATAGTATACATCTGGAGTACGAGCTGTTACTTACAGTTCCTAATACAAACAATTTACAAATCTCTGAATAATCCTAGCAGTAACGTGTCTCTTTGCACCTCAGGGAATTATGCACAGTGAAATTCAACATTGTGCAAAATTAATTACTTTTTATTTTTTACAAGTTAAACTAAATATAATACTATTTGAGCCTTCTTTAGAACTAAATCCAGGTACTTTGGGGGCGGGGTATGTGGGGTGGTTGGACTTGCTTAAGGGGGGTGTGGGTATGGGAGTATGTAGGGGTTTGTGGGTCAGTGTGGGTGGATGGATGTGGGGTTTGTGGATACGTGTGTACCCTTCCCCACCACACATTCCCTACCTCTCATGGTTCATAGCTGCCACCAGTGGTGGCTCAGGAGGTGGCTGGCCCTCGGGGCACTCTGGCTGCAGCAGGCAGAGCCCCCAGCAGCATGGGGCTCTGGATGAGTTCCAGAGGCTGCATGTGATAGCACAGAACCAGCTGGTCCAGCTGTGGCTGGTTGATTCACATCAAACCAATATGGCTCAGTGCCATAATGTGGGGCTTACAACGCTGCAGAGAGGATACTCATGCCAGCGGGCCAGGCCAGGCTGGCTCCTTGCCTCCACATGGGGCTTTCAGCACTCCAGACGGAAGGAACAAGTGAGAGCACAGAATTGAGCACCATTGGGCTGGAAGGGGTCCACATGTGGCTTCCTGCTGGAGTGCTGGAAACCCCTCATGAAGGCATGGAGCTGGCCTGATGGCACATGGACCACAACCCACCCACACACATCCCCACATCCACCCACAAACCCATGCCTTCCCTTCCCTCATTCCCCCCTACAGATGACTGGACTGTAGCTCCCTCCCCAGTTACCTCCCATTCAGTCGTGCACCACCATGCTCAGTGCCTCCACAGCTAAAGTGCTAGGAGCTCCGCAGAGGTGGAGGCACTTAATGTGCCAGAGTTAAATTATGCAAAATTAGGCAATTATGTAAAATCATGCCTTTTATATGCAAAACTGCATGGTTGCATAATTCCCTAGCGTGTATCTTATGCAGGCAAAAATATATAGGGCCTAAGCTGTATTTGGATCTCGTTCAGAACAGATGTGCTATAGAAGTTAGGCTTTGTGTGTGTGTGTGGTTCAAGGCATGAACAAATGTTCATTTCTACCAATGTAAATTTCTGAGTGGACAGGGAGCAGCCTTCTCCATTCTGCTTCTGCTCTCTGGGAGCAGTACGGAGTGAGTATTGGGGCACAGCCTTCAGCCCCTTTCCCAAGCTGGAAAATGCCCCATTTAGGAAAGAGACAGAGTAGTGGTGTCTGCTCCCCTCCGTTCCTGGATGAGTCCAAAAGGAGAGCAGTGAGGCAAAGCCTCTAGTGCCTTCCCTAAGTTGGGCAGTGCTTTGCTCTACTGCTCCCCTCCTCTCCTGGGACCAGGTCAGGAGGGAAAGTGAGGAGGAAGGCAAAGCTCCCAGCTCCTTTTCCTTACACTGGGCACTGCCCAGCTTGGGGGAGGCAGGGAGCAGTGACAGCTGCTCCTATCCTCTCTTGTACCCTAGGTTGGGAAACAAGTGGGAAGCAGTTGCTTCTCTCCTTTGCCCTCAGTCTCAAGGAGCCTGCCTGTTTCTCACTCTAGGGGCTATAGTAAGAAGCAGGAAGGAGGTGGTACTGCTTTCTCTCTACTTTGTGCCTGGGCCCTGGGAGATGAGCAGACTGAGCTGTGTGGCAAAGTCCCTGCCTACCCCAACACCTGGGACTGCAGTGTGAGAAGTGGGTGGGTGTTTTGTGCCATTACCATGGGGAGACCTTCCCCAAGCTTGGTTTCTGGACAGCCTGTTTCCCATTCTTCCTCCTTCCTGCCCCCATGCCTCTCAGGTGGACAGCATTTGCACTGATTATAGAGATAGTGCCTAGGGACAGACATTACACATAAACCAGTTTAAGTGATCAGAAACTGGTTTAAACCTGTAACAGAACAGATGTTCAGTGCATATAAACTGGTTTGAAAATGGCTAAAATTGGTTTAAGATAAACCTGGTTGAATGTAGTATCAGACTTAACTGATTTAGCTCAAATTGATTTCCCCTTGCTGGGGCAGGGGGCTGGACTTGATCTTCTGAGGTCCCTTACAGCCCTAATATCTGTTAAGATAAACCAGACACCCCCAGAATCCCAGCATGCTCATTGGGCTGGGCGAGGCGGGGCTCTCTGCTCCACAGCAGGGCTAGCCTCTCCTCTCTGCACCCTGGTTGGAGTTCTGGCAGAGACTTGTAGACACAGCAGGGTCTGCCTGGCTTCCCCCTGCCCTACTCTCCTTCCCTCCCCGTTGTTCGCTGCTTAAGCAGGGATCTGCCCCCTCCTTCCCTGCTATTTCCCACAGCATAAACCCCAGCCCCACAGTCCCTAGTCAGGTGGTATGCTAGCTAATGCTGAGGGGTATCTGTGTGTGTGTGTCTACAAGTTCACTGGGACAGGCAGAAAGAACAGTGACTGTTTAGGGCTATTTGGAGTCAATCAACAGGTCAGCCAGTAAGTTGTTTAACAAGAGTGTGAAGTAATGGAGAGAGTCTGTTGTTTTGCTGGTAAGATGATAATCACTGTTACCAACCCCCTGCTGGCTTGTTCACCTGTCCATTTGCTGCAGATGGTATAAAGAAGCAGGGAGAGGGAGATTGAAAAGCTGCGTATCATCAACAGATGCATGCACTGTACACACACCTCAGAGTGGTAGCTCCTGGGGTCTGGCAACACTCCTGCCCCTTTAGCAACCAGTGGGGAAAAGCCTGAGATGGTGCAGACAAAACTCCCTAATCAGAGATTCAGTTGGAGCCTGGCCACACACCCCTCAACTCAGTTCTGTTCCAGGGAAGGGAGGGCTGCTCTAGCACCCCCCCAGCTTCTAGCCTGAGTCACTGCAGGCATGTGCCTGAATTTCCTCAGTTCAAAGAGAATGTCTGTCCACTTGCAAACTGGTTCAGCCTCGCCAGGTCAGATTAACCTGCAAAGATTGAATCAGTTCAAGCTCAGGCTTTTTGAATGTCTGTCCCTAGTGGGCCACAAGCTAAGCTTGGGGAGACTTTCCTCACAATGAGTTCCAGGCCCGTCACCTTTTAAATAGCCACCCTGTCACCCAGCTGGGCACTGGCAGGCAGGGAGGGAGAGGGTGGAGGTAGACACAGAGGAGGCAAGGGGAAGCCAGAGGGAGCTGGTGAAATCCCTGCTTTTTCACCCAGTCAAAGACTGCCTGGTTTGGGGAAGAGACAAGGAATGGTGGCTGCTGCTCTCTTCTTCTCATGGAGTGGCCCAGTGAGGCAGGGGAGCAGTAGAACAAAGCCCCCAACCTGCTTGCTCCAGGACAGTTCTATTTTCTCTTGGGAGAATGGGTTTCTCCCAACAGAAACTGAATGTCTGTATATGGCGCGCGCGCGCGTGTGTGTGTGTGTGTGTGTGTGTGTGTGTGTGTAAGAAATATGGGAGCAAGTGGACTTCTGGTTACCGTATTCTGTTAAATATGCTCTCACAATTTCTCAGTTTCATCACTATATATTTGCTTTGGGTGTGCTGTTTTCAATATGTGCATGCGTGTCTTTGGGATTCAAGATGTATTTCTGGATATGCAGTCACAAAACATAATTGCAGTCAATATATTTACAGTTGCCATTTTCAAGTTACTGACTTGGCTGTGGTATTGTATCAATTATGCCCATTGTATTGATTGTGCTTACCAAAGCAAAGACCAAATTGTAAAAATTTCAGGCATGATGCATATTCTCCAGTGACCTCAGACAAATGTAACTTTATATTTTGGAGGAGAAGGATGATGACACTTACAATATATGTCATATTGCCAAATCTAAGAAATGCAGACTCGGTTTGTATCTTTCGTATCTTTCTGCAATTCTACATGTTTAAATCCCAGCAAGCATACCTTGAAGAAATAAATGTGCATGTTTCTGTTTAGGTTCAATAACCCAACATTACATATGTAATAGAGTAATGTAAACAAAATGCATATTGAATAAAATATACTTTTTCTTGTTTGCAAAATAAAATGTGTTTGAAGGATAAAATGGGTACTCAGTTTTTAGATTTATTCAGAACAGTTCACATTATTCTTTGGACTGTTCCCGCTGTGAACCCTAAAGTTAAGTTATTTTTTGTGTTCTGAGTGGAGGATTGTTCATTTGAGATGTTTCCATCCTTCTGACTTCACTGTCTAGGTTTTTTTTTTCAGTATAGTTTGATTTAAGTGATGTTGTATGTTTGCTTGCAATGTGTTCAATTAAATTACTAAACTTCAAACTGAGACGCATCTAGACAGGTTGGCAAACATTGGTGAACAGTAAATTCATGACAGTATTCCTTTTGAAGTCAGTGAAGCTGTCATGAATCTCTAAGATGACTTGTTTTAGTGTTAAGCTGGATCTTGTTTAGATAGGAGACTAACACCCAATAAATAGTATGATCTTCTGACTTGTTAGTTTGGTTTTTTATGATCTGACTGTAAGCAAGCACCTCTAAAAGAAAGATGCATGCCTTTTTTTGGTTTATGCTTTTCAAATTTGATAAAAATTCTGACCAGCGTTAAGGATTCCCAAATGTATTATTGTACAAGCCTTGCACTACATTTGAATGCATAGCATCCTTTATAGCAGAATTCTGTCTTATTACATTTAATAGCTTTAACATACAATAAATGCATGCAAGATATCAGACTGAGTTTATTTTAATTCTCCCATAAGGTGGCTTATTTTTTGAAGATTCAGTAAAATCCCTGTTTTCTAGCACATTATTAATTGGCAGCACGCCATGCCACCACCATCCACCATTCCACACTGCTGTGTACAACCACCCTGCGCTGTCACCATATAACTGCTGCCACATGCAAGCCCCCCTCCAGCTCCAGTATTTTTAGATACCTGACATTTTTATATTATCGTCACCTGGTATTCCCCGCTTATGCCGGATAATGGAGATTTTACTGTACCTCTCCTTATTGCTGTGGTTGTGAATGAAAAAGAATGCATTTTTTCAGTGGAAAAATTGGA
>JAGPOW010000261.1:215114230-215147123 GCA_030014935.1 Caiman crocodilus | reverse complement strand
TGTGTGTGTGTGTGTGTGTGTGTGTGTGTGTGTGTGTGTATGACATATGACATATATATGACATATATATATGAGATATATATGTGTTGATATAAGATTTTATGTAAAACATAAGATCATCTAGATTGAGGTTATATTATCAAATACGGTTTTGTACTAATTAAGACAGCATTTGTAACTTATTGCAACAGTTGATCCTTAGTGAGATGTATCTCAGTATGCTGCCTAAGAAGTATATTGTATATCATTGGGTTTTATGTATATGTGTATATATGAAAGATTTTGATTCTTAGCAGTGCTGAGTTCTCGCAACAACTACGAATTCCACTAAGTACTGTAAATACTTGTTACATCTTAGAATCAAGAGGCAAATATTGTTTAGACAGGGAAAAGTGAGCTTTTAAAAGATGATGTTGGCTAGTATTTTAGGCTACTTACCATCTAGTGTAGATACCTGTAGATTACCACCTTTAAAAACATATCAGTTTGTCATAGCCAACTCTTTTGCTGTAATTAATGATTTCAATTCCGTTCTTGTCCACTGTCCACTACTGTGATATCCCATCTAAATATTCTCTTCTCCACACCCCAGTACATCTTGAAATTTGTCAAAGTATGCAAGAGCTGGCTGTTGTACTTCGAGGGAGGAAGATTTACCTCTGTGAACCTTTATTACACAAAACTGCTTAAATTTGCACACCTTATTCAATGATTTTGCTTATGGTTGAAAGTTTATCTCCCATAAAATTCATCACTCCCCTTCCCACTCCAAAACATTATTCTTCCAACAAAAAAGTTAACATAGTATTTAAAAAAGTGTCTACAAATGAAAAGAGAGCCATCCATTTTCCTACTAGCTTAAAACTTTATGTAATATTAAACCCACTGTTCTGTAAATGTTGTGTGAAAAGATCAAATCAGAAGGGTCTGTGGTCCATCCCCTCCAGAATCTCAAAATAAGTTGTTCCATCTTCTGTTTCAAAGTTATTTCAGAGGAGTTTTTACATAAAAACTACATATTGTTACCTGACTGAGGGAAAAGGGTATTGAAATAGCTAGAAGTGTGGGCTGGGGGTAATGATTTTCACTGTGTCCTTCTTACTTTTTCTTCATATTCTGGGGAGACAGGATGTTATCCAATTACAAACAACTTTGAATTTAACATAATCGCGCCCCCCTGCCCCCAATAACTAGTTTCTGTATGTGGAAAATTATAAATTCATTATAATTTGCCATGCAAAGACTCAATTTAAATTTGCATTTTGCCCCCCGCAACCAATTGTTATGGCAAGAAAAGCAGCCCTTTAAGGTAAGGGACTAGACCCCTTCCCCTTGTTTGCCTGCCCTTTCTGCTGTCTGCCCGCCATCATGTGCCCCCCTGCCATATGTCCTCTGCTGCCTGCCCTTCTGTGCCTGTGTCTGTTCCCTGCTGCCTGTACCCACCCCCTTGCCCTGTGTCTGTGCCTGCACCTGCCCCCAATTCCCTTCTTCCTCCACCCCTGCTCCACACTGCAGTCTGCCCCCCTGCCACATTTGTGCCTATCCCTCCCTCCTTACCTTCTGCTGGAAGCAAAAACCTCATCTTTGATTTGAGTAAATATAGTAAGTGGGTATTTGTCTTCATTTCTGTCCTCGATGGGAGAGAAGACAAGAATATAGTTCTTCCTTTAGAGGAACAAAAATGTATAAGAAACTTTTCTGGTTAAAATAACTTTCACCTTGCCTATTTCCACCCTATTCCACTCTCTGAGAGGAAAAACTTCTGAGCTCTTCTTCTTATTTCTCTTCTAGTAGGTCTCCCTTCTTTAGCAAAGCTTAACGTTTTGTCTGAATCATAAAAAATTAGGATTTGAAGGGACCTCAGGAGGTCATCTTGTCCATTCCTAACTACATCATCTCAGCCAAGGCTTTGTCTAGCTGGGCATCCAAAGATGAAGATTTCCCCAATCTGTTTGGGTAACTTGTTGCTTTGCTTTACTACCCTCCTCATGAGAGAGTTTTTCCTAATCCCTAACTTAAACGTTGCTACAACTTGAGACCATTGTTCATTGTTTTATAATCGGCTACCACTGAGAACAATTTATTTCAGGGGTTGTCAAGATTTTTGGTCAGTGTGCCAGAAACACCCCAATCTTGACTTTTATAAAATGTTGGTGTGCCAGGGGCAGATGGGAGAACTGTGAGGGACCTGATGCTTGTTGTGGCAGTGCAACCTCGGCCCCTTTTCTGCCATTTACTGAGAGGCACATGTGCACCTGCCACCAGCAACAAGCCAGGCCAGGCTCTTTGTAACTGCTCTTCAAGTAGTTAAAGGCTGCTATTAAATCCCCTTTGTCCTCCCTTCTCCATAATAAATAACCCCAATTTCCTCAGCCTTTCCTCATAAATTGTTTGCCCCAGCCCGCTAACCATTTTCATTGCTCTCCACTGGACTCTCTCCAGTTTTTCCATATCCTGTCTGTACTGGGGCTCCAAAACTGGACAGCTCCAGATGTGGCTTCAACGGTGCTGAATAGACAGGAATAATCATTTCCTTCAGTCTGCTGGTAATGCTTCTGCTAATGCAGCCCAGTACGCTGTTAGCCTTCTTGGCATCAAGGGCACACTGTACTGAGCATTAGTATTGAGCTTATTGTCCACTGTAATCCCCAGGTCTTTTTCTGCAGATCTGCTGCTGAGCCAGTTGGCCCCCACCCTGTACTAATGCATGGGGTTGTTCAATCCTAATTGCAGGATTTAGACCTTGTCTTTATTGGACCTCATGACATTTCTTTTGGTCTGATCCTCCAATCTGCCTGTCATTGAATCCTAGCCCTACCCTCCAGCCTATCTATTACTCCCCCAGCTTGGTGTCATCTGCACACTTAATGAGTGTGCACTCCATTGCATCTTCCAGATTGTTGATGAAGATGTTGAACAAAACAGCCCAGACTAACCCCTAGCCCAGACTGCCTCCATTTGTTATAAACTGCCAACTAGACATCAAGCCATTGATTACTACTCTGAGTCCAACAATCCAGACATTTTTATATCCACCTTACAGGCCATTCGTCCAATCCATACTATCTTAACTTGCTTGTAAGAATGTTGTGGGAGGCCGTATCAAAAGCCTAGCTAAAGTCAAGGTATATCACATCCACTGCTCTTCCTGCATCCACAGAGTCAGTCATAGAAATCAGTCACCTTGGTCAGGCCTGACTTGCCCTTGCTATATCCATGCTGACTGTTCCTCATCACCTTTTCTTGCAAGTACTTAAAAATCTATTCCTTAAGACTACCAGTCAGCTTTGAAAATTTTAAGTAGGAAAAACTGGCAGCAGAGATGTATTTGGTGACAAAATTTCCTGGATACATCAAAATGAAAGACAAGAATGCACAAGGGAAAGTAAAATCACTGAATATGATCAAGCTATGGGCAAGTGTTTTAATAACAAAAACAGAAAAAACATATTGAGGTTCCACAAATCGTTAAAGTCAGTAATCAATTTCAGTTTGTGGATAAGAATGGGTTCTTGTTTGTATGCTTGTTTTCTGTTGACATGATTTATTTCATGTTTGGGTTACTTCTATATGTAGAGAAAATAGGGCTGTGTGAAGCTTCAGTCACCAGTTTGATACAGTTTAGATTTGGCCTGATTAAGTGGCTGAATCTCTGAATCTGAATCGAATCAGAGGACCCTTTAATCCCTCCAAATCAAATCGTAGCCCTCCGAATCGACTTGGAAAGATGCAGAGATTGAGACACAGACATGGCTTTAAATGTTTTTTCTACATACCTCTAGGTAGCAAGTGGCTCATGAATACTGCAATGCTGGGGCACGTAGAGCGTCCCACAGAAGCTTTGGGGGCTCCCCAGCATGCTTGGCAGCAGATCTGGAAGTGGACCGTGCACCAGAAGCACTTCTGGTCCTCTTCTGGGTCCACCAGGGAGTATGTTGCCATCCCTTTCCCACCCCCCCACCCAGCTCAGTAACTGGTGCCTTCTGGGTCTGGAGGGAGTACCCAGGGTCCCCCTGCAGTTGATTGCTGAGCTGGGGAGACATGGGGGACTCCCCACAGTGTGCTCCCCAACAGACCTGGAAGTGAACCAAAAGTACTTCTGGTCCACTTCTGGGTTCGCTGATGAGCATGTGGAGAGCGCCCTGCACTCCTGTGGGATGCGCCATGTGCCACAGCATCACAATGATCATGAGCTGTGCTGGTACCTTGAGGTATGTAAAAAAAAACAACAAAAACAACAAAACAACAAAAAAAAACAAAATAAAACAAAACAAACGCCAAAAAACCAAACAAATGACCCCCCCCAAAAACAAAACAAAACTCTTAAAGCTGTGCCTATGTATGAATTGCTAACTCTGAATCCACATCAAATCTGCAGGTTCAGATTTTGCTGAATTGAATCGGGGAGAGTGATCCAAATCAACAAATTGAATCACTGTCCCTGATTTGGGCCGAATCCAAATTGAATAAGGCCTGCTTTGCGCACCCCTAGTAGAAATGTTTTTCTTTGAATGATCAGTTATCAATTAAGTGGGAGTTTTGTATGAAATAAATAGTTGACATAGCCCAAGCTGTACATGTGAAATTAGAGTGCAGTTCATTAATAGTTTATTTTAAAGATGAAATTTATTTCTTTTTTAATATCAGTACCAAGGTAACAAGAATAACACATTTTTATCAAAAGTATGCAAGGCAGAGAAATGTTATTAGAGATCCCACATTGCTATTTTCATGCATATGCTGTTCATATCTTTTACCTGTTACCGTTCCTCTTGCATGAATGTAGATTCTTCTACAGCTCATTAAAAATATACTTTCTTTATAGGCTTCCTGCAGTTCTAGAGCATTTGTTCAGTACTGTTTCATTTGCAAGTTCATTATTAAATCATAACACAATATTAAATACTAAATTAAGTTCAGTGCACCTGATTTAAAGATCTAACCACATTCAGGTTGATCAAGTTCAAATTAGATGGGAGAAGTGAAGTGGATTTACATGTTAACCCCCCTCTCCATCCCCCACAACTGCACATCAATGAAATGGCCCTTTAAATCCAATATTATGTAACTATTGTTTCAAGCAAACTGCTAGTGAAATCTGTGGCAAAACATTCCTGTTGGGTTTTTTTTCAGGGCCTAATTTTTCTTTGACCCTTGCCTGATAGCAGCTTCCAGCCTCATTTTACTCCTTTCCATTTTTTAATTTAATTAAAATAGAATTGCAACATAAAAATAAACTTTTAAACTGTTATACTGGAATTTCTGTATAAAAATTGATATGAGGCTGTTTGCTTTGAGAGCAGATTGAGAGAACACTAAATATCTGGTGAAAATCCCATAAAGTGGTCCATGTATTTGTATTTATTCATTAATTTCTTATAGTGCAATAGGTTCCTTTTTTTTCTTTTTTTTTTGGAAAGAGTATGGAAAATGAGGCTCACTAAAATTTACCAATGTCCATAGGGAAGTGAAGAAAATAAAGAAAATATTATGAAGAGTAAAGTTTAGCATATGTAGCATGCAGCTGTTTGTAGAGGGAGAAAATGCAAATACAACTGTGAAGAAAACACAGATGAGCAAATAATAGAGGAACTGTGAGCCAGAAATCTTTTTAAATGGTTGGCTCAAAGAGGCAACCATGTTAAGAGTAGTTTAGATAACATAATATTTAATAAGCTGAGTAGAAAGAGTTGATTCTCTCTTGAGAGCAGAGCTACAATAAAAATTAAATATAGAAACTTATTTTCTGAACCTCTTTCTATAAAGCAAGCATCTTCTCTCGTTTAAGACAAACCACCCAAAAAGCATAGACACTTGGTTATGGTTTCAAATATGAGGAAAATAATAATGTGTATGGTCATATCTGTCTGAATGCAGCCATTGCTTTTTTGATCAAAACCTTTTCTTTGATCAAAGTCTTTTCTCTACAGTTATATGGGTAGCTTCTGTTTTTGACCTGTAGAAAAAGGCCCTTATGAGCATGTCATTAGTCTTCAACTGTCTATTTGGATCTGACCATACATATTAACTGCATCTAGTATGGTGTTAAAATGTTTCATAAGACAGAAAGCAGAGCTGCTATGATCTTTAAATGTTAATATTCTTTTCTTATCACTTTACTGTGTAGATACCCTTCATGAGACACCACTCTGCCACAACTCATCCTCAGAAGCAATCCTGGAAACCTCTTTAATAAATGTGATTTTTAAAATGTGGATAAAATCCTCAATAGAGTACATAAAGTAAAGGAAAACAGCTATCTTGTCTTTTCCATAAGCTTATTATGACAAAAAGTTGAGTTTGCTTGTCAGGTTTGGATAGAATGTAATTGATTGGTTTGTTACTTGGACTGACAAGGCAGTTAATTTGCTTGCATTTTTTTTCACTAATCAGGAACATTTGATATGTGCATTGTTGGAAAATACCGGATAAATGTCTTGTCAGAATTGTCCTATTAAGTAATGTCTTTTTCCCCTGTGCTTCCTTGGCAAATGATGATATACAGTACTTGGATTCAGTGAAGAGTGACAGAAGCCTATGGGACTTAAATGCTGTGTATTCCTCTGTGGTGGTGGTGAATGAAAACAGCAACGCTTTGCTATCTGCCTGCTACTCTTCTTTTACACAGTTTAATAAGACTATTCCTATTTTTAAAAACTGCCTTATACGTAGACATTTATTTAAAGGATTGTTTCCTCTAAATGTTGAGTACAGTGGCAATGAGACATGTAACACAGTTGATACTTTTTAATTTTGAAATAATAGACATGCTACAGAACTGATTTTTTTTTTTTGCTTATTAGCATGAACTAATTGTTTCCACTTTCATCCATTCAAGTGTAAAGAAATATATCTATTCTCCTTTCTGGATCACTGCAGAAGCAATGAGGAAGACCTGAATATATACAGGCCTTATTTTATTTGAGTGGCTTTTCCTGTGGTATTCAGGTCAAGTTTCCTTTCCACCTGCCCCCATTTAAATTAGATATTATGTAAATTGGGGGAGGAATGAAGAACTGATCTCATAGCATGCCAGCTGAAAGATCTTCGTCTTCATCCTTTTGTATCCAGATAGATACAGACATAATGTTTTGATCTGCAAACTACATTGATCAAGCTCTTAAATCTACAACTACACTATATTGACATCACCATCGTTTCAACTTGAACTTGCCAGGAGGTGGGGGGAGAACTCTGTTTAAGTAAAATCATATTTATAACATTGCAACATATAATCCTGGAATTTCTTGGTACCTGGTGGGATTTATGTCATCTATTATGATATAATTCTAACTGAAAAATGCTTTTAAACTTGAGAAAGCAAAAAAGGGGATAATATGCTGTATTAAGTCAGCCAAGAAACATCAGTTGGTGTTTACTAACCTACAACCCGTATCTTAATTGGGCATCATGTGTTTGGATATATTAAATAAAATTAACTTGATGTATAACAAGTTGTATTATTTAAAAAAAACCACCTTATTAAATTAAGATGTTAAGGCATACATACTTAACATTCTGTAAGACATGCAACTTTCTCCTTGAGATGAAGAAATATATATTCTGAAAGAGGTAAATTTTCAAGTGCAAAAGTTTATTTTCCATAGGAGAGGACAGAGTTTTGATGCTGCTATTCTAGAATTCTGAAACATAATTGACTAAAAAAAAATTATATCTAGCCACTATGTTAATAGGAAACATTGTGCAAGAAGCTAGGTCCTATTTGTTATCTGGCTAGGAATAATTAATGATTTTTAAAATATATTTTACTAGAAAACCAAAGATAGTGTGACTTTTGGTCAGTAATAACCTAGTGCTTTACTAGTTTTAGTCCTCAGTGCAGCTTTTAGGCTTTCCTTCTCCTTTGCATTAGTTAGGATATCATATGAAACAGAATGACAGTTCTTGTTTTTAAGTTACTATCCCAACTCTTCTGTTATATAGTAACCTTTTCAATATCTAATAAAACAAATGTAATTCTCCATTGTGCTACAGATACCCAGGTGCTTGGCCCTGGGGTAACTGTTGGTCAAGTAGCTTTTACTCCAGCCAGAGTCAGATCCAGAAGGTGTATGGTGCGGTGGTTGCATCCCACTTTCAGACCATACCATTTGAGCTACATCTGTGGATACGTTTGAGTCCACAAATCAGGTAAGAATCCCCCTGCTTCTCTTTCATGTTTGGTGGCACTTCTTTCCTCCCCCTCCCAACATCTGTTGCTGTCACTGTCCCCAGCTGATCCAGGGTAAAGTGAGCTCCAGAACTGTCCTGCTGCTTTATTCCAGCTGGATTGTTCAGGAAACCAGGATCACCTGGGGACAGTAACAACAACAATAGCAGGTTCCTCCTTCCTGCCTGGTCCCTCCACATATACCCTACGAGAGCAGGGACAGGCTCTGGGAGGGAGCAAACTACACACCACCACTGTCCTTGTCCTTGGCTGAGCCCTGCCCCTTCCCCTCTCCCCGCCCCCCAAATGCACCCCAGCTATTATGAGGCAAGGACAGGAGTGATTATGGAACTCAGTCTCAGACTCAGTACCCCCAGGTCAACCAGAGACAGCAACCATGGCAAGTGCAGGAAACAGGAAGAGAAGGAAGGTACCACCATGCTAGGAGTGGAAGGGAGGGGGTGCCAAGAGTGGGTGATGAAAGATTCTTACCTGATTCTGGGTGGTTTAAAAGTTCCTATTCCTGCAGTGTGGTCTGCCTGTTTTGTTTTGGGAGTAATAGGGGGAAGGTGGGAGCAGGTTTGTCACCACCCCTGCAGTGCTGATTGCTGCTCCCATACCCCTCTCTACAAAATCCTGGATCCTCCCATGGCTACAACCATTTTATAATTTGTAGACACTGAACTGGAAAGTGTAGTAAGGGAAACTATACATCAAGACAATGTTGTACATTTTCCAGCAAAATCAGACCTAAAAGAGTGAAAACTTGTAAGAAAGATACTTAATGATTTATAAAATACAATTAAACTATATTCTAGAATATGTATCAGAAAATACTGTAACATGAAAGTGTGAATGAGCATTTGGAAATAAGCAAACGTGAAATATTAGAGGGTTGAATGATAACGTGTTCTGCTTCGTTAGCAAAATAAGCCCTGTGTAAAATGTAAAACTCATTTGCAGTATCTTTATCTTTCATTCAGTGTGTTATTTCATTTGCCTTTTCCAGTAGAAAACTGGATAAAAATATTGCATGTTTCACCTTTTGAAATGTATTTTCCAGTGACCTAATCCCTAGTGGACATTCACAGTAATCACTAATAGCACCCAATTCTGTACTGTTGTGTAGTAGTCTGAACTCCTGAAAAACCAAAGCTGCTGGATTGACATGAAAATTAGAGGTCATAATTGGAAGATATCTCTAGGGAGGTTAGTACAGTGCATGCTAATTATTTGTTTGCAACTAACAAATGTTTCTAGATCCTAAATGTAATGGCTGTCCCCCATCTACCAAAAATAAACCTTCACTTTCCTCTGTCTCCAGCCCTTGAAAAGAAAAAATATTCTCTCTCTCTTTTACTTTGGTATCAATCTTTCTGGTAGTCCTTTTACATAGAACTAGTGTAGGTGCGTAAGTAAAAATAATATAAAGCATGAAATATACTGAGTTTGTATATGTGCTTTATGCAATCTATAATCTTATATATATGTTTGAGAGTCACGTATACACTGCAGATATCTGTGTTTAATTTACTTTGTGCATGCATTTACTGAATATCTTTGTGTAATATGTATAGCAACAAAAATGTATTGCAGAGTTTATGAAATACTGTAACTGCTATGAGAAAAAGTAGTGAGTACATACTTTTGTTCTAGAAGAATGCTGTTGTGCTACGTTTGTTGAAGTTTATTTCTTGAAAGTATTTATACACTTTATTTTGTAAATATTTTAAATAATCTATTTTCTTTGCATTTGATTTCTGAAGCAGACAAAAGATCATTCTCAAATGACAGAGCTTTAAAATATTATGTGAAGGCAGCCAGTATATATCAAGAAGTTTAGTTTTGAAAGTTGGACATAAACTCTGCTTCGGGTTGGTTGTTCTGTTGCTGGTTTTGCTTGTTTTTGGTTGATGAAATTGGCTATCTAGATATCTGAAAGAGATATTTTCATTTTCTTTTGCTCATCTGTGGTAGAGATCACTGATCATTATAAGCTGCTTAGACACTGTGGTAATAAGCACGTCTGAAAAAAAGCTAGGATGCATTAAGTGCCTGATCTGTGTTAAATACTAGGCAGGGAGGCTTTGCTTGCTTTGTTCTAAAATTACAGAATTGCATCTTCCTCCTCCTTAGCAGTTTTAGATGATCTTGGTATATCATGGATCTTTTTTTTTAATTGAAACAGAATACAATGAAAAATCTACACCTAGAACTTAGTTTGAAGAAATACCTGGCTTTCTTGAACACACATTTACAATGTGATCGTAACTGAAGGAGTGGGGCTACATACAGACATTCAGTACCTACCAGAAAAATTGCCTTTCTTCCAGCAGAAAACAAAAATATGCAGATGTTCATACTTTTTTTTAGAGCTCAGTTCAACTTAGGGGTGTGGAGGTGGCAATATAAAATCTGGAGGGACCAGGAGCTAGTTGCCAGTCTCAAGGAAAGCCTAATTCCCAGCCCCTCCAGCTGCTCAGCTTAAGCAACAGGAATAGTGATTTAAAAGTCAGAAGGGCTGGAAGCCTGGTGCGCGGAAGCTTTCCCCAGGCGTGGCTCACGGCCCTGCCAGGTTCCCATTGCCACCCAGCTAATCCAGAACAGAGCAGGACAAAGCAGCCTGCTGTTGTTCTGATTTATCTGATTTGCTGCTGTGCCCCTGAAGCAGGGCTGCTGATGTGCCCCTGCAGCAGGGCTTCCATAGCTTTGCGCTGCCTTCTCTTTCCCTGAATTGCTTCCAATAAGCCTGAAGTCGTGCAAGGAGCAGGTGCTGTTCTCCTGTAGGGGAAAACCAGAAGGGTTCCTACCACAGGAGAATCTCCTTCCTCCTGTAAGCTTCCTGTGAAGCAGCTGATTGGTGGGATGGGGATGCATTCTGGCGCACAAACCCTCCCTGGATCTCTGTGGCAAGGGCTGTTTTTCAGCGGCTACCAGCTGCTACTTGACAGCGTACCTCTTTCCTAGGTACAGGAGAGGCCAGGCTATCAATTAATGGGAGTGCCCTAAGGGTGGTGGGTGGCCCAGAGAGCAGCACTCTAGTGTCCCCTAACTGGAAAGCTTGCTTCCAAACATCTCCAGCCACAGGGTTGGAAGAATATCTGTATAATCCAGCTTCCAGGCTATTTTCCTGTCAGAAAACATTTATTCCAGTAGAAGTGAATGTACAGGTTAACATTTTTCCAAAGCACTTAAGTACCGGTTTCAAAAACCATTTAGGCACTTTTAAGAATTCTCCTTATTTTCCTGCTCACATCTTGGCATCTTGAAGGCATGAGCCCATTAGTCCTGGTCAGGGCAGGGAATGTCTCTTGCATGTTTACATTGTGTCTGAAGCTCTGGACATATTTGGGATCCCATGTTAATGCTGTAGTACAAAGAATTTTAATATTTTGCATTTAGTCCCCAAATTTGATCTATAATTTTAAAAAAAATACCACGGTCCTTCCTGATGTTTATGTAAAATAAATAACTATGAAAATGTTAGTTCCTACCATATTTAGCAGTCAGTTTACAATAAATGTTCCTTTATAAATTAGTAAATTTAAGGGCAGTCCCTCAGAGCCAGCTGGCCTCTAGCAATTGCACAAAGGCTGCTTAAAATAATGCTGACATCAGTGGTCCATTAGGTTGGTTGTATGAATCAGACTGTAAGATGTGTTGGCAACCCACTTTGTATGCTTCTTATATTGTGGGGACAAAGAGAATTGTAGCAGTCAGCGTAGAGCAAATCATTTTAGTTTTACAACATCAGGGGATTCAGATAAATAAGGGAAATCCATAGATATCCATTCAAGACAGAGATCTTTCCGTCTAGTACAAAGGAACCCAACCAGGTGCTAAAGATCCATGTATATATTTTAGATTGTGCTGTGCTTAAACGCCAGTTTATCTTCCATTTTTTTGTGCTGTTTGTTAAATCTATACATTGAGTTACCAAAATAGTTTTGTTGTAATACATGAGGTTGAATTGTACAATTTAAAGTATGTGAAATACAGAAATCTTTCCATTTTACTTTGGCACAAATGTTTGGAGTGACGGATGAGGTGGGGTGGGGAAGGTGAGCTCTTCTAAGAACAGCTATCTTAATATTCTGCAGTGATAGTGTTCTAATTTTTTTCTGCTACTGTTCCTTTATGTAGGGAAAATTAACACGCCAGGTTTGGTTAGGTTATGCTGTCTTGCAAGTTCAGCCCTTTCACCTCTGGATCCTGACTTCAACTTCAGTTTCAATTAAGAGAAAAAGAAATTATGGCTGTTTTATTTTAATCACCTTTGTACACTTCATAAATTTACTGTAGATGTTCATAGTTGTGTAGTACCGTTATATGGACATGATTTTGATTGATTTATGTCCTTGGCAGGATTGGCTGGACCCAGTACTTAGCTGCGGAGGTTTGCATGGTATTAAGAGCACCTTAATAAGAAGTGGGAGCTAGCTCTGGTCAGTAGTGCCAGGTTCTAGTTAGGAGAGTGTGGCTGTTATGTCCTCCTGATGTTGGATTAGCAGGCATGTTGCACCTCTAAATTTAGGGTTGCACATTTCTGATTCTGACTGCATGTGTACCCAACTCAGGCTAGCAATCTGTTTGATAGTTTATTTTTTGTAAAATTCTGTATGGGATCACTTGGAAAAGGAAGGACTGTATGATAGAGTCCCCTAACTCAATGGATGATTTGTTTTGTCAGAAGACAAGGTAGATACGCACCTTTATAGACTAAATAATATTGAGAGAGAGAGCAAGTGAGCACAAGCATTTGTAGACCTACATTCACTTCATCAGATCAGCGTCAGCAAAGTGCTATGAGACCTTCCTATAAAATATATTTTCTTTCTGAGCTATTACAGTAAGCAGGGTGCCAGTATGTATATCTTTTTTAAATGAGCTGCAATTTTATATTTTTTTTAACATAGTACCTTTTGGCATGGCATTGTGAACAATGTGCAGTGGTGTGTATATAAGTGACAGAGATTTTTCCACAGTCTCTGAAACATATTTGTGAAATTGTATTTAAAGATTAGCTTATTAATGTTGTGTTTCAGGGACCTGTAGGTAATTACTTTTACAGCTATAGATGGGCACAGCTGTCTTATGAATGCAAAATAGGGTTGTTTTTTTCACCGTGCCTGAGTCAGCTCTTTGTGAATTTTCATGATATAAATGATGGTGACTTGGAATTATGTCTGTGATGGCCATGCTTTGCCTCCACTGTTTTTTTATAAAGGCATAGGTCTTTTTCCCTAGTGTTCCCTATAAGACTTCTGCAGGCCAGCTGATAAGACTCCCTCCTGTGCAGGTAGATGCACTGTAATGAAATTGGATGTGCATGCTGGGCTTTGTAAATAAAATGAGATTGACCCCTCCCCCCCCCAGCCATTATCTCATTTATCTGATTTACATTGTAAAATCAGGATCTACACTATTGATTAGAGCATAATTAGTTAATTATGAACAGGAAAATACAGAGTTATGTGAGGCTAGAACACAGCAGGCTGTACTGCTGAAAAAAATTCAAGGACATGAGCAGATGGAGATCACTTTAATAAAGAACAAAGCAGACATGTTTCAGGTATGGAAATAGCTAATCGACCTTTCTTGCTGTGAAGACATGCTTGACCTCCATTTTATGCTTACATCTGAACAGTGTTTTCTTTCATCTGTTGTTAGCATTTTCCTTGTTTAACTTATTAATCTAACTACTACAAATATTGCCTGCCTTCCTCAGTTTATCCACCTTTTCATATAAAAGCAAGAAATCAGGGTCATACCTTACTTTTTGGAACTGGGGACAGAGTACTTCCTAATCCGGTATATGATGTGACTTGAAATGTAAGAGTGGTTGCATCAACAGCAGATAGGAAGAGCCCTGTTCTCCCCAGCACCACCTGGAGTGACAAGGAACAATGGTAATAAGCTGTTGGAGAATAGGTTTAGGTTAGAGATCAAAAGGCAATATTTTTCAGTTAGGGCGGTCAAAATGTGGAACCAACTTCCCAGGGAAGTGGTCCTCGCCCCTACCTTGGGCAAATTCAAGAGGAGGTTGGATGATCACCTGTCTGGGGTCTCGTGAACGCAGCATTCATTACTGCCTGTGGCGGGGGGTCAGGCTAGATGATCTGTTCAGTTCCCTCATGACCCTAGCTAGTATGAAACTATCTCTTTGGTTTTAGGCTAGTCTCATTCTCCAATTTGTTCTCATCAAAGTTCAAAGGCATAAAGATGCCAGTCTACTTAACTGCCCCAAAGGTAATCTATCTGGACATCTAAATGGCAAATAAATCTCCCACAAATAATGTCAGGTTCAAAATTATACTCATAAGCTATGAGTGCAGAAACAAAGGCTGGGTTTGAAAAACTGGCCCTTTATGTGTACCATAAAGGTTTAAGCCAAATTAGTAAGATTAAAAATAGATAGAATGGAGTAATTTCTTCTGATTTACTTCTTCCTATGGCACAATTGCAAATTTTTACTATCCAAAGTACTTTGTGGGAGAGAGGGGTGAATTTGGTAGCTCTAGGAATTGATGATGCAGCATGGCTGCTTTTATCTATCACTATTTCAAATACAGCCGGACCTCTTTAATATCCTATGAAAATCGCCAGCAAGGGATTGCAGAGGAAATAGTGGATTATAGAGCCACATATGGTCTTAACTATTAAAAATACACATTGTTAAACTTGTAGCATACTTGTAGAACAGCATCACAATTTGTGCTAGTCAGCATTTTTACCAACTTGACAGAAGACAAGAACTGACCTGTTCATTTGCCTCTAGAAAACTTCTTTGTAAATTGCAACTGAAGTGCATGATTCGGGGTGGGGAAGTCTGCCCTGTCAGTGTGCAGACTTTGTCTAATCTACAAATATAAATACTGTACAATGCTGGGACTTTCAATTTGGTACCTTTCACTGTCACCAGATTAATTTAATTTTAATGATTTGAAGTAATTTTATGGCTTTGATTGTCCTGTTTTCTGGATCTCTCAGTTCATCCTTACCACCTCTTTTGGCTGGGACTACAGAGCAAGAGAAGTGGTTCATCATGCAGATCTTAATATGGACCTTGCTAGTTGCCATTGTAACCTAGCTGTCTGGCATAAGGCCACTGAAAATATTTCCTCTGAAGCTGCTGCAAGTGCTAGATCATAATTCATGAGAGGTGCAATCATTTTGTTTTCAGAGCTGAAATATGTGAGCTACCCTTTTCTCCAAGAATTGTTCAGTCTTCTATATGTACTGCACAACAGTAATGCCAGAGAGTTGGTTCAGCATTAAATGATGGGGTCCTGAATTTTGTTAGACATTGTGCACCAGCAATGTGTTCTGGGTCATAGCAACTCACCATATTAACAGACACAGTTGTACAAGCCTACTATGGTAGAAGGCAATGGCCAAATCCCTTTCATTTTATAGGAATAATATATAAAATAGCTGTTTTAATTGATTTTTAGATTACATAGTGCATTTGTTACATTACTGTATTTCCCCCCTCTTCACTTCCCTACCCCTGGATCACTCTAAATTCCTGTGTTAAAATCCCAGATGTAGGTTCTACTGTACAGAAATAATTTTATAAAAACAATACAAAAGCAGCCTTTCATGATGGTTTAGATCTGGGTTGTATAAAGACACAGCACTGGATACTTCTGACACATTTTATTTGTGGTTATGTGAATGTGGACTTATAGATACATGTACGTTCACCAGTTTTTTTTATATATATATATATTCTAAATAAAAGACAAAAAGCCTTAGTCTTTGGAAACTTCCATATGCAAGTTTTTAATTTTGTCTATGAGTGAGAACTTTGTGCTCAGACAAAACAAAATACATTTTTTTGTTGGTCATTCAATTGCAGTTTACATATACTTCTCAAATAGATGTCTGAAATGTGGCTTCAGGTGAAATCAGAAAGTTGGGTATTCTAGAAACAAAGAAAGGAGATTTTAAAGTGTGATTTTGAAAAATAAAGATTTTATTTTCTTTAAGAGCATAATTTTGTTAATTATCTTTTTTTTCAAGTGTTAAACTGGAGGTAAGTGCTTTGCTAACAGATTCCACTGTAGATTTTAGTGTAAAACTGAGTATAACTAGTATATATTAAAGTTGAATTGAAATGTAATGTTTGAGGATCTCTGAGCATTTAAAAAAAATGTGCTGTTAGAACATTTGAGTGTATGCTTTGCAGAACAAGTTTCAAGACATTGAATTCATATTGGTTAGTAGTAGTACAGCCCTTTTCAGATGAATAATCCAGGGCAAAAGGCAGATAAATCACTTGCCTAAGGATGCAAAAGTTATTGATAGGAAAAGGGTGCAGGAATCCAGGCTCACATCTCCTGCCCTGCCTCTTTTTTGTAGTCCTTGCCTATGTAAGAACTTTTAATTCTTTGTATTTCTAGTTCTTCCTAGAATATTCACTTAGGAAATGACAATAACATATAAAGACATCACTGACAAGTGTCTTGGAAGGTCAGAGATTTCATTCTTAACACATGGCTATTAAAAAATGGAGTCAACCCCAGTATGTACACCCTTAACAGAAATGGTAGAGAAATCTTTGTTTAGGTTACTAAATACTGCCACAGACTGGTTGGTTGTTCATGTGAAGATTATAGTTTAAAGACAAAGAATGTGAATGTTTTTCTTCTTAATAATGATTGTAAATGCTTTTTGTGTAATCCTTTGTCCATTATGTGCTCTGTGTTCTGTTAATCATGCATTAAATATTTTTTTATCCTTGGTGTGATAAAGAATGCACTTTACCTTTATTTTAATGTGTGTATAAGGTAGCATTCTGCAAGTTGAAGTCTGCTACAATTTTAGACATTTTTTTAAATATTTACTTTACAAGTTTTATTTTTGGATTGCTTGCCTTTTGAATTCTTAATTCAAATATTTGAGACAACTAAATCAAATAGAGATAATCTGACAAAATTAATTTTAAAAAGCATTCCCTTTTGTATAAGAGGACATAGGGAAATGCAACTAAAGTGAAGACAACTGCTTCAATAAGATAAATGAATGTTCACAATCTGCTGTTAAATTCTTTTTCTGTGTTGACCATGTTGCCTACTGTAATTCTCTTTTCATGAAACACTGTAGTATATCTACTCAAATACTGTTTCAGTAGATGGAGAATGTCTAAGTAAAAAATAGCTGTGATAGATATTTCTGTCTGTTGTCTGAGTTACATGTAGTAAAAAATACTATCAAAAGGCTTGTTAGTAAGCCCAGAATGTGGTTTTGTCAGTTATAATAAGGGAAAGATGACAAAAACATATTTTTAAATAAACCTTTTCTCAGTAGAAAATCTATTCCTTAATGAATATTTGTGCAAACTTTTATTTCTGCTAATTCATAAAATTATGAACTGTGTATTATTTGGTTTACTAAATGTATGAGGGGACATTATGAAGGTTTGGCCAAGAGATGTGTAATGTAAAAAGTGCTGTAACTTGGAAAGCAAACTCTGTAAATTGTTGTTGCTTATGCCATGGATTCTATAAAACAACAATGTAGCTGAAAGAAAAATCCTGAAAATTTGCAAATTGTCCTGCAATATTTTTGGTTGATCATATGTTGTAGCATTTGTTTGCAAAACTATTAAAAGACATATTTTCAACATCAAATGGGAGTTTGATAAATATGCAGAATATGTGCAGCTGTCTCCATGTTTTCTGCATCAGAAAATTCCAAATTAAATAGAAAAATGTTTGAAATGTGTGACTTGTAAATGTAAATGGCCCTTCCTGAAAATGTTTTAAACCAAACCAATGACCTTGAGATTTTGGGGTTCCATGTGTGAACAGCAGTTTACCCTAAGGTGCTTGTAGAGAGGCTTGATTTAATTGGTGTAGAAATGCAATATGTGTTTTTCCACTTGCAGGTGTGATGAATGCAGGCTCTGCTACCATTTTGGTTGTCTGGACCCTCCTTTGAAAAAGTCTCCCAAACAGACTGGCTATGGATGGATTTGTCAAGAGTGTGATTCTACATCCTCCAAAGTAAGTTAATTCAGCCTGTGAAAACTCAGAGGAGGTACTCTGTTTTTGAGCAGCCTTTTTACATACACACACACCATCACACATCTCTTCATCTTGCACTTATGTTTGAATGCTATACATAAACCGGTGCCAAAAATCTTTGAGTGTATGACACTAAAGATCTCACTGTAAGTTTTTTATATTTGCATTAAGTGAAAGAAGGAAAAATACAAAATGGACTTGTATTAATTGACAAATGGTGATTTATTTCTCACCATAATATTTTTATAATGAGATCAGAATTATGGTGGTTGCCTTCAAAATAAAATTAGTAAAATGCCATTTCATATACTACTCATTAAAAATATGGGAATTTTTTTTAAGTTTTTAATAATGCAGAAACCTTTAAAGATATATGAATAGTAGATATTGAATATTTGATATAAACATATTTATGAGAGTGTTGTGAAAAGAAACCTCTGGTTTCCCTTCAACATATATCATTTGCAAGGGGCATTATTAAGTTACGATACTGTATGTTTATAGGACAAAATCATAACTTTTTTACTTAACATTCTTATTATTCAAACTTTCTTGTAATAATGCTTGCAATATTTGTCCACTTCTGCCACATTAGGCCACAAAGGATATATGTTTTGTTTTTACATTTTCTTTCATAGTACCTGCTTTACTGTTGCCATGGCTGCCAGTAACCTCTGCATCCTTTAAAAAGATGCTACCAAATTGATTTCTCTAATTGGTTAATTAAAATAAATAAGTTTCTGATAGAGTACAATTAAAATAATAGAGCTTTTAAAACTGATCTAAAATTTATAGGATTGTTTTCTATCCTGATGAGGCAGGATGTTTTCAGAAAGGGAAAAATTCAAAAGCTGTATAGGGAAACGACTGTGAAAAATTGTTTTCATAGAGACAAAGTTAAACAAAAAAATAGAGCATAATTTTCAAGTTAACTTCTTTAGATTCTAATATTCTTTGTGAATGTTTTTTGTAAGCATAGTTCATATAAATTTTTGAGGTTTTGAGAAATGAGGTTTTTTGGATTACTGGTGTTCCTTTACAGCAAGTAAAATAAGGCACTCTGCTTCACTGGGGGTTAATCAAATCATTCTTTCTTAAGATACAAAGATAGACATTGGAAATTAGCTGTCTACTATGGTTTGGACATCAAGCAGTCTTTCTTGAATAATACTTAAATACAATGGTCACTCCTAGAGTGAATTAAAATTGATATTGAATTCCTGTCACCCTCCTAGACCAAAGGATTTCTTTATAACATTAGTTAAAATGTTCTGTCTCCTACTTTTTCAGCGTATTTCTACAAAAGAACTGTTATTGCAAAATGTGTATTTGGAGTCATTTGCCCACTTATGTATTCAGATAAAATGTTGGGGTTTTTTTCAAATAATTAACTGGGAATTGATTCAACTTTTATTGCATGTAATGTAGCGGATCTATTCATTTTAAGATTTCCTTTGTAAAATGCCAGGGTTTTGGTGAGGGGCATGGAAATAAATTTCCCAGGTACAATGGCTATGTCTTGCCTCTGTTAGGAAAGGGGTCATATTTGAAAACAATGCGTATTGACAGAATAATTTTCATTTTAAATCCATAAGGACCCATATTTAAAATTAAAGTTTAACAGCAAAAATCTTTGGTTTATTGTACTATTTTAAACAAAGTTTTAATTTTTATTTGAATAACAAAGTAATGAATATCATGGATACTGAAAAGTTGTCTTATGGGGACTCCTTGTGGTTTTGTTTAGTTAAGTTACCAAACATTGCTCTGCAAGAAAAAAAAATTATTTGAAAACTGTGTTGCTATCCATATTTAGAAAATTCTTTATTAAATACACCATTTTTTTTCTTTACTGAATACATCATTACATTGTAAAAATGTAGCAGCATTATGTTAATTGAATTAAACTTTTCTTATGGACTTTCTGTTATGTGAAGAAAATTTTTTTAAGGTATAGTTTTTTTTTAAATTTTTATTTGTCAGTGTCAATCTAGTGTGTGGTTTGATAGTATATATTGTATATCCAGTGCCCTGCATGTATTCTCATTGGCAAAAAGATTTCAGAAAGTCTTTTTGGTCTCCTCCTTCCCCTGAACTAGAGGGGTGGTTCTTTGAATTTGAATATAAATCCATTAAAAAGGAACCATGTGAGGAAACTTGCATTGGTTGCTGCACTCTATCTGACCTATGGATGAATAGCAGACTTGGGCTAGCAGTGTTTTCCATTTCTCACTCAGCCACTAAATCCAATTTTTGGTATGTCACAGCAAAGTTTCCTGTAAGGATTATGGCAGTGAAATAGGATTGTATTTTCACCTTGTGCCAAGAAGACTACTATGTAGCATCCTTCCATTCAGTGGAAAAATCAAACTTTATAAAATGATATTTCTAATTAAAATTAATAAAGAAAACTTATTTTATTTCTTTTGCTGTTCATCTTTTTTGATCCAGTTTAAATTATGACCCTAGTATGAATGTTAATATGAACGAGTTTTCCATATGTGTATTTTGCATAGCTATTTTAGCCCCAGAAAAAACTGACAATTTATGTTGGGTAAGTGGTCTTTTATGGTATGCAAGCCAATAGGTATTGTCCTAATAAAAGTGATTACATTCTCTGCTTTTCTAATTATAGTTTTCATACTTAGAAGCCCAGTAATGCTTGCATAGTTTGCATACTTGTTTGCCTAACAAGTAAAATGATTTTTCAGATCTTTCTTAAATGATTACAAGGAAGTGTGGTGGTAGTAAACATATGGTTTAAATTGTTATCCATCACAAGCACTGTGCAGGCTGTTTCCATTTTGCTCATAATATGTCACAGGACTCTGCAGCAATCTTGTCAGTTATTTCCCCACCACTGTAACATATTCCCATATTACCCTGTCTGTCAAATAAGAGACAGACAGTGACTTTGCTGCAGGGCATGAGGGCAACATCTTTGCTGCCGGTAATACTGCCTGTCACTTTTGGAATGGGTGATGCTCACTACTAAGGTCTGACAAGCTTTCTCATCTCAAAATATTGTAGTTTTTGTTACATCACATGAAACCTGAAATAAACCTATAAGCTAGCCATTTTCAATAAGATTACGTCCCTCCTTGAAATTGGATTCCTCTGCAGTTTCAATAATGACAAATATTTGTTCAAAATCACGAATTTTCCAATATTTTAGAATCATAATGGTATAATATATTTGCATTCAACAGCAATTTATGTCTGATTTATATATTAGTTTATTAAGGTACAAGGTCTCTTTGTAAAGAGAAGATGGGAGATAGTGAGATACACTTAATATATTCCCTTTCCTTTCCCCTTCTTATTTTTTTCCTAAATAAAAAAAAAAAAAGTACTTTTTAAGCGTCTCCTCCCAATTTAAGTTTTTGTGAGGAACCAGGGCAGCAAAAGGTTTAAACATGCATCATGTTAGTTACGACGACTGTGCTACTTACTTTTCCATCCTTTCATCCTTGTTTAAGATCTATTTTGTGAAAAGGTGCAGTGTACATGACAGGTCATTATCTGACTGTTGCAAGATGAGCTGCCTTTGCCTAGAGACCTCTATTTAGTTCACTTTTATTTCATCTTTCTACAGTACTGCACTTTTTTAGTGGAAATAAATTGTTAATGCATATGCATAGAACTCTCATCTAAATCCCTTATTGAATATTTTTTGAGCTACAAATCCATGATACACGAGCCATGCATGGCAAATGATAGTTTTTGCTCATCTTTTATGCTGGAAAGCAATCTTGGATGATTTTGCCTATGTTCCAGTACTGAGTTGGGCATTTCCTCCAGTGTTGAAGCAAGTTACTCATAATGAACTAGCAAGTTTAAATGGACGTTATGATATTGGAAATAGACTGACTAATCTTTTATGCATTATGAATTAATATATTAAATTAAAAGTAATTTTATTGCAAATCCCTAATTTTATCATAAAAACCCTCTTTTTAAGAATTCAGATATTTATATGGGATTTTCTTATAATTAAAATTAAAATGGAGAGAGAAATGAAAAAACTTAAAATATGTAAAATGCAGCAAAAGGGAAACTAACTTCATGTCAGCTATTTTTATAAATTATACAAAATTACTTGGGTAGGGTCTGTTACATAATACACAAACAAGACTGCAAGGCTTTCTATAGGTGTTGGTAGAACTGCATATTGTTTAAAGTTGACACTTCCTTTCATAAGACTCATTTGCTTATAGCTCTACAAAGCTTTCAACATTTGGGTGTAATTTTTTCTCCTGGCTGTCTAACTCAAGGTGAACTGTTTTTGGAAAATTTCAGCCAGAATGTTTGTGCTTGCAAGAACATTTATTTTGCCCATATTAAAAAATATTTTGGCAAGCACTTTGAAAAGTTCTAATGCTGCCATGCTTTGGAGCATATATTTGATATTTGGCTGATTTATCTTTTGTTGCTCCTGTGAAACCTCCTCATAATTTTACCAAGGAGTAAGCCTTTGAAAAATCAGAATTCACACCTGTTCAATCAAGACTTCTGTGCAACTACAATCAATTTGAGCCGAGTAGGACTTGTATTGTAATTGCAGAACTTTGTAGTTCTAGACGATTCTGCATCCATCCCTAAGAAACATGTAAGCCAGAGCCTGGAATCTGCAGGCGTGTAATGGGAACCAATGTGACTTGAAAAAGGAGGCAGGAAGTCAAATCAAACATTGATCCAGGTGTTGAGAGTGCTGGTTCTGAAGGTGAAGTTATTTGTTACTCTTAGACCATATGAATGGCACTTTAAAATAAGAGTGTCCACACATTAAAACTCATTAACCTGCATCCTGTACACTCTTAGTATCTCAAATTCTGCCACTTCAGGCAAGGATTTACTCTGGGCCATGGTACGTAGCTTCTGCTAAGGTAACTTTAGTCTGCTCCACAGAGAGAAAATGAGCAGTTTGCAATCCTACAGTATCCCAGGAGGTCTGGTTTTCCCTCCTCTCTTTCCCCCGGGCAAGGATAGAGCTCAGAGGTCCCAGATTCTAGCCACACCACTGCTCACCAGCCTTCTACTGGCACTGGACTGTGCAGGCAAGGAACAGTTTGAACCCGTAACATGCAACTACTCACAGCACATTCCACTTTTAACACTGTTTTTAACATTCCACAGATTTAGTGTAGTTTAAGTGTAATGTGTCACTTCACTCTGAGACTGTTGTGTAAAGAGACTGGCTCAAGGGACTGATGTGGGGTTATGAGAATCCCAGGTAGGGTGTCTGGATCTGGGAGCTAGAAAGATTGCGGGGTATAGGCATAAGGATTGACTGAAGAAAAAAGGAACAGTAGGACAAATCAGATGGGCCTGAGGAAGAAGCTAAGACTGCCTGAGAAGACAACTGAGATTGGGATGAATGGCCAGAGCGGTAAATGCTGAGGCTGGGACAAGGAGTCAGGTATGAGTCGAGACGAGGATGGCAGAGGAACAGGTTGATGGGAGGAAAAAAGGGACAGCAGGGTTCAAGCTAGGAGGAAATGACCAGAAAATCTGTCTATTAAACTGTGGTTCCCTTCAGAGGCTGAAAGATTCACTGATTTCACCATTCCTCTAGTGTCTGCAAACATTTGTGATTGGGGAAATTACATCTCATCTCCTAATGCTGATCCTCATGGGGAAACCAGTCCAGTACTTTTAGCTCAAATGGCGAAAGTCCTTGAGGTGGATCTAAAAGTTGTAGCCCAGTTTGTGCCAATGGGCATGTCTACATGAGTTGTTTACCGTGGGGATGACTAATTATCTGTGCAATAAAGCATCAGTGTCTGCATGTGCAGTGCTATTAGGCCCATGTAAACCAATTAACTCTGCAGTAGGATAGTACTACCCAATACAAGCACTGTCCTACAGTGAAGTTATTTTCTCCACCACAGTGCAAGTGTAGATGCTGACCATATCTGGCTGGAGCATGAGGGTGCTACAGTCCAGAGCTAGCCATCAGGAAGCCCCACAGAGTAGCACCCTTGTGCCCAGCCAGCCCTTCTGCAGTACTTCGAGCCAAGTCAAAATTAAATTAAACATAAACCAGTATAAGCTATGGGAAACTGGTCAAATCTGTTATACAACAGAAGCTGTGCACATAATCCAACTGCACATAAACCACTTTCAAAACTGCCAGTACTGGTTTAAGATAAATCCGAATGGATGTAATGTCAGACTTAAGTGATTGAGGATAAATTGGTTTATAGAACTTCTGTCCCAAATCCCCTCTAGATTCAAGTTAACTCTCAGTGCCCTAACATCTCAGGGTGCTTTGTAACTCCCCTATAGCCCCCTCTCTCCCCCTCCCTGGCTCACGGGGGGGTGGGAGGGGCTAGTATTGGCCCAAGCTGTCTGTTCCAGCCAAGCAGGGAAGCATACTGTAGTGCCCCCTGGTTTCTGGCATGGGCCATTACAGGTACATGACTGCATTTCCAGAATCAAAAGTGAATGTCTGCTTACTTGCTTATCAGTTCAGTCTATACAGCTTAGACTAACCTGTGAAGATTGAATCAATTCAGCCTCAGGTTTTTCTACTGTCTGTACTTAAGCTTTAAGAACATAAATCATTATTTAGCAGTGCTTACACTTCTGGTACATAGCATCATTTAAGGCAGTGTTATCTTAAATCATATTTGAAATTTACCTTTTATAAAATAAGCAAAAGAAACATTATAGTTAAAATACCTCAACCTTCACTTTTACCCATACCAGTTTTGTTTTCTTTCAAAAGACGCTGATTTACTGGTGAAAAGAACCTGTATTACAAGGAGTGCCCTCAACAACCTGAAATGTAGTTTAATAGTTTTTTATAATTTTGCAAATTAAAATATATACAGCATATCCTAAATAGCCTTGGGAACTCTGAATTTGAAGTATAATGACAAAGGTGAGTATAGTATTTTTAAAGAAGCTATGGCTTTAGTCATTGTAGTCTTGCATCACAGAGAACGTTACATTAGAAAGTCTTCTTTTAAGGACACAGAGTACAAACCAATACATGGCCACAATGGAAAACAATATTCTTGCTCAAAGATGAGAAAAGAAGACTGCAGATACTTTTGCTTGCTAATATAGGCAGAAAATACTATGATGGACAAGAGTGCCCTTTTTAGTGCTTTTCAGGCCCACGGAATTAGTATTTCAAAATGCTTTACAAAATAATGAGTTTGATAGTGTAATGCAGAGACTCTTTGCAAAAGAAAGATCCATTCTGTGCTCGGTAATAGTTCATCACAATCTTGGCTGTTATAACCTATTTTATTAAAGGGAGACAAGGGACAAGAAGCAAACCCCTCAAGAGAAAATCCTATATTTAAGCCAGTTAAGAAGATTAGGAAAAGTAGTGAAAGCACTATACAAAGTAGAATGGAAGTGTTTATTTGAGTTGGATACCTCTGTATTAGGAAATGGAAAATGATTATACAGGCAGTAGTGATTAAACTTAGGTTACTTCAGAGCCAAATCTTTCTTCTTAAATTATGTAGAGTTTCCAAAATGCCCTTCCCAAAATGAGAAATTCAGAGTGAGTGTATACAAAATTCTGTTAGATCTCTAGGGCACAAGAATGGCCTTCTTAAATAAGAGAAAATACTCAAAGTTTGTAAGGCATCATATAAGCGTAAAGTGTACTTCTGTATGAAAACTTAGTACAGGTCATATAAACCACTTGCACTCTACTTGGAGCGGAGCCCTTTTCCCTCCCCCAACAGATGTACCTGCTGGGGGGGAGGGGACATCTATATTGATTGCATGAGAGTAAATTTACTTTGTATATAATGAATTATGGGTCTAAGTATGCGCATCTCATAACAGTGAATTCACATATAAACCCACATAAATCAAGGGAAACCTGTATGTGAATATATCTTACTTCATGTAGTAGTACCATTCAGTAAGAGCAGCTAAATTACTAAATTGACTCAAATAGAAGACAGTCTTAATTAAAAGATGACCCTCCCCCCCCCCCAAAAAAAAATTCTATATGTGGAAAATGTATAAATTTGGTATAGTTTTCCAAGTACAGAATCTAATAATTGGAGGTTTGCATTGAATTTGTCCCCCTTCCACATAAATTTGGGACATCAGGTAGCCTCTTTGCTCTCTGCTTCCCCCCCGGTTTTTTCTCCTGACATCCCCCTCCCCTTTTTACTTTCAGACCCTGCTCCCCCTAGCACATGGAAATAATAAACAAATTTGAAAACAGTAACCTTGAAATGAAACATGGCTGTAGCAATTTTCATATAGTACCCATATACTTAGCTTAGAGTTGATACATGTTACCTTTTTTTAAAATTGCTACAAGTTTTAGCAGAGTTACTCCATAAACACACTTTCAAAAATCACTTTGGCACATACTTAGAGTTCAAACTATGCATGGTAATAGTACAAAATCAAAGGCTCATGATTATACTGCATAGTTCACTGGGCTGGGCCCTACCGGAGTCAACAGCATTTCAAGTCACAGTGGCCCCACAGCTCAGCACTGCACAGTATATGTATACTCCAGAAACCTCCACCCTCCCCAAAGGATCCATATGCTAATTACCCCCCTTCATGACCAGAACATGGTGTTCTTGTCATGAGTCTTGGAATGCTCCAAAAATGTATATGAAAATAAGGCACAGGGCAACCTCATCCGGCTTCAACTCATGGAGAGCAGGGCCATGCTAATTATATATGACAGTCTGAGAGAGGAGATGACAGAGGGATTCTGGGTGAACTGTTTAGGATCCTGTTTGGTGAAGTTTGCCAGACATTTAAGGCTGGTGAAGAAACAGAAATCACTATAAATGGAAAGAAAAACACAGCTTGGGTATGGGAGTGAAGATGAAGTCAAAATGTATTCAATATAGTGGCTCACTATGGCTTGAAAATGTCAGTGATGAGCGGGACTACACTTAATGGGCACTCCCATCAATCCTATTCAGATGGAATGCCCTAACCTATCTTAGTGGTAGGTTTCCATCAGCAATGTAGGCCACGCTCAGTACTGGCTGTATTAAATCAACTTCATAGTTTCTGTTGCTGAGGAAATGCTGCTTTTGGCATAGATTGTGTATTTAGTGAGATTTTTCTTGTATGCGATTACAAGATGTGGGACTTTTCCCATGACAAATGGGGGGGAAACCCTCATCTTGTATTCCAGTAAATACGATCTGTCAGAGAAGTAAGGATAGGCACTGGAAGTAGTTTATAATGTCATCTTTACAGAACCTTGTTTGGATTGACCTTTTTATGATTGGATATAAAGGGGAGAGGAGATCTGATAGCATCTGAGCATGTGGAAGTCTAAATGCATTGAAATAGAGGAGATCTCATTTTCCAGTTCGATATTTGTACAGGTGCTCAAATATCAGGGAGAGATTTTTGACTTCAGGATGTGATAACCTGGAGAACACATTCTCTCTCTCTCTCTCAACACTGTGTTTCAAATTAATGCCCACCTGAGCACCAGTCAATAGTGCCACGTAACTGATATGCATAGTTCTTGCCTTGACTAAAATTTTTGTCAACAACAGCAGGTACTATGAATCCATAGTTGTGAATGTGCAGAGAAAGTGTCTTAGTGTAACTTGTTTATTTTACACACACATTTGTTGAATAGATATTGCCACAAGCAACATATAGGCAACCCTTGCTTTCAGGTTTCCAAGATAAACAGTAAAGTCTGTTTCTCAGAGTGCAGTTTTCTCTTCCGTAACTGATTTTGGAGAGATGAAGACAGAAAGAACAATTACGTTCAGGTCAGCTGAGAGCAGCCTCCTGCAAGTATCATCAATGGTTCAATTTTGATCAGCAAAAACATGAGGGAGGTCATTCTCAGTAGTTGCCCCTCAGCTCTGGAACTCCCTCCCTCTTGAGGCCTGCCACAGCACAAGCCTGAACATCTTTTAGAAGCACTGTAAGACCTTCCTATTTGGGCAGCTGCTTAGCCAACAAAGGTAGGCCAGAGATATTGCATAGTGGGTTCTGATCCGTTAAGCTGCTCTGATCCTCTTGTGGGAAGAACAACATATGAATCTAATAAATAAATAAATAATGTTGCGTGCCATTGCTTCCTCCCACTGCAAGCAGAAATCGAACAGCATGACATATTTTTTCCATGATGAAAACCTTTTCAAGCACTAAGAATAAAACTTGTAAGACTGCCATTTCATGACTTCTTCCATAACAATGTGTTTAAAAAGAGAGAGAAAGTTTGATACATCTCTTAAAGCGGTTGTGACCCGTCCTAGTGCTATCAAAGAACTGCACTAAAATGGAACAAATGGCTATGAAGAGTTTGTCATAAATCAAATTCCTGCTGAGGTGTTCCTGCTTTTTATGGATTGTGGAGTGTCCTGCTTTAATGAGCTGCTTTATTTCTAAGGCCTTAACCTTTTTTTCTTTTGTTGCAAGTTGACTGACTATAATTATATTTCTGAGAATAAACTTTAGGGTGGCTGAGCTTGGGAAGGATTTGGTCAATGATGTTTTGAATGAAGAGGAGAATTAGTTTTGTACCTAATTTCTAAAAAACCTTTTCATTATTGTTCAGAATATCTAATGTTACCTGGATGATAATGTAACTCTTGAAAACTCTTAGTAGTGCTTAGGCATCTTTTTCTGTTGTAACATAACCAGGTACATTTTTGTGTGTAAATGGATCTGGTTACATATATATAACTTATTTCTAGCTATGATTTTAAAATTCTAATTGGTTGTCAATGTTAATTAAGTTTTGTGGTGGACACTACAGGAAAGACAGCAAGACACTAGTAAAGTAGTTTAATTTGGTTGTGACTTGTAGGTTACACATCTAGGACATACCTAGCAATAGCTTGTCTAGTGCTTCTTCCTTCCTTCCATCCTTTGTTATCTGTACTGCATAGGGAGTGCTACTGTTAGCCCTGCATCCCTCAGTTTCACCAGTTGGAAAATTGTTATTAGTTCCCCCCTCTTACTCCTGCATCTTTAACTTGGTCCCAGCACCGTTGATGGCACTCCATTACCCTTTCCATAAAACAAGAGGTGAAGGGATAAGATGAAGTTAAATTTTCCCTGACACTACAATCTCCAACCCCATTCACTATTTTCTTTAGGAGATGCCTCCTACTAATCCACTTAATATCCCGTTTTATCTGAGAACTAGTTGCCCAGCATTCATCTGTAAGGTACTGAACAGTTGTGCCAAGTTGTGACTAAGTGGATTTTACAGCCTAACGTACCCACCGAGTCTACTGAGAAGTCAATCTGACCATTAAAGAAAATTCCTTCCCAGCTCCCAAAAAGGCAACTGTAGTCACACCCAGAATAAAAGGGTTTTATTAATTCCCAAGGAGGGAATTAAAAAAGGAGAAATTTTACTACTTAGTGCCAAGTGGTGTCCCAAGATAGGAAAGGATTTGTAAGCCCCTCCCTCCCTCCCTACTCATTCATACCCATCTTCCCCCTTCCCACAACTTATTCTTAAGTATGAGTGAGCCAGTAGGCTTTTGCCGTGCAAGTTGGAGACAGACCCCACCTGAGAAAGCTGAGTGCCCACAATAGGAGGAAGAGAGACCTAGGATTTTCTTTCCATTGCTTCTGTGCTAGCCTTTTCACCTCTGGGGTTGCATAGGGGAGCTTGGTGTCAGTAAATTCCATGTATTAATAATGAATTTTGTAGAAATGTTGTAGGACATTTGGGAGAAGGACCTTAAAATGGGCTCTCTCAGATATGCAGCCATATGCTTATTTTTAAATTACAATTAAATCTTTACTTCTGAAATTATATTTTGAGAACAGGAAAAGGTAGTCTCTCAAAGCAGTCTCTTTCAAAACATATTCAAATATGCTTCATCAATCTAATTGCCTTCCAGCATGTGGAATTCCTTAAAAATAAAGAATGCCTTTAAATCAGTGTACTAATAATTAAGGACGTCATGCTGACAATAGAGTGATAAACAAATTTACTAATAAATTGTAATTGACCATTACCACTTTCTATTAGCAGCCCTGATTGCAAAGTTTGATTATTTACTTAATTACTAGAACACATATTGACTTTTGATACACAAATGGAATGACACTACTGAGTTTATATACAGCGTATAAATAAGTTGTAGGCCTTTTACTTTTTGAGCCTTGATTAACTTTTTAGTTTAGAATGCATAGGATGGCAGTATTGAAAAACATAAAGCATCCATGCCGTTTCTTTATTGAATATTAGGCCTGTACAAAGTGGCTAGTATTCACTTCAGATTCAGCCAATTTGGGGGCAGTGATTTGATTTGGCAATTTGAATCTCTGTCCTGATTTGATTTGTCTGAATCTGATTTAGAGATTCAACAGCAGCTGAATCTCCAAATCAGCAAGGCCAGGCCCATCCCCTGCTCCTCTCCCAGTCCAGCAATGGCTGCTCCGCCTGCCCCAGCTCCCAGCAGTTGGGGGAAAAAAGCTCTGTCTCAGCAGGTGCTGCCAGGCAGGGGGCAATCACCACTGTCCCACACTGTATGGGGGGGCTGTGCAGGAGCCCTCAAAACCCCCCCACTCCCCCAGCCTCTTCATGGGTGTCCCGCAAGGGCCAGCTCCGTTCCTTTAAGAAAAAAAAAAAACCCTGAAGAAACCCCAAGACTCACCACTCCTCCTGGCAGGGGCAATCCCTGCTGCCCCATGCCACGTGGGGGGCTCTGCAGGAGCTCCCAAAGCCCCAAGGCTGCACCAGGAGCGGTGAGTCCTGGGGCTTTTGTTGGCTCTTTTTCTTAAAGGGCCAGAGCCCCAGCAGGCAAGGCAGCTGAGGGGGGCCAGGGGAATAGTGGGGGGTTGCGGAGGCTTGTGCAGAAACCCCCCATGTACAGTGGGGCAGTGGGGATCATCCTTCTGCCCAGCAGCACCCAGTGAGCACTGGGGCTCTTTTTAATGTACCGAGCTGGGGCAGACTGGGGCAGCCATGGGGGGGCTGGGGGAGTGGGCAAGGGCCAGGGGGCCTGGGGGAGCAGGCAGGGGTCATGGAGGCTGGCAAGGGTACCCCCAATGGTTACCTCCCCCCTCCCTCAGCCCTCTTTGCCCTCTCCTAGTACTTACCAGCTCAGAGTAGCTGCATGTCCTCCCTGCTGCTGCCACCAGGGACTGCCTGAATCATCAAAGCTCTCCAAATCTTTGCCAAAGATTTGGAGAGCTTTGAATCAATTTGGCCTTTAAATTGGTCCCCTGATTCAATTTGGAGATTTGGCCACCAATTTGCGCCAAATCTCCTCCGAATTAAATCACCACCTAAAGCTTTGCACAGCCCTATTGAACATCTATGCAGAGTTGAATACTGAACAGACAGCCAAAGAGATCTGTACTTTGCTATCCCATAAATGAAACAAGTGAGGGAACCTGACAAATGCAAAGTAGTAAAAGTGTCTATGATTAAAAACTGATTTCCTTTCAACTCTGTTGTTTGCTTGCAGATTGATTTATATCAATGTAGAAAAATGGATAATAGAAGTGGAATTTTAGATCTGAGTTTAAGGCTGTGCCCCCTGTGGGGAATTATTACTCTGAAAACTTTAATTTATCACAAGCATATCTAGTCTGAACTAGTGAAAAATAATTAATCCTTGCACTGCCACTCTGTATCAGGTCTATATGCCTTGTCATAGTGGCCTCCTAAGCCATTCATGTTTACTCAGAAAGTTGATTTTGTTGTAGAGACTTTCAAAGAACCAGAACCAAACAATTCTTTAAGTGATCTGCCACTCACCAATATGAATTATTAATGCTGTCTATTAAAAACTAATCTTACTGTACCAGGGTGAAGGAAGAAAAGCAGAGAAGAACCAAAATCACCAGTTTATAAAGCACTAAGCAGGTCCTGATTTAGCTGAGTCAAATTTTGCTTTTCACCGTAACATTAGGTAGTGGTAGTGAAGTATGAGAGAAGCTCTCTTTGAGAATGGAGGCAAGAGCCAGCCACATTTAATCTTGTTTTGCAAGAGACAGCTGGGACTGCTGATTTGTGCTGTGTCAGCCACTGTGTGTGTATAAAGGGGAAAAGTGTCTTATCACTTGAATTTTAGCATTCTTTAGCAGAAAAGTTCTTTTCTTTTCTTTTTAAAATTGGCTCAGCAAATGGGTTGTGTGTGACTGTAACCATAACTGCATTATAATTAGCTCTACCAGGAGAGTACACAAATATTATGTGCAATTTTAAGGTGGCTTTTGAAAAAACCTTCACTAAATCTTAAAGTGCATTGCATTGTTAAATTATGGCAGCAATTAAGTTTATCTCAACTTTTCACTAAATGTATCTTCGGTAAAGGTTGAAAATGATTATCTGGTTCAGTGGTTTGAAAACTCCTTTGCGTATGTTTGGAGAGTTTTAAGTATTTTTCAGTTACTTGAGAAAGTTCAAATCACCAAGCAGTACTAGTGAACTTAATTCCCAAGGATGTTTTTGGAGACTTTAGTGATCTAAAATTGTTTTCTAGCTATTGACATCCTAAAAATTAAACAACAGTCAGTAATTTTCAAATGTGACACAAGTAACAAAAGAAAGGAAGTACCAGAATAAAAATGTAGGGAGGAGGAAAGGAGGCCTCCTATCAAATATAATATAAAATATGAACATTTCTTTAAGGTGTATTTAATGATTTCAGTGTTTATACTAACACATTAACAAAAAATGTCATTTTCCCCATTTCTAGCAAGATTTCTATATCAAGCCCTTATTGATCTAACAATTTAT
>JAGPOW010000261.1:215092978-215108791 GCA_030014935.1 Caiman crocodilus | reverse complement strand
AAAAAAATGAACAATGGACACTGACAGGCTTTCTAATGGATTAGTAAACTAGTTGGCCAAGTTCATGAAACTCTTGCATTTAACTTCGAAGGTACTTCTCTGTGATGAACACAACATCTGGTCAGTTCCAGTTCCAAAATACAGGAATGTTTCAAGTATGAATGGACAGAACCAAATTTATTTAGGCAAAATCAGAGTGGCATCTGGTTAGTAGAGTCCTGGGTTCAGCTACCTTTGTAATTCTGTATAGATCAATGCATTTCTTGATGGCAAAAATTAACTTGTTTCTGCTTAACTGTTTATTTTAGCATAGCACATGTTCTAATTGAGTTTAAAATATTGGATACTCTTGAAAGGGGAGGTAAAAAAGAAAAAGAAAGGAGAATAGAAAGGGTAGGGAATGAAAACAGTGCACAAAGATTTCACCCTCAATAGGAGGAGAATGAAAGGACTGTGCCATGTTGAAGGCGAGTAGTATGAGCAGAATACAAACAAGCACCCTGACGTAGAAGTCAGGGGCACACAACTCCTGCCAGAATATGTGGTATGCAAAACCCTAGGGGGCAAGGACACTGGAAATAGAGCATGTACAACCTCTGGGGAAAAAATAGGAGATATTCGGAGAGTGAAGGGAAAACAGGGAAAGGGGACAATGGTAGAGTGCTCGTGGCATGGAGGCTAAATATGGCAGTGAAAGACGGGAGAAAAAGAGGCTCTGCTGTATGCCATAAACTTAGGCTACAGAAATAACAGTATGTATAGTCTTTTACTTCCTTTTGTCCAAATTGATGCGTCAAATAGGGGAATATTCCAATTATTTTGTTTGTGATCTATGCCCTTGAACAGTTTTAGTGATATTTTTGGTGGTCTCCCATTTTAATACCGTTTTGGAGGTTTCTAGTGCATAAAGAGCTAGAATCATTGCTCATGAGGATACAAGAAACTAAATAAATGTTGTATATTAAACAATATGAGAAATAATAACAAAATTCTACCATGCTGACTCTGCCTTGAGAATAAAGTTAGATGGTGCAATGTAAAGCTTTGTTTCAACATCTGACAGACATGCTTTGCATCCTAATACATAATGTCTGAAGACTGTGCTTGAAAGAGTGCCTTTTCCAAGCCACTTCCTATTTGTAGGAGAATAGAGCAGCTGATTTTTAGAGCAAAAACCTCCTCAAGGACTCAGTTCAACAGTGCAAATTAAGCATTAACCAAATATAGTATTGCACCTGCCGACTTCTTATCAACCAAACAGTAAACCAGATTGCTCAGAAGATGTGTGGATTACAGTTTACAGTGATAAGTGGTAGGAAGTTCGCTTTATGGGGTCCAGTTCTGACGTCCCCCATATTTGTATACATGTTAGTTTAAAAGAGTTATAATCATAAGTATAAATCTTTGGGCTCAACTATCCAAGAGTCCCTTACATTTTTCTTTCAGTTCATGTATTTTTTCAAGGGGATACCAATACAATCTTGTTCTCTTTGGATGCTACTTCTATACTCAGGGCTGGAATAGATAGCCTTATAATCTTGCGCACAACTACCCAGAAAACTTGAAATTAGATTAATTCAAACCCCCAAAAAGCAGCTATAAATTCTCACTTTAGCTAATGAAACAGTTAAAGCTGCAATTCTCCCCTGCACTGTTAATAACTCCCTGGTGACTTTGCACATTTACTATTGGGAGGGGGAATTAAATATGAAATCATAAGGGCCAGATGTTGCTCTGTAGGAGTATTGGAGTCAAAGATGTATGCAGAATATGTGTAGCACAATAGGCACCGCACTTGTGCCTTGCTGAAGACCTTTCTCATGCACACCTGAGGTTTTTCTGCAGTATTTAATGTCTATAGGAGAAGGGATCAAGGAGGATAAAGGTGAAAATGCATGCTTCTCATTCAGCATCAGTAAATAGTGTGTATAGTGTTTTGAATAGCTGATAAACGCATAGTAAATGTAAAATATCTAAAATAAAAACATCTAGACAAAAAAAAATGCATTTTTCCTTCTTCGCATGATATTTTTCCTCATAGCAGCAGACATATAAAAATGTAAAGAGTAAAATCATACATCAAATAAGGAAAGAGCTGCTGTATTCCACTATAAAAATAGTACTGTGGAAGCCTTTCTCCATTACTGTAATACTGCAGCTGCTTCAGTGCACAATACATCTGCCAGAGAAAGAGAGGTACTAACACAAAGCAGTGGCAGCTATCTGCCTTTTTCCTTGTGAGTGAAAAAAAAGGAGTTTTGACTTTCTTGTCAAAATCCTGCAAGTGAACAGTAGGAAGGGCAGCCCACACCTTTGCTGAGTTATATACTGAGCCAATACAAATATGATCAATATGAAAATAAAAAGCATATCTTTTTTTTTTCCTTTCCATGATTTCACACTTAGCCTATGAGGCTCTTGCCAAGCTTGAGCTCTTTTGAGTTGGTCATATGTGATACAGCATTTACCCATTTAGAAAGCAGCAAATAGAATAATTTTATACCCTCACTACTGCAAACAGCATTCTTGCAGGCAGAGCAACATTGTGCTTCAGTAGCTGTACAGTATAAAAGTTAGGTTGATGAGAGCACTAATGCTTGAAAAACTTTCATTTTTTACTCTGTGCAAAATGCCTTACCCAGTGACAAAATTAGTTAGCACCATTTCTCTAGGACTTTAAGTTCTTAGGTTAGTGATGCTTCCCTTTCGCCTTTTTTCCATTTGTATTAGCACCCAGAGATCCTATTCAACTCATATTAGTGAACCCTGTCATGCTTGTGTCTCTACAAGTGCATAGAGTTACTCAGTTCCAGCCTTTAACAGAATACAAGGAATGCAAAAGATGCTGACAGTTAGAAAAAAAGCAATGTAATCTAAAGGCCAAAGCTAAATATTTTGGGTTTCTTGCTACTTTGAGGGGTGGAAGGGTTAAACATTTTTTTAGATATTTATTATAGTTGGCTTAAAGGGCTCTTTGGGGATTCTTCAGGGATTCATATAAAGAATAGCTAGAGAGGAAAAAGAAAAGGTCAGTGCCTGGACTGCCTAGAAGGGCAGGCTGGGCCAGGTCAGGGGCTGTGCGCTGTTGGTGTTAGAGCATGGGTTCTGGGCTGTTGCGGGAAGGGGTGAGGGGATGCTAACTGACCCACGGCAGCTCCCCAGAACTGCCTATATGACCTGTAGGTAAAAATTATTGCCCACCCGTGCCATAGTACATATGCCACATGTGGTGCTGGCAGACTCTGTGTGTAACATGAAGTAGATTGGGGACAGGACAGACCACATACCTGCAATATAGGGCGGGAAGCAGAAAGCAGTGCAGCAGATCAGGCAGGAGAATGGGATCCAAGTGACACTCAGGCTGCTGCAAGGTTCATCTATGGCATACCTGCTGAAATAGTTTAGTTCCCACTCAGTTTAACTCAAATGAAAACTATAGATGCCCTGTTTTCAGTAGTATTTTACTATGTAGTAGCCAGTATAGTAAGAACAGGCTTATTATTCTAATTAAGATGTTCCCTATTAAGGGAAAAAAGCAGGGAAGTGCTGAAACAAATTTACACAAGAGGGTTTTGGCATTTAAATTGGTATGAAGAAATTATAGTAACAAAGTGCCAAAATAAGATGCAAAGATAGAATCTAAAAGTGCCTTAAATATGTTTTCTGACTGCAATGTCGAAGTTCTCTTCCCATAATTCTGCAGCCTGAAGGGTCAAGCTTCATGTTTTCAAAAGGGCTTTTTCCTTCTATTGCTTTGAAGAGGAGCAAATTTTTTCTCCTTTGCTGTTGTTAAAAGTCTTTGTTAGTAACTTTGGTTCCCAATTCATTACTGCAGTCATGTTTTCCAAGCCTGGTATAGGAGATAAACCCTTTGCAAATGAAGACAGCATCCATTTTCCTTGCACCTCAGGCCACACAGAATTGATTGGGGTAATAAAATGACAGCACCTTGTAATATACTGACGGCTCTTTAATTTGAAAACTAGTTCCAGCCTGATTCAAAGCTTGTTTAAAGCTAATTTATGGATTGCGTAATTTTCAGCTGGACCAAGGTAAAGGATGATGTATGAAAACTGATACGGAATTAGTGTAATATATTCAAACCTGTCATGCTAAACTTGGGAACTGTGGGGTTTTTTGTTTGTTTGTTCTCAATTGTTCATTTTTTAAGTAGCAGTATTAGGAAAATAATTTGCTTTACATAAATATCATTGTGTAAATTTCTCATCGTCTTGTCTCATGTAACTTCATATGCTTTCTGTGTGTCTAAACAATGTAGTGTAAGTGTGCATTTATATTATGCTTTGAAGAATCTATTCATTTTTTTGTTAAAATTAAAGGGTGTCTGCAAATTCATTGTACAGCTAAACAGATGCTGTGACTTAGACTGGAAGATGGTTACAGTATGTTTTCAAGTCATATTTGAGGTTGTCAGTTTTTTACAATAAAATCTGTTTAGTTGTCCAGGGAAGAAAATTTTAGTTGCTCTATTTCAATTTTGTGTGTGCACACACATGCCCACTCAAAAAAATAAATACACCTGAGTTGTATGAAGTAAAATTTGGGGGCTTTTAAAACTTCTTTTTAATGTTCATGAGCATATAGATGTATATATATGAGAGGAATTTTACAAAATTCTGTACTCATGAATTTTAGAAATTATTTTGGAAAAAAACAGCCCCCAGATTTGGCCTACAACATTATCATGAAACGAGGAACGTTCTCTTGAATTGTATCTATTTTTTTTCCTCCTAAAATCCGTCACTTTTAGATAGTCCACCCACAATTCACACCTGTTTTAAAAATTGATTATTTCTGCATGCAGTACAAATCTATGTATGCACAGTAGAGAAGAAAATTAAAAGGAGCCATGTTGAAATGAATGGTGTCACATTAAAAAGCTAACAGAAAATTGTGCCAAATATAAAAAATCTAAAGGTAGTAATGAACTAATATTTTAATTTTTTTCTGAAAGTTTTATATAAGAGGTTAAATAAAATAACCAAAAGTGATGTGGTTCTTATTGAAAAAACATATAAGTATTTATCAACACTTTACACAAGAACATTATTTTGGCCAGCTGTTGGTTTGTATTTTTCAAGGATTGAAATTGAAAGTTGTTTCATATTCCATTTTCTGTGTGACTGCCTATGAAAATTTTCTTTCTGTAGTCTTAATTTGAGCTATTGTCCTACTAGTATTTTAATTTTCATGAGCACTACAGGCACATAGAATGAAAGCACTAGAATGAAAAGTGGGTCCATCATAGAAAATTAGATTTGGCAGCAGGTCATCTAGTCCAGTGGTTCTCAACCTTTTTTGTACCAGGACCTGTTTGTAAACATTGATGGCCAGTCCTGACCTAGTAAATAATTTAAGCAGCTAGCCTTCTGCTAGCCTGCAAGGCAAAACCTATGGTTTTCCATGTTTTTCTCCTTTAAAAGAGATTTTGTATGTTTTTTCTGTGATTGTTCACAACCCTTTCATATATTCTCACATGCTGCATGTTGAGAAACGCTGATCTAGTTCAGTCTCCTGCTCTCTGGCTATCTTGTTCCAGTGCTTTACTACTCTCCTAGTGAGGAAGTTTCTCTTCATATCTAACCTAAACTTCCCTTGTTGCAACTTGAGACCATTGTCCCCTGTTCTGTTATCTACCACTGGTGAGAACAGTCTAGCCCAGTGGTTCTGAACTGGGGGGTACATCTACCCCCAGGGGGTATGTGAGATATATTTCATTCATTTTCTAACACAGGTCAAAGGACCTAAAAAATTAATTTTCCATTGAAAGGGTGTATGTGAAGTCTCATTCTGAGACCAAAGGGTACATCTGCTGAAAAAGGTTCAGAGCTGCTCGTCTAGCTCTATCTTCTTCGTAGCCACCCTTCCAGAAGCTGAAGGCTACTATTAAATCTCTCAGTCTTCTCTTCTCCAGACTAAATAAGTCCTTAGCCTTTCCTCACAAGTCATGTGTCCAGCCCCCTAAGCACTTTCGTTGTCCTCTGCTGGACTCTATCCAGTTTGTCCACCTCCTTTCCGCAGTGGGGAGACCCAAAACTGGACACAGCACTCCAGATCTGGCCTCACTAATAGAGGGGAAGAATCATTTCCCTCAGTCTGCTGCCAATACTCCTACTAATGCAACCCAGCATGCTGTTGGCCTTCATTGCAACAAGGACACACTTTTGGTTCATATCCATCTTACTGTCCACTGTAACCCACAGGTCCTTTACTTCAGAGCTGCTGCTTATCTGGTCAGTCCGCAGTCTGTACCTGTGTATGGTTCTGTTCCTTCCTAAGTGCAGGCCTTTACATTTGTTCTTACTTCATGAGATTTCTTCTGGTTAATCCTCCAATTTGTATAAGTATCTGTGAACTGTAGCCCTACCCACTAGTGTATCTACTACTCACCCCAGCTTGATGTCATCTGCAGACTTGCTGAGGGTGCTTTCTATCCCATCTTCCAGATCATTGCTAGTAATCTTCTGTATGTGTACATTGAATGGTCCCCTGTATATCAAAGAGAGCAGTCACACCAATCTTGCTGTCTGGGGAGGCTTGTAGCAAGGTCAGATTATTACAGTAGTTCTGTATTTTTAACCTGGACACACTGTTAATATTACCCCTTGTTTGTTTTCAAAATTAAATTACCAAGTAGCCACAAATTGTGTGCATGTGGCATTTACATTCCTGTAAAAGTGACTATTTTTCAGTAAACTGGAAGCTCTGCTTCTTTAACGGTGATTTCTCCTTATAATTTATTCATTAATTTAATGAATACTGTGGTCCATTAGGAAGATATATTGTGGCTTCAGAATGCAGATATATGGCCCTCCATATGTTGATCAGAAAATTAAATGGTACTTTAATGAAACAAGAAGGCTCAGACAACAGAATGGGTATATATAAAATAATTTGCATGATAAAGGCTTGCAAATAGTTTCACAGTTTGAGGAGGGAGAGGGTTAGTTTTTTGAGGGAGGTTGTTTTTGTTTGTTGTTTGTTTGTTTTTCTATCTTCCAAAAGATACAGATGAAAACTCCCTTGGTACAATCTGAAAATTAGCAAGTTAGGTTCCCTGTAACTTTAAAACCCTGTAATTCAATCCCCTGCAGGGCTAAGGGACAAGTACCTTAATAAGAGGCTCTTATATTGCCATAAACTCTTAATAATCCCTCTCGGCAAACAGTAGGCAAACTTAGAATAAGAATTTAGAAAAATGAGGATTTCTTGTGTTAGAGTTTAACTGACAAGACTGTCTCACCTACAAGTTATGTCTCTACTATAGATAGTGTGATGAAAAGAAATAACTAGGGCCTGTCTGCCTAAGAGATGAAAATAACTTTTATGTGCATATTTTCTGAATATATCTAACATTAGTTACCTTGTGCAGAGGATGGGCCTATATATGTCTATCTTATTTCCATGCAAGTCAAAAGAAGTTCAGTAAATAGAGTTGATGCAAGAACGAGTCCCAATTAAAATATAGGAGTCTTTTAGAGGTTTGTTGTGGAGGTTACCTAATGGCTATTCATGCACTACATAAAGGACAATCATGTGCTTTAACTTCTCACTCACGATAACTACAGTCTAGTTAGGAGCTTTATTGCTGGCTCTGTATTTAGTCTTCATGATACTGGAGCTTTTGGAAAGAGAAGTTTTGCAAAATTAATCTGGAGTTTTGTGGTTCTCAATAGTAAGAAAAGGAGGTAAGAAACTTCCTGATAGAAATTTTACATTTTGCCATCTTTTCAATAGAAAGGCTTTTTTAAGGTCAAATAGTTATGATTCTGATGCAGCACTTTCAGGTTTATTTTCACATTTGGGCTTTGGCAACCATAAGCTGTATCACCCCAAAATTCATACCAGAGCTATTACTTAGTCACATTGTGACAACGCTGGTGAGAAATCCTTATGCAAGGCTTCTGCTCCTTTTGGCATTTTTACTATTGTCAGGTAAACATTAACAGGAGCAGTATCCCACATGATAATTTGCATTATATATGAGTAACCCAGCTAACCTAGAGGAGTCAGAATAAGCACAGTATAAAAAACTGCTGCATTCTGGTATTATAGGACAGTCTGGCATTTGTGACAGCACTGTAGGAATTTCCATCACTCTTATGTGACTGTCTCTTGTCCCTATCTCTTTCCACCAGTCAAGGAAGTTATTCTGTTGTGCTACAAAAGCAAGAAAAGAAAAACAAACTGGGCTGTAGATACTTATCTTTTTAGTTTGTTCATTTTTAGAGTGTTTTGGCTATGCTGCTACTGAAACTCCTCAAGCAGTTGAGTGCAGAAGGTAGAGATAACACTGCTTTTATGTGAATCACAAAAATACTTGAACTGGAAGGACTTGTCATGGTATTGTAATTATTAAACTCGGAGGCCTGCATTCTTTACATGAATTCAACAGACGTATTAAATTATTCTACCTCCCAGTCCCAAAGAAATCCTTCAGGCTGTCCAACCACATAACATGCCTTCTATTTATTCCTTCTCACCTAATTATTCATTGGTCCTCCATAGGCTTCCCCATGGTGCAGTGTGCTGGTCTTGTTTCTCTAACCAGGGCACTAAAATCAATTTGAAATTAACTGATGTTACAAAAATAGTACTAAATTCAGTTTTTCTTTTGTCTTCCGTTTGCTAGCTTTAAGGATCTGAATAGTTTTACCCAACTATTTGAAGAGAAACAAAAGGAACAACAACAAAGGAAATGATCCTTAGAGTAGTTGCAACATATAAATGGTCCAAATGGAAGCATAACAATGAAACAGTTATAAAGAAAAATGTGGATGGATTTCAGAGCCTCAGACCCTTTACTCTTTGTCTTTTGAATAAACAGGCAGAGCAAATGTATAAATCGCAAACACTTTATTTTATAAACCTAAAACTTGAATTTTTTTGTGGTTATTATGTTAGAGAAACTTAATAACAAGCTTCTCAGCTTGAAGTTTCCAAGAGTACACCGTTTGATTTCCTTGAATCTAGACAAAAGGGAAGTGATACATGAGAAGCATGTATTCTGCATTCAGTATAATGATATCTAAAATAATTTTTGTAATGAGCTTTACAGCAAGATCAGTAGGGTTAGCACAGATTAACAGATGGGTTCCATATTGTCAAACACTGCAGTGTAGTTATCAAGCCCACAATAATCGAGAAGAGTTATTTGTATGCCTTTAATTTTGTCCCATCTAATGTAATTTTGACCACGCTAATATAGACAAATACAGTGAAGAGTCAACATAAAGTAATTTAGAACATAAAATACAAACTGTCTAAGAGTTTCGTCCCTCATGTGATATTATTTTGCCGTAGTGTTAGACCTGCCAACAGATTCAGGAAAAACTTTACCCAGATTCTATACTAGCTGATTGTACAATGAGCCATACAATAGATTTACATCTATTTACATACAATAAATTATATTATAAAAAAAATGTTGAATTGAATTGTACGTTTGAAAGCATTAATTGAAAATGAAAAGGAGAATGAAATTGGCCAAATTCTGTTTTTAAGTATCCCTGGGTTTACAAGTATAGCATCCACTTCTACCACTATGTGAAAGGATACATCTTTTTCTGTATGTGAACCTTGTATAATTTAGTAAAGTTCCAAAGAACCTAAGTTCATTTATAGGGAGTGCCATACTAGGTCAGTATCCTGTCTCATAGTGGTAGAAGTGGATGCAATAGAGGGAGAGCATTAAATTAAATCTCTCTAGGGTGACCTATCCACTATTCCCTGACATCCACCTTTTCACAGGGTTAGAGGTGCCAGAAGAAACATTCCAACTCCAGTTGTTTTCAGTGGAGTGAGTTTTATAGTAGGATTTTTTGTTTGTTTTTTGTTTTGCTGTGAAGTGGTGTGCAGGACAAATTTAACATGTATGCTGATAGTATGTAGCAGGGAAAGTACCAAACAAGACTGTGAGGCAAGGGGAAGATGGGTTAAGCCCATTATATTTTACACTTACCTGCTAATACTGTTCTTGTTACTGTACTTTCTTCTCCTATGTTTTAAGTTAATTTACATATATAAGATATTCTAAATCAGTCCAAATGCTGCTGTTTTGCCACAAAACATCAGTTTAAGATTAACCCTAACCCTATGTTCAGTTCCAGCTCTCACTGCGAATTGGCTTGCATCTAAATTTGTGCTAAATATCAATGGTATTTTGATACACAAAGTTGACCTATGAAATTGGGTTGTATTCTTTCTTTAATGTTATTTGCTGACTTATCATATACTTGCTAGTAGTAGTATATTAATCCATGTTTAATGTCTAATGTAATTGATTTTAAAATAATAGAAGAACATAGATTGCTAGGAGTAAATTTTCTCTCTATATAAGGCTCCAAATATATGGACTATATATACCTTACACAAAGTTCTTTGTCTTCTGGTATCTTCCCTCACATTCCCAATCCACAGAATAACTGTTACTTATTTGTGTTTCCAAGGGATAGTTACAGGATAGAATACACCAGAGTTGAGGGTAACCTTCAGAGAATATGTAAATATCCTAGATGTGACAGTATATGATACCAACAGGTACAAAGAACATGTGTGATAATATTAGGGCAGTCACATAAGCAAGATGTGAGACGAGAATATTAGCTGTTAGTTCTTACAAAGGAAGCTAGAAGTCAGGGTTCTGATAAATACTAAATTCTTGAACAGACAGCAAACCAGCATGTAACCAACATCAAATGAACCCCCTCCTCATTCTCACCCCCATCCCTTTCACTTCAAATATAAAGGTGTCTTTTATAGGTCCTTCTATTTTTAGAATTTTGCAAAAGCTTTACAGTCCTAGGCCTATTTTATTTTTGTTTAATTATGATTATTCCTTGGGTAGACTTTCTTCCGGAAGATTAGCCACTAGGGCAATTTAACCTGCCATCCAATTTTATTTTTTCGCTTTTGCAAAAAAAGTACTAAGATCATTTCTGTCATTTTCCAGTGCACCATTTGGAAATACATTTGGATGTACATTCTCTGCTAAGCAGAAATACCTGTCAGATTTTGTTTGACGCCTTATAATTATTGAAGCCTAACCATTATAGTAATACTGAACTTATCCCCAGGTCTCAAATAGTAGAATCATCAAATCATAGAAAATGAGGGTTGGATGGGACCTCAGGAGTTCATCTAGTCCAGCCCCCTGCTCAGAACAGGACCAGCCCCAACTAGATCATCCCAGCCAAAGCTTTGTCTATCTGGGTCTTAAAAACCTTCAAGGATGGAGATTTTACAACCTCTCTGTTCACATCTAGTTGCAGCATTGTGTCCTTACTTAATTCATATTTGAAGAAAGTTCTTTTCCCTTTGCTAAATTTGGAAACTAAGGCATAATACTTAGCACTTGTAGGATACTTTACATTTTCAAATACCACATCAAAAGTTATTGGTTCTCACAATACTGCTGTGAGGAAAGTATGCAGTTATCTCCATTTTATAGGTGGAAAAATTGAAACAGAGGTTATGTGGCTTGCCCAGGACAAAATATTTTTTTTTTTGAACTGTGGAGTTCTTGGCTATTATGCCTGTGCTTATAACATGGGCCCTCAAAGTCTATTTGATGGAGTACCACTGCAATACACTGCTGAGGGGTCTATTTGTCTCTGTTGCCCTCAGGATTCCGAACCGTCAAATGAGATGGTAGCAGAGGCCCCAGGTAAAGTGGTACCCTCTACCTCAAGAAGTAGCTCTGAAGAGCTGGTATCGGTGGCACAGAAACATCCAGAAGAGGTAGGACTTTCTGTGTCTATTGTATTCCAAACGTAACTGTTGAGAATTTAGGTTTGCCACAGTTTTTCACTCCTCGTCTTGTTTTAGTTACAAAAAGGCTTTGTTAAAAATGGAGTGCAGACTAGCCCTTCTATAACAATCCTGTTGAAATTTCTAGGGCCTCAAGTCTCACTGCCTAGAACTAAAGCTGTTTGCTCTGCTGTCGTTAGTAGAGAATCCTGCTATAGTAAATGGCTGGAATTTCCAGTAATCTTGGAAAATATTTTTGTTTATTCCTTCTATTGTAACCAAGACAAGAGCCAAGAGCTTATTCAGACTGTGAAACAGTCAAATCCTATATTAGAAAGTTGTTTATTAATTTATTTATTTTAGGGGAGGGATTTTTTTGTTTTGGGCCTTTTGGTGTAAGGCTATTGCCAAAATTCACAGATTTGGACTAGTTTAGCCATGATTTCAAAGAACTTCCCTCTCATTTTTAAAGAAAGCTACCAGGAAACGGAACTTTAATGTATTTAGCTACTACAGATGTGTTCATTTGAGCACCAGGAGTTACTTGCCTAGTCTAATCATATGGCCAAATTCCACATTGTTCTGACAAAACTTTGGTTCCTTGTCCATAAAAGTCCATTCAGTGTTAGCTACTATATTATTACTCAAATGCCACTGCTTGAGTTTCCCTAGAATAAAAAAAAATGCTGGAAGGATTCTTTTAAAATGTCATGATTGTATGACTGACAATTTGTACTTCTCTTGTCTCTTGATATGAGAATGTATTTGCATGATAAAAACGTAAGTGTTAAAAATGTAATAAAAAGAAGACTGAGCTGAATAGTTAAACCCACCGTACTTCTAAGAGGTTAGCATCCAGTTTCATCCAGCAAGTTTCAGGTCATGAGTTCATTCCAAAGTAAAGCTTAAGATGCATTCTGCCAACCCATGAAACATACTTATTTCATAGTCAAGAACTGCTTAGCTGTGTTAGTCTAAAGCCAGGCAGAAGGTAGGACAGAGAGGTACCTTAGAGACTAATTGGTTCAGAGAGGCATAGGAGAGAGACAAACCTGTAAAATCAAAACCTCTTTCATATTGTGGAAGCATCTTTATATATTTTATATATTTTTCTTCTTTTGACAAACCTATCGGGAAATGTTTCTAGATCAATTGGATATTATATTAAAACCTATCTAGTCCTTTTTGAGAGTTCCTCTGATTTCAGTTCTATTCATAGAAAAGGATGTAACTCTTTGCTGTTAAAAATATTATTTATTAAAAATAAAAAATATATTAACTTCTAGAATTTCCTCTCTCCTCTGATTCTATATCTCATTTCTATATCTAGTGAGAAAGAATAGAGTCTTCTTCATAGGCAGGTCAAAAATATTCCAGAATAATGCAGATTAGTACTAATAACAATTCAATACATCTTGAATATTAGAAGGAGAGTTTTGAGAAGAAAGGAATTTGGATGACTAAGAATTTGCCCTCAAAAAAGCCTGTTAAAGTAGTTTGTGAAGGAATAACACTTTCTCCAAAGATGCTGATTTTAGATTAAGAATAGAGAGTTTTATGACTGGATTTACATGAGATATTTGGTGTAGGACCCTTCACTGTAAAAGAAGAGGACCAGTAGTATTTTTTCCAGATTCTTAGATGTTATCAGTATTTTGGCAAATCACCATGATGGGGAATTAGGTTAAGCTGCACATGAATGGCCAGTGCTTTAATTTTTTAAATTCTTCTTTCAGTCAATTTTCAAACTGCAGCTCTATACTTTTATTCCATCTGTTTAGAATTATACCAGCTAACACTTGGATTGACCTGTATTAGTTTACTAATAACTAGTTAATACCATAATTTGTATCCCATGTGAATTTGTTGTTGATGAGAGAGCCATTGTTCAGAAATGCATATAACAATGAAAGCTGAAGAAATGCAGAAGTCTAATGGGTAGTAGACTGAAAGACTCAAAACTGCAAAGCATTCAAAAAGGAAGGCTGAATTAAATCAGTGGTGAAAACAGATTTCAGTTTTGGCTGCAGAAGACCAGTTCATAGTGAAGATGCTTTGACATATCCTAATAACTATGTATTAGTAACTAAACTAAAATTTTCCACTGACAGTGATGTTTCTTTATCTAGGATACGTAAATACAAATGTAATACTTTTGGAGTTTTCTGAAGTTTGCCACTTTTTTTACTGTTGATGATATTTGTGGGGGTTTTGGCCAGTCATCTTGGGTCATTCTGTTTGGCTTTGTTCTTGCTAATATAAGTAACATAAATAAGAGGTAAATTTGGAACTTTCACTTCTCTCTGTGTGATATGAAAATTTCATCCTAGATGAATGGGAAGATCAGTGGGACTCTAGCTGTCATCACAGCCTTCTCTCTCTAACCTGGTTTATGTTCATATCTGGTTTCAAATTAGATTATAATCTGTATATCATGGGACCATCTCTACCTATGCGATTACTGCACATAGAGTATAGAGAACTCTGAATCTTCTTTGGGGATTTAGACACATAGTTAGAATAAAATCTTTTATTTCGTGTTTTCGCCTCATTGTCATAGGTCATGAAAGACCAAGGGAAGTGTTATAGATTAGTGTAGGTGAGTTATGGCAGCCCAGCAGGTGAAGAAAAGTAATTGTATCATATTTTAAGATAGAAGGAAATTTGAAACTTTATTAAGCAACTATACATTTCTTATTTAAACAAATTAAAATGATAAATTATTGTACTGTTATACCATGTCACTCTCAAAATCCACATTAAACTTGTTTTTTTCTTCTTATAATGAGGATTTATTAGAACACCACCACATTAGGCTGTGTAGGCACATCTACACAAGACATTTATTGCAGAGTTGACTAATTAACTCCACAGTAAGATGGCAGCACCTATATGTGCAGTGCTATTAGGCCAGAATAAACTAATTAACTGCCAGACACAAGTACTATCCTACAGCGGATTTATTTACTAGGAGTATGTGAAATGCACCATATTTAATTCAGTTTCAGCCCAAATCAGGGACAGTGATTAAATTCATTGATTCAGTTCAGTTCATCCGAATCTGAAGATTTGATGCTGATTCAGAGAATTGGCGATTTGGCCATAGATACAGCTTTAAATATTTTTTCTATGTACCTCAAGGTACCAGGCATGGCTTGTGAATGCTGCGATGCTGGGGCAGATGAAGCATCTGTGCGCGGGGGGAGTCCCCCACATACTTGGCGGCAGACCCAGAAGCGGACTGGAGGGACCCCAGCACACTCCCCGGTGGCTCTGGAACTGCTTCTGGTCCGTTTCTGAAAAAACATTTAAAGCTGTGTCTATGTCCAAGTCATCAAATCTCTCCAGATTGATTCAGGGGGTTCTGATTCGATTCAGAGAGATTAAAGGGTCTCCTGATTCAATTCAGATTTAGAGATTTGGCCACCAAATCGGGCTGAATCTCCACCAGATCGAATTGGGGACTGAAGCTTCGCACAGCCCTATTGTTTGCTCTGCTTCAGCACGTGTAGATGCTGACAGGGCTGGTTGGGAACAAGGGTGCTTCAGTGCAGAGGCTGCCCCACACTGAATCACCCTTGTACCCCAGGCAGCCTTTCCATAGTATGTTGAGACAGACAGAGCAGCCCCAGGAGCCCTTGCTAGCTGGGGATACTCCACTGTGGCTCAGTATGCTGTGGTCCTGGGCACATGTTCAACCACAGCACCCAGGAGCATTAAATGCTGGCACAAACTGCACTGGAGTTTACTCAGCCATAGGAATTGCATGCATAGACGTGCCCTCTGTGTGCTCACCGTGAACTTGGAACTTGGAAACCCGGTGGGACCTGACCCATGACTGGGCCGTAGGCCTCGATGGCTATGCCCTTTTCAGGAAAGATAGGGTGGGGAAGTGAGGCGGTGGGGTAGCGCTCTATGTTAAAGAGCGCTTCTCTGCAGTGAGCATTAATTTGGGGGCGACTGAGGACCAGGTGGAAGTGATTTGGGTCAGGCTGCAAGGAGGACGAGGGGAAAGGGACTTAATGGTGGGTGTCTGCTATAGAC
>JAGPOW010000261.1:215055397-215084111 GCA_030014935.1 Caiman crocodilus | reverse complement strand
GTGCCTGCTGTAGGTGAACAAATCTGGGGGCCCACATGCCTACCCATACCCCTTCCCCAATACACATATGGGTGTGGCTGGGGCCTGAGAGAAGCGGGTCAGGAGTGATGGGTAACAGCAAGGCTGGGGGTGTGGAAGGCTATGGGTTGGAAGTAAGGGGCACCAGCAGGGCCAGGGGGCTTTTTTCTATTTAAACTATTTACTGAGTCAGGACTGGCCATCAATATTTACAAATGGGTCCTGGTACAAAAATGGTTGAGAACCACTGGACTACATGGCTCCATGGGCTGTATTAGTGATCCAGAGAGAAGTGTTTTTACACACATATCAGCCAAAAGTTAATATAAATGCTGGACGCCATCCCTTCCTCCTTCACAAGAACCAAATTTGCACACGGGTTAAAAAACAAAACAAAACAAAAAAACCAAACACAAAAACCAACACTTTCCCGTATATGAATAAAGGCAGTTTAGAGGAAGGCAGTTTAGTTTCCTTCTGTCTTTATGTATACATGCACTTTTTATTATTCCTTTTTCAAAACTGTAGGATATAATATATAAACACTTACAATTTTAATCTTAAAGTTGAGAAACTAAGCACTCAGAAATTACAGTATCGTAAAAGTTAATGTTAAATATTACTTTTTCTTCTCCTGTTAAAGGTAAACATTGATACATTTTACTTAGTATCTTATCAATGAATTTTACTTTGTATTTCATTGCGTAATATAACATAGTCGATTCAGAAAATAACCTAATTAATTTTTCCAGAGCTGTGCAAACTTTGGAATTTCCACATAATGCTTGATTAATCATAGCCTTGTACTTATGCTAGTTTTCTTTTCATTGAACATTTAATTTGAATAGCTTATGAAAAATTGTTGAGTAGTAAGTCAGGAAATAATTATTACCTAAATTATGAACTGCCTCTCTGTAACTTTATATTAAACTTTTTTCAACTTTGTCACCTTATAAAAAACACTAGATCCGTGATATTGATACTTTGTTTTTAATTTATTTATTGGTATCATAATTGTACTGAAATTTCAGTCAGGGCTAAAAATCCTAAAACAAATAACAGAAAGACAAACCTTGTATCCAGGAACTTTCACTCTCAGTATAAGCCCCCTCCCCTTTTTTATTTATTTATATTTTAGATATAAATGTAAAATTTTGAAATTTTATTACATCTTTTCTTGCATGTTATATAAGTGCTTGGATACCATGTCTTTTTGCTTCCATCTGTAATAGAAGGAAAAGAGTGCGTGAAGATGTTAGTATTTGATTGAGGTGTTTGGGGGTTTTTTTGGCTTTCCTTGTACTTGACTTTGTTTTCTTCTTTCCATTCTTCTGTAGGAAGATACTCCCTATTTAAATCTGGAAGTGTTGTGTGAGAGCTTCTATACCTCTGAAATCCATGATAGTCACTATACACTTATATTATGAATAGAACAACATTAAGGGAAATTAATAAATTGCTTGGTAAAACAAATAGGTTTCTACTCTCATTACCTGGAGAACCTAAAACTAGAGAAGTGTTGTATATAAAAGCTAGAGTAGCAGAAGTTGGTTTATATAAACACTTTGCCCATGGTAAAGTTTCTCATTAATAGACATTGTTATCAAATCATGCCCAGTCTCTATCAAGCAACTCTATCATCTATATATGGCTGAAGTGAATGTCATAAAAATCATTGGGCTTAAAAGCATATCACTCCAGTGTGATAAAATTACTGCATTTTTATTTACTCAATAACCTTAGGAATCTTCAAATTAAAAAAAAAACAAACAGTAAATGTTTTGTGCCCTTTGCTGTTCTAATGGTGACACATATAACAATTATTCATCATCCCATAATGGATCATTTTTATCAGTCCTGTGTCTCTTCTGTATATATAGAATAAATATTTATGTTTTCTCATTTTTCTGAACTAGAAGATACAGATAGAATAGGTTTGAAGTGTCAACTGTAATTCATTGCCTGCAAAGAAAGGCCTTATACTGATATTGCGTGGAAGGAAAAAAATCTATCTAAATCATTTCAGTGGCAAGCTTATAACCAAGATAACATCAGCATTTTCCTGCTTGAAAATATATCTGCCATAAATTAAAGGAGGTCTTCAGTATTTTATTAAAATACTTGTGACAAGTTTAACCCCATCTTCATCAGAAACCTATGTACGAGTAAGAAACCCAATGAAATCTAGAAGGAAGGTCGAGTGAAAGTTAAAATGAACTTTCTGCTCATTCTACAAAAAAAATGTTAAAGAAACCCTTAAATTAAATTAACCAAATAAGTCTGGAAATAGGAAATTTTTAGATAGTAATTTGAGCCTATTTGTTTATTTATTTAAATTGAAAGTTTATTTTATACTTCAATATAGTGTATCAACACATTTGCAACAGTTTTGATATTATTTGGTTAAATGTACTTGAATGTTAATTTAAGGTGAACTGGTTGTACTAATGATGCAAATAATACGACAGATGCTAATATTAGATATTTGCGCTTTTTAAATAGGTAGAAAATAATTAAATTCATGTAGCAGAATTATAATTAGCTTTTTAACATTTTTGTAATAAAGAATTATTTTCACAAATACTATAAGAATGTTCCATATTTGTTTTGTTTTGTTCTATTCCAACACATTATTTTATTGTACACAATTTTCTTACTGATTAGGATTGGTACTATTCATAATGAAATGTAATAATAGAAAAGAAAATTCTTATGTAATATAAATATTGCTAATGCAGCAGTATACCAGTTCCTGGGCAAACAGTCTACTCATAATTTATTTTTCTTATTATGTTTGACCACACATAAATAATGCTATATTTTAATGCTTTGTTTTGTTTTGTGATAAGCATCCCTATTATACTTCTTAGAGGCTAAGCATGAGATCTGTAAACAGAGGTGGATCCAGTGTGGGGTACAGTGGTGCTTCTTTCCCCGCTCTATAGCTGCTCCAGCTGTGAGATGTGGCTGCGCTGAGTCCCAGTCTCAGCCGGGGGCGGCAGCAGCGGCACACAGATTCCTCCTTCCAGCACCTTCAGTCTGCCCACTCCACTCCCTGCATGAACCTCAACGCACTCCTGACCGTCTTCAACCCCATACTGCAGAGAACAGCTATGCAGGCACAATTCATTTGGGGATGGCAGCAGCAGCACAAAGGTTTTTCTTCCAGCCCCTGCTCCCAGCCAGTGGGAATGCCAGAAAGGGAGCTGGGAGGTATAGGCAGGGATCAGGGCTGAAAGGAGGAAACTGTGTGATGCCACCAATGTCCTTGGCTGAGGCTGGCTCCTAACAGTCCCAACTGATGTAGGGCAGGAGCAACTTGATTCTCCCCCACCCCTCCCACACACCTCAGTGTCAGTGATGTTGGTGGGGGTGGGCCTCCCTACTTTGTGTGCCTGGTCCTTGCCCAGCTCCTAGCTTCCTCCTCACCATGCCTTCCCCCATCCTCCCGTGGTCTGTGGGGCAGAGTGCCACACCCTCATTTAGTAGATCCTGGATCCAGCCACGTAAAAGTACAGGAGCCAAGTTAAAGAGGTCCTAGAAACCTTTTATTTGGCTAACCAAGGGTTCATCCTGAGCAGACACTGTGGCAGACAGCTCAGGTTCTTTTTCAAGAAGGTGGCATTTTAGGGGCACAGCCTCTGGATATAGCATTGCAGAGGTTTCTGGTAGCCTTTTGGCTTGGGACTACAATTACTTAAACAACCCCCAGAGCTGTTTCAATTATTCTTGGGGCCTCAGAGCAACCTAGGATCAGAAAGGTACAAAGCTAGCATTTTATCAACATTCCCCCCCCACCAAGCTCTAAGATTTTGTACTGTTCCTCTTAGAGGTGTTTCATAGCATCTCAGTCCAAACCTGCAAATCTAAACGCAGGTGAGTAGTGTTTAAATAAGAGTAGCCATTCGGACTTCACCTGTGGATTAAGTTGCACAAAATTGACATCTTAATGCGTAATTGAAGTATCCTGTAATTTCTTACATTTATTTACAATAACTTTGATAGCAGTGTTTATATGGCTAAGTAATGAAAAATATTCTTGGGTCCATTGTAATGTTAACTATATTTTGCTCACTATATCTTTTTTTTTCAAATAGTGATGTCAGTGGTCCCCTGTTTCTATCAGTAGTATGTCAGTGTTGGCTTGGGCCCAGGAAGCATTTTTTCTTTTTCTTTTTTTTGGAACAGCAGTTGTCAAGCAACATTGCCCTTTGTGTAGAGACTCCAGCTTGGGTTGTTAAATAGTTTACTAATCTAGATAGGGTATTGAAAGCAATTGCTTTTTTATGCTTTTTTAACGTGTCTTCACTCTTTTCCTAACTCAAAAAAATTAAGCAGCATTCTTATTTTTCTTCAGTGAGTTCTATGAAATTAACCATTTAATATGCCACATGATTTAATTTGCTAATAATATATGCGTCTTAATCAGTTTCTTACAACTTGTGATAATATTATGTTTTGATTGTATTCAATAAAATTAGAAGATGGCTTAAAAAATCTCATGAAGCTTTCCTAGCCATGGTTGTCAGAATGCAGCAGTTTTTAAATATTTTACAGATAAATTGAAAACTGAAATGAAATGTTAACCCTATTAAATTATATGACAGTTTAGTTATTGACTTCAGTGGAGACAGGACTTTACCCTGAAGGTTTGTCGTGTAATAAATTTAAATATTAGTTATGAGACTAGCTAGGAACAAAGTGAAGTACAGTATCAGTCTTGAAGTGACCCAGAAGACGTAGTCAGTCAGTCTTTTTGTAACATTGTTCATATACTCTGAGATGCATATTAAAATGTGGCTTTCTTAGTTGCAGATAACTTTTGGTGTAGAAATAATATGTTTTCAACTTGAAAATGTTAGGAAAAGAAAATAAATACAAGGGAAAATCTTATAATTCCATAGGATCTGATCCTTATTCTGGAAATTATTGGTATCCTATAAAAATCATTAATGTAAGCCAAGAGGTGTTCATGATCCAGTCTGCAGAACTTTTATTATTCAGCTTGTAGTGCTGCCTCTGGGTCTTGGACTGAATCAGCACACTGCATGTGGCATGTACTGGATCAATCCTGCACATAATGTACACACCAGTCTGGCATGTAGGGCTGGGGCATGCTACATGCTGCATTTATGGCCAGGACCAGGGCACACAGCACATAGCATGCCGGGCCCTTCCAGGACACCCACTGCATATAGCATCCATGCAAACTCGTCCACACACATTGGATCCAAAGTGTGGGACCAGTCTCTAGGCCCAGTCTAGTCTGCTGGCTGGCCCCATGCTCCCATTCAGCCTCGGGGGCCAGATTGGTTTGACACTCAATGTAAGCAATACATGTGATCTTTTTAAGTGACATGAATAAACTAAACAATCGTGATATTTTCTGTTTTCAAACTGCATTAGCATGTTACTGATGATAAGAATGTCATTAATGTGATATGAAAAATTAATTACTTTGATAAAGGAATGAAAATTGTTTAATGATACGTGATCAGTGACTTGCAGCTTACATTTGGATTCCTTTTGTAAATATGTTCATTTCCTCTGGACTCTAAATTTTTTAATTTTACATTTTCTTTTCAATTAGGAAAAGGACCCAAATGCATTCAAGGAAAAAATTGTTGCCTGACTCTATTTAAAACATAACTATCATATAATTTTGACCAAAGGCATGCACATGGAGGAAACGGTGTAGGGTTATTACAGTGTATCTAACATTTCTTTGTGCTTTATATGCTATTTTATTTTTCTTTAAATAATTTCATTAATAGAATGATCCTAGGGTCACAGGGTGATTAAAACCTCCAGTTGTAATCAATTGTAATTCTGCATACAGAACTGTAAGAAAGAGCTTATGTCAATCACTGAAGTAATGAACCCAAATTTGTATGAAACTTTTTATGAATGTGGTGTTTTTTGCATTCTTATAAAAGAAACTGAAGATTTCTCATCTGCTTTAAGGGCTACCTAACATACATATCACTTGAAATCTGCGCAGTTAAGTGCTTATAAAACTGCTGAAGGAATTTATCCTCCTCCCACAGTAGATTCTTGTCTGTTAGAAAAAATCTTAACAGCAGTGACATTTGGAATAGCCACATCTGTGGATATAGGACTCTTTCCTGGTACCAGCACAGCCATGAGCTCCAACTGAATAGCAATATATTGGCTTAATTTGGACCCTGACTAGTGGATGACCAAGCAAATATGACTTGTTTCCCTGTGGATTGATGGGGTCACTTTATTACAGGCAAAATGTGACAAACTAACAGTGAGAAACAGTAGTGAACCACTCTCCTAAGTCTTCCATCAAGAGACCTACGGAGATTCTCTCCTACACAGATTTTCATTTCAAAATATTCTAGTTATAAGAAAAATTTTGTTATACTCAAAATGAAAGTCTTCAAGTCAGGAAGCATCAGCACAGTCTAGAAACTTTAACATTCTATCTCCTTTCAGTCCAAAACATTAGTATGACAGTAGCTGTCTGTAATCTGTTTCCAGAGAGCTGTCTAGAGCCTTTTTTTGTATGCAGATCACTAAAAAATTTCAAATAGAGTTGCGGACCCCTTTGAATTTTAAGTGCGGGTATTCACATACTTTTGACTGATCACAGTCATCTTTCACAGATCCCATAGATATAGTCTGTGCACCCCCAGGGGTCTGTGGACCACCAGTTGAAGAGCACTGGTTTAGAGAGTTGAATTTTCCATTTCCCATCACATCTATTCAGATAAATTCATGCTAAAATCTGATACTGGGGATTGTATGCTCTGCTTTTTTGTGGGAACTCATTGCTTTCCCTACCTTGATTATTTATTTCCTCTCAAGTTGGGTGAGGGATCCTGTCATACAGTATTGCTATTTCTGCACTGCAGTGAATGCTTGCCTAGGCAAACCCATCTTTGACAGTTCCCACATTGCATTGCCATCCATATATATGCTAGATTCTATATGGCTGCATCCACAGTGTTGCTTCTGTTACAGGGTTTGTGCACGTAAATCCCTGGTTTCCTAACACCATTCAGAGTGGACCCTTTCTAGGGATTGTCATGGAGTATGGTGAAATGGTTTCTTTGCTTCATGGGCTTGAGATAGAGGGGATTTTAGCTGAGGCTCTTCTGACTCCACAAGGTCCTTCAGTAGCATCTGTACTGTTTGGCTAAGCCATTAATCCATTAGTTGAGTTGCTTCTGATTGAGTTACAGTGATTTAGACTATGGGGCATGCACTCTAATTGATATTCAGTGGTATCTTTCTAAAATATGTGAAGTTGCTGAACTTAAAGCGTAAAGGCAAGGCAGGTTAGCAGACATGCTGAATGGCACAGTTGCTAAGCAATCCTGTATATACATGAGTACTTCTGTGGAGCAGAACTACCACAGCATGGTGGGGTCATAGGCTGCCTATACATGTGACTCGTGATTAAATGAGTCTACTCCATGTTCTATTTAGAATGCTCTAGCATCACTAGAGCATCATGCGTATAAGCCCCTCTGGGTTTAAAAATGGCCGCTGGGGCACTTTAACTAAAGTTTTAAAAATAAGCTTTAGTTAAAGCATCCTGTGGCCATATTTAAACAAGTGCGGGCTTAATGCATGTGCTGCTGCGGTGTTTTAGTTAAAGCGGCTTTCCAAGAACCATTCTAATTAAAAAGGTTTTCCCACTCCCAAGCATATGTATAGGCACCTGTAGTGTCTTCCAGATCTTGGATGGTGGTAGAATTTATTTAACAGGATGAAAGCAAACTGGTGCTCCCTACAAAACTATTTGGATGCCAGTCTCATAAATGTCACATGTATAATAGTCGCCTCTTCTATTCTGCACAACATCTGCAGAGCTAAAGGCAAAAAATTTTGCATGATATGTCTTGGGACAATGAAGGCTTCTGGAACTGAACTACACCCAAGAAGAGCACCCATTATGAACTAGTGTAGTCTCAAAGAAGGCAAGACATACACAAGGGAGCACCATCTGTGCCCACATTTTAACCACACAAGGCGCTGTTTATGAGTAATTGACGGGGAATGCATGTGCTGCTTTTTTGATTAACTTGACTGGGGCACCTGCTGTTTTCATTTTTATCTACTCTGCATGTTATTTAACTTTCACATTCAGTGGGTACTCTAGGAAAACCTAGGAAATTAGTTACTGAGGAATTTATCAATTTTGTTCCAGAGGCTTTTACTCTGGTAGAGCTGATATAAAGAGGATTGATTACACTAGTACCTTCACAAAAAATGCCAACTGCTGAAGCATCTTCCCTTGTAGAGACTGAGTGCGGAGAATGCTGCTCGCAAACAGGCGTTCACAAAAGTGGAAAATAGAACAAATTATTAATAACGTATAATAGAATCCATAGTAAGTTCTTATATAGCATTTTGGTGTGTATATTGGTAGAGCCCCTTTCCCAAAACAAATTTTTGCAAATAAACATCTGTGCTAGCTAGACATGCAGCCCAGTTATCATGGTTAACATAGCAGTGATGGGACTTTGAATAGTGCTTGCCAATTTATTTTTTTTTCCTTCTACTTGACAGCCACCTTGGAACTTAACATTTTTGGGCAGCATGCTGTTGACCTCTAAGGTCCTTGATCTGTTCTTTGCATTACTAACCACCCTGGTAACTAACCACCCAGGTAGTTTCCAAAAGATGGCCTGGTACTAGCAAATGTCCTTTATTTTACAATTGAAATGTTTCTAAAACATTCTCACCATAATCACTACAACATAGACACATTCTTTACCTTCAATTTTAGGCTATGTAGGTAATCAACTCAGTACTAGAAACCTTGGAATTCAAACTAGATTGCATACAAGAACAGAATTGGAACATAAGTCCTATACAAGCCAGGCCAAGTTTTATTCCTGAAGGTGTTACAGGGTTTAGTCCTTCGGTTACCAGGCAGCCTGGGTTACCATGAGTAATTTTCAATATTCCAAAGAATGCTTACACTTTTCAAATTGGAAATGATACCCATCATAAATTTCCCATATCAAAGTTTTCCCTCATCGATCTGGCGCTCACATGGCCACCTTGCAAATGTATGCATCTCTTTCCTGTCAAGCTGTTCATAAAGGTCTATTTCTTAAGTTAATTCATCAAGAGAATTGCAGTTTCATTCATAAAAAAAAAAACCAAATGGTTCTAAATGTATAGCTTTGGTTCAACAATTCCATACTCAAATATGAGATGCAGCACGTTATTGTTCTCTTGTTTCTAAGATATTGAAGCATGCTGACCAGTTTCTGCCCTGATCTCAGATCAATCCAAAGTCAAGGTAATTTGGGAGCTAAAGTCTAGGATTTGTGTGTCTGTAGACTGGAACAAGGCATAGTTAAGAAGATGGAATGGGATTTGGGAATCCTAAGAAACCGGGAAAAGGGCTAGAGTCTGTAAATGAGACCAAGGATAAGGCAAAGCTAAGAATGGCTCTTCTGGTTGGAAACCTGTGAAGTGGCCTGTGTTGGTCTAAAGGAAAAAAAAACCCTTAAAAATACAGAGGAGAAAAGAATTTATGAGGGACATAAGTTGTTTAATGGAGTCAAAAGCTACTTGTTAAAACTTTGAAAGAAATTTAGATGTACTGTAAAAGTAGCCAACGGATGCAATCTTGGGTTGTGTGTAGATGAAACTAGAGGCATGTGTGCATGGCTATTTAAAGTGGGTTAAATGCTTTTGCACCACTTTAATGGTGTTGGTGTTTGCACGCATCGGCAGCATATAGTGCAGTAGCAAATTTGGCGGTATAATGCTCCTTAAATGACTTGGGACGCAGCAAACTAAAACTCCTTCAGGGACTTCAAGCTGCTGCCCTACAGTTGTGGAGCAAAGCACTGGGCTCCACACAGCTCAGAGGCTCTGCAGGAAGCCATTCAGGCAGCCTGGCAGCAGCCTGGGAAGGCAGTCTCCACCCAAGGAAAAAAGTGACAAGCCTGATCTCTTTTTTTCTTCTCCTGGAGCTTGCCTGCCTGAGCTGTGCAGGGGCCCAGTGCTTCCCTCTGCAGATACCGTGTCCCCTAGGACTGCCCAAGCTTAGGTGCCTGTGGGTGGGTGGGTGCCAGCTGGGGGAGGCTGCTGCTGTGGGAAACACCAACTCCCCCCACCTGTAGCCCAGGGACCACTCTGCCCACTGGCAGCTCGCCCTCCCCATCTTCACCGCCAGAGAAGCAGGCAAGTGCACAGATGTGTGCATGACATGCGGGTTTACTTGGCCCTAAACTGAAGCAGTGTTTTTAAAAATGTACTGCTTCAGTTTAGGGCCCCTGTTTTGTCTACACACACCCTTGTGTAAAAAAAACAAAAAAAACCCCAAATTGTACTTTTGTGACTTGATTGATACACTTACAAGGTTCCCTCGTCAAGGTTTCCAGAAAGGTTAGAAAAAAATTTCCTTCTGTTTTCTGACATTAAGTAACAAGCCGAAGGTCGGAAACAGTGTATGCTGTAGCCTTAATGACAGTGATGGTGTACATGCTTTATTCAGTCATTTGTTTGCAATGTTTTATTACCCCAAAAGGAACCTACACTTCATAGACCACGTCAACCACTCAAGTAAAACTGTGGTATAATCTGAGGAGAAAATGAGACGTATGTCAGTACACTTGGAAGTGCTCAGTGGAACTGCTTAGGTGAAAGGCTAGGTAGATTTGGTGCTTCATGACAACCAGGCAGGTAGGTCAGAGTTAAAAAAAATCATGATCTGGAGGAGAAATTACACATTGAGCAGGATATTATCAAGATGCAAATTTTCCATGTTTTTTCTTTCTTCTCACTCTCTTGCTCCTCAGTTCAATTTTGAAAGATTGAGTAAAACCTCATAACTTGAAGATAAATCCTGCTTACATTAATTTATTTAATGATAAAATAATTTATCATAATGTAATGCCAGAATCATGTGTTTCTGTTGAGATTATTTTTGCCAACTCTTGCAGTCCCTCAAACAGTTCCAGGGAAGTAAAGTTAATCCAGTGAGCAACTGTAGCCTAAATGTTGGTAAGGAAGTCTCTTGTTTTAGTAGTTTAAAAGTCCAAATATTAAAGAAGGATTTTTGTTCCTAATGTATCTTCCTAAGAATTTCTCAGCTGTACAACTCCAACCTAGGCAACAATTTATTTTTAAGTAGAAAACTGTCTAAAATTGTGCTATTGAAAGGAATTTTTATAAGGAAAATAATTTCATGAAAAGCTGTAACAGTGATTAATGCTGAGTACATAATGAGCTTGTCCCTACTACAGAATTAACTCATATCCTGTTAGTTAGCCTATCAAAGGAGAATAACCACACTACAACATAGTAAGTGAGTGTTATACTGTCCTGCTGAGTACATTGTAACCTTACATACTCGTGTGTAGCACTATGACTTCTGGGGCACATCCCGTAGTTAATAACATTTCCATAAACTATATCTTTCAATGAATATTTTTTCAGTATATTGTGCCTTGGGGATCCCAAGTGAAAACTGTATGAACCCAGCAACTCATTAATGTAAATTATTTCTCGCTTATCATGTTCCAAACTTCTGCCTGATGCCTTTGTTCCAGTTAGTGTCAAGGCATGGGTCCAACTAAGAGCAATGACCTGAACTAAATGTTGTCATGGGTATAGGTCTTATTTTGGTAAAAGGATGATATGGAGGATGTGGGATGCTGATGAACATTTCAAAAGTGACTTGATGCCATGAGAAAGCAGGAAAGAGTTTTATCATGAGAGTGCATTCAAGCCATGTGCGGAATTAGAAAAGTGGAGAAAGCTAATGCAGCTTTCAGTGGTTAATGAATCCCTCCGCAGTTCTGAGGCCAATAAACCTGCAGTAAGTGGCACAAGCTTTCTCTCCATGACATGAGCTTTCTGTCTGAGATGTTGCATTCTTTGTGCTGTGTGAGATGTTAGCTATGCTACTAGCAGTGCATTATTCTGCTCTGGAAGTTAACTAGTCCAAATGTGTTACTTATCTGTTGCTAATTAGCTCTGTGTTGACAGCTTAGTTGTTGCTTCTTTCTTGCAGGCTGTGTTGCCTGAGAAATCGATTTGTTTCATTTTGGGTGCTGGCAATGGACAATTCCCCTTAGTAATAATTGTTTTGGCAAATGGGTTTCCCCATCCTACAGTTGTGGAATTGTTCTTCTTGTGTATGACTTCAGAAAGTCATTTCCTCCAACCATTTAAGAGCAGACCCATCAATATTACTGCAGTCTTTCAGACTGTTCGCTCCCTCTGGTGGACCATATAGAGCAATCAGTTATTATGAGCTGTCTCCTTTGTCACATGGGCAGAATAGCAAGTTTGTAAGGCCCATTTTATGTTTGATTTTATTGAAGGTTCCAAAGCCTGATCAAAGTTGATTCTGGTTTACCCATGCCTTACGTGGGAGTTTTTGACCAGGAGGATGTGAGGATGGTAGGTGTATGTAGTTGTGTAGTGAGGTATGGTTATTATTCTGTTGCTCTTCCTACCTTCTCTGGCGCCATGATGACAGTATGGTGTCTTCTGCTTCCTCTATGATATTTCTGGTGGATACAGATAGAGGTTTTCTGCTTCTGTGGAGTTCTTCATGGCACACGTATATTACGGTATAGAAGCAGAATCCATCTAGGGAAGTTTATGGATAGTGGTGTGGTATGCACTAGCAAAATGCTTGATGCCATGGTGTTCTGGAAATGTCTTACTTAAAAATAGGAACTTGCTTGTCCATATTTACCAAATTATGTAGATAAGTGTCTGACCTTCCACTATTTTTTTGTTTTGTTTTTTTTCCAAGAGAAGTGGTGCTGGCTCCTACCCTGGGGGATCTTTAAGAGGAGGCTAGATGAACACCTTGCTCGGGTCATTTGACCCCAGCATTCTTTCTTGGCATGGCAGGGGGTTGGACTTAATGATCTGATCAGGTCCCTTGTGACCCTACCAACTATGAAACTATGTAGACCCAACTTACCATCTGCTCTCCTGGGTCATGAGGGCCCTCCTGATTTGTGAGAATCGCCCCTTCTGTTAGAACCTATTGCTAGCTAATCGGTGTAAGGCCTTTTTTTGGTTAAACTCCTGGGGTATGACTGTAAAATTGGATTACTGACTAGATGAGATTTATAGTACAATTAATTTCTATCTGTTCTCTTCCCTCTCCATGTTAGCATATATTGAGGTAGAAATTGGATTAGAAGGAACCAAGCATGAAGTCTTTTTGCCCAGGCAAACAAAATTTGAATGCCAAATTTCTTCTGAATGGCTGCCACTGAAGAGACTCCAGGTCTTTCTACTAATCCACAGAGAGGCCATGAGCCTTTCAGTTTAAAGGCTCAGTTTCCAGAGGCTATGCACAAGGGGTTCATAAAACCCTGTTAAACAATTGTTTTATGTGCATTCATCTCCTTGTCTGTTCAAACTATTAAAAATGTTGTCTTCAATTTGGAACAATCCCATTCAGGCAGAAATCACTTTGCAAAAATACATACACTGACAGCTCTCTTCAGAGCTGGTATTTTAACCTGTTAAAGCAAAACAGTAATTGGCATGGTTGAAATTTTAAATATTCAAAAGAAAATGTTGCCCTTTTATTTTTGTTAGCTGAATGCATGATTTTAAAGAACAAATCTAACTCCTGATAAAAGTAATCTCTACTGCACCTTGACATTTTGTTGCAACATGGCTAGTAGATTATTGTTTATGGAAAAAAGATTTCTGTATATGAAAAGTCTCCTGTCTATTGGTGTAAAGCATAAGCAGAAGATCGGATCAGATTTATTTTTATAATTGTTTATTTTTTTAAGTTATAATTATTTTTCATTTAAAGCAATAAAATAACCATCCTTAATGGCATGATCCTACTACTGTAGTTACTCAAATTCACTATGAGGTTTATTCCCTGTTTAACATGGCAGTGCCCCTTGCCTTGGATTCAAGTACAAGGCAGTGCAGAGGGCTACCGCAGTTCCAACTGTGGCCCCTACCAGGGCTTGAAGCTGCAGTTACTGCTTTACCCACCACCTTGTACTCCAAGATATGGGGCTTTTTTCCATTGACAAGTGTTGGGAGGCAGGTGCCAGGGCTTTCTGGCGCCATGGCTGGTACAGGCACAGAGGCAAGTTCAGGGGCAGGCATGCAGAAGAAAGTAGGAGCGGGGCAGGGAGCAGGCAACTTGACTCCCCTGCTGCCTGCCATCCTACCACTTGATGCCTTACACTAGCTTGTCCTGCCAAAACAGTGGAGGGAACAAATTTAATACAACCTTCCAACAGTAAGATTCTCTACATGGAAAATTACAAATTGATACATTTTTCCATGTCTAGAATCTAATTATTAGGGGGTCATTTGAAATTAATTCAAAGTTGTTTTGGATTTGGGTGAATACATTAATATTTTTAAGACCAGATTGTATAACCGCAGCTGGAATGGAATACAATGGAATCCTGGAATATGAAAACACATACAAATCACCAGAAGCTTGATTTCCAATTCAAGAAATGTTGACCATATCCACAGAATTTGTGGAGAGTTATGGATGCTCAGCAACTTGTAACAGTCATGTCCTGTATTCTTCTTGTGTCTGATTTATACAAGTAGGTTATGGAGATCCCCTAATGTCACACCAGGCCAGACAACTTTTTCTCATACTTCTTGTTCTGATTGGTCTGGGACATATGTCCAATTAAAGGAGTTCCTAAAGAAGAATCACATTTGCTTTAAATTAAAATTGCTCTCTATATATTTTATAACTAGCTGCATATTTCATTATGTATCACAAGACACCTGCTTTCAAATTGTGTTTATTTTTCTTAAGGGAAAATGGATGCATCGGAAATTAGAAATTTTCTGCAATAACTCCATTTATTTTATCTATTCTTTTATTAGGTTAAGATGGATCGGGTGAAGATATGCACTGAAAACATTAATGCCTTTAAAGCCTTCTATATTTTCAGAATATAATAATAATAACTATACTTAGCACTTTATCAAGCTTTTTATCCATGAAATTCTTTACTGGGGTTGGTAGGTATTATTATCCATTCGTAATAGATAAGTGCTTAACTGAAGCAGTGAGTCCATCTTTTTCCAAGGACCAAAAACAGAGTACAAAAGGGGACAAAAGACAGCTGAGATGAGAGCTCAAGCATTCGTAGCCCAAGTTCTGCCAAATCTAAGTCAGTCCACACCTCTCTAAACACATACCGTATTTTCTTGCACACAATGAACTCCTGGATGCCCACTTTGCTTCAGTATTTCACCAGATCATGAGAAAAATCAAGCGAGATAAGGGGGCATGCCAGGACCAACGAGGTGATCCTCCTCCTCTAAGCGACATTGGTCAAGCCGCAGTTGGAGTACTGTGTCCAGTTCTGGGTGCTGTACTTCAGGAGGGATGTGGCCAGCATCGAGAGGGTCCAGAGGAAGGCCACTTGCATGATCAAGGGTCAGCAGGGTAGGCCCTACAAGAAGAGGCTACAGGACCTGAACCTGTTCAGCCTCCACAAGAGAAGACTGAGAGGGAATCAGGTGGCCATATATAAATGGGCCAAGGGGTACCAGCAGGTAATGGGCGAGTCCCTGTTCCCATGAGCACTACCGGGATTAACAAGGAATAATGGCCATAAGTTGACTGAGAGTAGATTCAGGCTAAATATCAGGAGGCGCTACTTCACAGTCAGGGCGGCTAGGATCTGGAACCAACTTCCAAGGGAAATGGTGCTCGTTCCTACCCTGGGGAGTCTGCAAAAGGAGGCTAGATAATCACCTAGCCAGGGTCATTTGGCCCCAGCATTCTTTCCTGCCCATGGCAGGGGGTTGGATGATCTGCTCTGGTCCCTTCTGACCCTACCAACTATGAAACTATGATTGACAGCCTCCCCACTGTAGATGCTGAGCAGGTTCAGTACCAACTAGAAAAGCTGGACATTTACAAGTCAATAGGATCGGGTGGACTCAGTCCAAGAGTGCTGAAGGAGCTGGCTGAAGTAATTGCGGCCCCCGTAGCAAAACCCTTTCAGAATTTGTGGCACACAAGGGAGATCCCTGAGGATTGGAAGAGGGCCAACATTGTGTCTGTCTTGAAGAAGGGGAAGAAGGAGGACCCAAGCAACTATAGGGCAATGAGCCTAACCTCTATCCCAGGGAAAATCCTGGAAAAGCTCATTAAAGAATCTCTGTGCAATATGCTGCCAGAAGGCAAGACTCTGAATGACAGCCAGCATGACTTTGTCGCGGGTAAGTCTTGTCTTACCATTCGCATCTCCTTCTATGACCAGGTCTCTTGCCACCTGGACATAGGAAATGAGGTAGACGTTATATACTTCCAAAAGGCTTTTACTCTAGTATCCCACGATATCCTTGTGGGAAAACTAGAAGATTGTGGGCTCAGCTGCTCGACAGTTCAGTGGGTGGGAAACTGGCTACAGGGTAGGACCCAGAGAATTCTCATGAACGGATCTGTGTCGTCCTGGTGCGAAGTGGCCAGTGGTGTCCTTCAGGGGTCCATGCTTAACCAGTGCTTTTCAATATCTTTATCAATGATATGGATGGGGGAATGAAAAGCTCGCTGCCCAAGTTCACAGATGACACTAAGTTATGCGACAGTGTGGCCACACCAGAAGATAGGTTGCTGATACAGGCAGACCTGGACAGGCTAGAGAGTTGGGCATACCAGAACCAGATGAAGGTTAACATTTCCAAGTGTAAGGTGCTCCGCCTAGGGTCATATAACCCTCAACATACATACAGGCTCAGAGGTGACAGCCTGACTTGCCTCTTGGCTGAAAGGGACCTAGGCGTAATGATTGACCATCACATGAACATGAGCCGTCAGTGCGGTGCAGTGGCCAGCAGGGCAAACAATACACTGGCATGCATCAACTGATGCATCTCATGTAAAACTAAGGAAGTGATACTCCCACTGTACCCAGCACTGGTGGGACTGCAGTTGGAGTACTGTGTCCAGTTCTGGGTATCGCACTTCAATAAGGAGGTGGAAAAACTTCAGAGGATCCAGAGAAGAGCCACCCATATGATCAGGTACTTGCAAGGCAAGCCATATGAGGAAAGGCTGAGGGACTTCAGCCTAAAGATGAGAAGGTTGAGAGGGGACTTGATAGCAACTTATTGCTATATCAGAAGAGTGCATTAGGAGCTCAGTGAACAACGATTCACTACAGCACCCTTGGGAAAAACCAGTACTAATGGATATAAACTGGAAGGCTGCTTCTGGCTTAATGCCAGAAAAAACTCCTTTACAGTCAGGGTGGCCAGGCTATGGAATAAACTCCCTCCAGAGTTGGTACAGTCACCTACCCTGGAGGTTTTCAAGAGCAGACTGGACGGTCAATTCACTGTGCTCACTTGACCCCAGTTGTCTTCCTGCCTAGAGCTGGGTGGCTGGACCCAGTGATGTGCAGGGTCCCTTCCAGCCCCTAACCGTCTATGAATGCATCCCAGAATAAGATACGGATCTCATTTTTGAGATCAAAGAAAAACTTTTTCTTGTAGTGATAACCAAGTAGTAACATCTAGGGAGCCCAGCTTCCTCATTGTTCTGTTCCGTGTGAAACACAGCATGCGGAGCTACTTTCATTTTTGCACAGCAGAGACTTAAGCAGTGGAAACTGCTGTTACCATATTTTCTCACATAATGCACACTCCAATTTCAAATAGCTGTTTTTGGGAAAGAGGTATATGTTACATGCAAGAAAATATGCTATTTGTTTTGGTACCAGTGCTGCTAGTGTTTTTTTAGATTAGAAAACTTACCATGGCCCTCTCAGCCACCTCTTCCCCTTCCTGTATCTTGACTGGTTGCCTCCTCATTCCATTTATTAACCTCTTACTGAACAGTTTAATACTTTCCACTCTACCCTTTGTGAATGCAAAGCTCTCCTTGATCTAATTCATAAGCCCATTTCCTCTCTGTGTTAACATTTCTTAGTCCCCTGCTATGACATCTACAGTGAATTAGTCAACTGATAATGAAGGATTTTGGGGTATGGCTACCATCTATAAAGAGATCTTTAATCTGTATGTATAGAATATTGTACAAATTTTGATGGCATTCTTCATTATTGCTCTACATTTCACTTCTCCTTGGCTCCTAAAAAAAAAAAAAAAAAAAGGAATACAAAGAATGCATGAGACATGTGTCCATTGCTATCCTGATCACTTTGCTTCTGTGTTATTTACCCTTCTGTAACATGTCAGGGTCCCAGGGGCTGCTGTGACAATTCTCTCTAAAAGAGAGTGTCTTGCAAATCAAGGGAAGTGATTCTTCTACTCTCTTTGGCACTGATGATCTCTAATCTGGAGTATCGTGTTTAGTTTTGGGCTCATACTTCAAGAAGAATGTGGACAGATTGGAAAGAAGCCAGGAGAGAGTGATAAAAATTATCCAAAGCCTGGGAAGCATGATTTATAAGGAAAGGCTGAAAGAATTAGGACTGTTTAATCTGAAAAAATATTGATTTTGATAATAGTCTCCAAATGCCTGAAGGGAAATTTATAAGGAGAATAGCCATTTTTCTCTGTGGCTGTCGGCAACAGGACTAGGAGTGGTGGGCTCAAGCTTCATCTCGGGGAAACTTAGGTTGGAGATCAGGAAGAAGTTTCTGACTATGAGGGTGGTCAAGCACTTAAACAGACTACCTAGAGAAGTTGTGGAATCCCCATCCATGCAAATTTTCAAAAGCAAGTTAAACGTTTGACTGGGAAGGTTGAGCAGGGGGCTGTATCAGATGGCTTTGCGATGTCCCTCCCAGCCCTACTTTCTTGGGTTCCTGTGAACTCTTAAACTGCAAATGACGATGCCAGATTCATATACTTAGTTGCAGATATGGAATCAGAACTTGGGTCTCTTGAGCCTCTTGCTCTATCAGTAGCTTAATATTTCTCAGTCTACATTGCAATGGTCATAGGAGGAAGAGATATATTTATTGAAATGTTTACATGGTAAAATTTAGAAAGTATTGTGCTATGCTTAGACTCCTTTGGAAATAATTTTAGCATTGAATATGGCTTCATTCAGTACTAGTGGCTAGTTGGAGTCATCTAGAAAGATGCTACCAGACCAATATATGCCATTTGGGTGCTGGAAGTTTACCAGATTAGACAGGTTTTGGAGGGAGCTACAATCCTTCCAAGGCACAGATCTTGGATAGTTGTTCTATTATTAGGTGAACAGGAGAAGGAAGATCCAAAAAAATGTTTTTTCCTTCTTTGACATAGTCTTCCTATTTTTTATTTTATATGAAGTGAGTTTTAAATAGTTTATCCCAGTGCTAGTTAGAAATGATTAATGTGCCACCCTCACTCATGTCACTTAAGTGAGGAAAGAGAGCACCAGAGGATTAGGGAAATCTGGAGTTTTTGGAGGCACAGTAAAATTCAGTGCAATTGCAAATGTTGCATGTTAGCATATATTGTGTTTTTATTCTAATCGGTTTTCTAAAATTGTTATTTCAGTAATTTCACCAGTATCATGCTTATTTCTAAATTTAAATTAAATGGATATGAAACCTTGAAAAGCTTGCAGTAACAAGTACTTGAGTCTATCGTGCTGTCCATGGTATGGGTATGTAAGAGAGAAACATGAGTAGCAAGGATTTTCTCAGTTGTGGGTAACAGTCTTTACTAGAAGCATGGAGTTTTGACGACTGTGGCTGTAGTGGTAGAGTAATGGAACGTATGGCTGAACATTAATTTGTAGTGGCTTCAAAAGGAGAGGGAGAGCTGCTGCTAGGGAGCATGCAGCAGCTGTTAGACTGTAACCGTTGCATGTGCATGAGCCTCGTGCTACAAGTAAGCTAAGTCATTCCAACTTTGGCAAAGGGTAAAGCAGGGTTTTGCTACACTTTTATCACTATAGGGTAGGGATGCTCAACCTCCAGCCTGCAAGCCAAACATGACCTGCAGAGCCATTGCACCTGACCCACAGGACTCCTTCCATGTACCTCTTGCCCTCATTTTGTTTTTCTGTCATGCCAACACTCTGGAATCTTCTGAGGTAGGCATTATGGTGTTTTTTGGCACTCTAGCCAAAAAACGTTGTCTAGAGGGACCATAAGTAATTTGAGTATCTAGGCATTGTGGACAAATAGGTTGCAATGTCTCTATGCAAAAAAAAATCATATAAGTTCAACATTATAGCAAAAAATTGAGGAAAATGGTGGTAATTATGTGAAACAAAATGACAGACAGAGAAAAATACTATAAAACTCCAAATTAATGTTTACTTGTATGGCAGGTTTCGTAAACCATCTCCCTGTTAATAAGAAATGTGGAATACTGTTGATAGCTAGAAGTTTATACCAGTTGGATATTCAGTGTAGCTAGGTCCTGGTTCTGCAGATACTTGTAGAAATAACTTTTCTCAAATTGCTAGTGCTAGTGAGTTCAGCCACTACAGGTTTCATCTGAGTTTAGTAAGAACAGAAGCATATCTAATGATTTAGACAGGCCTAAAAACTATCATTGTCAAAGGATACAAATACAACCCATAACAATGCAAGTGCAGCAGAACTTCTCCAACTTTAATCCTTCTTCATTCAGAGGCGGAGTTAAGGCAATTTGGTAATGTCATGCAGATGTAACAGGTACAGTGTAAAAACTGTTGTACACTCCTGAGCACCTCCCTTTCTTCCTTTCAGTTTGCTAAAGTTGTATGTTTTGCCATATCCCTAAATACACATTTACATGTTTGTGTGATATGGCACTGAAACTGGTGTGAGGAGGAATGAATTGGTTCAGTGGCACTGAGATATAATATTGTTGGAACTTGTCAGGCAAAAAAATCTTCTGAATGATAGACAGTAAAGGAATGAAAATGATCACGTTGCATAAAGACTTTCAACTAATGGTATTAAATGGCTGCAGTATTTCAAGATAGGGTAGGTAAATAGTGATTTATAATGTGAGTTCTGTAAGCAGCTGACCTACCGTACAAATGCAGAATTCTAATTAGTTATCGGTAAATTGTGCCTAGCTTTGGGAAACTTTGATTGTAGCTTTACTGTAACTGAATCACATCAAAGTGTCTTCCCCTGAGGCAATGGCTGCCTGAGTAGAGATGCCTAGATAGAGGGAATCTCAAAGCAAAAGCCTGGAGGTTACTGTGACTCTAACAGCTGTTCCAGAAAGAACCTACCTTGCCTTGTGAAGGAATTGCCTTGGCTTATAAATGGAGTAAAATTGTCCTTGCTGGGGCAGATTTACCTCAATTTGAGGGTTTGTATCATATGCTTAAAACTGTATTTTCTCTTCAGGGATGCTGGCTTATCCTGTTTATGTGTTCCTGGCCTAAGTCAGAAGATACAAGGCTATGTGTATTGCTGGGTGGGTGTACATGCATTCATCTCAAACTGCTAGACATTTTTCATTCTGCTTTGTGGAAGAATAGTTTTGAGATTTATCACAAGTAGGTGCATCCAAATCGTAAGTCAGCAGCCCTGTTTATCCTGGTTGTCCAAACTGGGACAGAATCTGCTGTTGCATTAGATTTGACATATTGATGAGTCTTCTCTCTTCTTCTATGATCCCATCTACACATAGAGGTAAAGGCTCAGTAGGGTCAATTCACCTATGCAATCCAGAAGAGGAGTACCCACTTGAAGTGGTACCCCTTGTACAGAGGGATCGTGATCCTGCAGTGATTCTCCAGACCCGATGTTCCCATATCCAGAATCACCCCCGAGGTGATCTTCTGGCCCTAGGGGTTTCCCGCACCCCTGGGGAAGGGCAGTATTGCCCTGCAGTAATCCTTCAACCACAGAGGCTTCCCCACACCTCTGAGATGAGGGGATCATCACCCCTGAAGCAAATTTCCTGCCCTGGGAGTTTGCTGGGAGGCACACTGCAAGAACCCATCACCCACAGCTTTGGGACTCTGCATCTCAGCAGCTATTAGGTGCTGCCAGGAGCCACAGTCTGCAGCTGCTGAGGCTAAGAGGACTGTTAGCCCCAGCAGTTGCAGGATCCCTAGCCACAGCTGGTCAAGGTGCACCCCTGCAGCTGGGAGTCATGGCAGCTGACAGGACTCCCAGCCACAGGGTAGACCCTGCTACACATGCAAATTAAAGCTCAATAGCGATCAGCTATAAAGTTAATACATATTTTCAATGTCTAACTTTATAGCTGGTTCGAGCTTTTTATCATACTAGCTACTTTGCACACGTAACTGGTCTCAAGGTAATTGCGTAGTTAGTCAATTTATTGTATAGTACCTATACTGTATAGAGGGAGTCTAGATTAACTAAAAAAATTGTTAATTTAAATCATTTTTCTGAAAGTTAACAGAGATGCCCCAAAGTATATTTTAAGTATAATAGTACTTTAAATGATTGGGAGTTTTACTAGTTCCAACAAGCATATCATTATTTTGGTAGAACATAAAAAGTTAGCTCATATTTGTGACTATTAAACATTTTAATTTTATTGCAATGTACAAAGTAATAACAGCACAAAACATAATATATGCATTAAAAAGTGTGTTAGTTTTTATAAGACACAAAATGATGGGCATAATTACTGTCTTCCCAAATATATTCACTCCCCAATTATTAACTCATCCTATATCTACCCAAGGAATAAAATAGCATACAAGAATATTTGACTAGAAAATACCAAGAGCTGGGAGGAATGTTCAAATTAATTAGTCATATTTTAATATATAATGCATTCATTCTTAAAATTTTGTATTGATTAACAGTCAAGTTTTAGTACATTAAGCATAATAGTTTAACACAAATATGTCTATTTTCCTACCACCTGCATAATCCCTCTTCCTGCAAATATGTAAGATGCTCCATTGAACTCTGTGGACTACTGAGGAATACAAGTGACACCTTTCCTAGATTAGGGCAATAAGTCATATCTTCAGATGAAGTTTGGGTAAAGGATTGAGTATTTAATTAGTCAAAAAATACTTGGCCAAGTGTTTTAGTAGGGTTAGAGTGGTACTATAGCTGTGGTGGGCTTGCCTCTTAAGTAATTTAAGCATTAATGTATGAGTACAATAAAGAGAGACTTTCATTTCAATTTAAGGGGAAGGAAAGGAAGCACTCGGGAGAGAGGAGCTGGATAGGGGTTGCCTGCTCCTGAGGAGTGAGAGAGTGAATCTTGACTTCTGAAGTGATGGAGGTAAAGGAGTCCTCATTACTGCCCTAGCTAACCTACATAAGGATATTCTTGGCTTTGTGGAAAAGTAGACCACGGTCAAATAATTATCAGTTGATCAGTTGATTGCCAGGTGTGCTAGTTATAAAAAAAACAAAACCAAACCTACATTAAAATAAAAACACATTAAAACATGTGCAAAACCTTCACAATCTTTCCTTTCCCTACCCCAAAAAAAATTGTTGCCAACTCTTGCAGCTTCCCTTACTTTTCTCGTTATGTACAGATAGTCAAAACGCCCAAGACTGAATTGATTCGATCTTTGCAGGTTAGTGTAAACCACATGTATTGAACTGATAAGCACATGAGCAGACATTCACTTTTGATTCTGGAAATGCAGCCACATGCCTGCAGTAGCCCGTTCTAGAATTAGAGCTCAACTCCCTTCTCTGCTAGCCAGCTCACCCTGTGAGGTGGGGCAGGGGAAGGCTTGAAGTGGAGGTGTAAAGCATTCTGGGATGCCGAGGGATTGTGAGTTAACTTTAATCTGGCGGGGATCTGGGACAGAAGTTCAATAAATTGATTTAACCAAAATCAGTTAACCCCGATACTTCATCCATCCAGGTTTATCTTAAACTGTTTTTGGCCATTTTGAAAGTGGTTTATGTGTACTGAACTTCTGTTATCTTACAGAGTTGAATGGGTTTCCAATTGCTAACACTGGTTTATATGTAATTTTTGTCCCTAGCCTTTATGTCCAACCCTTTGAAAGTTATTGGCGTCCACGTGGTCTAACTGAGGGTGTGTCTGCCCTGCACATGAAAGCCAGGACTTGTGTCATAGATTCCATGGATAGATTCCATGGTTCCTCGGGTCTTCTAAGCTTCCCAGCCAATACACCAGTTTTGTGAGTGTGTGTCTGGGTCTTCTTCACTTTTCCCCTTTTTGACTCACCTGCCATGACTTGGATGAAAACAAGATGTTCAGTGTTATTTAAAGGAGGCTGAAACACCACAGACCACCCAGAAGGTGAATTACCTGGTGCAAGTATATTCAGAGCTTGAGGTTACACAGATACACTCATCTCTCTAATTACCTCATTAGCAAAGGAATTAAATATAGCAACTATAGTCTCTCTAAGTGCCTGAGATTGCCTCAGAGTACTTTAGGTATGGTTCCGGCCAGTTGCAATCTCTCCCATCACTTAACTGCTGTGTATTGACATGGGGCATATTCTCCGCACCTCCGCTTGTCCCAAGCTCATGCTGCTTCCACTATCCTGTCCGGTTGAGTCATCTGGTAGACCCTTCTTTAAGCCTGTCCGGTGGTGTGGATAATCCCGCATCACCTCTGTGTGGGCCCCACCGCCCTGGAGCCCTCTGCCTCTGGATGCTCCTTGTCAGGATGATCTCCCTGGATCCCGCTTCCCTCTGGGACTCTAGGGTGGGTACCCCGTATTCTTCTTTGGTCTTGCCATTCTGAGTTTTCCAGATTTACTAGTTGGGTTCTCTTTTCCTTCTCTCTCTTTCTCTCTCTCTCTCTCTCTCTCTCTCTCTCATATGGTTCTTCCTCCAGTGCCTGAAGGCAAAGGGTACCCCCTTGCCGCCGCATGTATTCCAGCCACGGAGTTAAGTACTCTTATTTTCACCTGGTGTGCAATTCCCTCCACTAATGCTAAATGCCTTCTACAGCTACCTGCTCCCATGGCTAACTAGTAACGGGGCTCCTGCCTGAGCCCCTGTTACAGGCAGGAAAGACTGCTGGGATCAAATGATCCCAGAAAGATAGGCATTAAGATCTTTTTTGAAAATCTCCAGGATGGATCTTGGCTTCTGCACAGAGCCTGTTCCAAACCCTTGGCACTCAGCTTATAAAGAAGTTTTTCCTTATATCTAGCGTGAAGCAATCTTTAATCAGCTTGTGCCCATTATTTCTTGTCCTCCCCTGGGAGACTTTCATGAATAGATGCTCCCCCAAACCCTGATGTATGCCCCTGATATAGGCTTCAACCAAGTCTTCCCTGAGTCTTCTCTTCTCCAGGCTGATCAATCCCAAGTTCCTCAGCCTCTCCTCATACATCTTGGTCTCCAGGCTTCTAATCATAAAGTTCGCCATATTATCTTCTAACATTCCATGTCAATACACACCAAGACAAATAGTTAAGTAGAAGCTGTTTAAGTAGAAGCTGTTTTCAATAAGGCCCTTATTGAAAGGCCAAATTTGATTTGAAATTCTAGATTCAGCCTTCTAATGACATAGATCTAAACAGCTTTGATTTTAGCAGTTCAGAACCCACATTTTCTTGATTCTTTGAAAAAGTGTGTGGTTATATTTATATAATGGTTATATGCAGCTCAGATATGACCACTCCTGAAAGTATAAGCAAAATGCACACAGCTAATTTGTATTTTGGAAGAAGGAAATGTGTTGTCTGTTAAATATTTTGAACTTAAGCTTACATTTGTTTTTCACTTTTATGCTAAAAATCTTTAGGATCATTTGTCTTTTCCAAATAATAAACACAGTTGAATGAATTTAAACCCCATGTTTGGTTTGGGGTTTTTTTGTATTTTCAACATCGGCACTTCTGAAGTGTATCCAGCTCTCAGTGAGTGCATACACACGTACTAAGTCGACTGAAAATAACTACAACACCTCAGAACAAACTTGATTAATCCAGCAGAATCCAGGTCATGTGTATCAGCATCTCTGTACTGAAAAATGACAACAGGGTGCTTTAAACTGAAGCTTTGTGCGACAACTTTTAGTTCAATGCACCCCATCACCATTTTTCAGCTTGGGGACACTGATGCATGTGATGCTCCGGGTGCTTTTAATTAGCATGCCTCTCGGCACTGCACTAATTAAAGCGGGTCGTCCCCCCCCCCGTCATGTCTATAAATGCCCATAGTGACTTAACTAAGTTGACTTAAGTTAATCCATGTCAGAGTATACACACATCCAGCTCCTTGACATGGTGGTAGTCATCTTGTGAGTTAAGTTGACTTAACTAATACACCCTGGGGGTGTATCGTCATGTGCTGCATTTAAGTTTACTTTGTTCCTCATATGTTGGCTTAACTGTCAGAAAGTTAGTACATGTGTATGTACCCAGTGTGGTCTTTTGCTGGCTTACTTTGTGAGCTGTTTCCTGGCTCTGTAGCTCCAGTGGTGGCCCAAGACTTTCTACTTCCCTATTCCCTTTAAGATCTTGCCTCCCATTCCACTGGAGCAGAACTGGAGGGCACCAAACTATTGTGACAGTTCCCATTGTGATCTGAGCCCATTGCTACTATGATGAAATGGATCACCCTGCTCAGCATCCTGAAGAGTAGCCTAGCACAAGAACCTGTGTTGGATGCTCAAGGGTAGCAGAGCAGATGGCCCCACACTAGATCTTACAGAATCTACAGATCTGTAAGATCAGATTTTCCATCTGCCTCCAGGTTACTATGCAGAATAATCGTCTTCATGAGATGATAGAATAGGACAGTGGAACAGATAACCCAGGTGTCTGGCTCTCAAAGTTGCAACTGCACAGGGTCAGTTGCTTGGGGAATTAATACCAGGTTGCTCTGAGTATAAGTTAGTCACAATATTTATGGTTCTTTTTGAAGGGAAAGATACAAACTTATTGGAACAATATAGTATATTTCATATTAGGCACCACACACAACCATTCTTTGTTTTCATAAGAATAATTCATGCAAGTCAATGAAGGTCCCTTCATCTTGGTATGTGTATATCCAGTCCCTCGTTTCTTGTTTTAACCAAATCATTGAAATCAAAAGGATGTATTTTTAATCTATGAATGATATGGTATGCTCTGAAGCCTGTGTTTCTTAACCAGGGTGTTATACCACCTTAGGGTGACTAAAGATAATTTTAAGGGTGTTGCACAGTATTAGCAATCACCTATGCATGATTCACAAAATAAACCAGAGATTTCAAATCAGAAGTCATAGTGTCAAAAAATTTCTGGCCTGTCATGGTCTATCTGAGTTCTTTCCAAAAACGAATTGCTCTATTATCTTCCCATAGTCAAGAAATGAGTGAAAACGAAGAGCTGGTTGAGAACCACTGCTTTAAGCAAATAAAATTTACCAGATTTCCTGTCAGCCGTTTATTTTCTGAAATAAAGCCTAACAATACAGTGTAGGAATCTACAGCAAAATACTCCTACTACACTCAATTTTTAATTCATTTGAATTTAGCATTAGTTTTTGAGTCATATGCTTGTCATATATTGTTGTGTATGCTGTTTGAGAATTGGGTGCTCTAGTCCATGCTGCTTATTAATTGCAGCAGTACCTGTACTAAAAGAATTGCTTTTTATTTCAGAGCCATAACTGAACATTGCTGCAGATCTTGTAAAATGAACTACAGGGACAGATGTGTCCTGATTTTTAAACATGGCAGTCTTTAACTAGCTCAGAATCGTAAATACCTAAAACAGTCATCTTGTGAATAAAACATTCAAAAGTATTCATAAAACTTTTAAGGACATTGTAACACAAATGTAATTCTGGCTATAGCATAGAATTTCCTGGCTTTTCTGTGGATTTTACAGATTACAGATGAATGAGAGCTTTTTAATTAAAAAAAACTAGGTAGGATCTCACTCTTAGCTCATACTAACCTGCATGCCTAACGCCGTATTTGGGAGTAGTCTCATTACAATCAATATTCTTTTCATCTTATAATTTCTAATGTTTAAAAATAATAGATATCTGTTTAATACTTAGGTTATGTTCGAGCCCAGGAATGCTCATCAGAAATTGTGGAACATATTGCAGCAGAGGTGTTTGTTTTCTTGCTGTAAATAATTAATATTCAAAGAAAGTATAGGAGATAATTTATAAATGTTAAGTATTAGATATTTCTTTTTTCCATTAATACTTGTATTACAATATTTCTTGTGATACTGCAACATTTTTAGGTAGAAAATAGACCCCTTTACTCCAAAAGGTAAGTGTAGGTTTCTTTCTAAATGTGAATTGGTTTTTAAGTCTGCACATGAAAGGCCAAATTCTGTATCCCTAGAGCCACTTAAACACTGAAGAGGGATATCAATATTCTGGCTATTTCCTCCACCACCCTCTGTTAGAACTGTGAATAATTTATATGGGACAGAGAAGTTCTGTATGTCTTTCACTGCAAGATTGGGGATCCCTAAACATAAAGACTCTATTACATCCTTGCTCTACGATGTTCTTTTGGGGTCTGATCCAATATGCAATATGCATTGAAATCATTGGAAAGACCCAGTGACACTGGTGGTCAGGCACTGAGTTTGATCCTGGTAGCTCCTGTGGCAGACAAAGGGTAAGGTGCCCCCATTAGGTTACAATGCAGAAATTGGAATAAGGGTAGAAGAAAAATAAGAATTTTCAGCATTTGGCATTCAAAATTTGCCTCATGCTCTCTCAATTAATTTCTAAGTGTAACTTTTACCTAAAGCAGTGATTCTCAGCTGGGGTGCCATGGTCCCTGTGAAAGGAGGTAAATTTTCTCCTCCCCCCATAAAGCACCATGTGCTTGCCAAGTTCTCCATTGTTGCCTATGACAGCTTCTCTGAGTCATATCACCTCTGCTACCATCCCCAGCC